>OY856409.1:1476688771-1477888771 GCA_963693085.1 Alisma plantago-aquatica | reverse complement strand
CTACTGCTTCGATGAGACATAAACAAGAAATCTTTCGATGACGAAGAGAGTACAAAATGCCACTATGACTCTAATAGCGAAGTACCAGATTACCCTGGTGAGCTATAGTAGCAGAGACACAAGATGTCCTGCAAGTTATCCTCACTCTGACTGAGGAAGATGAGGTCATAAGAATCCAGCTCTTTTGATGACCTAGGTATGATACCGATGCGACTTAACAGTGATCGGTTGGAGTATGAGTGGTATACCTCATCTCCGCAGGGCATAATGATGTTTGTAAAACATAATCAGCCGCGTAGTATATCTGCTTAGAATGAATTATGAGATACTTGAATGATGTTACACTGTATAGTACATCTGTTCTTCATTTTCCTTAAATGCTGATATTTTGCTTCATATCAGTCTGCTGATAATTGTCTTAAAGCTTTTATTGCTTATGTTGTTCTTTGATTGCTATATAAAGCTTCTAGTGGAGAGTTATAACTCTCACTGGGACAATTATTTAAAATTATCTCACCCCTTAGATTTCAACTTTTTAGGTGGTCGTCGAAGACGGAGGAACCAGCCTACAGGTGACCAATCCCAGCAGCAGCACCAGGAGCAGCAGTGAATCTCAGGTGGAGATACTGACTGCAAAATTTGTAGTTAGATAGTCCTATGCCGTATCTGTACTCTCAGGTCTTGGAGTTAGTGGTCTGAGATTTTGGTTTTGACTCTTGAGATTTTGTATCATGTTGTGTATAATTACTCAAGAAGTAATTCAACAGAGATATAAATAGTTTATCTCCTTTCTATGAAAGAAGTTTTATGATTTCAATGACTTATCTCAAAAAGTTTTAATTTCCCGTAATTTTTGTCTTCCGCTGTTAATCAAATGCTTCCGCTGAATTTATAATCGTGGTTTTGAGATTGGATCGTCTCAGATTAAGTGGTATCAGAGCTCTAGGTTCGCTGATTCTACAGAGACATAGGACTTAGGATGTTGATACTATCCTTAGTGTTTCTTCCTTATCTAATAGAATCTTCTGCTCCTCAGGAGAAGAAGATATATAAGGATGTTTGAGCCACATGAAGAGTACGTGGCGGAGAGTAGCGTAGCTGCACCACAAGGCGGTGCAAGGGTTCTAGAGATAGAGAAACCCATACCTGAGCAAACTGTACCTGAGCAACCCAGGGGGCCACCTTAGTTTGACCCAGCTGACATGGGTAACCCAGCTGTGCAAATGATGTTCGGGCAGTTTATGACTGCCATGACTCACATAACGGACAGGATGCCTATGCCTGCACCTAGGGCACCTGTCCAGCCCGAAGGACAAGGTATCGGGAAGACGTTCGAGTGACTTCGTCGTGTCGGAGCTACCGAGTACTTTGGGACAGCCGACCCTACAGATGCTGATCTGTGGTTAACAGAGTTGGAGAAAGCTTTTAGGATTCTCAATATCCCTGAAGCCGAGAAGGTTAGACATGCAGTCTATCTTCTCAAAGGAAGTGCTGGTCACTGGTGGACCATGGAAGAGCAGAAGAGACCTGGAATGGAAATCTCGTGGGAAGACTTTCGTCGGGAATTTGTCCTCAGATATTTTCCAAAGACCTTCCTAGATGAGAAGATCTCTCAGTTTGAGAGACGAAGGTAGGGCATGATGAACATTAGCGAGTATGAAGCTAAGTTCATGGAGTTGTTGCGGTTCCATCCGCACATGCCTGCCACAGAAGAAGAAAGAATCAGAAGGTTCGAAAAGGGTTTGAATGCCGACATGACTAATCCTGTGTCTGCCCTACAAAACCGAGAGAGATTCTCTACCTTCGTTGAGTCAGTCCGAAGGATAGAGAGATCCGTGGTTGAGAAGAGGCAAACCCAGAAAAGATATCCACAGTTCTAGGGTTCTTCATCCAGGGACTTTAAGAAGCCTAGATCCTCTACACCTAACCCTCCACCACCTAGATCTAGTTCTCAGACTCAGTGGTCTCCAAGCAGAGGTAGAGGACGAGGTTTGCCACCTCAAGAGACTCATATTTCTGCATCAATGTTAGTTACTGGACCACCAAGACCACAACAACTGGAGAGAAGCTTCTACAACTGTGGGAAAGTGGGACATTTTATGAAGGACTGTCGATCTAGGCCTGTCAGTGTGACACAGCCTCCGAGACAGAGTCAACAGGGATCATAGAGAAGTCAATCTCAAGGAGCAGCTCGAGGACGTGGACAAGCATCTCAAGCTGGATCATCAGCACCACCGCAACACCAGGCGACAGCGAGGTTCTATGGTATGAACCCACCAGATGCAGTGGTTAATCCACAGGTTGTGGCAGGTCAGATGGAACTTTTATATTCTGATATGTCTAAATCATGTGTTGTATTTGTTCTGATTGACCCGGGTGCTACGCACTCCTTTGTCACTCGAAGAGTGATTCGCTACTACAATATGACAGTCAGTCATAGGGCAGATAGTTTGTTTTTGGAGACTCTATTGAGTGGGTCTACTGTTTTGCAGGAGGTATGCTCTCCCTGCATCCTCTTCTTTTCTGATCATCGCATTCAAGTGGATCTTATACCACTTGATATGCAGGGATTTGATATAATCCTAGGGATGGATACCTTAGAAAGGTATAGAGTTGTCTTGGATTGTGAATCCAAGTTGGCTGTATTTGCTGATGAAAGCAACACATGGATCTTTCAAGGAGAAAGAAAGATTCTACCCACCTGTATTGTGTCAGCTATGGTTGTTGATAAGCTGATGGGGCAAGGATGTTATGCATTCTTGGCCCATGTGGTAGATACTACCAAGGAGAGTCCCAACCCTGCTAAAGTTCCTGTAGTCAGGGAATTCGAAGATGTGTTTCCTGAAGAACTTCCTGGTATACCACCACCTCGGGAAATTGATTTTGAAATCAATTTAGTCCCAGATACACAACCCATAGCCCAGACACCGTATAGGATGGCGCCTGCCGAAATGGAAGAACTCAAGAAACAGCTTCAAGAGTTACTTGAGAAAGGTTTTATCTGACCGATTACATCACCATGGGGTGCTCCGGTTTTGTTTGTTAAAAATAAAGACGGGTCAATGCGGTTGTGCATTGATTACAGACAACTCAATAAAGTAACAATAAAGAACAAGTACCCTCTGCCGAGGATTGATGATCTTTTTTATCAGTTGCGTGGTGCAACAGTCTTCTCAAAGATAGATTTGAGATCGGGATATTGTCAACTCCGCATTAAGGACAGTGACATATCCAAGTCTGCCTTTAGAATGAGATATGGTCACTATGAGTTCACAGTTATGTCGTTTGGACTAACCAATGCACCAGCTGCATTCATGGAACTCATGAATAGAATCTTCCGACCTTTCCTTGATCAGTGTGTTGTCGTCTTCATAGATGACATTCTGATCTATAGTAAGGATGCTCAGCAGCATGAACAGCATCTTTGCCAAGCTTTAACCTTGCTAAGAGAACACAAGCTATACGCTAAGTTTAGCAAGTGTGAGTTCTGGTTACCAGAAGTATCTTTTCTTGGTCATGTGGTATCTGCCTCGGGTATTCGTGTTGACCCTAAAAAGGTAGAATCTATTCTACAGTGGGAACAACCGAAGACGCCGATGGAGATTCGAAGTTTCTTAGGGTTAGCTGGCTACTACCGAAGTTTCATTAAGAACTTCAGTTCTATAGCCTTCCCTTAACCAAGTTAACCCGGAAGGATGTTCCTTTTGCCTGGAGTGATAAGTGTCAACAGTCCTTTCAGCTGTTGAAGGAGAGGTTGACAAGTGCACCTGTGCTTGTGCTACCTGAACAAGGTAAAGGATATGTGGTTTTCTGTGATGCCTCCAAGAATGGACTCAGATGTGTGTTGATGCAGGATAAACAAGTGATTTCTTTTGCTTCCCGACAGCTTAAGAAACACGAGGAGAATTTTCCGACACATGATCTAGAGTTGGCTGTTGTGGTTCATGCCTTGAAGATCTGGAGACATTATCTCTACGGAGAAACCTTCCAGATTTTCACAGACCACAAGAATCTCAAGTATATCTTCTCTCAGCATGAGCTTAACATGAGGCAATGTCGCTGGATGGAGTTAATCAAGGACTACGACTGTACAATTGATTACCATCCGGGCAAGGCCAATGTGGTTGCAGATGCCTTGAGTAGGAAATTAGCAACATCAACCATGGATAGAGCACAACTAAGTTCCTTAGTATGCTCTAGAAGAGATATGCTTATCTCTTTAAGGAAAGACAATGTGCAGTTGAAGGTGTCATTGTTAGCCGGTTTGTTAGCTGAGATGCATATTAAACCTACCTTAAGAGAGCAGATAAAGGAGGCACAACGAGTTGATGTTGTAGTTCAGCAGATCAGATCTGAGTATGGTGATGAGAAGCGTGATGGTTTCCATGATTCAGATGATCAAGTGGCATGCTATCATGGGAGGATGATAGTACCGGATATGGATAACCTGAGAAAGTTAGTCCTGGAGGAAGCTCATTCTTCAATGTATGCTATGCATCCAGGGAGCACCAAGATGTATCGAAACTTGAAAAATGTGTATTGGTGGCCTGGGATGAAGAAGGATGTGGCTGAGTTTGTTCTGAGATGTCCTATGTGTCAGCAGGTTAAGGCTGAACACTAGAAGTCTGCAGGAACAATGCAACCTTTACCCATACCACAGTGGAAGTGGGACCATGTGACCATGGACTTTGTTGTTGGCCTACCCAGGACAAGCAAAGGACATGATTCCATTTGGGTAATTGTTGATAGGTTGACAAAGACAGCGCATTTCTTACCTATCAAAACAACCTATTCTGCTGAAAGGTTATCACAGTTGTATGTTCAAGAGATAGTGCATTTGCACGGAGTTCCTGTCACTATAGTTTCTGACAGAGGTCCCCAATTTACAAGTCATTTTTGGGAGCAGTTACATAGAGCTTTAGGCACCAAGTTAAGGTTTAGTACAGCCTTTCATCCACAGACTGATGGACAGTCAGAAAGGACTATACAGACCTTGGAAGACTTGTTGAGAGCATGTGTTCTCCAGTTTACCGGAAGTTGGGATCTACACATGAGCTTGATAGAGTTTGCCATAACAATAGCTATCAACGTAGTATTGATATGGCACCATATGAAGCCTTGTATGGTAGATGATGTAGATAACCCTTATGTTGGTATGAGACTGGTGAGCATCAGTTGTTGGGTCCTGATCTTGTGCAGCAGACTACAGAGAAGATCAAAGTTATACAACAACAGCTTAAGACTACACAGGATAGGTAGAAGTCTTATGCCGACAGACGTCGTAGACCCTTGGAGTTCCAGGTTGGAGACAGAGTATACCTCAAGGTCTCACCTTGGAAAGGAGTCCTTCATTTTAGAAGAAAAGGGAAGTTAGCTCCTAGATTTATGGGACCTTATCCAATCATTAAACGAGTTGGGAAGGTAGCCTATAGACTAGAGTTACCTCCAGAGTTGCAGAAGTTACACCCTGTGTTTCACATTTCTATGCTAAGGAAATGTCACCCAGACACCGATTCAGTTCTACAACCTATGGAAGTAGAATTGAATGAAGATATAACTTATGAGGAAGGACCAGTGTCAATCCTTGATAACAAAATTAAAAAGCTAAAGAAGAAAGATATAAGTCTTGTAAAAGTCCTCTGGAATCATCGTGGTATCGAAGAAGCCACATGGGAACTAGAGGATGAGATGAGAAGGAAATACCCTGCTCTTTTCTCCTAATATGTTTTATCGATTTCGGGGACGAAATCCTTGTAAGGGGTGGATGATTTGTAACATCCCTGACCTGGGATATAAACTAACCCTAGAAGTTTTGCCTAAACATGTAATTATATACTTGTGAATACTCCCTGGCATGTAATTAAGTTCCTCAGGAACATATACTTTCAATTTTGCTTTTTTTTTAAACAAAGTTGTAATATTGTTTTGTAATACAGGGACCTATGTGCAAACTACCTAGTTAAGGGGTTTAACTTGCAAATTTCACAGGTTTAGATGTTCCTCTGATGATGAGTCATCATATGAGTGAATATGATGAGTTATGATGGATTTCCCAAGCTTGGGCATCAAGATACAGCTTGTGGAATGATCCTTGTGCTTAAAACCCTAATTTTGGTGTAAAGTGCAATTTACCCAAAATGTGGGGTGCAACTTGTAAAATACACCTTCTATAATATCTTTTATGACCCTTGACATCATTTAGAGTAGAAATTATGAAAGGGGCGCTTCAATTAAATAATCAGATAAAAAGAATGGCCTTTGTAGTAGTTTCACCTAGTATGAGTATGGAGACTCTTCATATATGTACCTTAGGTTGTATGTTGGTTTTCTTTACCCTTAGATCTTGAGTTTTCATGGGCTTTGCTTAAGATAAGATTCTTTGAACGTGCCTTGAGAGAAGGAGGGACTTGGATGAGAAATCCATGTTTTAGAGGTCCTTATGATGGAAAATAGCCTAAACTATATAAGCTTAAACCCTTGCAAACCAAGTGAACGTATCATTTATCCTCTTCACTTATCATCTTTCTCAAAACAACCAAGGTAGAGCTCTAGACTTCAGGGAGACGACCAAGTAGTTCTAAGGTGAGTAAGAACCATCTTCTAGCTCAGATTCTTGGATGAATTCATCATATAAGGTTGGTTCTATGGTTAACTTACTTAGGTTCTTTGTTCTAGCCGACCATCCCCATCTTTTCCTTGGAGAATCACCTTTGGCCGAGTTGTGGAGCTCAAGAAGCCATTATAGGCTTGAAGCTTGGAAGCTTGGAGCTCTAGGAACAACGTTTGAGGCGGGTTTTGTAACTCTAAACTTCTTGCTTTATTATGCATATCTTTGTTCTTGCAATTTGTACTTAGTTCTTCTTCTACCTCCCTTCTTCCTTGCACTTTTGCAAGTAAAACGGTAGAGTAACCGAACTGAACAGAGGTTGAAGATGATGGCGTGAATTCCTAGGCAACTTTATCAAATGACCTTGGACCCTTTTGGTTTAAACGGTTGCAAACCGTTTGAAATCAAACGGTCTCAAACTGTTTGATCTCATGCGGTCTTGCAAGACCGTTTGGATCAAAATGGTCTCAAGACCGTTTGATAGTGTTGACCAAGGGTCAACCATTTGAGGGTCTGTTGGTAACATATTTAATTTCATTCCTACAAAGAATAATAATCTAATTCTTAACCAATTGAGAGTTGAAGGCACTTCAACACCCTAACCCTAATCGGGTTGAAATTGCTGATTTCAAGTATAGATCTTGTTGAGTTTTGGGTTGAAGGACCCAAACGGTCTCAAGACCATTTGGGGATTCATACAAACGGTCTCAAGACCGTTTGGTGACAACCCAGACCGTTTGGAGGTCTAGGGTTGAGCTAATTTGATGGATTGAGGGTTTAATTGCAACAAGTTGAAGAATTGATAAAAATGCTGATTTTAGACCTAATTAGGGTTCAACCCTTATCCAACCGACTTGGTTTTTGGTCAAACTTTGGGCAAACAGTCTCAAGACGGTTTGGAGGATGTCCAAATGATCTCAAGACCGTTTGGACTAAGTTTAGGCCCAATTGGAGGTCAATTGATGGGTTCAACCTCAACTTGATTCACATTGTTGAACATTGATGACTATCCGATTGAAAACCCTAATTGATTTGGATTCAATCCTAATTGACTTTCAATTGAGGGTCAATTTGGTGTCCAATTGATTAAGGCTCATCCTAATTAACTCAATTTATAAGTGGTTAACATGGATTTGGCCAATTGAAGTCTTCAACATACATAACTATAATCGATTGTATCTTTTGAACCATGTTTGAGGTCCAAACGGTCTCAAGATCGTTTGAGGCCAAACGGTCCAAACGGTCTCAAGACCGTTTGGGCTCAAACGATCTCAAGGTCGTTTGGACCAATCGATCTCAAGGTCGATTTTGATCAAACGGTTTCAAACCGCATAAGCTTCAAACGGTTTGGAGGTCAACTTTCCCCAAACGGTCAACGCACCCCAAACGCTCTCAAGACCGTTTGAGGTCAAACGGTCTCAAGACCGTTTGAGACCAAACGGTCTCAAGACTGTTTGGTGGTTGAAGGATGAAACCGTTTGGAGGTTTTCAAGGTTGTTTATACTTAATCGATTGAAGGTGTAAATGGTTCAATGGTGATCTAATCTAAACCCTAATGGTAACCTAGGACATTAAGGGACTAAGTGGTTAATGAATTGACCCATGATGATGATCAATGGTGTAATTTACCAAAATGCCCTTGAAGGGTTTAATTGAAGTATACCTTGTTTTATTCAAACCCTAATCACATGATAGTGGTGATTTGGCTTATGATAGTCAATGAGGACTTGACCCAATTTAATCTAGAATGGTGTAATCACCATCTATTAGTGAGAGGAGAGATAAAGTACCTTTTATGGTTGAAATTCAAGAAAGTACCTTCAATACATATGATTGTGCATGAATAGGGTATGATCCACCTATGTGAGATCATGGAAACCCTAATTGTGATAATTGGTGAATCCTAATCTAATCTGAGGATATCAATGGTGATGTTTCTCATACATGATGATGATATGAGTTCAATTCACCATGAAATGAATAGTAAACCCTAATTTTAGGGTGTTAATATGTAATGTGAATAGTAAACCCTAATTGATGGAAATTAGGAAACCTAACTCTTGTAAGAGTAGGAAGGTACATCTTCTTTGAAATGAATTGTTACTGTTATCAGATGAATTAACTATGCATGTTCTTATGTGATGATGATCATATCAAGGTAAGGATTATGATATAGTATTCATTGAAAGCATGTTTTAGCTTTATGAAAAGTGAAGTACCTTGTTGCTCAGTAAGTGGCATCTTATGAGATTGATGGACTGTGAGAGCCATGAGTATCATAAAGGTCATGCTTAACAGATGACTTGTGATGAGATGGTTGAGAAATGATAATTGATGTGAGTTAGACTTGTTACATTTAGTATTCTATTTTCATAGCTACTATGCTAATGATTAATGTTTGAGAACATGTATGATGTTAAAAGAATACTGAAATGTACCTAACTAATCAAGTATAATCATACCATGTAGAGCCCTGATCATAGATCCATCATTGTCAGAAAGCAAAATGATGGTGAAATAGGTTTTCCTAGGGGAACTCCTGGATCACATACTTTTGAGTATGTGGGGGAATATGGATGTGTAAATCCTTACATCCTAGTGTAGGAATTGATGTAGATGTATCTTAATCCATCAACCCTTCACTACATGTTATGTTGTACTACAAATCTCTTGAGGAGATCCTTATACCGCTTCGATGAGAGATAAATAAGAAATCTTTTGATGACGAAGAGAGTACAGAATGCCACTGTGACTCTAATAGCGAAGTACCAGATTACCCTGGTGAGCTATAGTAGCAGAGACACAAGATGTCCTGCAAGTTATCCTCACTCTGACTGAGGAAGATGAGGTCATAAGAATCCGGCTCTTTTGATGACCTAGGTATGATACCGATGCGACTTAACAGTGATCGGTTGGAGTATGAGTGGCATACCTCATCTCCGCGGGGCATAATGATGTTTGTAAAACATAATCAGCCGCGTAGTATATCTGCTTAGAATGAATTACGAGATACTTGAATGATGTTACACTGTATAGTACATCTGTTCTTCATTTTCCTTAAATGCTGATATTTTGCTTCATATCAGTCTGCTGATAATTTTCTTAAAGCTTTTATTGCTTATGTTGTTCTTTGATTGCTATATAAAGTTCTAGTGGAGAGTTATAACTCTCGCTGGGACAATTATTTAAAATGGTTTCACCCCGTAGCTTTTTAGGTGGTCGTCGAAGATGGGGGAACCAGCCTACAGGTGACCAATCCCAGCAGCAGCACCAGGAGCAGCAGTGAATCTCAGGTGGAGATACTGACTGCTAAGTTTGTAGTTAGATAGTCCTATGTCATCTCTGTACTCTCAGGTCTTGGATTTAGTGGTCTGAGATTTTGGTTTTGACTCTTGAGATTTTGTATCATGTTGTGTATAATTACTCAAGAAGTAATTCAACAGAGATGTAAATAGTTTATCTCCTTTCTATGAAAGAAGTTTTATGATTTCAATGACTTATCTCAAAAAGTTTTAATTTCCCGTAATTTTTGTCTTCCGTTGTTAATCGAATGCTTCCGCTGAATTTATAATCATGGTTTTGAGATCGGATCGTCTCAATGATGCTTTAATGAACATTTGTTCACCTTTTATTCTAATATTTTGGTTTATGCACAAATACCTCAGTGGAAGCTTAGTAATGGGTCAAATATACAAAATATCCACTTAAATGATAAAAAGAATAAATAAATTCGTCCTAGAACTTTCTAGTGCTTTTTAGAATATGAAAAAGAAACAAAATCCTGAAATATAAATAAAGGACATGATAAATGCAATAGTTGGGGATAATATGGGTAAAAGAAGGTAATGAAGAATATATTGTTCCAAAAATCCTAAATAGAAACTCAAGAAGATAATTTGTATAATAAATATATCGATTCTGTTTTCTTGACTTAAAAGTTGCTTAATGACCAAGTATCATCTAATTTGGATAATAAATAAATATATTAAAGCCTTTATTACAAGATAATGGGAAATAAGCCAATAAGGTAAAATAAAATATCTGATGTCATCAAATCAGAAAAATAACTCCAGATTTATAATATAAACACAAAAATAAGCCTTTGGGCAAATTTGCATTTAATTTGGTCAATCTTTAATATTTTATTTTATTTAGGAGAGAGAAAATGACTTAAAGACCAAAAATATTAAATATATGTTGAAAAAAATTAATTAATACCAAAACTGTGTTCCTAACGTTTATTATTACTTTTATACCAAGTTTTGTAATTTTATAAGGTTTTAGATGCCTCTAATAAATTAAAAGGATAAATAGGTGGTAAAATGTAAACAAATTATATAAAATAATAAATGTCTTCAATAAAATATATTAATGCCAAATTCGCATTCTACATGTTAAAATAGATCTTTGCATGAATTTTGAAAAAATTTAGAAAATATTTGTTGATAGGATAAATTAAGGAGAGAGAAAGTATACAAAACTTTCAAATCATTATTTAAAATAATAAACAATTTTACAAATAGAAATAATACCAAATTCGTGTCTAACATACTTAATATTAGTAATGAGTGAAGTTTTTGTAATTTTTGGATAATTATAGAGTCATAAATAAATGAGGAAAGAGAAAATATGTTTTGAATTATTTAACACATTAAAGATTCTCAAAATGCAAAACTAATTCCATATTTGGATTCTACCCGTCAAAATCAGTCAAGATGGAAATTTTGGTTAAATTTGGACTTTGTTTGCATCATCAAATAAATGTAAAAAGATTTATACATTTAATGCATCAAAAGACCTAAGTTGGAATGTTGTATTAAATGACTTCCTTGCGGATCAACGTCAGCCTTCAATGCAGATCGGACGGCTGCCGAGTTGTCTCCTACCTTGAGTACGAGACACCCGCGTGAACAGTAAACATAGGCAAAGAGGGTTCGGTTATTTAGCCATATCTCCCTCGTTTCTCAACGAAACTTCGCGAAATAAGTTGCATTGGATTGCAAATTCAATTGTGCATCCAACTAGTACAAGATCTCATGTTTTAATCGAGTATTCGAGATATGCCCAACTCATGTGCCACCTCTCTCTACCCCACCTAGCTAAACTCTAACATAGGCCCCCTTGCTATAAATATGCATACCCCTAGATCCGCCGTCACCCTAGAAACTCAACCCAACCTTTGATTTCGCGTTTCGTTGCCGTTTGCACCCTCGACCAGCCGCCAAAGCCCCTGGATTGCGGCGTCCCTTTCTCTCACCTCCCTCCACCTCTGGTTGAAGTAATGGTACCATCAAGTTCGTGCTGCTCCAAGCTTTCTTTTCCATGCTTGAACATCAAATTTGGTTGAGTATTCCGCATTCGCCCAATATCCTTTGCAAGCAGCTGCTTGCGCAGGTTGTTCATGGCGTCGGGTGTGTTGGGGAAGAAGGTCCCCTCGCATTTTTACATTTCTACCCCCGCAGTCTCCTCTCTTCTCTTTCTGTGCACGTACGGGGGGCACTCCGGTTTTTTGGTTTGCTTTTGTTTCAAACGTTTTTGCCTACGTGGCACTTCCCGATTGGCTGATATTGCAAAATTGATATCTTTTTATTCGTTTGTCCAAAAATAGAAATTAAATATGTTTTGGAATTGTGAGAACGAGATATATCTAATAAAAATACTTTCCTGGTTTCATTCTAAGTTTTTCGAATATGTATTTTTCGAGTTGTTTTAATTAACTAATAAATATGGAAAACAGCCTAAAAGTCAATATCTCAAAAATATATAATATTATATGTTATTTTGATCAGAAAATCCTTACTAAGACAATGATGATGTTTTTGAGATCTAAATCGATGGTTTGTGGAAAAAGTTCATAGTTTCGATGATTGAATCTTTAATAATTAAACATAGTATTAATACATGAATATGATGATCATACTAGGGAAAGTGGATCTGATCTCGTGTAAAAGTTATGAAAAGTGATCTAGGAATCTAAAGATTAAAGGTATGCGCTTAATACACCTCAGTTGGGAATTATTTGTGCCTTCACCTATGCTTTCTATAATGAGGGTTATTTGTACCTTATATCTTATCTTCATGGTTCTCTTGCTATACTTGCCTCATGATCAGTTTGGAATATTATTCTTGGGTCTTGGTACCCCACTGCTTTGTTCTATTTGATATTGTTGTTACTTGCCATCTATTCTAGCATGTTGATTTTATTAGACTAATTAAATATTGTAGTGGTACTTGTATGTACAACCATCCATAGTTGGGGAATGTGTTATTTCTCCCCTGAGGAATGTGATACTCTCCCCCACATACAAAATGTGTGTAGGTGACTGGGAATGTGATACGCTCCCCTCACCCTTTTGGTTGAAGGTCCGGTAGGTGCCTCAACCCTACATAGTTAAGATAGTCAATATTAATCATACATGCAATGTTGTTATTTTACTTTGTTTATGACAAGCATCTATTGAAATATTCTTGTATATTTAGCTTCATTATCTTGTATCTTCATCTTATGATGACTCGTAGCCTACTTTTACATGCTTTTCTTATCTTGCCATCTTAGAACAGTTTTGTAACACATACTTGTTTTTCCTTCCCTTTTTGCTAGGTGCTTCCCAACCACCCAGCTGTGAGGCAAGGTGATGAATAGGACTTGAAGATCTTGGCTTTGTCTTGGACTTAGATGATGGATATAATACTTGGGGACAAAAGTGGAGTAGTTTAGTTTCCTCTACTTAGATCCTTTTTTTGTATAAAGCATGTACACCCATATTAGGGAGATTTTTATGCACACTTTATTTGAAATTGAATATAGTCAAAATTTATCTTCCGCTGCTATCCCAATTGGATTTTGTTTACCATTGTTATTAGTAGAGAGGTGAATTGATTTCACACTCTTTACACATACATAGTTATAGTAAGGAAAAAATGAATATCAAGAGCACATCAATGTTTATTATCAAATAAACCTACACAAATATGCTACTTGGCTAAATTTCATATTTTGATATGTCTTGGACAGAATGAGTTGTATCACTTAATCTACTAGCTAGATGCTACTATAATACTCCAGCAATTCATATAAGATCTACCAATATCCAAATTCTTCAAATCTCTTCCACATAAACTTGGGTTGAAGCATGGTAACAAAAAAGTAGTGAGCCCATTGGATTAGTCTACCATGGATGTTTTCTTAAGAGTGGATCCAAAAATCACATTCATGCCTTGGGTACAACGGTCATGGCACAAAATTTTGGGTCACAATCCATCATATCAAAATACCAAAGTTCCATCTCATATCATATACCATCCTTTACTGAAACACTAGCCTTCACTAATTTCTAACCATAATTTAAATACTTTGGGTTTTATCATCCCCAAACATCCCCATATATTCACTAATATATGGATCTGAGCATATTCTCTCAAAATAGATTGCTATAAGATACACTCATTTCACTATTCCCCCTGTCGGCCCAGTGGAATAGATAATGGACTTAGGGCTCTGGAAGATTATTATTTCAGTTTGGTTGGTTAGAATCATTGTTCTATGGTTGCAGCAAACAAGTTCATAACAAAAATAGTAGAAGGTAGTCAATCAGAGTATTTTAACTATAGAAGATATAGTCACAAGAATCAAACTTCTCTGAACATGGAACGTAATTAATCCCATTGACGATATCAAGGACCTTACTAAAGAAAGTAGTCTATACAGAGTTATAAGGTATCAAGACTACTACAAGGTCAAATGAATTTCTAGGTTAATATATTAAACCATATCAAGGTTATTTCTCTCTATTGTAGCAATAGCTGATACTCTATGATATGAGAAAAATGGATTATCTTCTCTTGGCAAAACTTTTTGCACATAATTTTAACAACACAAAGGCTAGTAAAAGATCTCAAAACATTCTTTGATAGGTCCCCACAGAAAGATTAATCTATACTTTGCACTCCATAAGCACATAGAATAATATTGACCATAAAAAGACATCTTTTTAAAACTCAACTTGTAAACAAGAAATGAATCGATACAAGGAAGTACTTAACAACCACATTCTAGAGTCAAGAGAGTATCAATGAATTCTAGATTGAACATGCAATGTTATGCTCATTAAACTAGAATAAAGGTGCAGGATGCGACCATATATTAACTTCTTAAGAAATTACAACAAGATTTTAGTTTGCGTGTATAAGGTAGGTACTAAAATGTGTCAGATGTTATATCACATGCTTCATAGTAGTGGAAACGAAGTCCACAAGAAGAAGATTCCAACAAAGCTTTAACCTTCACAACAAATCCCAAAGTTGATGGAGAACTCTTAAAGATTTTCCCTCTAAAGGCATGTTGTGATAATTGTTCTATGTTCTATAGACAACTAGAACAAGGATAGAGGAGGATGGCAGGGTGCAAGACTAAAAATTCAAAACCCTAAAGAAAACCACCAAGAACACGACCCTAGGAGTAAGAAGATAATGAATCATCAAGATTATGAGGGATAATAGTTATACTTACATGAATCTCATTTTAGATAAATTGATGAACTATGTCAATCCTCACAAGAGAATGTAGTAGAAGGAAACAACAACTATGGTGAAGATTGATTGAAGCAGAGTTCTCATCAAGTAGGCATCAATCAATGATGTTTGGTGTTGCTTCAGCACTTTGAGCCCAACTCACATGAATGAGGCAAGAAAGGAAGGACAAGGTGGTGTATTATAACCCTTCAAGAGAGAAAAAAGATGGGTCAAAGCCATCCAGACATCAGTCAGTGTTTGTGCCTTTGTCGGCATGCCATCCCATCAGAAGACAACACAAACATTACATAAATAGATGACAACATGAACCTCATTAGTCGACAACTCAACCTTTGCATTGGTTTTTGAAGGAAAAGACTCCATCGCAACTCATTGCTAGTTTAGGAACTCAGGAGTATCACCAGTATACGTGCACTAAAACTTTGTTAGTTGACGATGCCATCATACCATCAATTCACAACCCCAGATTTCAACTAGTAGGAACTCCATCATGTGTGCATTCCCATTAGTAGTCATATCATCAAACCCTATGTCGAACCAATCATTTTTTTCATCATTAGACAACTAATGGAAGCATAGATTGTGACATGGACAACTCTTTCCATTGATCCTTTATGGTGAAAAAGTAGGGTAACCATGTCAGTTCTAAACTGAAAAATCGTAAGGCACACTCCCATCAGTTCTCCACTGATTGAAGGGTAGATCACTTCCATAAGTTCTCACTCGATGAAAGATCAGAATGATTGGTCAGATGGCATGAATCCACATGACCAAGTCCAAGTAAGAGAGAGAAAGACAAGTGTAAGACCGTTGACCTAGCTTAATGCTTGATCTTGCTTGCTTTTGCATAATAAGATGCTTAGACCTTAATCTAACCATGTGATGAGCTTTAATAACATTTGACGTGCTTATTCTTTCTGTTTGGTCCAGTTTCCATGATGTTTGAGCTAGTTATGCTATATGTGCTTGTTTTAAACCTAATAGTAATTTACCCATGTTGACGGTTTTTCTTGCAATTTTTCACATGTTGGATGTGCCTCCTATGTTTTAGAATAATGATAGAGAGAGATTGATGCTTAGGGGTGTCTTGTTTCACCTTGGATATTAAGGAGATGTGGTGACATCTTGTGTGTGTTGATGTTTCTAGGATTTGCTTAGATGCCCTAGTTCAGTCCTGACTGTTTGTGTTCTTGGTTTTTCAACGACTGTCCTTGTGTTTTCATGGCTCAAATATCTACAATGGATGATGCTTTGGGTGTGCCTTGAGCCCCCTCTGATCAAAGATGCTTGGAGCTCTCTCTTGGGCTGATGAGAGACCTAGGGTGTAGCTGTGTTTGATCTTTGACTGATGAGCCTTATAGGCCATGATGCCCTTCGACCAATGGTCCTCTAGGACCAAGTGAGGTTGTTGAACCACCTTGGTTTTCATGGCCCTTCTTGCATGCATGGTTTTAGTGGTTTCATGGTTATGCTTTGGTGGACAAGTGGCATGTCTAGTTGGACACCTAATCTCTTTCATCTCTCTCCTACCTCTGAGTATATATACCTCCCTCTTTGCATGCATATCAACCTTTTACATCCTTCCTTCCTCTCTTCTTGCTTGGAGTTTTTCCCTTATGTGCTAGGTGGTGGAAAGAAGATTGACCTTGGAGCTTTTGTGGCCAAACCCTGCATGTGGTGATGTAGGGTTGGAGCATCTCTTCTTTGTTGATATTTTGGTGATACTTGCTCTTAGTGAGTGATCTAACCTTCTTGATCTCATTTTTCTTGAACCCTAATCTTTATTCTTCTCTTAGTCAAACCCACGGTTCTCCATCATGTTCTTCTTGAGGAACTTCTCTCCAATAGAGGTCGAATCTATGGTTCTCCATAGTAGTACCTATGTGAGATGGAGATTCCCTCCTTCCTTTCTTTTTTGTCTTAGGGTTTTACCCTCTTCTCTTGATCTTTCCTTTGACCTTGGTTTGCTCTTATTCTCTTGAGGTGATTTTTCTTGGCCTTGGAGTTGATCCAAGTTGTGGTTTTCCTCTCTCTCTTAGAGCTTTACGGCTTGGGAGTTGATCTTCACCTCAAAGTGGGTTATATAACTCTCTCCTCTACTATTATCTTACCTTTATCTTGCTTTCATGTTACTAATTAATTTCTAAAATATGAGCATAAGTTGCTAGATGATGTTATTTTGTTTTAGGGCTTAATATTATGAAGTATTCTTGCATAGATTTCTCCTTCTTTGAAACCCTAATTCTTGCACCCGAAATCTAAGTGATGGTGGAGTCGTTGTTTCTTGCACCCGAAATCTAAGTGATGGTGGAGTTGTTGTTTCTTGCATACATCTTGATTATTGGTTTTTACTACCATGTTTTAGTTATGACCTTACATTAATATGGAGATTTTGGTTCTTCATTACATGTGCTTGACCTATGGTTTTCACTCTCTTATCATGATTTAGTTTTCCTATGTTTGGTGATTGGATTTCTAGGGTTTTGAATGATGCTTTCCATCATGAACCCATATTCATGCTTAGTTTCGATTTTATGGTGTTGATCACCTTGTTGGTCTTTGTTTTGAGATGTTTCCTCTCTCTTGATGGTTCTAAGTAGCATCTCCTTCGGTTGATTAAGGTTGGATGTACTTGGGTCTTTGTTTGGTCTCCTTTGAGTGGTCGAAGGCTTGGTGGTGGTTCTTGGTTGATGAGAGTGCTTTTGGTCGTTGACTTGAATGTTGTTTTGATCATTGACCTTATTGTTGTTTTGGTCACCTGGATGGGTGTTTTACTCTAGGACCAATGACCTTTAGCCATGGTTGTTGGTTTTTTATTTCCCCTCATGACTGGTCTCTAAGATGACCATCTTCAGAGATCAATTGGTTGCATGATCATAAGTGGCCAATGATCGCATTATAGCACAATTGTTCAGTGATCATGCCCTTCTATTTTCAGTGGGAAACCCTAGCGTTCAGTGGTCAACTATGTGCATGACCTTCAACGACCAACTACCTAAGTTTTTAGCGGTCAATAAAGAGTTGACTATGATGATAATAAAGTTAACCTTATATTTTCCAATCATGTGGGTAGTAATGATAATCAGGGTTGATGTGATATGTTTTTTGGAAACCCTAAATCAGCTAATTATGAGAAACCCTAACCCTAATCTTGAATATATGGTGATAGTGCTTCCTTGCTTTAATGATTAAACATGTAATGAATTATTCTCTATCCTAATTGTGTAACCCTAATGTTGCAGGTTGAATGAACACCATAGCTTGTGGTTGCTATGGTATCTCCAATATGACACAAAGTGATGATTATGAGCCTTTATAAGGCATGTTGAGATAATGATGATGTGCAAGAACTGTGTGATTGGGTCTTATGACCTAGCAGAGGTTGGATGCCTAGTTTGAGATGATATCCTCTAGTGATGAGATGACGCATTGGTATCTCCTAGTGATTTTAACGTTGATGGCCTTTTATGGAAGTGATATGATGTGATGATGTGACAAGTTTATACATCATATGTTATATATCTTCTGAAGTTCTTTTACAGATATGCTTGCTAGAATGAATTAGGGTTTATATGCCACTTATGTGATGAAGCCTTAATTCACCCAATTGGCATAACTAATCAAGAGAAACCCTAATCATGTAGTTGCCCTGTTCCATAGATCCATTCTAGTGTTAGTACTTGCTGGTGAAACTAGTAATTCCTAAGGTAAGCTCAGAGCACATATTTTTTAATATATGGGGGCGCAAGTTGAGGATATATCCTTGCATCCTCAATTACAGATTTTAGAGGATGACTGTAGTCATACCTCAGATATTGTGATATGTGAAATGTAGCAGTAAGTACAACTGCAGGGTTCCTCAAATAGAATGTGCATGTGTGACCTATTATCTAGTGTCGTGACCTATACAAAGGCGGGCTAGTTGTTTCCAACTTGACTATATGTCATTGTTGGTAGTTGGCTGTTAAGTTTTTGTGTTGTATTTTGTACTGACTATGAGTTATAGATGAGATCATCGAGTACGGATGTTCCATAGATCTTATATGGCACTGATTTCGACTTAGCAGTAGTCAGTTAAATTTAAGTGGTACGACTCAAATCCTTGGGGTATACTAAAAGATGTAATACAATTGTGTAGTTATTTTTGCTTAGGGTTGAACACGACTCACATTGGATGACCCTTTACCTTGTTTCTTATATTTCTTAGTTGTTATCTTTTATACATGTTCTTCATATTCCTTCTAAAAGTATAAGATGTGCTACTGATCAGTTGTAGTTGCTTAAACTGCCTAATCTGGGTTATCAGTTTCACTGATAACATTTAACTAAATCTTCTCATCTTGTTAATGGCATTACTTTCCTACTATACAAGTTATATGTGCTTATAATAGTTGTTGGCAGAGAGTTATATATCTCACTGGGATGTTAGTCTCACCCTGTGGGTTTCCACATCTTTTAGGTGGTCGTACACAATGCAGTAGAGATCGTGCGGTCAAGGAAGAGCGGCAAGGAGAGCAGTACTTATTGAAGTTTGAATATTCTACTGGTGTTTTTGTAGTAGAGTCCTATGTGTCATCCCTGTACTCTCAGGTCCTTGGGGGTGTTTTGTAGATTTTTATATATCGGTACTAGGTTTTTGGCAGTATGCCATGGTTGTACATGTATGGCTTGTATATATGAATAGGTTATCCTTTGTAATAGGTTTGTGGCAAGATGGCCATTGTACATATATGTGTATACCTTTATGGTAAGATGGATGATACAGGTGGCACAGTTTGTAGACCTTGATGTAATGTTCTTCCAGTTGAGGATGTTATAAGCAATCAATTTTAATTTACCATATTTTCTAGTAATATGGGTGTTTAGTGTTAGTTTTGTGTTTTGTTTTGAGTAATCTTGTTTTTATGTGATCGAGTTGTCAAACTTAGGATGGTGTCAGAGCTTTAGGTTCACTGAGCCTATAGGGACATAGAACTAGCATTGTGTCTATTCTTGTGTATCCAATTATCTGATTGTAGCTTCCACTTATGTAGAAGAAGAAGAAGAAGAAGATATGTCTGGAGAGCACGAAGAACATGATTTCGACAGCTGCGTTGTTGCACTAGGAGGTGGTTCCAGGTGGTAGGCAATAGTATATGGAGTGTCGAAAGTTCCTCATTGCATGTTGTCGCTTTGTAGTCCATGTTTAAAACGTTCATGGCCACGATGATGCATATGGCGAATAGAATGTCCATACCCCAAGCAAGGCAGTTGTACACAATGCAGAATTCCTTGGTTTTGGGAAGACCTTTGAGAGATTAAGGCATGTGGGAATGATAGAGTAAGATGGTGTGGCTGACCTGGTAGATGTAGACATATGATTGACAGAGTTGGATAAGGCCTTTAAGATCCTCAAAATCCTAGAAGAGGATAAGGTAATACACACAGTGTATCTGTTGAAGGGTAGTGTTGGCCATTGGTGGACCATTGAGGAGTAGAAGAGTCCTAGTGTGGTGATAAGTTGTAAGGAGTTTTGGTGATAGATTGTCAGTTGATACTTCCTGTAGACCTATCTGGACGAGAAGATCTCACAAAATGAGAAACTCTGGTAGGGATCTATGACGATCAATGAGTATGAGGAAACATTCATGGAGTTGCTGAGGTTTTGTCCTCACATGGATGCAATAGACAAGAAGAGGATCCAACATTTCGATAAAGGTCTGAGTTCAAAGTTGACAACTACAGTATCAGCTTTGGAGAATGGGTAGTGGTTTGCCATGTTCATGGAATTTGTGAGATGGATTGAGTGGTCAGCAGTTGTGAAGTTTGAATCTAATGCCAACAAGAGACCGACATATTTTTAAGGGCATTCTTCTGGTGGAATCAAGAATCCTATGTTTTCAGTGCTTCAGTCACAGCGGAGTTTGGTTGTTCAATTGCAGTGGTTGTTGAACAAGGGAAGAGGCCACAGTTTTCTACTGATAGGAGCTCACAATGTGGCATTAGTTTTAATGATAGGGTCATCTAGGCCATGGTATGAGAGCAAGACTTTCTTTAGGTGTGGAAATATTGGGCATACAAGGTTGTATTGCCCAATGAAGGATGAGGAGGTGAGCCAACAGCTTATATAGAGTCAACAAGGCTCTCAACGACAATAGTTCAGTAGTGGTAAGGGCAAAGGACAAGGTCAGGCATCGCATGTTGGTTTATCTGGGTAAGCCAGAATAGGACGGATATGACAAAAGGAAATAATTTGATTCTATGCAATGTGTCATCCATAAGGAGTAGTCAACCCTCGGGTTGTAACAAGCCATAGGGAGTTATTTCATTTTGATTTATCTTCTTCATGTTTTATATCTATTATGGTTGACCCAGGTGTGATGCACTCTTTTATTATTAGAGAAGTGATAGCTAGTTTCTCTTTGCATGTTAGTCATAGATGTGATAGTCTTCCCTTAGAAACCCCATTGCTTGGATCTGTTGAGTTGTGGGAGGTATGGCCACCATGTGTTCTTTCTTTCTCTGGATGCAAAATTCAAGTGGACCTACATAGTTTCAATGTGATCCTTGGGATGAATACCTTGGAGAAGTATTGGGTTGTCTTGGACTGTAGTTCCAAGGTAGCTACATTCTATGACGGTGATTTGTCATGAATCTACCAAGCATAAAGGAAAATTCTTTCTACATGTTTGTTGTTAGCAATGATGGCGGAGAGGCTAGTGAGGCAGGGTTGTGAATCTTTCCAAGAACATGTGGTGGATACTAAGGTGAGGAGTCCTAGCATTCAGGAGGTATCTTCTACCAAAGAGTTTGAAGATGTTTTCCCCGATGAGTTTCCCAACATTTCTCCACCTAGAGAGATTGACTTTGAAATCAATTTGGTTCTTAGTACCCATTCGATAGCACATATAGCATACAAGATGGCACCAATTGAGATGCAAGAGTCGAAGAAGTAGATGTAGGAGTTGTTAGAGAAAGGCTTAATCAAACTGATCAGTTCCCCTTGGGGTGCTCTGATGTTATTTTGTTAAGAACAAGGATGGTTCCATGTGGTTGTGCATTGACTACTGACAGTTGAACAAAGTGACAATCAAGAACAAGTATCATTTGTCGTGGATAGATGATTTGTTCTATTAGTTGAGGGGTGACACAGTGTTTTCCCAGATAGACCTGAGGTTAGGATATTATCAGTTGTGGATCAAGGTAGATGGTATACCTAAGTCATCTTTTAGGAATAGGTAAGGTCACAACGAGTTTGTGGATAAGCTATTTGGGATAACTAATGCACCAACAATATTCATGGATCTGATGAACAAGGTGTTCTGGCCTTAACTTGGTCATTTCATGGTTATGTTCATTGACAACATCCTGATATACTCCACAGACAACCAACAACATGAGAAACATTTGCGTAAGGAATTGACTTTGTTGAGATAGCATTAGTTGCATGCTAAGTTCAGCAAGTGTGAGTTTTCATTGAAGGAGGTGTCATTTCTTGGGCACATGATATCAGCTGAAGGTGTGTGTGTGTGTGGATCCCAAGAAGGTTTTTCTGTATTAGAATGGGAGAATCCAAAGACACTAACAGAGGTTTGTGGTTTCCTAAGTATGGTAGGCTATTACAAAAGGTTCATTAAGAACTTCAACACAGTGGCGTTACCCCTAACGAAGTTCATAAGGAAAGGTGTGTCGTTTGTTTAGGATGACAAGTGTCGGCTTTATTTCCACCTTTTCAAGGAGAAGTTGACTAGTACACCAGTGTTAGTTCTTTCAAAACAAGGGAATGTCTATATCATCTCTTTTGATGCGTCAAAGAATGGTTTGGGTTGCGTGTTGATGCAAGATAAGAACGTGATTTCTTTTTCTTTGCAACAACTTAAGAAATATGAGGAGAGTCACCCAACACATCATTTAGAGCTTTTTGATGTGGTCCACGCTTTGAAGATATGGAGACACTACCTTTATGGCAAGAAGTGTTAGATCTTCACCGACCATAAGAATCTACAGTACATCTTCTTGAAATAAGAGTTGAATATGTGGCAGTGATGCTGGATGGAGTTAACAAAGATTATGATTGCACCATAGACTACCATCTAGGTGAATGTGGTGGTGGATGCTTTGACTGGGAAGTCTTCTTCATAATCATCTTTTGATAAGGCGTAGTTGATTTCTTTATTGTTCCATAAATGAGACTTGTTGGTGTCCTTAGGTCAGATGAATGTGAAATTGGAAGTATTCTTGTTGGTTGGACTATTGGCATGGTTATAGGTGAAGCCTACATTGAGGATCAAATCAGAGATGCACGCCATGATGATATTGTGATACAACAGATCAAAGCAGAGTTTGGCAGCGAGAAGCACGATGACTTCCATGAGTCAGATGATGGGATAGAGTGTTACCACGGTAGAGAAGTGGTTCCTGATGTTGATAATCAGAGGAAGTTGGTTCTATAAGACTCTCACTCTTTGATGTACGCTATGCATCCAAGAAGTACCACGATGTACCACAATTTGAAAGATCTATATTGGTGTTCTAGCTTGAAGCATGATGTAGTTGAGTTCATAGTGAAGTGTGTAGTGTGTCAGTAGGATAAAGTCGAGCGCCAAAAACCTGCAAGGACTTTGCAACCATTACCTATACTGCAATAGAAATGAGATCATATCATGATGGACTTTTTTATTGGACTTCCTGGGATAGACAAGGGCCTTAATTCTATATTGGTGATAGTGGATAGGTTGACCAAGTTAGCACACTTCCTCCCAGTAGAGATAATGTATACAGTTGAAAAGTTGGCCCATGTGTATGTTGATGAGATAGTCCATTTGCACGGTATTCCAGTGACAATAGTGTCAGACAGAGGTCCTCAGTTTACTAGTCACTTTTGGTAGCATCTACACTATAGGGAAACAACGGAAACAAAAAAATTTACTAACATATTTCGCATTAACTAGCAGATCGTATAAATAACTATGCAATGGAAATGATAATTTTACAAAGATACACCAGGTCGTGAAGCAAGTTTAGTGGTAATCCTCATCAATGTAGATGCACACACTATCTTGGATGGTGTCTGTGCAGCTGTTGGTTTCACTGGGACTCATCGAACTACTCCTCCATGGATAGAGACTTGAATGTTGTCAACTGTTGCAACTCCTCTCATCATGGACTACTGGCTGGAGTCATCCTCCTTAGCAATGAGCAAAGGCCGCCTCACCTCTAGATAAATCAATATGGACCAAATAGAACTTATGTCATCCTACTAGTACAGATAAGAAGGAGTTGTCCCTCCTTTTGTGTACTAGTCACCAACCTGCTCTCTCACAGCAATGATCCTCAGTTGTTTCTCTCATGTAGCTATCCCTCCCTAGTTGGGTAGGAATTGTTTGGTCTCTCTTGGTTACCACAACCAGAGAGGACAACAATTGTCAGAGCAACTAATTCTCAATTGTCTTTGTTGTGTTCTGGGAATCCCCTCGTACCCCTCTACTTATAGGCGGGGTTAAGGCCAGGGTTCCCAGTCTGTGCGGGAGTTGGAGGGACCGTAAGATCTCAAATTTTCACAACTATTCTAGAAACTTCAGAGCTTGCAACAGCCAAAACGTCCGTCTGGCAAACCTATATGGTTGTATGTCACATAAGACGTTCGTTTTGTAGTATCTTCATTTTTGTACATATGTCGGCAATTCAATTCCAATTAGTGCATGTCATGATGCCAGCACCAATCCTTGATGTAATCCAATTGCACCCTTATAATGGTGGTTTGTTGAAGAAGATGATACGGGTGTCTCTCTCCATGCCATATGGTCATCTCGCAAAAGCGAGACTGGCATCTCACAGCCTGAGTCAGGATGAATTCCAACCAATGTACAATAGAATCAGATGCCACTCCAAACGAGTGTCTCAACACTTGAATTTATCATTTGGCAGTTTAGGCAGCTGACTTCTTGCATGAATTAAATCCTAAACACTTTAGTAATCAATCCAATCATCATTCAAGACCAAACTCCTCTTCTAGATTAGTTCCTTTGTGTGTGACCCTATAGGTCCCATATTACGTTGCCAGTGAATGTCCATAACAACTTATGACATCACAAACAATGAGCGGTGTCTAGTCACACATCATTGCTACCCAACTAAGTGGAAAGTTAGAGAACAAATTCAATGTACAATATGTGTATGGTGTTATAGTGTTTGTATAGTTCCTTTATCACCGATATCTAGATTGAACTCAAGGCATGGATATGTCATCATCTTCAACATTCAACCTATGTTTCTTGCAATAGCAGATTGTATGATATATATGTAAGCTCAATATCATATGTTGACTCACATGTACATGGCCATGTATTTATAAGTCTCACTAACTCAAGTGGCCTTGGATATCATACTCCAATAGGAGGGCTTGTGGCAGTTTAGGCAGCTGACTTGTTGCATGAATTTCCATCTCTTTCACTCATAGTTAGTCCCCATGAGTCAAAGTCACGCATTCATCACCTTTATAACAACCCTTGTTTCAAGATTGCATTTGATGATGTCAAAGCATACTGAACAACATGTGATGAGTGTAGTGATTTCAGGTCTAATAACCACAAACACCTCCATCATTATAAGACGCGATTCTGACTTACCTAGTTAAGGTTTCTATATATCTGCCTTATGGTGGGTCTGTCTGATACATTATTCACTAACATGTATCTGTGTGCTTGGTTTGATATCGCCGTATCATGACTAAAGAGATTCTATCATCAACCAACTCACACTCTGATCATATGGGTTATTGTTGTCTATTTACCTTCCACAATAACAACTGATTAGAGACATAACAAGAATACATATGCTCTTAACATTTGTATGATCGCATTGTTTAGGTCCTCAACCTAAAGACATACACCATTAAGTAATATCATTCTATAGACATCTATTATATTATTTCATTATCTCCAAACTGAACAAACAAAATAAATTGGAAGTGTGCCTTTATTAATCATCAAATCATTAACAAGTTATGTCATTACAATCATCATATGATTGGCTCTCTGGGCATACATATCAATAGACCCACACTTTCACTTAGAGATAATCACTCAAGAATCTTATTCCGAGTGACCTAATATGACCATCATAATTCTGTTGTGAAAGTGCTTTAGTCAAGGGATCAACAATGTTGTTCTTAGTTGGTACTCTGCAAATCTTTACATCTCCTTGTCGTAGATCTCTCATATAAGATGATACCACCTTTGTATATGCTTTGAGCGTTGATGCAATTTGGGTTCCTTATCTTGTGCAATAATTCCATTATTGTCACAATATATCTCAATTGTGTCGTTGATGTGTGGAACGACCCCAAGTTTAGAAATGGACTTCTTGATTCATACCACCTCCTTTGTTGTATTCGATGTAGAAATATACTTGAAATCTAGTGTAGAATTGGCAATTGTCTCTTTCTTGGTACTCTTCCAACTTACAACTCTATTGTTAAGGCAAAAAACAAAAATCCAAATTGTGATTTATAATCATCTTTTTCAGTCTGGAAGCTTGCATCGGTGTAACCTTTTACCACAAACTTTTCCTCTCCGCTACAGACTAAGAACTAATCCTTAGTCCTTCTCAAGTACTTGAGGATGTTCTTCACGTATTAGTGATTGATCTTGTTGGCTTTTGCTTAGTAACATGTTTAGGCCTCAATCTAGCCATGTGATGAGCTTTAATAACATGTGACATGCTTATGCTTTCAGTTTGGTCCAGTTTGCATGATGTTTGAGCTATTTATGTTATATGTGTGCTTATTTTGGACCTAATTGCAATTTAACCATGTTGAGAGTTTTCTTGCAATTTGTCACATGTTGGATGTGCCTCCTATGTTTTAGCATCATGAGATAGAGAGAGTGATGCTTAGGGGAGACTTGTTACACCTTGGATGTTAAGGAGAGATGTGGTGACATCTTGTGTGTGTTGGTGTTTCTAGGATTTTCTTAGATGCCCTAGTTTAGTGTTGACTACTTCAATTCTTGGTTTCTCAGCGACCACCCTTGAGTTTTCTTGGTTTAAATCTCTATGACTAATGATATTGTGGGTGTGACTTGATCCCCTTTCGATTGAAGATGCTTGGAGCTCTCTCTTGGGTTGATGAGAGACCAAAGGAGTGGATGTGTTTTGGTCTTCAACTGATGAGCCTTAGAGGACATGATTCCTTTCGATTGATGGTCCTCTAGGACCAAGTGAGGTCACTAATCCGCCTTGGTTTTCATGACCCTTCTTGCATGCATGGTTTTAGTGGTTTCATGGTTGTTCATTGTTGGAAAAGTGGCAGGTTTAGTTATCCCTCTTCAGATGCATATGAACCTTTTACATCCTTCCTTCCTCACTTCTTGCTTGGAGTTTGGCCCTTGTATTCTTGGTGGTGAAGAGGAGCTTGACCTTGGAGCTTTGGTGGTTGAACCTTGCATGTGGTGATCTAGGGTTAGAGCATCTCTTCTTTGTTGACCTTTTGGTGATCTGTGTGCTTGGTGAGTGATCTAACCTTCTTGATCTCATTTTTCTTGAACCCTAACCTTTCTTATTATCTTGGACGAACCCATGGTTCTCCATGGTGGAATTCTTGAGGAACTTCTCTTCAATGGAGATTGAATCTATGGCTTTTCATAGTAGTACCTATGTGAGATGGAGGTCCCCTCCATCTTCTTTTCTTTTTCAGCTTAGGGTTTTTACCCTCTTCTCTTGAGCTTTCCTTTGACCTTAAAATTCTCTTATTATATTGAGGTGATCTTGCTTGGTCATGGAGTTGGTCCAAGCTATGGTTTTCTTCTCTCTCTTAGAGCTTTGTGGCTTCAGAGTTGATCTTCAACTCAAGGAAAGTTATAGAACTCTCAACTCTACTATTGTTGCACCTTTATCTTGCTTGCAAGTTACGAATTAATCTCTAAAATATGATCATAAGTTGCTAGATGATGCTATTTTGTTTTAGGGTTTAATAGCATGAAGTATTCTTGTATAGATTTCTCTTTCTCCTAGACCCTAGTTCTTGTACCCTAAATCTAAGTGATGGTGGAGTTGTGGTTTCTTACGTGCATCTTGATTATTAGTTTTACTACCATGTTTTGGTTCTGACTTTACATGAAGTTGGAGATTTTGGTTCTTCATTACATGTGCTTGACTTATGGTTTTTCCATCTCTTATCATGGTTTGGTTTTTCTATGTTTGGTGATCGGATTTCTAGGGTTTTCAATGATGTTTTCCATCATGAACCCATCTTCATTCTTGGTTTCAATTTTATGGCGTTGATCACCTTGTCAGTCTTGCTTTTGAGATGTTTCCTCTCTCTTGATGGTTCTAAGTGGAATCTCCTTCGGTTGATGAAGGATGGATGTACTAGGGTCGTTGTGTGGTCTCCTTGAGTGGTCGAAGGCTTAGTGGTGGTTCTTGGTTGATGAGAGTGCTTTTTGTCACTGACTTGAAAATGTTGTTTTGATCATTGACCTTGTTCATGTTATGGTCACCTAGATGGGTGTTTTTCTCTACGATCGATGACCTTTATCCATGTTGGTTGGTCGCTGATGTCCCCTCATTGATGGTTTCTATAAAGACCATATTCAGCAATCAATTGGGAGAATGATCATCAGCAACCAATTATCACATGATAGCACAGTTGTTTAGTGACCATGTGCTTCTATTTTTAGTGGTAAACCCTAGTGTTTAATGGTTGACTATGTGCATGAACTTTAGCGACCAACTACCTAAGTTTTCAGTGGTCAATATGGAGTTGAATATGATGATAATAATGTTAATCCTATAAGTTCAAATAATGAGGGTAGTAATGACAATCAGGGTTGATGTTATATGTTGTTTGGAAACCCTAAATTGGATAGCTATAGAAATTCCTCCCCTAATCTTGAACATGTGGTGATATGCTTTCTTTGTAGAATGATTAAGCATGTAATGAAGTATTCTCTCTCCTACTTGTGTAACCCTAATGTTGCAGGTTGAATGAACATCATATCTTGTTGTTGCTATGGTATCTCAAATATGACATAGGGTGATGATTATGATTCATTATAAGGCATGTTGAGATAATGATGATGTGTAGAAACTATATGATTGTGTCTTATGACCTAGCAGAGGTTGTGTGCCTAGTTTGAGGTGATATACTCTAGTAATGAGATGAGGGATTGTTATCCCCTAGTTATGTGAAAATTTTGATGGCCTTGTATGGTAGTGATATCATGTGATGATGTGACAAATTTATATCTCATATGTTTTATATCTTCTAAAATTGTTTTACAATTATACTTGCTAAAATGAATTAAGGTTTGTATGTCCACTTATATGACGAAGCAGTAATTCACCCAATTGGCATAACTAATCAAGAGAAACCCTAATCATGTAGTTACCATGTGCCATAGATCCATTCTACTGTCAGTACTTGTTGGATGGTGAAATGAGTAATTCCTTGGGGAAGCTCAAAGCACATATTTTTTAATATGTGGGGGCGCAAGTTGAGGATATATCCTTGCATCCACAATTACAGGTTGTGGAGGATGACTACGGCCTTGCCTTGGATATTATGATATGTGAAAGACAATAGTGAGTACAACTGAAGGGTGCCTCACATAGAATGGGTACTAGTACAGAACTGACCTTTAGTGTCGGTTATTTAAGGCCTTTGGCGTCGGTTTCAAAGCGACACCCAAGTGGGCACCGCTAAAAGTTAAAACTTTCAGCGTCAGTTTTAACACCGACACCATAACTCTTCCCACCACCAAAAATGCGCCAGCAAGGGGACTATAGGCATCGATTATTTAATAAAACTGCCACTATATCCAGGTCAAAGATGTCGGCATATCACAAAAATTGACACTATACAACCCTTCCCACCACCAATAAAATGTGCCAACAAGGGCACCATCGGCGTAGGTTTTTATATATAACTGACACCCATAGCCACATAGTTGGCAGTTTTTTGCCAATAAATGACGTTGTATGTCTTTGTTGTCAGTTTTATACTAATAACTGACGCCAATTTTATGGTTTTTTTTCTTATCAGTTTGCAGGCCTGTTGTATGGCTGGTCAGCAGGATGCAGAAACCTGCAGTTCAGTTCTAAATTGTAGGTTTACAGCATCCATTGATATCAGGCAACAACAGGCCACAAACCTACAAAATTAACAAGATGGACAACAATTTATAATCACACACATGTATAAGCACATTTAATTCATATTATTTTTCATCACACACATGTAGAAACTAGTAGTTCCAGTTCAAATTTCCTCCATTTTCACACACATTTTGCAACCTACAGTTCCATTCATTTCATCTCTTTTCACATTCAGACACATGTAGAAACATTCATGTTTTGATCATCTTCACATTCACACATATGACAATTCAAAAATATTCATTCACATTCACTTAAAAATAATTATGAGAATAATGTTTAGAAATATCATTCTTTATTCATTATCGCCATCACTATCCCAATCATATTTAAAAATTCCCGCTACCTGTAGGGCTTTTGTCCATTCTTCTCTTACATCATCTAATTCTTCCCTCGTATAGGGAGTATGTACATCTAATAACTTTCCACCTATAGTCAAGTCGGTTTTAAACACCTGCAAAGAGAATGACGTATATATAATTAATAATATATAATAAGATTGATATATTATTATCTAATGAGACTATATATAATACCTTATGTACGGTATCGATTTCCATTGTAGCATGTTTGATGATTAGGTCCATAAATCACATCACATAGTTTGCACATGCCCGTCATTGTCTTGTGTAGCACACTATAAATTAAAACATACAAAATATTCAAAAATACAAATAAGCACAGTTCACATAAATAATATATACATTGGAGTCAGGAAATTACTTTCACATTCTCCCAAATTAGTGGCTGATTCTTTTTCTTGGGGACCTTTCCTCCAGCTCTTTTGAACTCATGTAAAGCCCTACATGTTAATGTAACACATTAAATTGCATAATTAAATAGTAATGTAATAACATATGTTAATGGATATAAAAATATGAAATATTTCTCATGGGAATAATGGCTTTTTCATTGTGTGTCCATATAATGTATTCAGTTCGTTCCCCGCAAGATCTAGATAATAGACAGTGAACGTCTTGGGGACAATAACTAGTAACTCACAATGCCTACCACTACAGGTAAGAAAGTTAAAAATTAATAACTCAAAATCCACAATAAAAATGTAATTTTCTTAAGTCCAAATTATAAGAAAAGTAAACTTACTCGAAATTGAATGGAGCTATTATCACCGTCTTCTTTTTTTTACCAAAATATTCAAAAGAAGCACAGTGGTATGAAGTAGCTAAAGAAGAGTCTTTATCTACAAGACTAATCAAAGATAGAACCAAAGATCCCACATGGGAAAATGAAAAATATGTACATATCGTGTGTAAGTGGTTGCAAAACATGTATTACATATGCATTAATATATAAGAAACCAGATCACCATATATAAATCAAGGTATATGGATGTATAAACAAGATCTCACCATATCCATAGCTCTATCATAGATGTATTCAGCCAATCATAATGAAACAACTCCAAAATATCTTGTAAAAATATTTTTTTATCGCATGATTGACATGCAGCATCCTCCGGAATAGAAACATTTATACGGCAATTTGGATCATGTTCGCCTATCCATACTGCCATACCCCTACAATTAGGACCTAACAAGGCGTGTAGGTCCCTTGGAAGCCAACTTGGTACTTCATGAGGTGGAGGTAGAGGCTGAGATGTAGCAGGTGCCTTCCTTTTGACCTGTATATATAATTTCAGATCAATTGACTCATATATACATACTAACAAATTAATGTAATGTAAATTTACCATACAATATTAGTATAGACAACATCCACTTTGGGCTACATTATCACTCTGTCTTCTGCCTCACCAAGCATTTCAAAATCTGGGTGGACAAATGGCAATGGAAGATCCCTCTAATTGGGGAGTACATGTATCAGGCTCACACGAACCGCACCAACTGGTACTGGAGTCCCATGAAACATGTCCCCTGGAAGGGTTGGGTAAGCCTGTGCCTCTGCAATAATATATTCTTGACTTTTTAGACGGCATGGCTTCAACCCCTACAAATTTTTGTAAAGAATGTTATATATATACATAAACACATCATTGAAAAGACTAGCTACTATATATGTCATAAAAATACTTACAGCGGACGTGCTAGGTGGTGGGTCTACATGATTACTCCCAACCACCTCTACACTAGGAGAAGAGCGGCTGTAACATCCCAGGTTTGATGCCTAGGATAACATGATCTTAAAAGGAATGATTGGACTACCCAGATCACCAAGGTGCACCTACTTTTCCGGGAACCCATCTCTAAAGAACTCCATAGTTAAGTGTGCTCAGCTTGGAGTAGTACTAGGATGGGTGACCAGTCGGGAAGTTGATCCTGGCTTGCGTGTGAGTGGACAAAAGCATGTAGTTAAGGCTAGTGGTGGTCTGTGGGGCTAGTCGTCATTCCTGAAACTCTGCTAGAGCCTTGGGCAGTGGGCCGGGGCGTTACAAATGGTATCAGAGCCATAACCCCTCCAGTAGGTGGGGCCCACATGGGCATGTGGCATGCCAGTCTTGAGCCGTGCGGTCCAGGCAAGCTGGAAAGGGCTATCCGTAGAGACGAGATGGAGCCACCCTTGCGCTGGTAGCCGTGGATGGGAGCTGGGTGTCCATGGGCCATTGTGGGTCTGCACTGAAATGGGGTCAGATTATGAGGCCATATAGTTGAGCCTTGATGAGGATGTCAAGAGTCTAAGTGGGGGAGATTGTAACATCCCAGGTTTGAGGCCTAGGATAACATGATATTAAAAGGAATGATTGGACTACCCATATCACCAAGGTGCACCTCCTTTTCCGGGAGCCCATCTCTAAAGAACTCCATAGTTAAGTGTGCTCAGCTTAGAGTAGTACTAGGATGGGTGACCGTCGGGAAGTTGATCCTGGCTTGCACATGAGTGGACAAAAGCATGCAGTTAAGGGTAGTGGTGGTCTGTGGGGCCAGTCGTCATTCCTAAAACTCTGCTAGAGCCTTGGGCAGTGGGCCGGGGCGTTACAGCGGCACACCACAGGTACAGTCTGAATGGCAGGTTGAGATGCCTGCCACTTGCTAAATGCTTCATTGAGTCTCTTATCAAGTGCTTCCTTGACTCTCCTATCAAGTGCTTCCTCGCCTATCCTACTAATTAACTCATCTACCTATACATGGATAAAAGAAACACTAGATTTTGATTATTGAATTCTCTTTCTCAATAACATTCTAAAAAAAGAACAGGTTACCTCAACATTTGATAGTTCTGCTTTTGGGACAGATTTGCGTTGTGATGGCCTAAAGAACGCTTTTTTGCCCACACCAGCGCCTGCACCCCTAACACATCCAGGATGCTCTGGGTTACCAAGAGCAACTGTCAATTCATCCCTTGTTCCCTCTGGGTTGAACTTGCTTTCCTTCCTCTTCTCGTGAAGCTCCCACTAATCACCATCAATAGAAATTGGTTAGTAAACATAACAATAATCAATATTGATTGCTCTAAGAGTTAAATTTTACAATTTTTGCAGCCGCCTCAGTAGTTGTGGGCTTCATTATATCTCCCTTCTTGTTTTGCCTCCCAGCTATCCACATAGCATGGAGGGGGAGAGGTGTGGGACCAATAGTAGAGGACTCTACAGTCTCCTGAGTAGCAGAAGACTGAGCAGTAGACTCAGCATGTAGTCTTTGACGCCTGCATAGCCTCTTGGACCCAGTGTGTGGTCATGCACATTCAGTGCATGCCTTGCTCTTTGAGCATCATTGATAGCCTTGTTAGTAAGCACATTTATTTGGTTAGTAACACTAAAGGTTAATCTTGAATAGGTGAATACATAAGAATGTATATTAATTAAATTGGGAGTGATGCTTAATACCATGAATTCATCCATTTTTCTTTGGTTAACAAACTCCTCCCTGTCTTTGGGTTCCAAGTAGTTCCATTTCTCAGTGGCTACTTTCTTCCTAAATTTATTTTTTAAAGATAATACAAAAAAAAATTATTAGTGTAGAGTTAGTCAAAAAGTGATCAATGTCTAGAATTGGAAATCAATCAAGAACATGTTCTCAGTACCGCGTATGTAATCTCGGGTGAGATTTGTCCTATAGTTCCTTAGGACCCTCCCATAGAGTTGCATCATGCATTTACGATGCAACATTTCATCTAGATCAAATTACTCTGCAAAATAGAATTGCTATTAACTAGAATCCTAAAAATTAGTAATCTACAAAAATAGAATTGAAAATAATAATAACTCACGCATAGTTCCTTCCATACTAAGTCTTTCTCCCCCTTAGGAACTTTATGCCAAGATTCAAAATTAGGACTACAATGTCTATGTGTAAGAGACCCAAGATATAAAATAAATGAGTTGCGGTTCACTCCAACTGGATTTCCTACATGATCAAAATCCACAACCAGTTTGGGTCCATTTCCCCTTTGTTGTAGTAACTTGTTCATCATAGTGATGCCCCTCACTTCTTCAATTTTTTTTGCTTCTCATCAAGTGCCCCAAGTTCTTCTGGTGGTACATCATCAACCTAAAATTTGACAAAATAAACACACTTACAAGATATAACTATAAATGGACATAAAGATAGAAATATAGGATGTATTTTTAAAACTTACAATGTGGGGCGGCACATTGATATCCTCATCCTCATGGTAATCGTCATCACTGTCATCATGCTCATGCTCAGCCATCTGAAAGTGTCATTAAAAAATCAAACATTTTGCATTTGACATAACTAGAAGATAATAAAACATTGTAAAGTTCACATTTAGAAATATAAAACACTTAAAAATATAAACATGAATGCCTCTAATATTGCGATCTTTTATCAATTAACAATCCTTCATTGTGATCTCTGTGCACATATAAGTCATCATTAGCTTCAATATTTGGTGGTATTGGCAACCCAACTGAGAATGGACTGGAGTCATCATACTTATCATAGTACTCTTCTTCATCTATAGGATCTTCAATGAACTGTCTTTTACCATGAAGAATAATCGACCATTTATCATTTGCAGGATCATCGATATAAAGTACTTGGTTTGCCTGTGATGCCAATATGAATGGTTCACCCTTCCTGCCAATCTTTTCAAAGTTCACTAATGTGAAAACCAATTCATCCACTATAACTCCTTTGGTGTTATCAACCTAATTACATTTAAAGAGCTGAATTCTGAAATCTACGTAGTCAAACTCCCATATGTCTTCAATGACACCGTAATATGACATTTTAGCTTCACGTGGACTCTTATCCTTTACACTTGCAAAATACAATGAAGACGCTTGAAGGGTGATCCCACTGTTTTGGATGACACTCTTATCATGTTGACGCTTTGTGTAATATGAGAATCCATTTATGTCAAACCCTTCATCAAATATAACATTCAATTTTGGTTTAAAGGTGAGGCATTTGATAGTTTTACTAAGATTATCTGGAGTTTGAGATATTTTATGTAAGACTTTATCTTCGAACCACTTAATAAATGTCTTGTTATGCTCTCTAGCAAGCCACGTCGAATTGGCTCAAGGATATTGTATCTAGATGAAATTGGTATGTTCCTCGATATAAACACTCACTTCATCGATGTTGTGTAAAATATTCAAGTGACCTTGTTCCAACTGCGCATGATTGATTACTTTCATCCGTGATCCCAAAATTCCTTTGCCAAAATGCTCCTTAATATTCTTGTCATTAACAGGAGCGTCATTAGACTCAGAAAGTCATTGAAAAAATCCATAACCTCTCTCACCACATAACACTCAATAATACTCCCTTCAAGCTGATAATGATTTCAAACATCAACTTTAAAAATGCTCTCAAAGGGATACATCCAATGCAAGAAAGTTGGTCCTAACATTTTCACTTCCCTAGTCAAGTGGACAACAAGATGTACCATGATATCAAAGAACGAATGAGGAAAATACATCTCAATCTGACATAGGGTAACAACCACTTCTCTTTGCAATAACTTTACTGTATAGACTTTTGAAAAAGAAACAAAGTCTGGTGATTGCATACCTTACATGCTTTGGCAATATAGATCAAATTGCCACGGGCAATATTTGTTGCATTAGAGTGTGACAATCATGAGATTTAAGACCTATCAACTTTAAATCTTTCATTGATACCAATCTATGGATGTTGAATGAGTAACCCTGTGGCACCTTAACATATACCCAGCATTCACAAAAAGCTTTCTTCTCCTTTCTAGACAATGTGTAACAAGCGGGAGGTAAGTATGTTCTCTGATCACTTCTAACTACTTTTGTTAATTTTTTCCTTATTCTCATTTCACATAGGTCCATTCTGGATTTTATCCCATCTTTAGTATTTCATGGTATATTCAACAGAGTACCAATGATGCTATCATAGACATTTTTCTCAACGTGCATGACTTCGATACAATGCCTGACTACTAAAGAACTCTAATAAGGATGATCCCAAAATATTGACTTCTTCTTGAATAAAGATTTGTCCCTCCATGTGGCCATGGTACATTGTGATCTCTTACCAAATTCATTGGCAAAGTCTTTTACTCTTTCATAAACAACCTCCCCTGGTATAGGTTTAGGTGCACTCTGCTTCTCATTTTGTCCATTGAATGCTTTGTGCAACCTATGATACAGATGGAATTTTGGAAAAAACCTTTGATGACCAAGATATACAGTCTTTCCACCATGTTTTAGTTGTATTGAATCAGTGTTCTCTTCACATATAGGACACACTTTAGATCCTTTGACACTATATCCAGACAAATTACCATATGCTGGAAATTCATTAATAGTGCAAATCAACATAGTGTGTAAACAAAATGTCTCTCTTCATGAAGCATCATAGGTCATCACACCTTCACCCCGAACTTTCTTTAAGTCATTAATCAGAGGTTTAAGATAAACGTCGATATCATTTTTAGGTTGTTTAGGGCCTGATATTAATAATGACAGCATAACATACTTATTTTTCATACACAATCAGGGAGGAAGATTGTATATAACAAGCATAACTGGCCAAGTGTTATGTTGGCTTCTCAATGTCCCATATGTATTAATCCCATCTATACAAAACCCAAGTCTTAGATTCTTGACTTCTTCACCAAATTTAGGGTACAATAAATCAATCTTCTTCCACTGTGGGGAATCAGACGCATGTCGTAGGATCCCATCATTATTTTTCTTAACATCTGCATGCCACCTCAAATTCTTTGCACCTATTGGATTGGAAAACAAGCGTTGAAACTGTGATATTATATGTAGATACCACATCACCTTGGCAGGAGAACCAGTTTTGGACTCCCCCGAAGTCATCAATTTATACCTTGACGCACCACATTTTGGACAATCTTTCAAATCCACATAGTCCTTTTGAAATAATATACAATCATTCGGGAATTCGTGTATCTTCTTGGCCTCCATTCCCATTAGACACAACAATTTCTTTAGCTGATATGTTGAGATTGGCAGCTCGTTTCCTTCAGGAAGAATTTCTTTCAACAAAGACAACAATGACGTGAAGCGTTTATCGCTCAATATATTGTTAGCTTTCATCTTATACAATCTCAACACAGTGCTAAGCTTCGTAAACTTAGTACAACCTGTGTATTACGGTATCTCAGCATCATGCACAATTTTTTTAAACATGGGAGGTGGATCGGTGTGCTCTACCCCACAACTATCTAGCATCACATCAATGATGTCTACGGGAACTGGTTTGTTCACATCTACATCATCAGAGGCAATTTTTTCTTCCACACAGGCACTGCTATTGACATCCACTAATTTTAGGTTTGAAATCTCTCCATGCCAGTGCCATTCTATATAGCCTTGTACAATCCCGTTGCACATGACATGACTTTTGATTTCGTCACCATTGCTTACTTTTAAGTTGTTACCGCAATGCCTACATGGACAATAGAACCTATCTCCAGGTTGTTTCCTATGCTCCTCCACAAATCTAATAAACTGATCAAGACCAGAAATAAATTCTGGGGTGAAGCGATTTGGAATGGACATCCATGATCTATCCATTCTATGATCAAAGAGAAAACAAGTATATATTAGAACAAGTTTAGGGTTTAGGGTCTTATATATAATAAATGTGTACCACCGATCCCATTCTTGAACACCTAATCTCACTAGTAAGTGTATAACGTGTATTGGGTTTTCAAGAAACTTTCGGCAGCATTTCCCCATTTATTGTCTAAGTACATATACTTGGAGAACAAACGGGGAAATGCTACTAAAATTTTTATTGATAACCCAATACATATTATACACTTACATCCTAAGTGAGATTAAGTGTTCAAGAATAGTCACAAACCTGGGACTATCTAAGATTTACTCCTAATGAGTAAATCTTGGACGGGTTTCTAGGCCAAAATAATATAACACCAGTCCCTTGTTCACAACCCTATTCAACACACAATTTTCTTATAAAACAGTTGTGGACAACCATAACAACATATCAATGCTTCCTATATTAATCAATGTATTGTTTTATAACACAAATTGTGGTGGGTATAACATAGCAAAAATCTCAACATGTCAACGCAGAAACATGTCCTTAACATTATTTTAGATGATTCTTTCTTTAGTGTCTTGATCATTACATAATCATATCATTAAACTAATGAGAATCAGCTATAAGAATAGGAATTGATTAATACAATACACATCATGAAATAATATAATCAGAGGCATCATCGTTATCTTGATTTCATTCATTAACTTGAAATTTAAAGCATAGTCTTAAAACATACATAACATGAGATTCATTCAAAGTAAATATGCACAGTGGTATGACATGCTTACCTGGAGCAAAGAAGATCCTAACTTAGTTCTTCTGACCTCACCTATTCCTAAAATTAACACAATTTACAGTTATTATCATCATAAGTACCTTTTTAAACCCTAATTTGGGTGTTTTAGGAAAAGATGGCAAGATACAATGGAATTAGAGTTTGAAAGCCAGAAAACCAGGTTCCTATTTTAAAATCCTTTCCAATAACTATTTATATATATTTTTCTAACATTAAATGAAATCTATGAATATTATAAGATCAAACAAGCCCAATCTTGATATTGGCAAACCAGTGACGGAAAACAGATTCATCACCTTCGCAAGTTCCTACCAGACCAAACAAGACCAATCTTTAGTTGACTCATGATCATGAATACCACACAACTTGCTCACCATGGAATGCAAAGATAGGACGAAGAAGACGAGGAAGAAGGGAACCTATCGAGCGGCGGCAGCGGTGGCAGGTGTGGCGGCGGCGGTGCGGCAGGCGAGCAAGCAGGCACACAGCAGGAAAGCAAGCAGGCACAAAGTAGGTGAGCAGGATGTCGGAGAAGTAGGCGGTAGGCGAGCGGTGGTGGCGGCAAGTGTGGCAGCAGCGAGAAGAGGCGACAGAGCACTAGGTGAGAAGCGGTGGCGGCAGGCATGGCAGCGGCGAGCAGCGGCGGAGGAGCACTAGGCAAGCAGCAGAATCGCCAAACCTAAACTTAATTGGGAATGAAACAGAGAAAGGGGAAGAGTCTGGTTCACGCTGGTGTTATTAAGTTAACAATAGACGTTTGTTATTAAAAACAACCGACGCTTAAAATAAAAGGTGTTGGTCACCACAAAAAACCGACACCTATGTTCAATGATAGTCCTCAGTTTCAACTAGAAAGACCGACGTCTATCTACATATGCCGACAAAAAAAGTTCTTGAATTAGGTCCATAGTGATCGGTTGCCGTAAAAAAACCGACGCCAAAGGGGGGTAAAAATTTTGGGCCCAATTTTTGTCTCACAAAAACTCATCGACGTCAGTTGTTGCAAGAAAACTGACGACAAAAATGGGCCTAATTTCTGTCTCATGAAAAATCTTTAGTCGTCGGTTGTTTGGTAAACAACCGATGTCGTATGTAAAATTTTGGAGGTAATTTTTTGCACTGAAAAAATTGGATTTGGCGGGCGATTTTAGGCATCAGTTTCTTACTGAGCAACTGACACTAAATAGAAAGCGATACCCGTGTCTGGCCGGTCTTCACATATAGATGTTGGTTTGTGCTTTCAACCAACGTTGTAGGGTTTAGGCATCGGGTTTTGGGATACAACCGACGCCTCTAAATATGACGTTATAAGCCATTTTTGTAGTAATGGGGCTTGCGTGATCTATTCTCTAGTACCATGACATGTACCAAGGTGGGATAGTTGTTTTCAACTTGACTATATATCATTGTTGGAAGTTGATTGTTATGTCTCTGCATTGTCTCTTGTACCGGTCGTGAGTTGTGGGTTAGATCATGGAGTCTGACTATTCCATAGATCTTGTATGGCATTGATTTTGACCTAGCAGTTGTCAGTTGGATTTAAGTGGTATGACTCAAATCCTTGAGGCATAATAAAAGATGTTATATAGTTGTGTAGTATTTTTTTCATAGGGTTGAACGTGACTCACATTGGATGACCCTTTTCCTTGTTTCTTATATAGTTTAGCTATTATCTTTTATACATATTTTTCATATTCCTTATAAAGGTATAAGATGTGCTACTGATCATCTGTAGTTACTTAAACTGCCTAATCTATGATATCAGTTTCACTTATAACATTTAACTCAATCTGCTCATCTTGTTAGTGGTATTACTTTCCTACTATACAATCAATTTGTGCTTGTAATGGTTGTTCACAGAGAGTTATATCTTCACTGGGATGTTAGTTTCACCCTGTGGGTTTCCACATCTTTTAGGTGGTCACACACAACATGGTAGAGATCGTGCAGTTGAGGAAGAGCAACAAGGATAGCAGTAGTTGTTGAAGGTTTGATATGCTGCTAGTATTTTTGTAGTTGAGTCCTATGTGTTGTCCCTGTACTTTTAGGTCCTTGGGGGTGTTTGGTAGATGTGTGTATATCGATACAAGGTTTTTGGAAGTATGCCATGGTTGTACATGTGTGGCTTGTATATATGAACATTTTATGCTTTGTAATAGGTTTGTGGTAAGATGTCCATTGTACAGAGATATGTATACCTTTATGTTTGTGGACCTTGATGTAATGTTCTTCCGCTTGAGGGTGTTATAAGAAATCAGTTTTAATTTACCATGTGTTCTAGTAGTCTGAGTGTTTAGTGTTAATTCCACATTTTATTTTGAGTAATCTCATTTTGGTGTGATCGGGTTGTCACAACAGGAAAAAACTTCAACTAAAAGGATTTGCACATAGGTCTGCAAACAAAACATCAACTAGTTGCACTCTAGTCTTTAAAAAGCACGACATTGAGAATCCAAACCTATTATTAAGAAATCAAACTAGGTTTGTGAGGTCAAGCTAGGTTAGGGGTCTTACAGCTAATCCCTTACAAAAATTTCACCCCCAAAGTCTAAGTAAAATAACACTTCATACTTTCTATGCATCTCCTATTAAAGATCCCATGTAGCTTCCTCTACTCCACGGTGGTGCCACAACAATTTTACTAATGTTATGCCCTTCGTACTCAACTTTTGTAATCTCTTTTCCAAATTCAACAAGGGACCTTCCATTAGTTTAATTTCCTACTCTGACTAGTTTAATTTCTATCTCCATTAGTTTAATTGCCTACTCTGATTTTAGATGGAACTTCTACAGGATGGACAGATGAAACAAGTTATGCAATATGTGCAATGACGATGCCCTTAAAAAGTCCTTTATCGTGAGTCATGTTTTCCATTATTCGCATCTAGATGGTTCATAATGTAAGCATTCCTGAATAATAGGTATGTTATATTAAATGCAATTATGGATGATATTTGCTTGATTTTCAAGTACTTTGACCACTAATTGATGGAAAGGGGAGAAGAGGGTTGAAAGAGTCCAAAATGAATCCAAGATCACTCCCAACCTATACAAGTGATAAAAAAATTGCATTGAAGCAAAAAGATCCATGAATGATAATTTCAAGATCAGAGTGCAGACTAAAGCATCCAAAACGGCCATGGTACTTAGTCACAACCGTTCTACAAAAGAAGAAGTCATAGACTCAAAATCAAGGTAAATCTACCCTAGGACACTCAGCCACACTGTTGTTCTCAGTATAAAATGTTATGTAGCTCATAAATTAGAATGGTTGTGATGCCCTAATTTTCATGGAAACCTTCTCTCAGAATGACCATTCTCCAAAGCATGACCCCTCCACAACCCTTCCACCATTATCATGGCACACAAGACAGTCCTACTACCTCAAACCCACCACATCCTTCCTTACATTCTAAAAACCAAATTTCATCTAATCATTTTATTTTTACACTAGTGTTGTTTTCCACTACCATGATCGAATTCACCCTTACCCATTATGGTTGTAGTACTCATTATGTATGTTTTAATTACCTAACCCTTCTAATTCCCTACTATAATTTTACGATCTTGCCCCCACTAAACGCTATTCTTCCCCCACCACTATATAAGCATTAGTGGAAGATGGAACATAAAGATAGCTTTGACCATTCATTTCAGCAACCTATCAGCCTACCCCATTTCACTCCCGTTTTGTCATCTTCCAACCAAAACGCTAACATTTATGGTTTTTTCCACTATCCATTATTTTTCCATTCCATTAAACCTGGGAGGAAGGAAGTGATTGAGAGAGCATGTTTGTAGAAGAAATATTCATCCAGTACTTCAAGCTCCATGGCTTCCTCAGTCTCTTTCTTCTCCATTTTTGTATTTTACATTGTCATGAGTAGCTAATCTCTCTTGGTGGAATGTTTGGGAATATATATGTGATTTTGAAACCATATTGGACAATAAGAATTCATCCACTACTTTTATCATCATGGCTTCTTTAGTCTCTTTCTTCTCCATTTTTGTATTTTCCATTTTCATGAGTAGCTAACCCCCCTTGGTGGGCTGTTGGGGAATATATGTGTGACTTTGATACCGTATTGGGGAAGTATTATTGTAAATACTATAACTTCATCAACATGTGTAACATTTATGATTCTATCTCATTTCCCATCTATTACTATGGTTATTGATGCTTAAGCAACCTAAGCATGAAAGATGTGGTATATTTGGATATTTGGGGAAAAACTCCTAAGTCCAACTAGTAGATCCTTATCTAGATGCCCCTCTTCCTACATACCCATCTATTATCCCTAGGTGTGATATCTAAGTAGATATTAGTGTTTAACTTAATGTTCTTAGCAAACAACATGTTTATGGGTCGGATGGGGTGTAAAATGAGGTGAAATACCCTACTCCTAGACTCCATGTCACCCTTGGCCACAAAGTACGCTAGCAGAACCACTCCTAGAGGCATAGACTAGTGTGATTATGATTATATCATACCTATTCCCTACTCAATTGAACGTCATAAGGTTGGATAAGGGGTAGTAGAGACTACTTTCTATATTCATACCCTTTACCACCAATGGTCAACCAATAGTACATGGTAATTCACAATCATCTTGCTAAGTTATTTGGTTAGTTAGCATGGTTTCATTGATTATATTGCATCATATGACCTTATCTAGGTCTATTATCACACTTACCCTAAACATCCCATTTTCCTAATTATTGCTTGAAACTCTAATTGTTTCATTTTCTTATCTAGTGTTAATCCGGTGACCCTCCTAGATTTCTACTTCGCTAATTCCATTACCCACATTAGTTTGCCTTACATAGAATATCTAGTTCTTCTCTTTCGTATTTTGTACTATGTATTGCTAGTTTTGTCTATTAGTTACCTTCTTAGTGTAATTGATAGCTTAGTGTAACTAGTTTCTCTTTTCCTTGTCTTGATCAAGTAGTTGTTCTCTAGTTAGCATTGTTCTTGAGTAGTTAGTGTAATTTTCTTTCTTGCTTAGCTAAATAGAATTTTTTACATGTCCAACTTTGGTTTAATTCTTGTTCAACTCCATTTCTTGTTCACTTAGTGTAATTCAAACTCCACAAAAGTTAAACCCTAAAAACCCTACACTCTATAGTACGAGCCTAGTAAGAAAAACCAAGCTCTAGTGCCATCATCTCTCCCTTGTTGGTATGTATGCCCTAAGAGCCATTCATATGATGATCGTCTTGCAAAATTTACTTTATTTGATTAATATTAAAGTCAATTTTGCTTCTTATGATTGTTATAATATGTGAGGATAATATTATATTATACATTTCTAGAGAAGGCTATTACTCAATGTCATAGGGTTTGGGTTGAGGATCTAATCATGAGATCATACACACACACACACACACACATATATATATATATATATATATACTTAGAGAGAGAGAGAGTCGGGTTGGAATACACTCGAGTGTATTCGGAGTAGAATACACTCAAGTAGTTTTTCATGATGCAATATTTTTTTCAAAAATATAATCCTTTGATATTCTTAAACATCTTGTAAATAGATCATATTTTATTTTTGGTTGATCATGTTATAAAGACCGCTAAAATTATGCAATTCAAATTAGTTTTACGTGTCAATTTTTTTGTCCTTGTATGAGTGACTTAAACTCATCCAAATGGGCTCAAAAATTCTATGTAGACTAGTTATAATATAATAGTGAAGATTAATTGTTTGCATTTTACAAAAAGTAGTCTTGATATGCAAACACACTTGAGTGTATTCGTGTGAACTATACACTCGAGTGTATTCTACCCTGACTATATATATATATATATATATATATACACACACACACACTCTCTTGTCATTTCCCTAGTTGGGTGTTATTGTGGAAAGTATATAGACAAGAATAATAATAACACTAGAATGTTTGTTAATTGATGACTAAATCTCACTAGTCATGAAGTTGGATATCAAGTCAAACACATAGGTACTTGTGAGAGAACAAGTGTATCGGAAAGACCCACCTTGAGAGTGATACATGGAAACCATTGGATAGTAGTCAAAATCATGTCTAAATGTGATGGGGTTGATTGTGAGTTTTAAACCTAAGCCCACTATAACAATCACATGGCATTAATTGACTTCAACACCATTCAATGTGACATTGAATATGGGTTGTTATATAAATGGTGCTCGGGTACATTGTGAGACATGAGGATTGTTGTGAGTTATGTAGATGGAATTTGTCCCTCCTATCATAGCGATATCTTGACACTTAATAAGTGAGATTGTAATGTGCATGGCCATGATCATGTGAGTCAATATGTGATATTCAGCTCACATGCATCACAATAATCAAATCTAGTTCAAGTAATATATATTGAATATTAAGAGGATGACAAGTCCATGCCTCGATTGCAATCTAGAATATGTGAAAAAGGAACTATACAATCACAATATCACTAGTCGTGAGTTTATGTCGAAGTTTTCCTCCAACTTATCCAATAACTTTGATAGAAATGATTCGATTCAAGATACCACTTATTGCATGTTAAGTCATAATATGATTATGGATATCACTACCAATGTAATATGGAGACTATAGGGTCATATGTGTAGGATACACTAGTAAAAGGAGTTTTCATCATGGAGGATATCTAATTTTGTTATTAAAATGTTGTAAGTAATAAATCTAAGTATGGAGATGTCTTTCGACCAAGTGGAAAGTCTAATAGACTGATGAGAAATATCCTTTGGAGTTGATAATACCTACCCATCGACCAACTGAAGAGTTTAGTTGAACTACTGGATAGCATCACCCAATGGTTAACTAGACTATCTTGTCGATCGACTAAAATAATTGGGTTGACTAACTGGGGTGAGTCGACTGGTTCAATCAGGTCGAATGGTTCGTGGTTTAGGAAATAGCAATGATTTAATGGGAGACAAATTAATCATTGCAATTAATAAAGTCATTCAACCAAACTTATTATACCACATCCAATAGGGCAGTCCATTGACTGGTTGTGTGTAGCAATTTTCTAGACAAGGTAATTTTGATATTTTTTTCTCTTGAGTTTTGGAGCCCTAGATATACAACTCCTATATGAAGGGGGTGAAGTCAAAGACTATTCTACACAACTCTTCTCATGTTCAGTAACATGTTAGCCTAGCCATCTTACCCATGAAAGGGAAAGATAGCAAGGGATATAAAGATGATTCTAGCACACAAACAAAGAAAAGGCAGCTCATTATGTGTGATGTGGAGTTCTTGGTAGTCCACATGGACTAGGTAGAGCCACAGAAGCTTTGTTTCTACACTAGGAGGACATCATCGACTGCCATCCATGTATCGTACAAGCAAGAGGCACATCTGTGTACAGAGATAGTCATTGGACTTGGTCCAGGACAAGGTATATCTTGCACCCTATTTCCTATACATTATTGTTGGTGTGATCTGCTACTTAGGAAATATGAAATTAAAAAAATGTTTCTTCAGCACCTTATTGCTCCATATTTTCCAAAAATGGTATTAGAGCCATGTCATTTATGATGTATTAAGATTTAATCGATACGATCAAGTTTTATTTTTGTTGACCTAAGAGTTATACATTGTCCATATTTTAATAATGAATTAACCATTCCATTCATAAGTATCCAATTATGTCTACTTGAGATTGATTTCCGGTATTAGGTAAATGAAAATGATCAATTCAATCAAGCCCTAGATTGATCAAGATCAATTCAAAAGCAATGCAAATGCAGTTTTGTGGAAAACACCCTAAAACCCTAAGGATAATTTTTTTAATCATTTGTATTGATTCTATGACTTGTAACTAATATGAGAAAAAATTAGTAGCCCTTAATAAGAACATTTAATCACTCTAATGACATTTTCCAAAATGCATCACATAGTGTATATTCGGTTAAGTTTAGCTTGTGACAAACTTGATGCATTTTGAGAATGTACAGGTTCGGTCAAGTTTTGAATACAACGAACTCGATTGATACCCTACACTTGAAAAACTAATTTTAAGCGATCAGCCGAGTTTCATCCAGGATAAACTCAACTGATGCTTCAAATTTACTTTGTCATATAGTGTAATCGGTAAAGTTATCTTTATTGAAACTTGATCGATTGCACTATACGGGAAGTGCAGAAAAAGTGATTCTAGCCATCAGAGTGTCGTAAAACTCAAAATTATATTTGTTGCAACACCCTGAATGGCTAGAAAATGTTCCTTAGTGCTTCTCTCCTCTAGTAGACACCCCCAAATGTGACCTCTTGGAGCTCATTCCAAGGTTTCTCCTTCATTCTATTCAATCTCCTAGCTATAGTTGAGTGCATCCAATCTAGTTGAGTCCCTTTCTCTTGCTCGTTTGTAAATCAAAATGTCCATATGAGTGAGCTAGGATATGTGTGCGAGAGCTACTCCATTGTAGACTTGTAAAGCTCTCAAAGCTTTCCTTTCCCCAACCCCTTTCTTGAAGATCAAGTTGGTGAAAGCTTCTCCATGTGAAGGAGAAGGTGCAAAGCTTTTCCCAGTGAAAGGAGAAGGTGTTAAAGCTTCTCCAAGGTGAACGAGAAGGTCAAGGATGAAGATCCCAGAGTATAATGGGTAAATCCTTCAAGATAAAAGACTCGTTGCAAGAAGGAGATCTCCTTAGTAAAGGTGTCTAGCTACTTGTAAGAATGGGTGAGACCTTATAGAGGTAGAAGACTATATCTCAAAGTATAGGCAAGCCCTTGGTTTGTTTATTGTCCCCTTTTGGTCCTTAAAAAGGAGTCTGGGTATGCTTAGCTTGAAAAAGGAAGGTCATCTTGTATGTCTTACAATAGAATATAAGTATATATTTCCTACAAAATCCTAGAGCTTGACCTATATAGGTAGTGGACTGAGTTTATCCTAATTTGGAGATTGGAACCACTCTACATATCTTGTTCTTGTGTGTGTGCAATCTCTTTCATCCTTTCTATGTGTGTTTAGCTTGAAATTCAAATTTCCCATTTGCAATAGTTTTTGTTGAAGTAATTTGAAGGTATAACAAGTTTTGTGTGAGTGTTTTTAGCTCTATTCACCCCCTCTTGATCCCTTTGATCCAACAAGTGGTATCCAAGCCACGCTATTCTCCAAAAGATCTCCTATAAGACGAGAAGATGGGTGACAACCTACTTGGGTCTCTCAACTTGTAAATCATTTTCTCCATGAGACCCCCAATCTTCAATGGAACAAACTTCCTCTATTGGAAGAGACGCATGCCTTGAAGGGATTGGCTATGACATGTGGAAAGTAGTTAACATTCCCTACAAGGAGATGACGGGAGATGTAGCTACTTGGAATGAAGCTACACTCAAGAATGTGAAGCTCATTACAAAGGATAGAAGCATCATCCATGCTGCCCTCACTCCCTCTAAGTTCAACCAGATCTCCTTTTGTGACACAGTCCATGAGATATGGAACAAGTTGTGCATCACCTACGAAGGCACAAAGCAAGTCAAGGAAACTAAGATCTACATCCTCAAGGGCCTCCTTGAAACTTCAAGATGGGAAAGAAGGAGGAAGTGGATGAGATGTACACCATCTCAACACCATCATCAAAGGACTTGCTTCTTTGGGCCACACGATGGATAGAGGAACCATCAACTCCAAGATTCTAAGGTCTCTCCCCAAGAGATGGGAATCCAAGGTGACTTCCATTGAAGAATTTAGAAGCCTTGGTGGCATAGCCATTGAAGAGCTCATTGGCAACCTTCAACTCATGAGCTAACACTTGAAAAATAAGAGGAAGCTGAGAAGCAAGACGAGAAGGAATCAAAGAAGATCAAAGACAATGCATTCAAAGCTCAAGTGGAGGAAATTATTCTCCAACAACAACTTTATTGTCGATCCTCTCCTCCTTCCTCAAGTGAAGATGAATCCCCTAGTGACCATGGAATTAACTACTCCAAGGGGAAACACTTCAAAGGAAAGCATCCTCCTCCTCCACTCCAAGGCACTATGAATGTGTGAAAAAGGGACACTACAAGAATGAGTGCCCCAAGGCCAAGAATTCTTATCACAAGAGCATCTCCAAGAAAAGGGAGGACTACAAGAAGGATGGAAAGTACAAGAAGAAGGAAAGAAGAAGCAAGGATGTAGCCCATACCGCATGGTCGGAGTCTTCTTCTTGTGATTTCAGCTCTAATGAGGGAGAATGCCACATTGCACTCATGGCCTCTACTAGTGAAGACATTGGTGTGGTCAGTGAGGTAATCTTGCATGAGTTATCTAAATAAACCCTCATTGATATGTTTAATGCTTTCCACTTTGCTCTTGTCGAATGTAAATCTAAGAAGAAGAGGTTAGGGAAAATCATTGATGAATTGTATGTTAAGCTTGATATCCTTGATCAAAATTAGAAAATATATCTTAATAGTATTGATTCTTTGTATGGGTGGTTTCTTGATCTTGAGCTCCAATACAATGGAGTTGAAGTATAGAATGGTACCTACCTTAAGAACGTAAATAGTCTTAAGGAGGAAAACCAAGCCCGCCTTGATGAGCTTGTTCTACTTGGAACTGAAAATGATGATCATAAGCATCCTTGTGATGTTAATAAAGATTAAAATAGAATCTATCTTGATGAACTTATCATGCTTAGAACTGGACATGTTAGATTGCTTTCTCAAATTAATGATCTTTCTTCTAGACCTCTATTGCCTAGTAATGAGGCAGCTAGCATTACTTTTGAAAGATATTCTTATCATACTAAAGTCGCCTGTTTGGAGGTTGGCTTACTTCATGCATAAGATGATCTTGCTAGATTATCTTCTACTATCATTACTCTTAGTAATGATAATAAAAAACATAGAGATTCCTTTCAAGAATTCAAAAAAGGGAAAAGGTCCCTTGATGAATTTCGGGATCACTCTACCAAATAAGTTGTTACTAGTGGTTTAGAAAATGTAGTGGGAGATCCAAAGAGAGAGTAAGGGTAAGGGTAAGAAAAAGATCAAGGAACCTCCTTTCTTCCATGAAGAGTCATCCGACTCTAAGAACCCTATGGTTTGTGTACATTGCAAGATTGATGATCATTACTCTACCTATTGTACTTAAAGAGAGAAGGTGACCAACCAGAGGATGAAATGGGTCCCCAAGCTAACATTGAATCCCAAGGTTTGAATTGGGCACCAAAATCTTCCTTTCGTGTAGGTAAAGGGAAAATGGATTGTTGATAGTGGTTTCCCAAAGCACATGACATGTGAAATTAGCCACTTCAATCAATTCACAAAGAAGAAAGGAGGATCGATGACTTTTGGTGACAACAACAAAGGTAAAGTGATAGGTTAGGTGATGTAGGTGATTCAATATGAATCCAGATTTTCTTCTTGTAGATGATCTACGTCACAATTTAATTAGTGTTAGTCAATTATGTGATAACGGCCATATTGTTTCTTTTTACCTCACTACAATGGTAATCTCTATGTTATTGTTCTTGACTCTATTAAGCTTATTGTTGGTAGATGTCGTGTTGTCAATTTGAATGATATTTATTTCTGCCACCGTAGGCTTGGTCATGTAAAAATGCATCAATTGAAGAAGTTGAGCAAAACGGAATTTGTCAAAGGACTTCCAAAATTGGATTTTTAGAAGGATGACATGTCAACCTTGTAGCCAAGGAAAGATAACCAAATCATGCTTTAAATCCACATGAGTCTTTAGTACCAAGAGAGCATGGAACGTCTTCAGAATGATCTATTTCGACCAATGAGAACTCTATCGATTCGTGGTAGTAAGTATTGCCTTGTGATTGTCGATGACTTTTCTCACTTTACTAGGACCTTCTTTCTTGTTTCAAGAAGTGATACTCTCAATGTTTTGTTAACTTTTAGTAAATGAGTTGAAAATGAATTTTCTAGTCAAATCACCTCTATCTATAGTGACCATGGAGGAGAGAAATGACTTATTTGAACATTTTTGTGAGGAATCTGGATATTCACATAACCTTTCATCACCTTGAACACCTCAACAAAATGGTATTGAAGAGAGAATGAATAGGTCACTACAAGAAATGGATAGGACCATGCTTCTAGAGTCCAAAGAATTTTTGGGCCAAAGTCGTTAGTACTTCATGTTTTGTGCAAAAAGGGCTTTTCACTCATCCATATTTCAAGAAAACACCCTATGCGTTTTGGTGTGGTAGAAAGCCTTCCATCGATTCCTTTCATGTTTTGGTTGTCCTTGTTTGGTTTTGAATACCAAGGATTCCCTCGACAAGTTTGATGTGAAATCTTACAAGGCTTTCTTTCTTGGCTATAGCACTACTAGCAAGGCTTATATAGAGTTTAACATTGAATTGTTTAAAGTTGAAGAATATATCAATATTAAATTTGTTGAAAATAACCCCTCTATTTCCCAGAATATTGTGAATGATGATGTTGTAGATGAGATGATCCCTCACTTGAAAGATCTCAACATTGTTGACAAAGGAAAAGAGGTGATAGTTGATGAAGAATAGAAAGAAGAAGAGAAGAAGGAACCAACTCCCCATTTTGAAGAGCATCATTCTAAAGAGCTTATCATTGGTAATCCTTTTGAATGGGTGAAGACACAAGATGGATACAACAAAGAACAAGAAAACAATGCCTTCATCTCACAACTTGAGCCCAAGAATGTGCAAGAAGCTCTTAAAGATGATGAATGGATCCTAGACATGTAAGAAGAGTTGGAATAGTTTGAAAAGAACAAAGTGTGGACCTTAGTTCTAAGACGAAATGACAGGAAGATCATTGGCACCAAGTGGGTCTACCGTAACAAGATATATGAAAGCGGCAAAGTGGTATGAAATAAAGTAAGGTTAGTTACTCAACGCTACAATCAACATGAACATATTGATTTTTGATGAAACTTATTCTCCTGTTGCTAGAATTGAATCTATCAGAATGTTACTTGCCTTTGCTAGCTATAAGAATTCTTACTTTTTCAAATGGTAGTTAGAAGTGTGCTTTTGAATGGTACACTAGAGGAGGAAGTCTTTGTGGCTTAACCTCTCAGCTTTGAACATTTATTTGTTGTGAAAAGCTCTCTATGGACTCAAACAAGCACCTATAACTTTTTGCTACACAATGTCTACATCATGGGCAAAGTCAATTCTACACTATTTCTAAAACACAATTCCAGAAATATTTTTATCATTCAAATATATGTAGATGATATTATTTTTGCAGAACTGATCTTGATCTTTGCAAGGATTTTAGTTCTCTTATGCAGAGTGAGTTAGAGATGGGCATGATGGGGGATCTTACTTTCTTCCTCATATTCTAACTCAAGCAAACCAAGGAAGGTAACTTCGATAACCATGACAAATACACAAGTGAACTCTTGAAGCACTTTGGGATGGAGAACACCAAGCCGATGGACACCCCCATGTCAAACACTGCCAAGCTTAACAAAGATGAAGAAGGTGAGAAAGTGGATGAGAATCTCTACAGAGCTATGATTGGAAATTCATTATATTTAACTAACTCTAGACCTAACATAATGTTTAGTGTGGCTTGTGTGCTCAATTTCAATGAAGTCCTAGAAAATCACATCTCATGGTGGTTAAGAGGATTTTGAGGTATCTAAGCTCAAAATTTTGGACTATAGAATCCCAAGTCAAGGAAGTTTACACTTACTGACTATAGTGATGCCAATTATGCAGAGAAAGTGAACAAGTGGCACTTGCTTCTTCCAAGGACCATGTTTGGTTTCTTTCTTCTCTAAGAAACAAGTCGCAATGGCTCTTTAAACTGTAGAGGTTGAATACATTGCAGTTGGGAGTTGTTGTGACCAAGTCCTATGGATGAAGCAAATGCTCTAAGACTTTAACAATCATTTTGATGCTTCTCCAATCTATTGTGACAATACTAATGCTATTAATCGCATAATACCATATTGCATAGTAGAACTAAACATATAGAGGTCCATCACCATTTTCTTTGTGACCACATTTCCAATAAGAATAACTATATTACGTATTTGGACACGGATAATTATATTGCAAACATTCTCAGTAAACCTCTAACTAGAGAATAGTTTATATATTAGATCAAAATCACTCATAACTGCTCTTGGTGATATAGACATGCAATCTAGCTAAATGTTACCATAGCTCTTTGTGACCACATTGGTGATGTTTTACATGAAAGTGCTATAATTGCCATGTTTTCATGCCTTGTTTCGCTTGTTTTTGGTTGCTTTTTGAAAGTGCATGTTTTATGGTAAAATAGTATCCAATAATGAGTGGATTGTGCCTCAATATGTTTAAAATACATGATAGGCTAAGAAAATAAATTTATATATCACTCTAGAGGCTAAGAATTAAATTTTCTATGTTTTGGATAGGTTGACCAATCTGTCGAGTTTGAGCTGGAGAAATGATGTGGCTTGTACTACACTAACAAACTCACTTAGAGCTGAAATCCCTGAGTTTTTACCAAAACCTTGTGCAATAGCACCAAACGCAAGCGGACGGGTCTTATCGCAGTATAGTTAAGGATCAAAATAAAAGGGACAAATTTTTTAAGAATCTTACTAGTCAAATATAGATCAACTAAGTCTAATATTTAGAACAAAGAGTTGGTTTGGGTTTAGTTAAACTAATTGCAAGGAAAGTAAAAGGGCAGGATTAAAACTAAGTTTAGAATAATGATGGGAATCATTGGGGTGGAATCGAGTTTCACCACCACTACACATGCGAACACATTCAGGCAAGATACAACTATCCAAATGGAGTAGCAAACCATCCGTTAGGAAGTATAGTTTGCATAAGCATCTCCATGGGTCGATGTCTCGTTACCCACGGGTCACACACTTACTACTCTGGAGATATCCCTTCATAAGTTCTCATTCGGGAATCAACCTTGTTAATCGATATTCAAATCCTAAGTATTGAAGTTCTTGCAACAAAGGAATATAATAGATCAAGCAAGTCATGTGATCAATCCACAAAGCATGCATTAAATGATTAACAATGAAATGGAAAGTTATATACAAGCCATGGAAAGTTATAAAATGGACATGTAAGCATGGGCAGCGGGGCTAATCCCCGCACCCCAGTAAAATGGACTACTCGCTCCTCATGATAGAAACAAAAAGAATAAGAGAGAGGGAATATTCCGCCATGGTCATGGTAAAGAAGATGGTCGCGACGCAGTGGAGAAATAGTCTTCTACATGATAGCAGGGCAGATCTAGATGAGGAGGGGAAGAACACCAAGATGGATGAGGATGATCTTCTCTCTCTTTCTTCCTTCTCTTCTCGTGCTCTTGCTCACAGGAGATGGAACGCTAGGTGGATGATGGATAAAGGTGCTATAGATCTGAAATCCCACCACTTTCATGGCTAGGAGATAGATCTTGATGAAGTGGAGATGGAGGAGTAGCAAGGATATCACAGAGTTAGTCTTTGGCAGCAGTTGATCATCTTCCTTGGTCGGGCATAGAGAGGAAGCCTTTCGGTGTGGATGGAGCGTAAGTTATGACTTAAATGAAAGAGGGGTCATCTATTTATAGGTGCACATCTATGGAGCACTGCCTTAACTACCACAGTCACACTCTTCGATATCAGTCGTGGTACTCCTCAGCACGGTCGTGCCAGGTGTGCGCCTAACCGTGTCGAGGTAGCCACAGTCAAGGTGATTATATTGCGGTCGCAATAGTTTATCGCGGTTGCGGTACGGTGTCGATCGCGGTACCTTGGCCTTGGTCTGACCATGCAGAGGTGGGCCCGGTCGTGCCGAATGTCGGTTGACACTACATCTTAGGTGTGGTTGCAGTCGTCTTATTGGTCACGGTTGCGGTCGTCTTATTGGTCGTGGTCGCGGTCATCTTCTTAGTCGTAGTTACAGTTTTCTTGGAACAAACCCATGTTGGTATGTATGCCCTGAGAGCCAATCATGTGATGATTGGTGGGATACAATAAGATTGATTTGATAGACATCAAAGGCAAGCTTCCAATTCTTTCTGGTTCAGTCATATGAGATAGTGATAGAACAGATTGAATGTCTAGAGAATGACAGTACTCAATGACGTATGCCTTCAGGTTCAGGACCTGAACGATGAGATCATACGGATGCTAAGAGTTTGTACATTCTTGTTATGTCCCTAGTCGGATGTCATTGTGGAAGGTAGATAGAACAGCAATGACACACAAGACTAGATTGTGGTGTTGGTTGATGACAGAATCTCATTAGTCATGATATAGAGATATCAAACCAAACACATAGGTACTTGTTAGAGAACAAGGTACCGGACAGACCCACCGTGAGTTTGACACATGGAACCTTGAGATGGTAGTCACAGTCAGTACTCACAGTGATGGTGGTGAGTGTGATTCTTAGACCTGAAATCACTACACTCAACACATGTCGTTGGGCACACTTTGACATCATCAAACGCAGTCCTGAAACATGGGTTGTTATAAAGGTGATGATTGGGTGGCTTTGACACATGGGGCTTTTGAGGGGTGAGTGATAGATATGGGATTTGTCCCTCCTGAGGGAGTTTGATATCCATGGCCACTTGATGAGTAGGATTGAGAAAGGCATGCACGCATGTGTGAATCAGTATGTGATACTGATGTCATACATATCTCTTCCAGTCTACTCTGAGATTAAGGAAGTGAATGAACGTTGACAGGATGACTGTTCCATGCCTCGAGTTCATTCGGGATATCAGTGACAAAGGAATTATACATTCGCTGTAACACCATTCACGGATTGTAGGATGAAAGTTGTTCTCCAACTTTCTACTTTCACTTGGGTAGCACTGATGTGTGACTCGGCACCGCTCTTTGCTTGTGAAGTCATAAGTGTTATGGACTTTCACTGCCAACGTGAAATGGACCTGCAGGGTCACACACATAGGATTTACCTGGAAGAGGAGTTTTGTCCACAAAGCAATGTTTAGATTGATTACTAAAGGAGTTTAGTAGTTCAATTAAACACTCAATCAGTCGATGGCTCAATATCATATGGTTCAAGGTGTTGGACGCATTGATTGGAGTATCAGATTGATTGAAATTGCAATTGACTGATTTTGCCCAACCTGTGCTCCCAACCGATCGGTTCATGTGATGAACCGGTCGACTGAGGTTGCTGAACCGGTCGGCTGGAGTGTCCAAGCCGATCGGCTCATGCCCAGGTTGAAACGACCGGTTCAAGAGTTGAACCGATCGGCTCAACTGGTGCAACCGACCAGTTGGGAAAGTCATGTCGGCAAGAATTTTCCTTTGGTTTCTAATTGCCCAATTCGATTGGGAATAATATTGGTATTCGATACCAATTGGGAAAGAAACAAGGAAAGTCTTTTTGAGCCGGATTAGGACCATGAACTGATCGGTTCAGGGCACCAACCGATCGGTTGGAGTGCCCCAAATGATCGGCTCAGGTCCAACCGATCGGCTCAATGGCTGAACCGATCATTTCAGTTGTGAACCGATCATTTCAAGTTGCGAACTGGTTTCTTTTTGTGGAAAATTCTCAAACCCTTCTACTCCTACTTTAGTCCCGCATTGCCCGGGATGGAGAACCCTGTCCCATGACTCTCCTATATATATAGGGGTATTGGGGGCTTCTCAAAGTACATCTCAGTGCAACCAGTTGCTCTGCAAGTTATCGTTCTCTCTGGTTTTGGTAACCGTGAGAGAGCCTGAGCAAGTGCTTCCCGCAAAAGGGAGGTGCAGCAAGGGAAGGACAACTGCAGTTGCAACAGGAGGCAGGAGAGCGTGTTGGCGACTAGTACATCAACAGGAGGGTGCGACTCCTTCCACTTCCTTGTGGGACAAGGAGAGTGGAGTTCCAGGTGGTCCGTGTGGACTACTACAGAGGCGGGAGGACACTGCCGCTTAGGAGCACAACTGTCATCCGACAGTCCGGCTCGAGTAGGAGTTGTCAGTCCCGGTGCGACCAGGAGCTGCACAGACACCGTCGAAGTCCGGAGTTGAAGACCACGCATTGCGCGAGGTATTTTTGCCGAGCAAGCCTCGGGACAAGGTATGATTCCGCAAACCATCTTTTCCTATTATATAGACGTTGACGCGTTTCCTCGGTATGGGTTTGGGGAGAAATTTTTGTTTCCGCTGCCTTCTCTGTCTGCCCTAAAACCCAACAGTGGTATCAGAGCCACATCAACTGCTCTATGTTTTAGGAATATCGATATGATTGATTTTGGTTTGTCGCCTTTTTTTATTGCATGCGATGCGAATAATATCGGCTTTATGCATGTCCAATTCTAAATCCACAAATCCCTAATTACATATATGATATGTATTAATGCACTCGATACGCGTCGCCCTTAAACGAGTTTTGTGGTGGATGTATGTAGCGTGATTATGGCCTATAAACCCCTATCTGTGTGTGGTTGTTTGTGGTTGTTTGCATCTCAGTCTGCGCACCAATCTTCCCTCTCTTATTCCCGATGTAACTCGAAATAATTCGAGATTCTTTCCTACCTTTGCTCCCCCCGAATGTAACTCGGGGTTTCCTTTTTAAAGCAATGTAATAAATAGAATAGGATTTTATTTCCTGTTACATCAAAGACCGGCGGACATCATGACGACTGCTCAGACGGTCGGTTCAAGGAGTGAACCGATCGGTTGACCTTCCAGATGGTCGGTTCAAGGAGTGAACCGATCGGTTGATGACCGGTTCGAGGAGCGAGACGAGCGGGTGGCGGACATGACGAGATGCACGACGACCAGGCGAACCGATCGGTTGGAGGAGCCAACTGATCGGCTGGTGGCACCCAGACGACCGGATGGAGAGTACAGATCATTTATGTGATGAGTTGATCAACTCGGATGGCAAGGCACAGAGTTCATCTTGTACAGGTTGCATGTGATGTTGACCTAGATGACCGTGATTCCTCTTGGCTCGAGGAATCACATTAGGATGGCCATAATCATCGCTTTTTATCGTTTGTGCATGTTTTCTGTGGGATATAGCATGTATATGATACGTACTATGTATTGTGGTGATTGGATATGTATATGTATATAAAACCAAATCCCTCATTAAAATATTAAGTTTTAGATGCCTTCCAAATGCGACACACTTGAAAATCTTGTTCGACCAAGTGTGGGCACGCCCTAGCGTGGTGCACCGTCTACCTCGTGGAAGCGTGAAGGATGAATGTGTGGGTCTGCCCTAGCAGGGTGCATGTTCATCGTGTTTGCTTTGGGTTGGACTTAACAAGGTGATCTAGATGGGATCTAGTACCTTGAGGCATGGAGATGATCATTGCAAAGAGTTGTATATGACATCTTATCAAGAGTTGCATATGATGCAATTGGCAAAAGTTGCCTACCTGAGAGATCTATGTTGTGGGTGACAGCCCTAGCTGGTCCATGGCTTAGAGGATTTCAGGATCTTGCCCACTAGAAGGTTGTACGTTGCAATCTTCCGAATTTATGGTGAGGGCTATCGATTTGAAGTAAAATAGTGGGAGCGATAATTAATTAAAGGCCTAATTATATCGTCAAATTTTCAAATCAATCAAATAAGTCAAAAATGAGTTTTGGACTAAAATTGCATATTTTCCTTTTGTATTTCAAATGGCAACAAACAACAACAACTTTTCTTTGTGATCGGTCCTTGACAAGGACAAGCTAAATGGGACAAACTTCCACGACTGGTATCGGACATTGAGAATTGTTCTCACTCAAGAGCGTAAGCTCTATGTCCTGGATACTCCAATTCCAGAGGAACCCGCTCCTAATGCACCAAAGGCAGAAAGGGATGCTTACAAGAAGCATTCTGATGATGCCATTGATGCAAAGTGCTTGATGCTATGTTCAATGAACCATGAGTTGCAAAGGCAACATGAGAACATGGGTGTCATAGAGATGATTCTGCATCTCAGGAACATGTATGAAGATCAGGCATGGCAAGAGAGGTACAATGTTTCTAGGGCGTTGTTCAAGTGCGTCATGACAGAAGGAGATCCAGTTGGTCCTCACACACTCAAGATGATTGGGTATGTGGAGAACCTGCAGAGACTGGGATTTCCACTGAGCCAAGAGTTGGCTACTGACGTGATACTGCAATCGTTGCCAGAATCTTACAGTCAGTTTGTGATGAACTACAACATGAACAACTTTGATAGGCCACTGTCAGAGTTGTTGGGCATGTTGAGGACAACCGAGTTACAGATGAAGAAGGACACGCCTAAGTCCGTGATGGTGATCACGAGCAAGAAAGGCAAGTCCAAGCGCAAGGGCAAGGGCAAAGCTAAGAAAGGTTCTGAAGCTAGCCAGGAGTCCAAGCCATCTTCAGCTCTCAAGGCCAAAGGAGGCGTGACCAAGAAAGGAAATTGCCACCATTGTCAAAAGCCAGGACATTGGAAAAGGAATTGTCCTCTCTACCTGGAAGAACAAAAGAAGAAGGAGGCGACTGAAACCTCTACTTAAAGGTGTCATGAAAGTAAACTTGTAACACTTTTGAGATATATGATATCAAGATGTAAAGTGTAAAGCATTCTTACTTGAGGCAAGTGTTGCCTTTATAGATAGGAATACTTTAGTTTATTTTCAGCCAATAAGGCATGTAATACAGTTATGAACTGCTATTTCATACTTGCCAATAGATAGAAACACTTTATTTTTTGCATATTGTATGACAATGATGGCAATCAATAAAGTTGTGTTTTCAATCTTAAAAGATGTGATCTTTGTGGCAATGCCTTATTTATCTTGTGATATTTGATATGCATAAGATAATACGATGCCTAAAAGTTATAGATAACTCAAACAATTTAATTAGCATTAATCATGAGAAATTCAATTCTAGTTTCCATGTGATGGATAAAACTAGACTCTTTTGGTTAGAGAACCAGTAAGGGACATGAATATCTTGGACATGATTAATCAATCTTCACTAATGTAGTGGGAGAGTGATTATCCTATTCGGTATAATACATGTGATGTATTTACATACCTATTGGAATAAATGCTAATACTTCAAATGGTGTTTAGAGAAATACCAATATGAATATCTTGAAGTGTTCAAGATTATCATAAATGAAGTACAAATTTGGTAAAGTATTAATTCCTGATGAGATCAATGAATAAAATACTTGGACCAAATGTTTGAGATCCTTATGAGTGATTATGATAGTGTATCATAGTGAACTCATGATTAAGGCATGGTGATGTCTGAATCAAGAAGGAATCGTACTCTAAGGAGTTAGAGAATGATTATCAAATAACTGAATTCTTCTTAATAAAAGAATACCCCACACTAATAAAAGAAATTAAGAATCACAAGGGTTGTGAGTTCTTATATCTTTAACAGATACACCTCAATTATCTATGTGATGAGTTGTTCATGTGATGAGTCAACTATCAAGATGAATATGAGGAACTGAATCTTGAGTTATGGTTTAAAACCATTACATCCTAAATGACTTCCATGCGAACCATAAGGTATGACCTTGATGGTAGCACTCATTGGATCATATCCATAAGTGCAAATAAGTCTTAAGTGTTAAGACACATGGATAACATTTTGACAAGGATGATGCTTGTTGATTGCAACTTAATGACTAAGACATTTGGCATATGGATACTAAAACCGCATTCCTATGAGGAATAAAACCAGGATGTGTACGTGACACAGCCTATAAGGTTTATGAATCCACTAATGCAAATGAAGTCTATAAGTTACAATGGACTAATCAATGTGATTGATTGAGTACAAGCAACTCAAAATTGGATCTTTATTTTGATGATATAGTCAAAGGGTTTGACTGATATGTCAAAGATAAAGAAGGGATCTGTGATTTAGTGGGAGCGTGTTCACATTCCACATGTTGATGTGAAATGGAAATGTTCTAGATTGGAAATCCGAATGTGGAAATTATCTTTAAGGAAGATAGAGATGTTTCCTATGTGATAGGAATAGAGATCTATAGAGATAGTTCTCGAAAATCTCTTGACCTGGAAAGAGAGAGCATACATTGACAATCTGTACTGAAGTGTTCAGTATGCACAGATTCAGTGGGAGAAAACTTGTCCATGTTACATGGAGTTAGTATCCCAAGGCCAAGTGTCCAATTCTTATTAAGAATGGGAACACTAAGAATAGATATGGATCTATCATGTATGTAATCATCCCATTATCTTGCATGTATGACATGGCAAGAATAAAATGCATTCATCATCTTGTATGTAGGACATGGCAATATGATGTGCTCATCCTGAAAACTCGTATGTGGGACATGACGAGTGGATGTCTGTCTGCTTCCACTAAGGGTTACTGGAATACCATGAGAACTTGATAAGTGCTTGTGAAGCACTAGTTCTATGGAGAAGAGTTCGATGTAAAGAGTTACATTGATGCGAACTTCCGAAAGGACAGAAAATTAATCGCAATATATATACATGAGATGTATAAAAGTGAATGTTTGTTGATAATTGGAAGTGTTCCAATAAAGCCATTTAAAAGGGAAATGTCGAGTATCTATGTGTTAGTAAATAGCAGTGGATACTATATGGATCTGAAAGTTCATGAGATGAACTTATATTCCACTCATTGATGACAAGTCTGGAATCCTTGATCATGCAATGTGGCTAAAGGTTAGCAAATGGAATACAAGATCGCATATTACGGCAACTCCATCTCATACGTGTGACGTACAACGAAGAGATGAGAGACATGCAATTTGTACAGACTTTGGCAAGGTGTTGTCATTACTCACTATGTTGGCACTAGAGCACAGTAACATGTGAGACATATCTGAAGATCACTATGAATATGATTCAAGGGTGATTGGCTCGCAGTGCAAGTGGGAGTCTGTTGGTATGTATGCCCTGAGAGCCAATCATGTGATGATTGGTGGGATACAATAAGATTGATTTGATAGACATCAAAGGCAAGCTTCCAATTCTTTCTGGTTCAGTCATATGAGATAGTGATAGAACAGATTGAATGTCTAGAGAATGACAGTACTCAATGACGTATGCCTTCAGGTTCAGGACCTGAACGATGAGATCATACGGATGCTAAGAGTTTGTACATTCTTGTTATGTCCCTAGTCGGATGTCATTGTGGAAGGTAGATAGAACAGCAATGACACATAAGACTAGATTGTGGTGTTGGTTGATGACAGAATCTCATTAGTCATGATATAGAGATATCAAACCAAACACATAGGTACTTGTTAGAGAACAAGGTACCGGACAGACCCACCGTGAGTTTGACACATGGAACCATGAGATGGTAGTCACAGTCAGTACTCACAGTGATGGTGGTGAGTGTGATTCTTAGACCTGAAATCACTACACTCAACACATGTCGTTGGGCACACTTTGACATCATCAAACGCAGTCCTGAAACATGGGTTGTTATAAAGGTGATGATTGGGTGGCTTTGACACATGGGGCTTTTGAGGGGTGAGTGATAGATATGGGATTTGTCCCTCCTGAGGGAGTTTGATATCCATGGCCACTTGATGAGTAGGATTGAGAAAGGCGTGCATGCATGTGTGAATCAGTATGTGATACTGATGTCATACATATCTCTTCCAGTCTACTCTGAGATCAAGGAAGTGAATGAACGTTGACAGGATGACTGTTCCATGCCTCGAGTTCATTCGGGATATCAGTGACAAAGGAATTATACATTCACTGTAACACCATTCACGGATTGTAGGATGAAAGTTGTTCTCCAACTTTCTACTTTCACTTGGGTAGCACTGATGTGTGACTAGGCACCGCTCTTTGCTTGTGAAGTCATAAGTGTTATGGACTTTCACTGCCAATGTGAAATGGACCTGCAGGGTCACACACATAGGATTTACCTGGAAGAGGAGTTTTGTCCACAAAGCCATGTTTAGATTGATTACTAAAGGAGTTTAGTAGTTCAATTAAACACTCAATCAGTCGATGGCTCAATATCGTATGGTTCAAGGTGTTGGACGCATCGATTGGAGTATCGGATTGATTGAAATCGCAATTGACTGATTTTGCCCAACCTGTGCTCCCAACCGATCGGTTCATGTGATGAACCGGTCGGCTGAGGTTGCTGAACCGGTCGGCTGGAGTGTCCAAGCTGATCGGCTCATGCCCAGGTTGAAATGACCGGTTCAAGAGTTGAACCGATCGGCTCAACTGGTGCAACCGACCAGTTGGGAAAGTCATGTCGGCAAGAATTTTCCTTTGGTTTCTAATTGCCCAATTCGATTGGGAATAATATTGGTATTCGATACCAATTGGGAAAGAAACAAGGAAAGTCTTTTTGAGCCGGATTAGGACCATGAACCGATCGGTTCAGGGCACCAACCGATCGGTTGGAGTGCCCCAAACGATCGGCTTAGGTCCAACCGATCGGCTCAATGGCCGAACCGATCGTTTCAGTTGTGAACCGATCATTTCAAGTTGTGAACTAGTTGCTTTTTGTGGAAAATTCTCGAACCCTTATACTCCTGCTTTAGTCCCGCATTGCCCGGGATGGAGAACCCTGTCCCATGACTCTCCTATATATAGGGGTATTGGGGGCTTCTCAAAGTACAGCTCAGTGCAACCAGTTGCTCTGCAAGTTGTCGTTCTCTCTGGTTTTGGTAACCGTGAGAGAGCCCGAGCAAGTGCTTCCCGCAAAAGGGAGGTGCAGCAAGGGAAGGACAACTGCAGTTGCAACAGGAGGCAGGAGAGCGTGTTGGCGACTAGTACGTCAACAGGAGGGTGCGACTCCTTCCACTTCCTTGTGGGACAAGGAGAGTGGAGTTCCAGGTGGTCCGTGTGGACTACTACAGAGGCGGGAGGACACTGCCGCTTAGGAGGACAACTGTCATCCGACAGTCCGGTTCGAGTAGGAGTTGTCAGTCCCGGTGTGACCAGGAGCTGCACAGACACCGTCGAAGTCCGGAGTTGAAGACCGCGCATTGGGCGAGGTATTGTCTCCGAGCAAGCCTCGGGACAAGGTATGATTCCGCAAACCATCTTTTCCTATTATATAGACGTTGACGCGTTTCCTCGGTATGGGTTTGGGGAGAAATTTTTGTTTCCGCTGCCTTCTCTGTTTCCCCTAAAACCCAACAACCCACCCCTGTGGAGGGGAGGTATATCTATGGGTCAATGGGCTTTCATTAATGAATCGTCTGACTGATGTGGATGCTTTGTGATGAAGGAACTGCCCATCGAAAATAGGGTCCAAATTATTGAAAGTTTCTTAGGTCCGCTAGTTGGTTAGCAGGACAACTGTCTCCTACACTGGTGCACATAGTGTGATGTTTAATCCTACAATGGGGATGAATGCATATGATCAAAACTCTATATAATCATCTGAAACTGAGGAAAATTATATACGAGCAGATTTAGGGGGTGTATGTGAGCTTTCAGTGCAAAATTGGGCCAAAAATGGTGACAAAACTGAGATGAATATGCATTCATCAAAACACACCGAACTTAAAGGTTTCTCATCCTCGAGTAACGCAAATTTGAAACAGTCACCAATTGAATACTTTCAACTCTTGTGATTTCCTCACCTTCACATCACGTTTGTTTCTTTTTTTCTTTGTATGGTTGAGCATCTCAACTTCCTGAGATCACTAAACACATCTTACAATATCTTTGTTCCTGAGTTTGCTTCTCAAAAACACTTCCTCCTCACTTTTTCCAACATCAAGCATGTCTAAGAGCCTTGTAAGAGTCCAGAGATACCCGCTAACAACAAGTGTGCATCTGATCTGACACTAGTGTTTTTCAAGAGAGTGGCAAAAAGGAGGCATTCATTGTGCTTGCAGGTGGAAAAGGGAGTGAGGGGGTATGGAAGGAAATAGTAAATCTCTTCTCTATTCGACTCAAGATTTTTATTATATGGTTGCAATTTCATTGATTGCAACTCTTTTTTATCCGAATCTCTCCTCTATTCGACTTGAGATTCCATATTTTTTCTTGTGTGCACATTGGCATCTTTTGTTTTTCATTTTGGTGATATGCTCCTATTACATAGAGAGGGGTATGGAAGAAGCGCATAAAGAGAGGAGTGGTGTGCCACCCCAAAATTAGGGTTTAGCACTATTTTATGGCTTTTTGTTTCTTTTTTATGGATGGAGGGGTATGAAGATGGTAGAATAAGTTTAGAAGAGAGTTCAGATCATAATGCAACTTGATTTACAATTTAGTGCACTTAGTTGTTCTCTTTATCATACTACGCTCAAATAATGACTTGATGGGGATCTGGTGGAGATTCCATGCTATTGTTCCACTAGTCAGTTAGGAAGCACGATGTATTTGATCCCTCTCAATTCGATGGATACTTGTCATTTTTACTGAAGGATCATGATGTTAGGATTCATAAGCTTCACATGGTGATTTCTAACCATTGGCTAGTTTCAGAAATTGTCCCTCTTGAGGCTTTACTTCGAATAAGGAGGTTATATGATTCAAAATTGCATGTAAAAAGAACTAGTCGGTTAGGTAAAGGTTTTGATTGAAATAAAAGCATCAAAACTTCATCAAGTTTTTAAACAAACTACTTTGAAAACTTAGAAATTTTGAAAATTTTGATCAAAATTGCAATGATGAAATCTTAAGACTGAAACAGATGGGTGGAAAGTAAAGTACATACCACCCACCTTCCACCCCAAACTTAGAAAGTTTCTCATCCTGAGAAAACTCTAAATTTGAGATGGTGGGGGAAAACCATGTTGGTTGGTCCATCGAATGTGGTTGCGTTCCTCTCAGCAATGTGTCCTCCAACTGAAATATCAAAACAAGAAAATTATCAGAATGTAAGATTGCATCTTGCGATGTGATTCCTACCGAGTGCAAAATTTTCTAATTGAAAACTAAAAGTAAAAGCTAAGGTAAGGATCGGGTTGCCTCCCGACAAGCACCTTTATTTTATGTCGTTGGCTCGACATGCTTCTTTCAATTTACTAGTAAATATTCTTGTTTGGAAAATTCAATGATGCTTCAATGCTCATGTCAGCAGTGGTGAAATATCTCTTCAAGCATTGGCCATTTTCCACAAATTCTCCTGACTTTTCACTCCATAAAATGAACGCACCATGTGGGTAGATTCTCTTGACAGTGTATGGTCCAGACCAACAAGAATGACGTTTTCTTGGGAACAATCTTAGTCTTGAGTTAAACAGAAGAACTTGGTCTCCCAATTGTATGTCTTTCCTTTTCAGGTTACCATCATGCCATAATTTTGTGCGTTCTTTATAGATTCATGCATTCTCGTAAGCTATCATCTGAAGTTCTTTGAGCTCTTGAAGTTGAAGTAACCTGGCTTGACCAGCTTTCTTCATGTCTAAATTCAGTTGTTTGATTGCCCACCAAGCTTTGTGTTCAAGTTCTACAGGAAGGTGACATGATTGTCCATAGATTAATCTAAAGGTTGTTGTTCCCAGAGGAGTCTTGAAAGCAGTTCTGTAGGCCCACAGGGTGTCATTAATTTTTACTGACCAATCCTTTAGGTCGCAGCCTATTGTCTTTTTCAGATAGCTTTGAGTTGATGGTTTGACACCTCTACCTATCCACTCATTTGTGGATGGTAGGGGGAAGCTACCTTGTACGTTACACCATATTTTCTCAATAGTGCCTCGAAACTTCTTTTCAAAAAATGAGAACCTCCAGCGGATATCACAATGTGTGGAACTCCAAAATGGGGGAAAATAATATCTCTAAATATTTTGATGACTGGCTTCAAATTGCTAGTGACAGTTGGTATGGCATCTACCCATTTAGAGACATAATCCTCTATGACTAGAATGTAGCAAAATCCATGCAAGGATGGGAATGGGCGCATGTAGTCCACTCCCCAAACCTTAAAAATCTTGGCTTCCTACCAGAGCTTAAGGGGCATCTCATTATGTTATGTTACCTACCCTCTGGCATTTGCCACATGACAAGACAAAGTTGTCGGCATCCTTGGATATGGTTGGCCAAAAGAACCCACATTGTAGAACTTTCAGAGGAGTTTTCTTAGTTGGCTAAAAGAACCCACATTGTAGAACTTTCATAGCAGTTTTATTAGAACTCATATGGCCTCCATCGGGGCCTGAGTGGCATTGCTCTAGCACAAGCTAGGATTCTTCCTCAGTGATACAATGTTTGTAGGGACCATCAGCACAAAGCTTGAAGAGGTATGGCTCATCCTGTTGATATTGCTTTGTGTCGTGCATGAATTTCTTTAGTGCAATGTTGGTGCATTCAGGGTGGATGACACCATCCGCAAGGTAGTTCACATAGTCTGCGGACCTAGGGATAGCTTCTAAAGCTTTCATGAGTTGGTCGTCTGGAAGAGAGTCATTAATTGGGATCTTTTTAGTGTCAAGGGTGTGGATATGACTCAAGTGATCTGCCCCAACGTTCTTCGTGCCTTTCTTATCTCTTATCTCAAAATCAAATTCTTGCAAAAGGAGAATCCATCTGATTAGCCTGGGTTTTGCATCTTTCTTTGCTAGGAGGTAATGAATTGTAGCATGATCGGTGTAGATGATGAACTTTGAATTGATGAGGTAGGATCTAAACTTGTCAAAGGCATACATAACAACTAAAAGTTCCTTCTCAATAGTTGCATAGTTCCTTTGAGCTTCATCAAGGGTCTTAGATGCATAGTAGATGACATGATGTTTCTTTTCTATATATTGGCCCAAAACAACATCAGCTATGTAATCACTGGCATCACACATTACTTCAAATGGTTCCCCCAATCTAGAGCTCTGATGATAGGGGTTGGTGTAAGATTGTTGAAACTCTTGATGCATTCTTCATCAAATTGGAAATCAACGTCCTTTAGTAATAAGTTCATCGTAGGCTTGGTTATCTTGGAAAAAATCCTTTATAAGCCTTCTATAAAATCATGCATGACCAAGAAATGCACGGACCTCTCTTACATTGGTTGGGAGACCGAGTTTAGAAATCACTTTGATCTTTTCCTTTTCTACTTTGATCCCTCGATTGTTGACCCTATGCCCGAGGACAATGCCTTCTTTTACCATGAAATGACATTTCTCCCAGTTTAGCACTAGATGTGCTTCTTTGCATCATTTGAGCACAAGGTAGAGGTTATTTAGGCATGAGTCGTATGAGTCCTCATATAAAGAGAAATCATCCATGAAAACTTTTATAATGGTTTCAGTGAGTCTAGAGAATATGGCTGCCATGCAACCCTAGAAGGTGGTAGGCGCATTACAAAGTCCGAAAGGCATCCTTCTAAAGGCATATGTTTTGAAGGGGCAAGTGAATGTCATTTTCTCTTGTTCATCTGGATGTATGAGAATTTGATAGAATCCAGAGTAACCATCAAGATATCAAAAATATTCCTGGTAAGCTAATCACTCTAAGACTTGGTCTAGGAAAGACATCGGGAAATGATCCTTATGTGTGGCCTTATTTAATTTCCTATAATCGATACACATCCTCCAGCCAATAATCGTTTGAGTGGGGATGAGTTTGTTATTTTCATTTTGTATCACAATAGTTCCACCTTTCTTTGGGACAACATGTATAGGACTTACCCATGGTCAGTCAGATATAGGATAGATGATTCTCGTTGTAAGCAAGTTAATGACTTTAAGGCAAACTAATTCTTTCTTATTTGGATTCATCTTCTGTTGATGTACAACAGTCGGCTTGTGGTCTTCCACCATGGTGATTTCGTGCATGCAAAGTTCTTGATTGACCCTGGTGAGGTCACTCATTTTGTAGTTGAGGACTTTTCTTCTTTCATTTAATTCTATTAGTAGTTTATCTTCTTATTTGGACATTAGGTCAGACTTTATGATAATTGGGGAGACCTTGAGATCATCCAGAAACACGTACTTCAGTCCCTCAGGTAGGGGCTTCATTTCAGAGGCCTCTAGTTTCTCGTATAGGTCTTTAGTTACGTTCACAGCCTTGAGTTCCTCAAATTTAGCTTTAGGATCTTCTTCTGTAGAATTGAGTTGGAAAACACAATTCTTTACTTGTTCGTCAATGGAGTTATCAGTCGATGGGTTTGTTAGAACCGCTTCTAAAGGATCGTCTAATTCTCTTGTGTGAGGAGTGATGTTTTCTCTATGCAATCAATCATATAGACTTCTTCTTGCATGCTTGGTCTTTGCATACTTTCAAAAACTCTGAACTTGAGTATTTCTTTCCCCAGTCTTACGAGCAAGGTTCCTTCTTCAATATCAATCAAATTTCTCATAGTGGCAAGGAACAAATGGCCAAAGATAAGAGGGTATATGGAGTCCTATTTTATGTCCATGATTACAAAGTCGCATGGGACATAAGAGTCTGTACCTACCTCGACTAGAACATCCTCAATGATTCCCAAATAGAGAGTCATGGAATTGTCTACAACTTGTATAGTCATGCTAGTTGGGAGAAGTTCTGCAAACCCTAGCCTCTTGCAAAGGCTAAGTGGCATGATATAGAGTCTAGCAGTGAGGTCGGCTAGTCCCTTCTTACATGTGGAGTCTTCGATATGGCATGAAATCCCAAAATATCCTGGGTCATTTTTCTTCTTGGGCATTTTGCTCTAAAAAATATTAGAGGTAGTTGTTGCTAATTTGACTTTTGCATATTCCTCGGTTATATACTTTCTTGTAAGGAAAGATTTTAAGTACTTCGTCCAGGCTGGTATCTCTACCAGTGCATCTAGAAAGGGTATATCAACATGAAGCTTCTTCATTGCTTCCTTGAACTTCATGAAATGAGTGTTAAGCCTTGTATGCTTTAGTCGAGCTTGAAATGGAGGACAAGGCTTGTATACTGGTATAACTGGCTTATGCGTGTCTTTTATTTTTGCAACGATAGGTTCCTTAGAACTTTCTTTGTCTTACTTATTAGTTGTCAGCTGTTCTTTCAGTTGAGATTCAGGTACTTCGGTATCTTGGACAATCACCAAGTCATCCTTGTCTGTAACTACCATAGGTGTCTTGATAGGAGGATCAGACTTGTCTTTTCCAGACCGAGTAGAAACAACTTTTAGTTTCTCAGGATGTTTAGGATTGTTCTCTAATTGGCTAGAAAAAGCTCCAGTAGGTGGCTTAAGGCTAGCTAAAAGTTGAGCTAGTTGGGATCCAATAGCCTTCTGATGGTCTTGTTGATTTGCTATCTAGTCTATTGTGACTGTAGCATCTTTGCAATGGCTGATAGATTGTCGTCAGATGAGATGGGACCGACTTGCTGTCCTTGTTGTAGTTGTTGATGCAGGACTTGGTTGAGATTCTAGAACTAATAGGTGTTTTGATATTATTAGAATTTCTATTTTGAAAGTTACCCTAAAGTTCCCTTGATTTCTAAAATTTTGTTGTTGATTATATTGGAATCCCAATGGGGCTTGTTGTTGATTATCTAGACCGAGTTGTTGTGAGTTTTTCTCTCCCGAAAGATTTTGGTATTGAAAACCAGGATGGTTCCTATTTTGATTTAAAATATTATACCCTTGACCAGGGATAGCATGGATGGCATTCAGATTTTCCATATGACCATTACCTCCTTGGAAGCAAGCATTACTCAGAACGACATCGTAGAGAATATTACAGGATAATGTAGAATGATCAGTGCCTTTACATGCTTCACAAAATAATGAAGCTGACTTGACTTGTTCTTGTGGTTGAGGGGGTGAGTGCCTTATCTCATAGGTGTTGAAAGATGATACAAGGTTGTGTTTCTTGGCAACTACTAGCTTTAAAAACTCGGCAATAGACTTGTACTCAGGACTACTTTCTGCCATATCTACCTTTAACACTCCTTTGCCTAAGGATCTACCACAATTGGCTTGATTTTCAGCTCTAAGGGTGACAGCCTTCCATGCGCTATCATAACTTTAATGCATGAAGTTTTTTCAGATGAGGAGTATAAAAATTTCTTGATATCATCATCCACACCCCTATAAAAGATCTCAATGAGATGATTCTTAGGTATGACATGGTGTGGACACTTGCGTAGTAACTCATTGTATCTTTCCCATGCTTCTTCAAGGGTTTCTCCAGGGACCTGAACAAATTGTGTTATCTGGCCCCTAATATCATAGGTGAGGGAAGAAGGGCAGAATTTTTCCAAGAAAACATTTTAAATTTGTTCCCAAATGGTGATGGGGTCGCATTGCAAGGATTTATATCAACTCATGGCTCTATCTGCAAGGGAATATTTGAAGAGACAGAGTCTGATGGCATCATCTGTAACTCCATTCTACTTTGTCATAGCACATAAATCTATAAACCTCAGAAGATGTTCTTCACTATCCTCGCCTTACTTGCAATAGAAAGGGTTGTTTTAAAGCAGTGTAATCCAATGTGACTTGATCTCAAAGTTTGGAGCAGCGATGGGAGGAGGTTGCACTGGGTGATGAACGTCAGTAGCCTTAGGGATTGAGAACTCTTTAAGGTCCTTTTGCAACTCAGCTTGTTGAGTTGCCACTTGAGCTGCTTGGATTTCCTCTTAAACTGCAGCTCAGGCTTCTTGCATAAGCCTTTCCCTTTGTGCATTAAGGGCTTGAGTTACCCTTCAAACAATTTCCTCCTCTTGTGCCATCCTATCTTAGTTCTCTCTACTCTGACAACAAAAGGTTCGTTCTATCATAGGGTCAAAGCTAACTGCAAGGCCGGTGCTATTGGAGTGTAGCATGCACTAGTCTTTGGGAGTACCTGGGATGGAAAGATCTTTTGGGATTTAGATGAGCAGAGTAGAACCAAATTCAATTAGATGATCAATAGTATCATAAGTGAAAGTAAGATCCTAGATTAGTCTCAATAGAACTAGATTTAACTAGATGATTCCATTGACCCTGGCAACGGTGCAAAAATTTGACGTGGCTTATACTGCACTAACAAACTCACTTAGGGATGAAATCCCTAAGTTTTTACCAAAACCTTATGCAATAGTACCACCCGCAAGTGGACGGGTCTTACCGTAGTATATTTAAGGATCAAATCCCATGGGACAACTTTTTTAAGAATCTTACGAGTCGAATCTGGATCAACTAAGACTAATATTTAGAACAAAGATTTGGTTTGGGTTTAGTTAAACTAATTGCAAGAAAGTAAAAGATAGGGATTAAAACTAAGTTTAGACTAATGATGGGAATCACTGGGGTGGAATTGGGTTTCACCAGCACTACACATGCAAACACATCCAAAACACATCCAGGCAAGATACAACTATCCAAATGGAGTAGCAAACCATTTGTTAGGAAGCAAAGTTTGCAACGCATCTCCATGGGCTCGATGTCTCGTTACCCGCGGGTCACACACTTACTACTTCAGAGATATCACTTCGGAAGTTCTCATCCGGGCATCAACCATGTTAATCAATATTCAAATCCTAAGTATGAAGTTCTTGCAACAAAGGAATATAATAAATCATGCAAGGCAGGTGATCAATCCACAAAGCATGCATTAAATGATTAACAATGAAATAGAAAGTTATATACAAGCCATGGAATATTATAAAATGGATATGTAAGCACGGGTAGCGGGGTTAATCCCCACACCCTAGTGAAATGGACTACTCACTCCTCATTATAGAAATAAAAAGAATAAGAGAGAGGGAAGATTTTGCCATGGTCATGGTGAAGAAGATGGTTGCTTCTCGGTGGAGAAACAATCTTCTACACAATGGTGGGGTAGATCTGGATGAGGAGAGGAAGAACACCAAGACAAACAAGGATGAACTTCTCTCTCCTTCTTCCTTCTCTTCTCGTACTCTTACTCATAGGAGATGGAGCGGTAGATGGCTAATCAATAAAGGTGCTACAGATCTGAAATCCCACCACTTTCGTCGCTAGGAGATAGATCTTGATGAAGCGGAGATGATGGAGTAGTAAGGACACCACGGAAGTAGTCTTTGGAAGCGGTTGATCGTCTTCCTTGGCTGGCACAGAGCGACAGCCTTTCGGCATGGATAGAGTGGAAGTGATACCTCAAATGAAGGAAGGGGTCATCTATTTATAGGTGCAGGTCTGTGGAGCACTGTCTTAACTGTCATGGTCATGGCCTTTGGTATCAGTCATGGTACTCCTCGGCATGAACGTGTTGGGTGTGCACCCGACCGTGCTAAGGTGTCTGCAGTCGAGGTGATTGTACTACGGTCATGCTGGTGTGCCGCGGTCAAGGTGGGGTGTCGGTTGCAGTACCTTGGCCTCAGCTCGACTGTGTCAAGGTGGGCCCGATCATGTCGAGTGTCAATTGGCACTTCATCTTAGCCATAGTCGTGGTCGTCTTCTTGATTGCGGCCGTCTTATTAGTCACAGTCACATTCATCTTCTTGGCCGCGGTTGCGGTCATCTTCTTGGTCACGTTCATGGCCATCTTGGAATAAACCCATCCCTGTGTGTGGGGGGGGCTATTGCTATGGGCTGATAGAATTGTATCAATGAATCATGTGACTGATGAGGATGCTTTCTAATGAAGGAACTGCCTATCGAAAATAGGGTCCAAATTATCAAAAGTTTCTTAGGCCCGCTAGTCAGCTTGCGGGATCACCGTCTCCTACATTGGTGCACATAGTATGATGCTTAATCCTGTAATGAAGATGAATGTATTTGATCAAAACTCTAAATAATCATCCGAAATTGAGGAAAATTGTATATGAGTAGATTCAGGGGGTAAATTGAGCTTTTAGTGCAAAACAGGGCCAAAAATTGCAATGAAAACTGAGATGAATATGCATTCATCTAGAAACTTGACCAATCCCTAGATGAGGATCGAACTAAACTCGTATCGGTCAAGTTTCCTACATGCAAAACTCGACCGACACCGTGACTGGACTCAAATTAAACAGGGTTATCATCTGACTTTTCTCCCTCTCAACTAGAGAAAGTCGACAGATAGCTGACCTCCAGTGTCCATCCTCCAAGCCTAGGCTAACCCAACCTCTCCTACACCCTTCCTAGCCTCCAATTAGCCCTCCTTGTCTCTCCCAACTGTAAACTAGGTGGTTTGGCGACCTGCTTCTTGTGTTTTCCTTATTTTTGGTGGTCATTGCATCTCAATTCAACCAGGATGGCCTCCAATTGTAGGAAATGATCCACACCAGCTGGAGCTCCATCGCCCTCTACTGCTCCTCTCCATGTCTCCTTTGATAGCACCTCCTTCATCTCAAGCCAAGCCATGAATAGGTACAAGGTAATCCTTCCTAGGAATCACATTCCTTTTCGTGTTTTGTTTGAACCTCATTTTGCAATGAGTGAGGCGATCAAGAGGTTTCTAAGGTGTTCAAAGCACACTATCTTTGTTCTTTGTGTGTAGAGAGTTTGTGTTTCTCAATTGCCATGTCTAGAACAAAGGTTGTCTGTGAATTTTACCCCAATCGTACATGGAACTACAACACCAATGTGCCACCACATAATACTCAGGTCATCTTGACTTTGATGATAATCGATACCAAGATAACAATATCTAAGGATTTATTGAATACATATTTCTCTGGTATTGATTTTATCACCTCTTGTGTGGCTACTTATCCTCAATACCATAACCTGCTGGACCCTAAAGGTTTCTACAAAATCTTTGACCCTATTCTTACCTTTCCTGATATCCATAATGTTTTGAAGAAGCTTGATGTCCCATACCAGAAGAAATCCACCTTACCCTCCTATTCCCTTGATATCAAGACTCATCTGATCGCTTTAGTAATTAGTTATAGTATCCATCCCAAGAGGAATCAAATGGAGATTGTAGAAAATGTTGCAGTGATCATTACTGCCTATTGAACGATAATGGAGTCAAATGGGCTCGTTATATTCTTCATCATACGGCCTACTTCGTCTCAGGAAAGAACACCACCGGTACGCATCTCCCTTATCCTAACCTGATATGTGGTGTGTTTGCTCACCATGCTAAAAAATCTCTCTTCCATAACCTTGGCTACAAATCAATACAGAAAGGAGTTTCCATTAGTGAGACAACCATCAAGAAAACCTTTCTTCTACTTCCTCCACCACACTAGGTACATCTACCTCCACCCAGGCCCCTCCTCCACCACCACCACCAGACCTGACTGTGCCTTATTTTTTATATATCCAATGAAGACCTCATGGGATATATATACATCAATAGGCGTATGATCTCAGTGTTCAGGACCACATCCACCAAGACCACATTAAAATCATGTTAGACATGAACCTATCATGTATCTATCCCTACCCACCCTACTAGGCTTACCCAAGTGTTGACTATGCTTCTTATGCATATAGTCAATTCTGCCCTGACCCACCGCCTTCTTCTTCACTACACCCCTTGCTGCTTCTGATGGTGGACTTACCCCTTCCCCTGGTGCTCTTCCACTTTTGTCTCTTTTTGTTGGTCATGTTGTCACTCTTCTTGTTGGTTATGATGGAGTTTCTACTCCCAGTTCGAGCAAGTAGATACATTACATGCATTTGGTATGTCTTGGCCTCCACAGAATGCCAAGTGGCTTGGTACTCGTGCTTTAGGATCTCCTGTTCATGAGGAGATGCTTGAACATGATGCTGACAAAGATGCTACAGATGGTGAGGATGTTGAGGATATTGATAATGATGATGTCGCTTCTGATCGTAATGATGGTGAGCCTACTCCTACTGCCACTGATGCACCATCTGATGGAGATGAAGATTACCAGCCAGAGCTTGGGGATGATGATGATGATGACCCCATTGATATAGATAGCCTAGATCTTTAGTTTTGTAGTCTATTATGGTGTGTATACATATCTCCTTTTGTAGACTTTCATGAACTAAACATTTGGGCATTGTATATGAGGCATACTATTTTCTTATATTGTCATTTTTTGCTAGCTTGTAGTTTTCATACTGGGAGGACATATCTAGTGTTGTAATATTGATTGTATATACCTTAATTATTTATTTTGTTACATCTTATGAGTTCATGTATGTGCTATCATATTTTGATTATGACTCCAGAATGCTTGTTTCTCTCTGTTTTATCTCCATTTTGTGCTTTCTTTTGTGGTTTCCTATGTAGTTTGTGCCTGTGGTGAAGACCTGTGTTTTATAGCTTTTCTACCCCCTGCACTTTTGAAATGACAAAGGGAGATAGAAATGAGAGCTCATGTACTAAAGGTACTACGGGGGAGAAATGTTCTCAGACATATTGAATTTATTTCTTATGTGATCCTTTTCTAGTCAATTATTTGAAATATCATGTGACTTGCTAGAGGACCATGTAGTATATATATGTGCTATGATTGTATTTGGAAAGACTAACCATTTAGGCATAGGTAAGCATGAATTGAGGGGGAGCAGTTAACATTGTTCATTCATGTGTCCCTTTGCAATTCACAAGGTAAAGGTTTAATTTTCATATCTTTTTCAATATGCTTGGAATGGTTTGTCATTACCAAAAATGGGGAGAATGTTGACCTGAGAGTTATACATTGTCCATATTTTGATAATGACTTAACCATTACATTCATATGTATCTAATATGTCTACATGAGATTGACTTCATGTATTAGGTACATGAAAAGGATAAATTCAATCAAGCCCTGTCTTGATCAAGTTCAAGTCAAAAGCAATGCAAATGCACTTTTGTGGAAAACACCCTATAACCCTTAGAATGATTTTTTAATCATTTGTATTGATTCTATGACTTGTAACTAAAATGTGAAAAAATCAAGAGCCCTTAATTCAAATGTATTTTCACTCTAATGATATTTTCCTAAATACATCACAGAGTGTATATTCGATCAAGTTTCTCCTATGGCAAACTTGACCGAGACCCTTGATGCATTTTGAGAATGTCCAGGTTTGATCGAGTTTCAATACACAGAACTCGACCAACACCCTGCACTAGAAAAACTAATTTTAAGCAATCAACCAAGTTTCATCCAGGATAAACTCCACTGATGATTCAAATTTGCTTTGTCATATAGTGCAATCAGTTGAGTTACCTTTATTGAAACTCAATCAAATGCACTATACAATAAGTGCAGAAAAAGTGATTCTAACCATTGGAGTGTTGCAAAACTCAAAATTGTATCTGTTGCAACACCACAAATGGCTAGAAAATGTTCCTTAGTGCTCCTCGCCTCTAGTGGACACCCTCAACAATAAATAGCACCTCTTGGAGTTCATTCCAAGGTTGCTCCTTCATGCTACTCAAGCTCCTAACTATAGTTGGGTGCATCCAGTCCACTTTAGCCCCTTTCTCTCTCTTGTTTGCAACTCAAAACATCCATATGAGTGAGATAGGATATGTGTGTGAGGACTACTCCATTTTATACTTGTAAAGCTCTCAAACTTTCATTTTCCCAACCCCTTTCCTCAAGATCAAGTTGGTGAAAGTTTCTATAAGTGAAGGAGAAGGTGCAAGGCTTATCCTTGTGAAAGGAGAAGGTGCTAAAGCTTTTCTAAGGTGAAGAGGAAGGTCAAGGCTACAGATATAAGAGTAGAGTGGGTAAATCCTTCAAGGAAAAAAACTCGGTGCAAGAAGGGGATCTCCATGGTGAAGCTGCCCAGCTGCTTGCAAGAGAGGGTAAGACCTTATAGAGGTAGAAGACTCTAGCTCAAAGAATAGGTAAGTCCTTGGTTGGTTTATTCTCTCCTTTTGGTCCTTAAAAAGGAGTTTGGGTATCCTTGGTCTAGAAAAAGAAGGTCATCTTGGATGTCTATAATGGAATATATGTATACATTGGTTGCAAAATCCTAGAGCTTGACCTTTCTAGGTAGTGGACTGACTTTCTCCTAGTTGGAGATTGGAACCACGCTACATAGCTTGTTATGACCCACTTCTAAATTAAACAGTAAGCATCTTGATTAGTTCTAAGCACTCTGTTAAACATCATGGTTAATCGAGATAAGCTACATCGTGAATCAATAGTTGAGATTGAATCATCTGAGGAAGTTGATGATAATAGCAATGTTGATCGTTAGGTTAATTAAGTTGAATTAAGTACTCACTGATACGTTTAGTGCTTTGATCAGGTGAGACAGTCCAATTAGCATGATTTCATGCTTTAAAGGTGTAGAGAACCTCATGCTTGAAACGTTGCAAGAAGAACCACTTCAAACGGACCTCCAAGGCAATAGTTATGCCATTTTTATGTTCTTTGGACCTATAGTGTAAATTACCCCTTTTTATTGGGTCGGTTATCTTTCTCCTTTATCTTCCTCTTTAATTCGATAAAACAGGACCACAGAGCGGCGCACGTTGAGGCCCGATCGGTCGATCAAGCTGAGAGGAGGGGCGATTTTGGGCGCGATTCCTCTGGCACAGCAGCTCCAATCCATCGGCGCCCTCTTCTTCCTCTCCTTCCTTCCTTCCTTCTTCCTATAGCTAACCCTAGCTCACGCCTACCTGCAGATGCAGTGCTGCGCAGCAGCACGACCAGCAACGCCCGATCTGCGGGCTAGCAGAGGGAGGGAGGGTGTCTTGGCCTCCTTTACGTCGGCCAGCAGTGTGTCGGCGACACTCTTCTTCACCTCAAGCACCAAGAAGCGATGCCCAGCCACCAACCAACGGCGCCAAGCAGTAGGGGTGCCGCCCCCAACTAGAGCAGCAGTAGTAGCTGTTGTTCAGAGCAACAGCAATGGCGGCCGGCTAGGGTTCCTTCAGGCATGGGTAGCAGCTCAAATCATCCGCCTTGAGTTTGACTTTGAGGTCCGTACACAAATTCATGACCAGTAGTAGGGGCGACGCCCCAATCTAGCAGCAGCAATAGCTGCTGCACATAACAGTTGAACGGCTGGCAGCCAGAAGCTGCAGAAGAAGCTAGGTGCTCTGTTGGGCGTGGCTATCACCTCCAGCTGGTGCCTTGAAGCTCGGCCATGATGATGGAACAAAGTTCCACAGCCAACATCCATGATTCGGCCATTAATCGAGCTTGTCTTCAACCTGTCGTGAGTGAAGCAGGTTATCCCAGAGAAATTCAAGGAAAAAGAAGACCCAGAAAACGCCCGAAAACTGGTCCCTGGACGCATTGTTGGACGAATCCAGACATTTCGAACCCCGGTGAGTAGGAGTTCATTTAGTTATCATCATTTAACTCCTTCGTTGGAATTTTTCGGTAAACTGTACATTTTTTGCACGGATATCAGTGGTTATCAGGCATTTTATCAGTATTTAATGAAACTTGAATTTTATTTTATAAATTGCTTCTGTATGATTATACATGATCTAGAACAGCTTCTGATCAATGTAGAACAGTTCAATGATTTTATTGGTGCAATGGAAACCAAAAGTGCTTAATACAATTACTGGAATAGAAATACTACAGATGATTTCTTATATGTGAAGTAAATTACTCTTAGCAGTGCACTAAGATGTTCAATTGAATGAATTCAATATGCACGTGTCAAATTGACTTGAGTTTGGGATATTTATGAATTTTAAATCTGCCTGCATGCATGATATAAGGATAGGGTGTTGCCATGTGATAAGTGAATGAGGTAACTGAAACCCTAAGGATAGGGTGTTCAATGAATCATGTTATTGTAATATGAAAGGTCTCGATATGAGATGTGGTGATACTTAACTGTTGAATTGTATGTTTCTAGTGCATTTAACTTTATATGCTTGTTCTCTCTGAGTTGATATCTACATACTGCAGGGCTTCTTATTTTCAATACATATCTCGTAAATTGCAGGTGATGAGATATGACATGCCCTAGAAAGGGATGTTACTGAGACATGATATATGTTGAATACATGAATTATGATTTCTGTTTAAAATGCACCTATAATGTTAATGTTAGACTTAGGTGCCCTGAACACCGTAGAACCCCTTTGACAGGTCTGCTTCTTAGGGGTGAAACTCGTGTCCAACATCAACGCGTGTGATGTCACGGTGGCACGAGGATGGAAAGTAAGTGTTCAACAACAACGCGTGCGATGTCACAGTGGCACTCGATTAAATAGGGGTTATTCAACAACAACGCGTGTGATGTCACGGTGGTAACCCAGACCTCCTGAGCCTGTGTACTCAGGTTAGAGGAGGAGTTCAGAGCACTCGATGTTAGTGCAGTGAGGCCGATGAGCCTGAAGGCCAATGAGCCTGTGGGTCCTGTAGCAGAACAGGGCTGGAAGTCAGACTTAGCATTCCCCGGGTGTGTCGCTAAGTCTTGTACGGTGTGGTCGTAGTGCACTGCGAGTCTCTATGCAGAGTACATTGCATAGATCAGGGCATAAGCTAAAATATGATCATATAGGTTCACAGAGTTCCTTATAAATGAAAGAGTTAAGGAAGACTAGAGCATAGTCTTCTAGTAGTTATTCTTTGGATGCAATATTTACATTCTTTGTTATTTCAATTATATTGTTTTAGAACTGCTCAGTGTAGTATTTCTTGTATATTAATCTGAATAATAAACTTAACGAGTTGTTTAGTGATAGTTAAATGAAAAACTATTCACTGAGCGAGTAGGCTCACTCCTCTACTCAAACATTTTCAGGTCAGCGACAGTTCCAGGAATCTGAAGGATCTTACTAGCCTAGTCAGTAGAAGGTATATGTAGTTAGTTAGATAGTGGTCTCTTAATCCTTTCCCCTCAGTCCTTGGGACATGGTGTGGGTGAGAGAGAGTATGTATGGCGAATGTGTAAAAGATGTAAATTAACTGTTATGTTTACTTTCTATTAAATAATGTTACATGTTGTAAACTCTGTTAATGTTCTCTAGCCAGGTTAATTGAAATGCTTCCGCAATAGTTTATCATGTTTTAGTTTACAGCAATAATCTGGATATCATTACGAGATTTTAAAAAGAAAAAGTTCTCAGCGATTTGTTTATGTGATAATCCCTCCGTCGCGCCCTAATCTCGTGATTAGTGGTTAGTGTGAGATCCGGGTGTGACATCTTGGTATCAGAGCATAGGTTGAGTATGTAAATACTCTAAGTCAAGGTCAGGGGACGATAAGAGACCCATAGGATTAAGGTTTAAGAGTTTTTCTTCTGTCTGTAATTTTCTAACAGGAAGTGTTCTGTTATACTATTATAGATGGCAGGAAAAGGATGTGGTCACGAGAACCAAGTAAAGAGTTTAAGTTGAGTCGTTAAGAATCATTAAGGTCAATAGATAAAGTTATAAGTGAGACAAATAATAAATGATGAGTTTTAGCTCTGGAAGGTCTGAGTGTTTAGATACCCTGGCCAGGTGTCTGAATACTTAGATTGACCAGTATCAAGCTACTCTGTCTGTTCTTCTCTGGATGCCCTGGCTAGGTATGCAGAGGAAGGATGGGCTAGAGAGAAACCCTAGAAATCTTAGGGTTAAGAAACTGGAAATTTATGCAGGAGTAAGAGATTAAACATAGGATGTGATGCAACTCTTGCTTTATATTGCTTATTTGATTGGAAATCATTAGAAATGCTGTTATATGTATGGATTTAGATTTTCAGTTTATAGAATAAATATGATTCTTTTATATTGTTGTGTGTCATGAAGTGATTTAGTTATTGTTTATATTCTTTGTATTAAGTATACCAGAAGTTATGTTTAAATGAGTCTGCCCTAAGTGGATATTCTTTCCACATGTTTGAGACTAATAGGAGTTGGTTAATCCTGAGTAGCTCTTGGCTTCAGGACTACAGGTTCGGCCTGGTCCGGCTGACAGGATGCGTTACTGAGATCTAATGACTCCTATTAACAGTATAATAAGAGTAGACTCTGGATAATTTAGACTCACATCATAGTAAGAATGTACATACACTAAGACGTTGAGATGTAAAAGAAAGATTAGAACAGCTAAGAATTTGTTGGAAATGATATCAGAGGCCCAATGTTGGAACTTCATATGAGCAATCCTTAATTAGAAATAAAGGAAAACAATAAGGGTCAGATTAAATTTAATGATTAGGTGAGAAATACCCTTAATGATACTAATCAATAATGCATAACAAATGCATGGATCAAATACATGATTAGTAAACCCTAGTTGAGGGTGTATCATTGCGATTGTTTATAGGCAACTTTATAAGTTAAGCTTTAAACTAAGATAAGTCCATATCATGTGAGATAGCTGGACAATTCTAATGTGTGGCCTATGCATTATATGCTAAAGGTGAGTATTCTGTGATGGAATGCATTAAGAGGGGAGATACCTTAATACAAGATAAAGTTGGTTAACTCAAGAGGGTCTGAATTAATGAGAAATGGGGAACCCTAACCCTAATTTGGGGAAAAGGGAATGATAAGCCCTGTTTGATAGTGAACCCTAATTCCTGGTCAAGGAATGATGGTATTACTATTGTATCACATGATGTGATGAATATCTTGTATGACTGTTATCATGCCTAATAACCATGCAGGTATGATGAGATGATGAATATAGCCAAGTTTGGGCTGTGACATTTATATAATAAATGTTGATTGGCTTTTTGTGCGTTAATGTTGTTGTTTCTTAATAAAAGTAACAATGTGTACGGATTTTATGAACCATGTGAATAAGTTGTTGCCTAGTGAGAGGTGACAAGATATGAATGGCCTTGTGAGCCATGTGAATAAGTTGTTTCCTAGTGAGAGGTGACAAGATATGAATGGCCTTGTGAGCCATGTGTGATGCTTGGGTAACAAGTATCATGTTTATTTGTAGCATTTGTGTTAATAAGTTATGCTAGAGAACTTGGTTGATGTTACATTTCTGTTATATATCTATAGTTCATTGATGATTATTCATATCTGTTGTATTCATTACAAGTAGATGGATGAACTTATGAGATCTAAAGTTTGATTTCAAGCTAAGGAAGCAAAGTCACACCACAATAATGCTATGTTACTGATAAGGACCAAACCCTAGAATGTTTAGAGTTGAAGTAGTTCAAGGGATGTCGCTAGTGATTTGACCTTGAATACTAGTATCTTTATAAAACAAGATCATATGATTTGCACTATGAAAGGTAACCTAGCACTAATAAATCCAGGGTTTAAAGTTAGCTAATCTGGAAGGTAGATACACAATATGAAAATGACTCAGAGAAAAGAGTAAGATATAATTTTGAAATAAATTCTTACAGTAGTAATAAGAAGTTAGTAGCATAGAATGAGGAGTATTACTCGTCACATGATCTGGAATTAGTTGTTGTAGTTCATGCTCATAAGACATGACGTTACTATCTTTATGGTGAGGTGTGCCAGGTGTTTATAGATCATAAGAGCTTGATATATATCTTTACCTAGAAGGATCTGAATCTTAGACAACGAAGATGATTAGAATTGATTAAGGATTATGATATAATGATAGATTATCATCCTGAGAAGGCGAATGTGGTAGCTGATGCCCTAAGATGGAAGTCTAGTTTTGTAGTTGATGCATTCTCTATTGCATGTTTCGAGAGAGACATGCTAGTAGAAATGTGAAAGTTAAACTTAGACTTAGAGGTGACAAAGTAGAGTGGTTTGATTGCACAGATGCAAGTCAAGCCTATCTTTTATGATTAGATTAAGGAACTTCAGCAGAATGACAGTGAGTTGTAGCAGATCGTGCATGACATAACAAGGGGAAAAGACCAGAGTTTAGGTTTTCAGATAATGGTGTGTTGTATTAGCATGATATGTTATGTACCTCGAGACAGTGATTTGAAAGAAAAGATTCTTGAGGAAGCACATGTATCGATGTATGCCATGCATCCAGACAACACTAAGATGTACATGAATCTCAAGGAGTTGTATTGGTGGTCTGGTATGAAGAGGATGTGGCTGAGTATGTGACTAGGTGCAGTGTGTGTCAGCAGGTTAAGGCTGAGCACCAGAAACCTATAGATACATTGTAATCTCTTCATATACCAGAATGGAAGTGGGACCATATCACAATGGATTTTTGTGATAGGGATTGCCCAGGACACCTAGAGGTTGTAACTCTATATGAATGATTGTGGATATACTAATTAAGTCTGCTCACTTTCTTCATATTAAGTCAACCTTTGATGTCCCGAAGTTGGTTAAAATATATGTTGGTATGAGGTAGGTGAAAATCATATTCTTGAACCTGAGATGGTGGATTTAACCATCGAAAAGATTGCAGTGATTAGAGAACAGTTGAAAGCTGCACATGATAGACAGAAGACTCATACCGAGAAGAGGCGTTGACCTCTTGAGTTTGAGGTTGGTGATGAAGTGTATCTGAGGGATTCACCATGGAAAGAAGTGTTGAGGTTTGGTATAATAGACAAACTAACTTCTAGGTCCATGGGCCATATCCTATTGTTGAAAGGATTGGACCTATAGCCTATAAGTTAGATTTGCCATCCGAGTTGGCTAATCTACATGATGTATTTTATGTATCGATGTTGAAGAAATGTTATCCTAGTATAGAGAGGATAGTGGATCCAGAACCTGAACAGATGAGAACATATGTGTCCTACGTTGAAGGACCAATACAGATAATTGATCAGAGGATCAAGAAACTCAAGAATCATGAGATACCATTAGTAAAAGTTTTGTGGAAGAATCATAACCTAGAGGAAGTCGCATGGGAGTTTTGGGTCAGATGTGCGTAACAAGTTTCCTTTTCTCTTTTAGGAATTTCGGGGCGAAATTCTTATAAGGGAGGGAGATTGTTATGACCCACTTCTAAATTAAACAGTAAGCATCTTGATTAGTGCTAAGCACTCTGTTAAACATCATGGTTAATCGAGATAAGCTACATCGTGAATCAATAGTTGAGATTGAATCATCTGAGGAAGTTGATGATAATAGCAATGTTGATCGTTAGGTTAATTAAGTTGAATTAAGTACTCACTGATACGTTTAGTGCTTTGATTAGGTGAGACAGTCCAATTAGCATGATTTCATGCTTTGAAGGTGTAGAGAACCTCATGCTTGAAACGTTGCAAGAAGAACCACTTCAAACGGACCTCCAAGGAAATAGTTATGCCATTTTTATGTTCTTTGGACCTATAGTGTAAATTACCCCTTTTTATTGGGTCGGTTATCTTTCTCCTTTATCTTCCTCTTTAATTCGATAAAACAGGACCACAGAGCGGCGCACGTTGAGGCCCGATCGGTCGATCAAGCTGAGAGGAGGGGCGATTTTGGGCGCGATTCCTCTGGCACAGCAGCTCCAATCCACCGACGCCCTCTTCTTCCTCTCCTTCCTTCCTTCCTTCTTCCTATAGCTAACCCTAGCTCACGCCTACCTGCAGACGTAGTGCTGCGTAGCAGCACGACCAGCAACACCCGATCGGAGGGCTAGCAGAGGGAGGGAGGGTGTCTTGGCCTCCTTTGCGTCGGCCAGCAGTGTGTCGGCGACACTCTTCTTCACCTCAAGCACCAAGAAGCGATGCCCAGCCACCAACCAACGGCGCCAAGCAGTAGGGGTGCCGCCCCCAACTAGAGCAGCAATAGTAGTTGTTGTTCAGAGCAGCAGCAATGGCGGCCGGCTAGGGTTCCTTCAGACGTGGGTAGCAGCTCAAATCAGCCGCCTTGAGTTTGACTTTGAGGTCCGTACACAAATTCATGACCAGTAGTAGGGGCGACGCCCCAATTTAGCAGCAGCAACAGCTGCTGTACATAACAGTTGAACGGCTGGCAGCCAGAAGCTGCAGTAGAAGCTAGGTGCTCTGCTGGGCATGGCTATCACCTCCAGCTGGTGCCTTGAAGCTCGGCCATGATGATGGAACAAAGTTCCGCAGCCAACAACCATTATTCGGCCATTAATCGAGCTTGTCTTCAACCTGTCGTGAGTGAAGCAGGTTATCCCAGAGAAATTCAAGGAAAAAGAAGACCCAGAAAACGCCTGAAAACTGGTCCCTGGACGCATTGTTGGACGAATCCAGACATTTCGAACCCCGGTGAGTAGGAGTTCATTTAGTTATCATCATTTAACTCCTTCGTTGGAATTTTTCGGTAAACTGTACATTTTTTGCACGGATATCAGTGGTTATCAGGCGTTTTATCAGTATTTAATGAAACTTGAATTTTATTTTATAAATTGCTTCTGTATGATTATACATGATCTAGAACAGCTTCTAATCAATGTAGAACAGTTCAATGATTTTATTGGTGCAATGGAAACCAAAAGTGCTTAATACAATTACTGGAATAGAAATACTACAGATGATTTCTTATATGTGAAGTAAATTACTCTTAGCAGTGCACTAAGATGTTCAATTGAATGAATTCAATATGCACGTGTCAAATTGACTTGAGTTTGGGATATTTATGAATTTTAAATCTGCCTGCATGCATGATATAAGGATAGGGTGTTGCCATGTGATAAGTGAATGAGGTAACTGAAACCCTAAGGATAGGGTGTTCAATGAATCATGTTATGGTAATATGAAAGGTCTCGATATGAGATGTGGTGATACTTAACTGTTGAATTGTATGTTTCTAGTGCATTTAACTTTATATGCTTGTTCTCTCTGAGTTGATATCTCCATACTGCAGGGCTTCTTATTTTCAATACATATCTCGTAAATTGCAGGTGATGAGATATGACATGCCCTAGAAAGGGATGTTACTGAGACATGATATATGTTGAATACATGAATTATGAATTCTGTTTAAAATGTACCTATAATGTTAATGTTAGACTTAGGTGCCCTGAACACCGTAGAACCCCTTTGACAGGTCTGCTTCTTAGGGGTGAAACTCGTGTCCAACATCAACGCGTGCAATGTCACGGTGGCACGAGGATGGAAAGACAGTGTTCAACAACAACGCGTGCGATGTCACGGTGGCACTGGAGTAAATAGGGGTTATTCAACAACAACGTGTGTGATGTCACAGTGGTAACCCAGACCTCCTGAGCCTGTGTACTCAGGTTAGAGGAGGAGTTCAGAGCACTCGATGTTAGTGCAGTGAGGCCGATGAGCCTGAAGGCCGATGAGCCTATGGGTCCTGTAGCAGAACAGGGCTGGAAGTCAGACTTAGCATTCCCTGGGTGTGTCGCTAAGTCTTGTACGGTGTGGTCGTAGTGCACTGCGAGTCTCTATGCAGAGTACACTGCATAGATCAGGGCATAAGCTAAAATATGATCATATAGGTTCACAGAGTTCCTTATAAATGAAAGAGTTAAGGAAGACTAGAGCATAGTCTTCTAGTAGTTATTCTTTGGATGCAATATTTACATTCTTTGTTATTTCAATTATATTGTTTTAGAACTGCTCAGTGTAGTATTTCTTGTATATTAATCTGAATAATAAACTTAACGAGTTGTTTAGTGATAGTTAAATGAAAAACTATTCACTGAGCGAGTAGGCTCACTCCTCTACTCAAACATTTTCAGGTCAGCGACAGTTCCAGGAATCTGAAGGATCTTACCAGCCTAGTCAGTAGAAGGTATATGTAGTTAGTTAGATAGTGGTCTCTTAATCCTTTCCCCTCGGTCCTTGGGACATGGTGTGGGTGAGAGAGAGTATGTATGGCGAATGTGTAAAAGATGTAAATTAACTGTTATGTTTACTTTCTGTTAAACAATGTTACATGTTGTAAACTCTGTTAATGTTCTCTAGCCAGGTTAATTGAAATGCTTCCGCAATAGTTTATCATGTTTTAGTTTACAGCAATCATCCGGATATCATTACGAGATTTTAAAAAGAAAAAGTTCTCAGCGATTTGTTTATGTGATAATCCCTCTGTCGTGCCCTAATCTCGTGATTAGTGGTTAGTGTGAGATCGGGGTGTGACATAGCTTGTTCTTGTGTGCTTACAATCTATATCATCATTTCTATGTATGTTTTAGTATCAATTCAAATTCCTCATTTGTAATAGTGCCTTTTGAAGTAACTTGAAGGCCTAACAAGTTTTGGGTGAGTGTTTTTAGCTCTATTCACCTCCCTCTGGAGCCCTTTGATCCAATAATTTTAGCATTGATTTTGATGCATACAATGCGAAAGTTTAAATGGTTAATCTATATATTTGATTAAATACTACATACTCTAGAGAATTACCCATATGTCCTTTATATATATGATCTGACATATGTGCAAGTCACACGTGTTGCCTTAAATATGTTAAATTGGTGAATAGATGCATGGTTATGGCCAAACCCCCTTGGATGCTTGTGTGTGGTAATGGTGAATGGTTTAATTCTTGTTTTAAGTATTAGGTTTGATGTTGAGCCTCCTCCTTTTATCTAAAATGTAATCAATGATTAAACCCCTTGCTCCGCTTATATGTAACCCAAGGTATTCACATTGCATAATGTAGTAAGTAGATAAGAATAGAATTAGTTTCGCGATCATGGCAAAAGGAGGAAATTTTGAAGTTCTATTTAGACCAGTCAATCAACCAAGGAGCAGAGTCAACTGATCAAAGGATTTAGTTGAGAGATTGAAGCTTTCATCCCATGGAGTGAGAAGGATTCAGTTCACTAGAAAGACTGACTGAATAGAAGGGCCATCTAACCGACTAGAAACCCAACCTATTGACTAAAGGAGTCCAATTAACCAAGTGAGCTGCTTCCAGCACCAAGGAGTTCGTTTGTAGGTTCATACATGTGATGTTTGACCTTAGGTGGAAATCAATCCTTTGTGGCTCCAAAGCATTGCATTAGTATGGCGATAACTATTACTTGTATATTTTGATTGCATGTGTGATTTGTGGATATAGTATGTATATGATACATATTATGTGTATGTGGTGATTGGATATATGTGTATATTTATATATATACATATACATATATGTGTATGTATCTATGTATATTTAATAACCCCTTAATCAAACAGTAAGGCTTAGATTCTTTCCAAAAACATCACACATGGAAAACTTGATTGACTATGCATAGGCATGCTAAAGTGTGGTGCAATGTTATCTTGTGTGGACGTGTGAGAACAAATATGTAGGTCTGCCAAAGAAAAGGTGCATATTTTATTGTGTTGGTTTCTGGGTCAAGCTTAAAAAGGTGACCCTAATAGGATTAAATTCCTAGAATCATAAAGATGGAATATGATAAGAAGTTTTGCATAACGTCTATGAAGGTTGCATCAAATGCAATTTGCAAGTGTTGCTTACCTAAATAATGAAGTTGTGGGCCAAAGATGACACATGATTTGATAAAATATGGATCTTGACCCACCAAAATATTGTATTTTGCAATCTTACCAAAATGATATCTAGTTCTATCATTTTGAAGCAAAATTATTGGAACGGTAATTTATTAAAGGCTAATTAATATCATTAATATTTTTCAAATCAAATCAAATCAAAAGTGTATTGACTTATGCAAATTCTTTTGTAGAAACAAATGGCAAACAACAACACCTTTTGATTATGATTGGTACTTAGAAGGACAAACTAAATGGGAACAAATTTCAATACTAGTTTAGGACATTGATAATTTTTCTCACACATGAGCATAATCTCTATGTCTTAGATAAACCACTACCAGAGGAACCCACTCCGAATGCACCTAGGACTGAAAGATAAGCTTGTTATAAACATTACAATGGTACCATAGACATCAAATGTCTCATGCTACATGATAACATGGGTGTTATTGATATGGTAACCCATCTTCGAAACATGCACCAATAACAATCAAGGCAAGAAAGGTATGATGTCTCCAAGGAGTTGCTTAAGTGCAATATGGAAGAGGAAGATTTAGTAGGGCCCCATGTGCTCATATTAATTGGGTACATGGAAAGTCCAGAGAGACTAGGATTTCCTTTAGGCCAATATTTTGTCAAGGATGTGATTATCCAATCATTGTGTGAAGTGTATAACCAATTTGTCATGAATTATAACATGACCAATTTTGTTAAACTGTTGTTTGAATTTTTTGGCATTTTGAGAACTCACAAAAGCACAAATAAATAAGGACAAACCCAAATCCTTGTTGATGGTCAACAAGGGAAAGGGGAAGTTCAAGGGAAAAGGCAAATCCAAGAATGGTTCTAAGTCTAGATAAAATCCCATGTCTTATGCACTTAAGATGAATGGAGGGGTAAATAAGAAAGGCAATTGTCACCATTGTCACTAAGTTGGACACTGGAAAGCAATTGCCCTCTTTACTTATAGGAACTTAAGAAGAAGAAGAATAAAGGGAATAGTGTTCTCTACTCCATGGGTATTGATATAAATTTGTGTACTTCTTCATTTTGGGTGTTGGATACTGGATGTGGATCTCACATAGATCAAATATGCATTATCTAAAAAGAAGTAAACCCTTAAAGAATAGAGAGATGAAACTATCCATTGTAAATGGAGCAAGAGTCATTGTCACTATAGTAGGAACCTAACATTTATCTCTTCCCAATGGTCTTGTAATAGAGTTAGAGAATTATTATTATGTACCTCTCAGTAATAGGAACATCATTTCTATTTCTTATTTGGACAAAACTGGATTTGAATTTCAAATAGAGAATGGTTGATTTTCTATTTCTAAAGATGAGACCTTTTATGGCAATTCCCCTTTGTCTTATGGTCTTTACTTACTAGATATTTAGACAAGCGTATATAACATAAATATTGAAAGGACAAAAATTGATGACTTAAACAAAATATACCTTTGGAAATGTCATCTAGGGCACATAAATGAGAAACATATTTTGTAGACTCCATAAAAGATGGTCATCAAGATTATTTTAACTCTGAATCGATAGAGATGGGTGGGTCTTATTTATTTATCAAGATGACAATAGTATCTTTTCTTGGCAACAATGAGAGATCAAATGACATATTAAGACTCATACATATTGATATATGTGGATCTTTTAGCACAATTGATGGAGGTGGTTACAATACTTCATCACATTTACTAATGAGATATCAAATGACCTATTGCGACCATATTTTGAGATATCATTTGAAGCCATGAGATCTTAGATTGACTCCATGTGCACCAACAAGGTATGGACCTTGGTGGATTCACTTAGAGGGATAAAACCCATAGGGTGAAAATGAGTCTTCAAGAATAAGACCGACATGGATGGTAATATAAAAACCTATAAAGGTTAATTGGTTGCAAAAGTTTTAAACAATTTCAAGTTCTTGACTATGATGAAACTTTTTCACCAGTTTCCGTGGTTAAAACCATTAGGATCATGATTTCCATTCCATCTTATTATGAGTATGAGATTTGGAAAATGGATATTAAAATTGATTTTGTTAATGGCGATCTTGTTGAGGATGTGTATATAACACAATCCAATGTTTTATATGTACAAATGAAGCAAATAAAGCATGTAAGCAAAAAAGGTTAAGCAATGGATTGAAGCAAGCATCTCATAGTTGGAATCTTAGATTTGATAAGGCAGTCTAAGAGTTTGGATTAATCAAAATAAAGATGAATCTTGTGTTTACAAGAAGGTTTGTGGGAGCATAATTGTATTTCTCATACTATATGTAGATGACATAATATTGATATGCAATGGCATCCCTAGCCTTTAAATGGAAAATACTTGGTTGGGAAGTACCTTCTCTGTGAAGGACCAAGTCAAAGCCTCCTATATCTTAGGAATAAAGATCTATACATATAGATCTAGAAGGCTTCTTGACCTAAGCCAGAGCACATACATTGACAAAGTGTTGAAAGGTTCATCATGTAGGACTCAAAGAGGGGAAACTTGCCCATGTATCATGGAGTTATTCTCTCTATATCACAATGTCTTAGTTCTTCTGAAGAAAGGGGACACATGAGTAAGATTCCATATGCATTGAAAATTGGGTCTATAGTGTATGCAATGTTATTTATTCATCATGATGGCTCGCATGCTTTGAGCATTACGACTATGTATCAATCAAATCATGGCGAAGGTCACTGAACTATTGTAAAGAACACCCTTAAATACTTGAGAAGAACTATGGATCAGTTCCTTGTTTATTATGGTGGTGAGGAATATCAGTTGTAAAGGGTTACACTGATACTAACTTCCACACTAATAGATATGATTACTTATCACAATATGGATTTGTATTTGGCCTTAATAATGGAGTTTTAAGTTGTAAAGTTCTATGAAAGAGATAGTTGTTGACTCTACAATAGAGATTGGGTACATTGTTTCTTAAATACAACAAAGGAGCTATATGGATCAAGAAGTTGATTAATAAACTTGGGGTGATACCAACCATTGATGACACAGTAGAGTTATATTGTGAAAAAATGGAGCATTTACAAAATCTAAGGAACCAAGACTGCATCAACATTCTAAGAACATACTTTGGTGTTTCCATATCATACTAGAGACCATACCACAAGGATATGTGAAGATTTGTAGAGTAGCGACTATGAGCAATGTTGTTGACTGACTGATAGAAACACTTCCACAACATAAGCATGATGGTCATGTTAGATCTCTTTGGATTATGTTCATGAGTGACTCGCTCTAGGTGCAAGTTGGAGTCTGTTGGTACGTATACCCTAAGATCCATTCATATGATGATTGTATTGGGATATTATGTACTTGATTTGATTAATAATAAAAGGAAAATTTAATTTATGATGTTTTTTTAATATGAGATGATGATATAACATAATATATGTTTAAAGAATGATATTACTAGAAGACAAATGGTTTGGGTTGAGGACATGAACATGAGATCATATGTATGATTAGAGTATATATATTCTTATCATGTCTCTAGTCAGATAATATTATGGAAGTTATATATACAACAATAATACTTAGGAATAGAATGTGTGTTGACTGATGACTAAATCTCACTAGTCATGATGTTGGATATCAAGTCAAAGACAAAAGTACTTGTTAGAGAACAAGTGTACCAAACAAACCTACCTTGAAAATGATACACAAAAATTGTTGAACGATATTCAGAATCTTGTCTCAATGGGATACTGGTGATTGTGGTTCTTAGACCTAACATCACTACAATGATACATGACATTCAATGGACATTAATACCATTCAACGTGACATTGAATAAGGGTTTCTATACAAATGGTGCATGGATACATTGTGACAAATGGGGTTTGTTGTGAGTGATGTGATGGAATTTGTCCCTTCTATCAGAGTGATATGAGGGTATCTTTAGTAAATGTTTTCAATCATTTGAATACCGAAGAAGATTGATTTTCTCTACCAGCCACTATCACATCTTCATTGACTTCCTAAATTGGTTCTCCAATGACATAAATGATGGTTTCAAGTGTTTTGCCTTTGGTGGAAGTCTCAATCCATGAGGGAAAGCATTCTTCCAAAATCTCAGTCAAGACATAGAATCATATAATAGTCTTCATCAGTTGCACAAATGACCTCAACTTTAGTGGAATTCTTCAACATATTAAATCTAATCACCATGTTCTTTAATATAAAAGAAATTGTACTAGTCCTCACATGAATAACAACATCACAGGTAGATGAAAATGAACTCCCTAAGATTAAAAAAATATTTCTACTATCTTGGTGCATGTTGAGAATGATCAATTTGGTTTAGAGAATGGAAGAAGTGTCATTATCAATTCAAAGTAACCCATTATCTACTCCCCCTCTTGGAATCTTCATTGAACTGTCATCTTACTAAAGGGTCCAATTAGCCGACTCTAGATATCCTAGAGTACAACTAGCTAGGCCTAAGATAAACTCCCTAAAAGCATCACCAGAAAGCTTTATGTGCCTAAAGAACATGGGCTAACAAAAATTTATAGAATTCCTACTAGAAATGCTCTTAGCACACAAAACTATCCCAAAAGAGGACAGGGTTTGTATCGTACCATAAACAATGGGCATGTTATGGATTGATCTATAGGGTGTTGGGAAATATGGAGCTATAAGACGCAACAAAAAGGCAATTTGTTCCCATATTTCCTAACTAGAAGAATGCACCAATAATGTTGTATAGGAAATAGGGTGCAAGATATATGTTGTCCTGGAGAAAGTTCAATGATTGTCCTTGCACATGGATTTGCCTCCTACTTGAGAAACACATGGATGATAGTTGATGACATCCTCCTAGTGTCGAAGCAAAGCTTCCACGCCTCTACATAATCCACATAGACCACTGGGAACTCCATGTCACACTTCTTCAGCTAGTGGGAAGGAGCAACCCTTTTGTTCATTGATGTGCTAGCATCAACTTTTTATCCCTTGCTATCTCTCCCTTTCATAGATAAGATATCTAGGATAACATGTTACCAAAATGTGAGAAGAGTTGTGTATAAAAGCATTGTCCATCTCCCCCTTTTGGAGTAATATATCTAATGATTTTGTAACTTGGGAGATGAAAAGTCAAAATTACCTTGTTTTGACAATTGTTGCACGTATCATGTCGATCGACTAGATTTTCCACTCAAACCACTAGCCTACTTAATGTGGGACAATAAATTTGGCTATGTGGCATTGTTTGATGTAATGATTAATTATGCAATTGTTATTTCGACTCCCATTAAAATTTTGCAATTTCCAACACCATGAACCATTTGAACTTATTGATAGGTCAACCCAACCCAGTTGGTTGACCTAATCCTTTTTCTATGTCAATTTGATGATCCATCCAACCACTAGGTGCTCCTATCTAGTTATTTGCCTGGCAATAATTATCAACTCCAAAGGACATTGTTTTGTCATTCGTTGGACTCTCCAATCAGTACATTGAATTCTCTAATCAGTTGAATGAAATTGTTAGTATTATTTAGTTTGATTACCTAAACATTTAAGTAACCAAATTAAATATTATCCATGATTAAATCTCCTTTTACCAATTCATCCTATGTGTTCGATTGTAACATACTAAAATTTTGTATAAAAATTTAATTATGGAGCTTATGATGCATAACCCTCCAAAAAGAGAAATTTTCACTCATATTTACACTCTATTTGAAATATCTTGAAACTCGAGAATCAAAGTGTAAATTTTTCCTTATTTGGTCAAGTCATTCCACTTGAGTCTCATATGTAAACAATTAAAGTTTATTAGAATTTCTTGGCTTTGGAATCACATTAAAATTTAGATATTCAAACAAAAATCAATAATGGAGACCACATAGTCAATTATATGATAGTCTTGTATTCAAACGTGAGCATTTTCATAACTAAGTCTATGAGAGTCACACATGTGGTCGTATTTACAAAACAATGATATGTATAATTTATGAGCTATAAATTCTTAGAATTATCACAATAGATTGTACGTATTGAACCATTAAGGGGGGGGGAGGTCAGGCGGAGCTCAGCTTGGCACATCTATAGATAATTATAAAAAAAACACCACTATCTTTTATGTAGACTGAACGCTTCTTGAATTATCGGTTACCTAGCATCACCGTAGCCAAGACGATTATTCATCACACACGTTCAAGTCATCTTCTAGCATTCATTACTAATTCTTAATCACATACGACCAGTCCGGTAACCACCCTCTCCATCCCGATCATTTTTCCTTATTCATGGCACATTGGTTGCGCCCTTCGATGCTCTACATTAATCAACTTGACCTTGTTAAACTCCCAGTCGTCTTCTCTCCTCCCACACGATCATTCCTCTCTTGGAATAGAAATGGCCGAGGGACCTACCAACCATTCAGTGCAGCGCCCTGTATCAAGGCAAGGGTGAAACGCCCAGAGCTTAGTCTTCAACCAGGATTACAAATCCTTACATCCTTGTAACCCTACATAACACAACTCTAACCCCCTTTCCAACAACAGATCCCATCACCCTCCCATCTTCTCGCCAGCTCGACTACCTACAACCATCTGCCTACAGATCAAGAAATGACTGTGACCTCTATGCAGATTTTCCATATTGCCCACCCCAGTCGACGAAGCGACACCTCCACCTAGCGATCACAGCGCCACCGCCTCTTTCCTTAACTCATCAGCCGCCCTTGGGTGCCAGCAACGACAGACCTTTCTTTGATCCCCCTCTGCCATCGTCCACACCTGGGCACCTAGCCTGAACGAGCAGCTGCTCTGATCTCAGCCGCCCTCACCTGCAGCGCCGCAGGTCTGGGCAGGACCGCAGAACGACAACCACCGCTTCTCCTAATCGTCGGGCTTCCCTAATAACCAGATGCCACCAGCCACGTCGTATCCTCCATCTCCCGACGCAACCCCGACAACCTGCATCTGTGCGGCACAACACCCCGACGCCATCGGCGCCATAGCTGCAAGTCGACGGCCACTCTCTACCTGATCCGACGAACCGTGTTTAATTGTGATGCCAGCGTCAATTTGGTGGCCACCGGCGATAGCAGCCAACACTACGACGGGGTCAACTATCCAACAAGAACACGCCTGAAAACACCGGCACCCTAGGAGGTAACTGCTCCGATCTCCTACTAGCTGATCGTAATAGAGAAACTAAATACGAGATTGGTTGGGGGTAAGAATGCATGGGATATGATCTCCAGACATGTTAATGAAATAAAGTAAGATATCCATATGTGTATGATTCGATGATTAATAAACTATAGTCATGCATGCACATGATGAACTACATGTAGATTAGCCTTATTAAGTACATAATGTCATAGGTAATATACATGACTAGATGTAAATGAAATGAAGTAAGATAAACACATACATGCATGACGCTGCTATGGGTACGATGCAAATTGAAATTATATAAACATATGATGACCTCCATATTTATATTTGTCTTATTTTATCCATATACCATGGGTATAATACAAACTATAGTAGGTATACTTATTAGGACCGAGCATGAGGAAGTATAAAAGATTAATGAAATTCCCAAGGATTACATTATGGTAAGTATACTTATCACACCATATCGTTTTCAACCTAGCATAGAAGAAAAGGTATAATGATAAGGATGTTAAGAAATATACATATGGAGAAATCATATAATGAAACCCCTAACTCGGATTACCCTAAGTTTTCTACCAATCATATAAACTATTTTGTTCTAAAACTATATGTAGGAACGTAGACATAAGTAGTATTTTGTGAAATATGAATTTTATATATTATAAACAAGAGTAATAAATACTCTAATACATGTGTACAAAGAAATAACCATTATGATCGAAAGGGACAATACATTAAGCAACGTGTAGGAGATAAAACACATCAGTAAGGGACAATACATTAATTAACTAAGCACATGAACATGTAGGAGATATAACATATTCATATTGACACAAAGATCCAACTATATATGTCATTTTGATGGGTATTAGTGAAAAGGAGAGAATAATAAGTTAAGAACTAATCTATAGAAAATGTGGATAAAATCAATTGAGTGTGTAAAATTGATTATATATATGACTTGGTTATGAATAAGGAGAATAAAAGAATCACAGAATGATAATAATACTAGATGGGAAAGAAAATACTAAATAGAAAAAATTGAACAAATAGTTGATTCCAAGCCAAATAATAACACCCTTATATAAATTTGTAGATTATTATTCTTGGAGCCTTGTTATGATTGAGCAATCCATGGAGCTTTGAATAATTTGAGGTACTAAATTATCTATTCTTTTATTGAACTATTTGCCTCCCTCTTGGATTTCAAATATAAAAGTTTTACAAACTGGTGAATAAATATTGTTGTTAGTCTTTCCCTTGTTGTTGAAGTTCACCACGACTAGATTTTGAATATTGAACATCATGGAGAAACTAAAATATTGTTAGATTTTGATATTGGCACAAAAATTAGAAATATTGATTAAGAGCTTTGGCTCACTAGTTTTGGCGGGTCACGACCCCCAACCCTGCGTAGTGGATAATGGACAATTAGAGGTCCCACAGTACTGGTTACCCCCACAGGCGAAGTGTCATTCTCTCATAGAGGAGAGAACATTAGGCACCTAGCCACTGGCGAAGACAAAATATTAGATTGATTGTGCCAAAAGATAAATCTTTGCATTTTGAATAATTGGATATCTTGATACTAGTTTAATGAAAAATTGTTCCATTTTGAAATCTTGATTTTGGTATCTATTTATCATTTTCTAGTTGCCTCTTTGAATTATTGTATCTTTTTGTAAGTAGAATGGTAACTAGACTATTCTTGTGTTATCTCCATAGTCCACCAAGCAATATTACCTAAAGTTAATATCATAACTCTTTATTTTAAGAAAATAGCTCAATAATGGATTTAGTACCAGCCTAGCTGACCTTTATTTCCCTTCAATGGGGTCCATGTGTGGTTTTGTTCCTCTTGGAACTCATGGACAGGTGATACAAAGAAGAAATAGATGAGACGTGCAAGAGTTGTCCTCTGTTGAAGATTAGATAGGGACCAGTTCTTATTCCCAATCTTGTAATATTATGTATACGGCTTCCACGACTCTGATGTACAAGCATGAATGTAATAAATATTGTTTATGATTGTGATATTATTTTGTAAATATTTGATCGTTAAGATCAGGTCTTTACAGTTCAATTCTATAAGCTCCATATTACCTCAGTAGTGATGCTCACAATCATATTATGATTTCACAAACAATGTTCCATATCTACCAACACATTATTGCTACCCAATTAATTTGGATAAATTGTACGACAGCATTAACCTAAACTTGTGAATAGTGTGAAAGTGATTGTATATCCCTTTGTCATAGATATCCATATTGAAATCAAAGAATGGAATCATCATCCTCTTAATGTTGAATTTATGCTTATTGAACTAGAGTACACTGTTGATGTGCATGAGAGATCAATATCACATATTTATTCATATGAGCACGGCCATGTGCTTCATAGTGTCAATTATAAAGGGGGAATGATCTTTGATGTGAAAACTCTTCTTGAATGACTAAAATATGCTTTTGTTGGTTCAAATGACACCCCCATGACCATTTCTTCTCTTCTTTCTCTAGACCAAGGAAATGCTCTTCTTGATGTCTTGAGAAGAACATTGAGGACATTGGGTGGTCCATTTTTTATTTGAAATGTATCAATCCATATATTTGTGTGCACCATATTTACTTGAAGGATGATGCCCATCCAGTACATGAAATGAAAACAAGATTGAATCCAAATCTAAAATATGTTGTTACTCAGGAGGCAGTGAAGCTCATTGATAAGGCATCATATATCCTATCTCTAATTAGTTCTTGGGTGAGTACCATTTGGATTGTACCCAGAAATGGAGGGGTCATTGTTGCACCATATAAGGTTGGTGAGCTAGTATCAGGCAAGGAGAAATATAAGTGGAGAATGTGTGTTGACTATAGGAAACTAAATTCTAGGACCAAGAAAGACCATTTCTCATGTCCCTTCATTGGTCGGATTCTTGAGAGATTGGCAGGACAAGATTAAATTATTATCTTGATGGCTATTTTGGGTACTTTCAAGTAGAATTCTATCTATCTGATTAGGAAAATACCACATTCACATGCTAAATAGTGGCATTGCATACAAGAGGATGTCATTTGATCATTGCAATTCTCAATCTATATTTCACATACGTTTGTCATATATCTTCATCGATATGCTTGACTTATCCCTTGAAGTGCTTATGGATTATTTTTTAGTTTTTAGGAAGTTATTTGACTATTTCATATAACAACTTACTATTGCTATTGATAGATGTGTAAGAGTTTGTTTAGTAGTTTCTAGGGAAGAAAACTTACTTCTCAGTTTCCAAGGGTATTGTACTTGGACATTGAGTACCCAAAACCATGATTGAAGTTGATGGAGAAAAAGTTGGTCTCATTTCTACTTTGACCATTTCTTCCACCGTAAGACATGTTTGTTCGTGGGGCACACAATTTCTATCACTGCTTAATAAAAGAATTCAGTAATACATCTAGACCATTAGGACATTTGCTTAAAAAAGATGTTGATTTCCACTTTGATTACAAATGCATGGAAGCTTTCATTAACTTGAACTAAAAATAATTTTCTTCTATCATGAAACCCTTTGACTTCTCTAGGCCATTTGAGATTATAATTGATGGCTTTGATATGAAATTGGGGTATGCTTGGAAAAAGGATTGGATGGATAGCTCATGAAATTTAATATGCTTGGATTTCTCAAGACCATTAGGAAATTAACCTAGAAAGGCATCTTCAAACTCATGGATGCTAGGACTCGCTACTTCAGTATCAACCACATGCACCAAGAAGGCCTCACATCCATGTCTCATAAACTGTTTACTTGTGGCCATAGATACAAGACACGTAGGGAGAATCTCCATATCTCCTTGAAATATCCAAGAGACATCTCCCTCCCAAAACTCTACAACTTTCAATATACAATCCAAAACCACCTTAAACATTTGTGTACCCATTCCAAGTATCTCATCAAATCCATGAATCTCAAGTGTCATAAGATCCACTTGAATGTTGTGTTCTATAAAAGACAAGAATGCACGATGGGCATACCTCAAGCACTACTATGGAGACAACTTGAGGGGTGTCAAGAAAAATAGGTTTAAATCAACAACTAACGTGCAAGTTATATTGTACAATCACATCTTTGGTAATAAATGAGTATTTCATGCCTAAGTCTACCAAATCACATACATATATACAAGTCAACAAGTTAGTATGAATGATATTCAGTTAACCCATAATTATTTGAGGATTGAAAACCCCCTTAGACTAAATAATTACTTAGAAAGGGGTAGTTGCTTGCGATCTTCCTCATCTTAGGCTCTTTCCCACATATCCCTATAACCCTACTGGAGAATCTTGCCCGCTCCCTCTACTTCTATATTGTTTCTAGCCCTCTAGCTCCATTCTTTTTGTTGGGAGGAATCTTGGTTTATCTATGGTACCAAATCCTGAAGTTCTGATAGGTTTGTGGAAGTAGAAGTACTTCTTATGCAGGGAGGTGTGCATCCCATATGATCATGTCAGTGATGTGGACCATGAACTTTACACCCCATCTAGTGAGATTCCTCAACCTCTACCTCTACTCAGAGATGATAATTGCTATAAAACCTCTAGATCTATCATAGATGCACTCTACTGGGACTGCCATAATTGTTTTCTTGGAGGCCCAAAAAGCCTTTTCCTTTTAGATCCTGTATAGAAATTCCTAGAAAATTGCTTAGTCTTCCTCTTGACATCATTATCATGGATGCCAAATATCATCCTATTGATCCTCTTTACCGACTCCACAAAGGTGGAACACTTCTCATGTGACCCCAAGGTTGACGTTAGCTCAGCCAACTGGGCATTAAGTCCCTTCTTAAACCATTCAGTCTTCTCTATCTCGATCGGCACCATATGTTGAGAAAATCTAAGTAGCTCCATAAAGCATGCTTCATACTCGCTCATTTTCATCATTGTTTGCCTCAGTTGCTCAAACAATGTGATGTACTCATCCATATAGGATGAAGGGAGGCATTGGTTTTTAAAATCCCTCCCATACTCTATCCAAGAGATGAACCCTCCCAAACTCTTACCCTCCACAATGTCCCACCAGTGGCCATCACTCCCCTTTAGAAAATCGATAGTGTGCCTCACCTTGTACTCTTCCAATATATCCAACAATTAGAAGTACTTCTTCATCTCCATCAATTACATATGTGTGTCTGTAAGATCTAATATTATTGAGAATTCCATAGCTCCCACATGTTTCAGCTTCTAAAAATTCTTACGTTAGCTTGTATGTGCAATGTTTGAGGTGTGAGCCTTGCTTGTAGGGTCGGTTTCTTCTCAAAAAAATTGGGCCAACATAGACATGATATATAGGCATTGTTTTTTTCTAGTGGAGATGTCTCATGTTGCTCTGGCTCTAGTTTGGGTCCCCTCCCCTGGGGTACATATCTCCTATCAACATATTTTGAAGGGACGTAACTTATCTTTACATGTTTAACTCATTTTCCATCCATATATATACAACCTTGACCTATGGTGAGATATAGTGGACTCATAAGAACAAACACAATAACCTAACTATGTCTCCTTGTAGTCTCAGTGAACCTAGGCTTTGATACCAAGAACTTATGATGTCTCATCTTCACATTATGGAATTACTCAAAACAATTCCCAAATTATATCCAAATAATGACATCTCTAACTCAACCACAAAGAACATTGACCCAAAGTATCTCCTACAAAATATCACCACAGTCAAATTTACATTAATATACACATTGCAATCGAATACATGTTAGCAAAGATACCATAATTTAACATCTTATGGGATTCAGTTTGCATGTATATGGTAGGTACTAAATGTGCCAGAGGTTATGCCACTTACCATACGGCCATGGAAACAAATCCGGAAGAAGAATACTTTAAGAATGCTTTGAGCTTCACAACAAGCACTAACGTAGATGACAAACTCTCCAAATTCTGATCTTTTTACACTCCCAAGGCATGCTATGACACCTAATCCATTCTATAAACACAAGTACATGAAGGTTAGATAAGGAAGGCAAGGTGTAGGACTAAATCATCACAACCCTAAAGAAAAACCACCAAGAAGATGGACTAAGGAAGAAGAATATGATGGATCATCAAGATCATGAGGGATGAGAGTTTCACTTTCATGAATCTTAGTTCATAGGACACGACAAAGAACATCGGTCCTTACAAGAGACGTAAGCAAAAGAACATAACAACTAAGAAGAAGATTGATGGAAGTAGAGTTTTAATTGTAGGCATTTATACGCCCCATGCCACAAACCTAAGTTAACTCAGAACTAACTATAAACAAAACCTAAACAAACAGATTAACGAAAAACAATGGAATTTAAAACCATTTTCATTAAGCTCCCAAACAGCAAAAAAAACATTTACATATGAATACTTTCATGTCACAAGGTACTTATTATGTATGCCATCGGCCTGTTTCAAGAAAACCTATCTTAAACATATATATACACATATCCATCATATTCATACATGAAAAGGACACACAAGCCAAACCATGTATTGAAAGATCATCTACAAAACACAGTCAAAAACTATCCCAATGACCTGAGTGTACAAGGACGACTCTAGGACTCTAACAACAAAGGACCAATAGCAGTACTTCCAACCTTGTCAGCTATTGTCCTTCTTGTTGTTGCTCAACCTCTGTTGCACGGTCTCTACCTCCTCATGCACGTCCACCTAAAAAGATGTCGGAAACCCACGGGTTGAGATTCCAAATCTCAACAGGAGATATAACTCTCCATCAACACTATTATTAGCACAGATAAGATAATTAAGGAATAGTAGTAAAGCTACAACTATGATAAGTAGGTAATCATCACTAACAGAATAAGCAATTGCAATTTCATTATGAAACATCTTATCATCATGAAAGGAATATGAAGAACATGTATACTCACTACCAACTATGATGTACAAAGGCAAGCAAGGCCTCATCTAATATTTAGTATTTTCACCTAAGCAAGATACTACACGGCTAATTACATATTTTATTATGCCCCGAGGATTGAGTCATACCACCTAAACCCAACCGACCACTGCTAAGTCAAAATTGGTGCCATACAAAGTCTATGAAGAGGTGGAATCTACAACCTCACCAAACCTAGTGTTCATTACACGAGTACACAACAGAGACATACCAGTCAACTACAACATGTGACATATAGTCAACAGTGAAAGTCCTCGCCCACGTTGGTATAAGTCACGGTGCTAGTGAAACTGAGCTACAGTCTACGGCCGCACTCCTTCCAGGGTATGTGTGATAAAGTGAATTTTCTAATCCTTTTATACTTTGTTCCTTAATCTTCAGTATATCTTAAAACCCTATTTTTCCTAAAAGTTAATTAGTCATTCAATGATAAGAATCTCAACCCCAAACTTTACCAACATGTGGGGTATGCTATGATGAGGCTATGGTCCAAATTTCATGTCATTTGGACATTCCTAGCTCCCTCTATGATTTTTACAAGTTTGATTAAGGTTTACCTAATAAATTGTCACAATTCAGATCAATTACCCTATGAATTTCTTTGTCACGCGGTGCTGACGTCAGCGATCCGCGGACTTCTCCTCGCGAGCCATCTCGACCGCCCGATGGCGCGCCTAGAGATCGGACGGCCATGGGGTCATCCCTAACCTCCGGTCAATCCGCGAGATCGTGGATGCAGCCACCTCGAGCAAGGGGCGACCCACTCCCCGCCTCTACGCGCCACCTCGCGCCAAACGAACCGAGGCACTGCCTCCACCTCACCTCCACGAACTCGCTGATCCCTCACACGACCTCCAGAAATGAGAACATCGCCTCGCACGACCTCACCAGTGAGTCCCCGTCTCCAACCGCAGCTGAGCCCAATTGGGCATACACTCCTCAACCAACCTCACGCCTACTTAAACCCCCCTCGAAGCTCCTCTGACGCCTCTTTAGCTCACCCCTGCCTCCAATTTGCCCAAAGCAATCCGGCATCGCTCCATCCTCAAACTCTTCCCCTCCAGTCTGTCCGCCGCCGTCGAGTTGCTGGACGAGGCTCCTATCGGCCTGCTCGTCCCCAATTGGGTACACCCGAAGCTCCGAGGCACCTCCACCTACCTTGGCGGCCCCTCACCGCGAAGATTCATCGCCTGCTCCTCCCTCTTCCTTCACCCTCCGCCGCGAGCTCTACACCTCGCCGGACTCCTAGTCGACCCGCCACCTCGCGGGGAGCCACGGTCCCCAAGCAAGCTGTCTGAGCTCGGCTCATCCCCGCGAAGGTGCTCCTGGTCTTGAACTCTCGCGAGAAGCAACGCAGCCGTCGCCCGAGCTCGCCGGAGTTCCTCTCCCCTACCTGCTGCTCGCGAGTGGAGCAAGAAGGAAGGGGACCTGCTTGGCTTAGCTGGGCCAATCGCGCGAGTCCACGTTGGGCTGACTCGGATCCAAGTGGGCGAACCACGGTCCGCCAAGTAAGCCGCCCGTGACCCGCCTCAGCCGGCTTGGTTTTAGACGCGCGCGATCTCGACCGTTGGATCTGAACATCCAACGGTCCGCGTTTTTCCTTTCTTTTCTTTTATTAACTTGAATTTCAGTTTTTGACCTAATCTTGGGAAATTCGTAGAAATTAGTAGGAGTGTCAGAAAAATATGAATAAATACTCCTTTTTGATCAGAAAAATACGAGGATCACGATTATGGCATCAGCTGACCCTAATTATGACTCGAGTAAACTCTCATTTTTTTTATTATGTTCATATCTTGTTTAATTAATTAGAAAATGCTCGAATCTGTTTAAATCACCAAAAATCTGTGATAATCATCTTTTTGCACCCTTATCATCTTAGGACAATCAGATATTTTTATTATGACTCAATTACCAGTAAAACCTATTTACTTCCTCTTTTCCCTACTCTGACCTATCAAAATGTGCATAAATAGTTATTATGATCTTTAAACCCTGATTCTGACTTTATGATCCTACTCTGATGAGACAATGATAGTCTTGGACTCAACCCCATACTCTCTGACCCATACTCTAATCTCATGACTCCAAATCTATAAAGGGCCTTTTTATATACTCTTTAGAATATGTGTAATTCAAATAATATATCTAATAAATACCAAATCTCCAATGATTTCAGGAAATCAAAGGTATCAGTGAGGAGCATCTCTGGACTCCCCACTTCTGAGTAGAAGGTACGCCATTACCCTCATTTGGCTTATATTAGTGATTGGGTGTACTATACTTAGTAAAGTCTGGGCATATGATGATGTTGTATTGGATCTTGAGGTATGATTGTTTTGGAATGATATTTTATTTGTATATGGTATATTACCACACATGAACATAAAGGGCTTGTTCCATTATATTGTAAGCACTATATCTCTTTGGTAAGCATAGTGCTTAAAGGTGACCTATCTCTTTGGTAAGAGGATCACCATATGAAATGATCTATCTCTTTGGTAAGTGGATCATGAGGCCATAAAGCATCTATCCCATTGGTAGGCGGATGCATAAGTATATAATGGAAAAATAAACCTAAAACATGTCTTTGAATTTCTATGCAAACTTTATGATTAAGGAATATGTCTATTTTCTTACTAAACTGTGCTAAAGTCCTAATTTATTTCTCCTGCCATGTTTATTATTATTCTTCTGCCTTGCCAAGATATGATGAGTGGTTTTTAAGACACGTAGGCGTACTCAGTACAATATATTTATATATTGTGCTGACGTGTACCCATTGCAAATGCTTTTCTATAGGTACCTTCTACTCATGATGCTTATGATGAAAGAAGATGATGTTGCTACTCTATATGCTGGCTTACAACTCAGATCTGTCATGGGGATGCTAAAGCTAAATGGGACTCCTAGATTATGTTTCTTTTTCTTCTGTACTTAGTTTCTCATGTATTAAGTTTCTTCTGTAGAACTCCTATGCCTTCGGGCCCCTATGTAATGAACTATTTGGTTTATGTATGGAAGCTTCTTATTCGGTGCATTTATATATTCATGTGTTTGATCCACTCAGGGACGGGCAACTTTAACTCTATTGTACCCCTTATGTTGGCGCCTGAGGTGTACAGTGGAGTTAGGTTGTTAACCCGTGACAGATGGTATCAGAGCGGTCACATGAATCAATATAGATGTATCAAATAATTAGCAACCTTACCTAGACCTAGGGTAACCCACATTTAGCAGTAAATTGCCGAGGTGTCTAGAAGGGTACCTTGCGGAGGGTTCTGACATAATACTCTCCCCATCCGTTTTCACGGTGCGAGGGTTCCCGTCGCAAGCTATCTGCCTGGCTAACGCAATTATTGTTAAAGTGGGCACCCTTACCTTAGAAAAATCCTTCCTCTCATCTTTTCTCAATTAAGGACTACCCCCCCCAACCAACCTATTTAGTAAGTAATACACCCTAGGTTTCTCATCTAATTTCTCTCTCATGACCATGATCGATGACATACTCTCTCTATTATGTGGGTAGGTTAGGAAAATGGGAACAACTAAAAGACATGAAAAATTGGAAAAATATATGATATGATTGTTAAATCTTTGACACCTGCTTTATGATCTATTACAAATAAATCTCTAAACTGTCTTTTATACCAACCTTGCAGATGCCTCCAAAAACTAGGTCCAAGAGAACAAGATCTAGTGATGGTTCTGGTGATGAATCTGAATCCCGTCCTAATAAGACCATGGCTGTAGGAAATTGGGAAGAACAAAAGAAGGTGATGTTGGAATGCATGCATGCCCTAGCCCTAAAAGAAACCAGCAATAGTGCCTCATCCTCTAGGACCAACCATGAAACCACCATTAGTGACTTCCTTAAACTCAAACCCGAAACTTTTCATGGAGAAGACTTAGGTGAAGTCCTAGATAAAGCCGATGCATGGATCATATCTGTTGAAAATGCCTTTAGAGCCCTTAAGTGTCCTGAGGAAGATAAGGTCACCTTTGCTACCTACCAACTTAGGGGGTCCGCGAAGTTGTGGTGGGAAAATTATTACCATACACGAGAACTTCCAGATGCCCCCATAGGTTGGGAGGAGTTTAAGGGGATCTTTACCAACCGTTTCATGCCCATATCAGCTAGAAAGGAGAAGAAGAAACAGTTCAATAACCTCACCCAAGGAAACCTATCTGTTGCTGACTATGTTAGGGCCTTTAGACTCCTAGAGCGCCATGCTCGCAACCTTGATGAAGATGAAAAGATTGAACACTTCATAGATGGCCTTAACCAAGAAATCAAAGTTCACCTTTGCACCACCACCCATCTTACCTTTGAAGCTGCCATCAACAATGCCCTTACCCAAGAGAGAACCTTAGGAAAAAGCAAAGCACCAAGCTTGAGATACCTGGGTCTAACCGATGCATGCATCACCAAGGGTAAGGAGAAGGAAAATGATAAGAAGAAGCCTAACAGCCATGGCATGGGCAGAGGAGGAGGAAATCACCATAGGGGTCAATCGTTCCGGGGAGGACCAAACCGGGGAGGCCGAGGACGAGGTGGACCATACAGGGGATCATCTTCAAACCCCAACTGTTGCAGAAACTGTGGAGGAGTACATGCTGGAAAATGCAAGTTTGAGAAGCATGTATGTTACTACTGCAAGAATGAAGGGCATATGAGGTACAATTGCCCAAATCTGGTCCAAGGGGCACCTCAGAATCGTCCTGCCCCATTACCTCAGCCTGGAGCTCCACCTGCTCAACCAGCTGTTCCTATAGCTCAGGCTCAGCCAGAACATCGACAGGGCCGAGTCTTTGCAATTGATGCAGAGGAAGCTAAAGTCAATGATAACCATCTGATTGAAGGTAATAATGTTAAATTTTTTTTTTTTTAATAAATCTTTGAAAACCATGATCTCATATAAAATCATAATGTAGGTATGATATGTCTCCAAGATCATCCTGTTGTGGCCCTATTCGATTCAGGATCAACACATACGTTCATATCTAGAAATCTTGCTTCCATGCTCAAGTTCGAGATCAATGATCTAGGTTATATCTTGGATGTGACAACTCCCAGTGGCAAAATTTATACTTCTCTTCAGAAAACCAAAACCCTGCCTTTTTCTTTTGGTGGTCATAAATTTCAATCTGCTTTTATCCTTCTTGATATGGAAGATTTTGATCTAATTTTGGGGATGGATTGGCTTTTTTCCAACTTTGTTATGCTTGATTGCCGAGGCAAGAAAGTAATCTTTTGTGCACCCAATTCAAAACCTTTGACTATTTCCGGGAGAAAAGAAAGACACCGAAATATGATTATCTCTTCTCTTAAAGCCGAAACTTTGATAGCCAAGGGATGTAGAGCCTATCTTGCTGTTGTATCCATGCCTGATCCTAAGGTGGGACCTATAGAGAGCTTGGATGTGGTGAGAGATTACTCGGATGTTTTTCCTGAGGAGCTTCCAGGGCTGCCTCCAGATCGTGAGATTGAGTTCTCAATTGAGTTAGCACCGGGTACCGCACCAGTCTCTAAGGCACCTTATAGGATGGCACCTGCCGAGCTTGCAGAGCTCAAGAAACAAGTAGAGGAACTTCTTGATAAAGGCTTCATCCATCCTAGTACTTCTCCTTGGGGTGCTCCCGTTCTCTTTGTCAAAAAGAAAGATGGGTCAATGCGAATGTGTATTGATTATCGCATGATCAACCAAGCCACCATTAAAAATAAATATCCCCTTCCAAGAATTGATGACTTGTTTGACCAGCTTCGCACTGCCACTGTGTTCTCCAAGATTGACCTTAGATCAGGTTATCATCAATTACGAGTAAAAGATTGTGATATTCCAAAAACAGCTTTCAGAACTAGATATGGACATTATGAATTCATGGTGATGCCTTTTGGCTTGACTAATGCTCCTGGAGTGTTTATGAACCTGATGAACACTGTCTTCCAGCCTTTCCTTGACAGTTTTGTTGTGGTCTTCATTGATGACATTCTTATATATTCAAATTCTGTTGATCAACATCGTGAACATCTCCAGAAAGTCCTTGATATTTTGAGAGCCCAGAAATTGTATGCTAAATTATCTAAATGTGAGTTTTGGATTGACCAAGTCATGTTTCTTGGCCATGTCATTTCGGGTGGGAAAATTTCTGTTGACCCTGCCAAAGTTCTAGCTGTCCTTGATTGGAAAGCCCCTACCAATGCTTCTGAAATTCGTAGCTTTCTTGGTCTAGCTGGCTATTACCGTCGCTTCATCCTTAATTTTAGTAAAATAGCCCTACCCATGACTAAACTTACCAGAAAAGATGCAAAATTCATTTGGACTCCTGAGTGTGAAGCTAGTTTCCAAGAATTGAAATCTCTCTTGACTTCTGCTCCTGTTTTGACCTTACCTTCTGGGAATGATGGCTTTGTAATCTATTCTGATGCTTCTAAAATGGGTCTGGGTTGTGTCCTTATGCAAAGCGGTAAAGTCGTTGCCTATGCCTCTAGACAGTTAAAACCTAATGAGGTCAATTATCCAACTCACGATTTGGAATTAGCTGCCATTGTCTATGCTCTCAAAATCTGGAGACATTATCTGTATGGTGCTACTTTTGATATATTCACAGACCACAAGAGTCTCAAATACCTCTTGACTCAGAAGGATCTCAATCTTCGACAGAGGAGATGGTTGGAGTACCTTAAAGATTATGATTTCACTATTGCATATCATCCAGGCAAAGCCAATGTTGTAGCTGATGCCCTTAGTCGTAAGAAGTCGATTTGTGCATCAATGCATCTGGGACCTTCATCTTCTGAGTCATCTCAAGCAGAATCGAGCTCTATTATTTTGGCAAACATCAATATTATTCCTAGTCTTCTTTCTGAACTCCTGATATCTCAAAAGAACAGCCCTGGTTTGGAGGAGATGACAGCTCTTGTAGCAAAGCCCCAGACACATCTATCTGTTGGTATGGACGGTGGACTAAGATACAAGCATAGGATGTGGGTACCTGAAGAGTCAGAGATTAGGAAGCGTATCCTGCAAGAAGCACATGGGTCTAAGTATTCCATACATCCTGGATCTACTAAGATGTATAAGGACCTGCAGAGACACTTTTGGTGGAGAGGTATGAAGAATGATATCGCTGAATTTATCTCTAAGTGTCTCACTTGCCAGCAGATTAAGGCCGAGCACCAACGTCCCGGTGGTCTATTGCAACCCTTACCAATTCCTGAATGGAAATGGGAAAATATCACCATGGATTTCGTGGTGGGACTACCCAAGACCAGGAAGGGTCATGATGCGGTTTGGGTCATAGTAGACCGGTTGACCAAGTCTGCACATTTCTTACCTATGCGGACTACAAACAAGGTTCCTGAGCTTGCTGAGTTGTATATAAAGGAGATTGTACGACTACATGGAGTACCAGTTTCGATAGTCTCAGATCGAGATCCAAAGTTCACATCACATTTATGGAAGCAGGTGCAGAATGAACTGGGCACACAGTTGAACTTCAGCACAGCATATCATCCCCAAACTGATGGCCAATCAGAACGTACTATCCAAATCTTAGAAGATCTTCTCAGAGCATGTGTCTTAGATTGGGGAGGATCTTGGGATTACTACCTTCCATTAGCAGAGTTCGCTTACAATAATAGCTATCAATCTAGTATTGATATGCCACCCTATGAAGCTCTCTATGGTAGGCCATGTAGATCTCCTCTCCATTGGGATGAAGTTGGGGAAAGGAAGATGCTAAAGTCCGAGGAGTTACAACTATATGCTGATAAGGTGTCTTTGATCAAGCAGAGGTTGAAACGGGCCCAGGATCGTCAGAAGTCATATGCAGATGCACACAGAACGGACAGACAGTTCAATGATGGTGACTATGTATTCTTGAAAATCAGACCTATCCGTGCCATGGCCAAGAACAAGGGGAAGCTTAGTCCGAGATACGTGGGTCCTTTCGAAGTTCTGGAGCGCATTGGCGAATGTGCTTATCGACTTGCTCTTCCTCCGCAGTACAGCATGATGCATAATGTCTTTCATGTATCCAACTTGAAACCGTATGTGAAGGATGATAGTCATGTGCTGAATCATGAGCCTCTTGAGTTACGGGAGAACCTATCTTATCCAGAACAACCTACAAAGATTCTCGACTCTAGGGTAAAGGAGCTCAGGAATAAGCAGATTCCGATGGTGAAGGTACAGTGGAACCATCACGGTGCAGAAGATGCCACCTGGGAGCTACGAGCAGACATGGAACAACGTTTTCCTCACCTCTTTCATCCAGTTTAATTTTGAGGACAAAAATTTCTTTTAAGGTGAGTAGGATGTGATAAAGTGAATTTTCTAATCCTTTTATACTTTGTTCCTTAATCTTCAGTATATCTTAAAACCCTATTTTTCCTAAAAGTTAATTAGTCATTCAATGATAAGAATCTCAACCCCAAACTTTACCAACATGTGGGGTATGCTATGATGAGGCTATGGTCCAAATTTCATGTCATTTGGACATTCCTAGCTCCCTCTATGATTTTTTACAAGTTTGATTAAGGTTTACCTAATAAATTGTCACAATTCAGATCAATTACCCTATGAATTTCTTTGTCACGCGGTGCTGACGTCAGCGATCCGCGGACTTCTCCTCGCGAGCCATCTCGACCGCCCGATGGCGCGCCCAGAGATCGGACGGCCATGGGGTCATCCCTAACCTCCGGTCAATCCGCGAGATCGTGGATGCAGCCACCTCGAGCAAGGGGCGACCCACTCCCCGCCTCTACGCGCCACCTCGCGCCAAATGAACCGAGGCACTGCCTCCACCTCACCTCCACGAACTCGCTGATCCCTCACACGACCTCCAGAAACGAGAACATCGCCTCGCACGACCTCACCAGTGAGTCCCCGTCTCCAACCGCAGCTGAGCCCAATTGGGCATACACTCCTCAACCAACCTCACGCCTACTTAAACCCCCCTCGAAGCTCCTCTGACGCCTCTTTAGCTCACCCCTGCCTCCAATTTGCCCAAAGCAATCCGGCATCGCTCCATCCTCAAACTCTTCCCCTCCAGTCTGTCCGCCGCCGTCGAGTTGCTGGACGAGGCTCCTATCGGCCTGCTCGTCCCCAATTGGGTACACCCGAAGCTCCGAGGCACCTCCACCTACCTTGGCGGCCCCTCACCGCGAAGATTCATCGCCTGCTCCTCCCTCTTCCTTCACCCTCCGCCGCGAGCTCTACACCTCGCCGGACTCCTAGTCGACCCGCCACCTCGCGGGGAGCCACGGTCCCCAAGCAAGCTGTCTGAGCTCGGCTCATCCCCGCGAAGGTGCTCCTGGTCTTGAACTCTCGCGAGAAGCAACGCAGCCGTCGCCCGAGCTCGCCGGAGTTCCTCTCCCCTACCTGCTGCTCGCGAGTGGAGCAAGAAGGAAGGGGACCCGCTTGGCTTAGCTGGGCCAATCGCGCGAGTCCACGTTGGGCTGACTCGGATCCAAGTGGGCGAACCACGGTCCGCCAAGTAAGCCGCCCGTGACCCGCCTCAGCCGGCTTGGTTTTAGATGCGCGCGATCTCGACCGTTGGATCTGAACATCCAACGGTCCGCGTTTTTCCTTTCTTTTCTTTTATTAACTTGAATTTCAGTTTTTGACCTAATCTTGGGAAATTCGTAGAAATTAGTAGGAGTGTCAGAAAAATATGAATAAATACTCCTTTTTGATCAGAAAAATACGAGGATCACGATTATGGCATCAGCTGACCCTAATTATGACTCGAGTAAACTCTCATTTTTTTTATTATGTTCATATCTTGTTTAATTAATTAGAAAATGCTCGAATCTGTTTAAATCACCAAAAATCTGTGATAATCATCTTTTTGCACCCTTATCATCTTAGGACAATCAGATCTTTTTATTATGACTCAATTACCAGTAAAACCTATTTACTTCCTCTTTTCCCTACTCTGACCTATCAAAATGTGCATAAATAGTTATTATGATCTTTAAACCCTGATTCTGACTTTATGATCCTACTCTGATGAGACAATGATAGTCTTGGACTCAACCCCATACTCTCTGACCCATACTCTAATCTCATGACTCCAAATCTATAAAGGGCCTTTTTATATACTCTTTAGAATATGTGTAATTCAAATAATATATCTAATAAATACCAAATCTCCAATGATTTCAGGAAATCAAAGGTATCAGTGAGGAGCATCTCTGGACTCCCCACTTCTGAGTAGAAGGTACGCCATTACCCTCATTTGGCTTATATTAGTGATTGGGTGTACTATACTTAGTAAAGTCTGGGCATATGATGATGTTGTATTGGATCTTGAGGTATGATTGTTTTGGAATGATATTTTATTTGTATATGGTATATTACCACACATGAACATAAAGGGCTTGTTCCATTATATTGTAAGCACTATATCTCTTTGGTAAGCATAGTGCTTAAAGGTGACCTATCTCTTTGGTAAGCGGATCACCATATGAAATGATCTATCTCTTTGGTAAGTGGATCATGAGGCCATAAAGCATCTATCCCATTGGTAGGCGGATGCATAAGTATATAATGGAAAAATAAACCTAAAACATGTCTTTGAATTTCTATGCAAACTTTATGATTAAGGAATATGTCTATTTTCTTACTAAACTGTGCTAAAGTCCTAATTTATTTCTCCTGCCATGTTTATTATTATTCTTCTGCCTTGCCAAGATATGATGAGTGGTTTTTAAGACACGTAGGCGTACTCAGTACAATATATTTATATATTGTGCTGACGTGTACCCATTGCAAATGCTTTTCTATAGGTACCTTCTACTCATGATGCTTATGATGAAAGAAGATGATGTTGCTACTCTATATGCTGGCTTACAACTCAGATCTGTCATGGGGATGCTAAAGCTAAATGGGACTCCTAGATTATGTTTCTTTTTCTTCTGTACTTAGTTTCTCATGTATTAAGTTTCTTCTGTAGAACTCCTATGCCTTCGGGCCCCTATGTAATGAACTATTTGGTTTATGTATGGAAGCTTCTTATTCGGTGCATTTATATATTCATGTGTTTGATCCACTCAGGGACGGGAAACTTTAACTCTATTGTACCCCTTATGTTGGCGCCTGAGGTGTACAGTGGAGTTAGGTTGTTAACCCGTGACAGTATGTCCCATAGCCAATCTTGTGAAACCTCATAAGAAACATATCATTGAGCTATGTCTCGCAACCGTACTCCTGCCAGGTATGGCCCGCAACCAATCCTATGAATGCATATACTCAACAGTATATGACTCTAGGCTTCCTCTAAGGGAAAACTCGTTTCACCATCCAGCAAGTGCTGACACTGAGATGGATCTATGGCACAGGGAAAAACTACATGATTAAGTTACACTTGATTATAAGTCAATTAAGTGTCTTTTACATCAACCAAGTTACAACGTATAAAATCATAACAAATTCTACAAAGATAAGGGCATATTACTCATCCAACAGATATAAACATATAAACATATTGGGTGTGAACTTGTCACACTATCACCACATGATGCATGTATTATTTCCATTTATCACACCATTAATACCACAGTCACATGTTATGGGGTATCAATCGCTCATCTCATCATTTCTATATCACAAGTGCTTCAACATGCCTCTCTAGGCTCATTCAACTTATATTATGTCTCATCACCATAGAATACACTAGCTATGATTATCAAACTCATAACACCTACATGGTTAGATGCTCATAAATAGAAAAGGTAACCACATAACATCATAACCATTCCATAATGGAGAGACAAGCAAGATCATCGTTCACCATTATTCGGGTTAGGGTTTCCTTTATACCGATTAGGGTTTACAAGACTAAGTTCAACCATCAGCCCTAGAATCATCACCCTCCACCATCCTGGAGTGTAGAAGGATTAAGAAGCATCAATAGAGTTGAATAGATAACATTCTGAATAGGATTACATATGACTTATGTACCATACATATATGATTATCATTAGGTGTTTAAATGTGTTTCTCATTCACCTATTGTCACCCTATGTTGATCACATAACCACATAGGTTGCAACCACCTACTATGGTCCATGTCATGACCACGACCCTCATGTTCCTCAACCATCTATCACATGTTGTGACCTTCAACCTCTAGACCATGCCGCACCCACGACACTTAGGGTTAGGGTTTCACAAATGCATCTCGACCAGAAGAAGTCTCAACCTCAACCTATGTCACGACCCAATACGATCAACCACCACGCATGTCACGACCTAAGATCATCATGGTCACAACCCTACTCTCTAGGGTGAGTCTCAACTTAAGCAAGGCAGGTCAAACACCAAGGATGACTAGGCTACTTAACACAAAAACCCTTGACCCAACACCACTAGGTCAAACTCAGCCTCAAGGAGCATCTTGACCAAAGGCTATCAAGGTCACGACCATCATGAGGGGAGTGTCATGACCTCCCAAGATGCATCGTCTAGTCTTCCAAAATAGAACTGAAACCAAATGTGTAAATATGGTTATCATGAAGAAAAGGTCACATATAAATGGTCACTAAGACCTTATGTCATGGGTCAAGAAACTACCAAGGAAGAACCTTATCCAAGGAAGAGAAAACCAAGCTCAAGATAACCAAAACCGAACCTAACATCCCTCCAAACTCTAGGTGTACAAACACCACGCATGAGGGCAAGGTAAAGAGCAATAGATGTTCTACTACTCAGTTGTAGATGCCTAAATTGCTTAAATAATATTAACTACTTTGCTCATATTATTTAGCTAAATCTTCTCATATAGATATTAATATTATCTTCTTTCCTTGATACATTTGTGCTTATGGTAGTTGCTGGAAGAGAGTTATATTCTTGCTGGGACATTGGTCTCACCTTGTGGGTTTCCACAACTTTTAGGTGGCCATGCATGATGAGGCAGAGATTGTTTGGCTGAGGTTGAGTAGCAAGAGGAGTAGTAGTTTTTAAAGGGTTGAATATGGTGCTAGTGTTTTGTAGTAGAGTCCTATGTGTCATCCCTATATTCTCAGGTCCTTTGGGGTGTCTTGTAGATGTTATACATCAATAAAAAGTTTTAGAAATATGACTTGGTGTACAGATAGATATGGCTTGTATATGTGAATAGGTTAACATATGCAACAAGTTTGTGGCAAGTTCGCCAAGTGAATAGTGATATGTAATATTTTTTGGCATGATATATGTTACATGTAGCATAGTTTGTTGACTCAGATGTAATACATATCCACTTTTGTGATTATAAAGAATCGGTTTTAATTTACCTTATGTTATGGTAATCTGGATGTTTAGTATTAGTTCCACACTTTGTTGCCGGTGGGGAATAGCTTGGGTGGTGCAGCTCGCAAGCTCCTTGCGAGGGGGCACGGGTTCGACTCCCATCATTCCCCAGAATCCATAACTCACCCATCACGTCGGTCGGCCAACAATGTGGTTACTGGTGGGTCCTCGTACGGGTCAGGGGGTCTATCCGGGGGTTTACGCTGCCTGCAGGGGTCACAAAGTGGCGCTCGTGCGGGAGTAGTTCCCTCGTCACCAAAAAAAAGTTCCGCACTTTGTTTTTAGTAATCTCACTTGTGTGGCATCGGGTTGTCACATGAAAAGGTTATTATCAGAGCGTTAGGTTCACTGAGCCTACATGGGCATAGGACTAGGGTTTGTATTTGTTCTGATGTCATCTTACGTATTTAAGGGGAACTTCTACTTATGCAGAAGAAGAAGAAGGGAAAAGATATGTCTGGAGAACACCAAGAACATGTGGAGAGTAGTGTTGTTGCAATAGGAGGTGGTGCAAGGAGGTAGGAAAGGGATGATGAAGTAGCTGAAGTGCCTCAGTTCGACCCAGCAATTGTGGCCAATCCCACTTTTGAATTCATGTTTGGATAATTTATGGCTACAATGACCCATATGGTGGATAGATGACTGTACCCCAAGCAAGGGCATTTGTTCCCAATGTGGAATCTCGAGGTTCTAGTAAGACCTTTGATAGGTTGAGGCATGAGGGGCGTTGGAGTATGCTGGTACGTAGGACCCTACTGATGTGGACTTATGGTTGACTGAGTTGGAAAAGGCCTTCAAGATCCTCAATATCCCCAAAGAGGATAAGGTGAAGCACGTGGTGTACCTACTGAAGGGGAGTGTTGGCCATTGGTTGGCCATCAAGGAGGAGAAAATTCATGGTGTTGTGATCAGTTGGGAAGATTTTTTATGAGAGTTTGTGAGTCGATACTTCTCGGAGACCTATCTGGATGAGAAGATCACATAGTTTGAGAAGATCCGATAGGGATATATGATGATCAGCGTGCATGAAGCCAAGTTCATGGAGCTTATGAGGTTTTTTCCCCATATGGCTACTATATACAAGGAGAGGATCAGACAGTTTGAGAAAGGTTTGAGCTTAGAGTTGACAACACCGATGTCATTTTTAGAGAATAGGGAACGGTTTTCCACATTTTTGGAGTCAGTTAGGAGAGTAGAGTGGTCAGTTGTAGACAAGCGAGAAGTGAATGCCAAGAAGAGACCAGCACGGTATCAAGGATAGTTGTTTGGAGGCTTTAAGAAGCCTAAGTTTTCGGCACCTCAATCACAATAGAGGTGGGCAATACAGTCACTGTGGTCACCGAGCAAGGGTAGAGGTCATACCTTTCCATTAGTAGGATCTCATAGTGTTGCATTGGTGTTAGTTATAGGATGTCTGGGCCATGGTACGAGAGAAAAACTATCTATGAGTGTGGCCATATTGGGCATAAAAGTGGTTCTATCATGTGAAGGATGAAGAGGTGACACAAAACCTAAGATAGAGTCAGCAAGGTTTGCAACAGTGACAATTAAGTATTGGTGGAGGTCGAGGACGTGGTCAGGCATCTTAGTTTGGTTCTTCTGGACAAGCCAGCAGAAGTTGGGGGCGACGACAGGCAATGGCTTGATTCTATGCTATAAGTCATCTGGAAGGAGTAGTCAACCCAAGGGTCGTGACAGGTCAGATGAACTTATTTTATTCTGATTTGTCTTCTTCCTGCTTTAAATCTATTTTGGTTGACCCAGATGCGACACACACTTTTGACACTAGAGAAGTGCTAGCTAGTTGTTCCTTTCGTGTTAGTCATAGATGTAATAGTATTCGCCTAGAAACCCCTTTGATTGGTTCCGTAGAGTTGTCGGAGGTGTGTCCTTCTTGCGTTCTTTCTTTTTTTGGACACAACATACAAGTGGATCTCATACCACTTGACATGCATGGATTTGATGTGATCCTTGGAATGGACACTTTGGAGAAGTATTGTGTGGTCTTGGACTGTAGTTCCAAGGTGGCAACGTTTGTTGATGGTGATATTTTGTGGGTCTTCCAAGGTGATAGGAAGATTCTTCTACCGTGTCTTGTGTCAATAATGATGGCAAAGAGGTTGATGAGATAGGGTTGTGAGGCATTCTTAGCACATGTGGTGGATACTACAGTGAGAAATCCTAGTATCCAGGAAGTTCCAATTATATGTGAGTTTGAAGATGTGTTTCTTGATGAGTTCCTAGGTGTTCCCCCACCCCGAAAGATTGATTCTAGGATTAATTTGGTTCCCAGTCAGTGGCGGATAGCATAGACACCATACAAGATGGCATCATATGATATGCAAGAGCTGAAGAAGTAGATGTAGGATTTTCTTGAGAATGGCTTTATCATATCGAGCATGTCCCCTTGGGGTGCTCCAGTGTTGTTTGTGAAGAAGGATGGATCCATGAAGTTGTGCATTGATTACTGACAACTGAACAAGGTGACGATCAAGAATAAGTATCCTTTTCCATAGATAGAAGATATGTTTGATAAGTTGAGGGGTGTTGTAGTGTTCTCAAAGATAGATCTGAGGTCAAGATATCATCAGTTGTGGATCAAGGTAGATGGCATACCCAAGTCATCTTTCAAGACTAGGCATGGTCACTACGAGTTTGTGGTTATGTCGTTTGGGTTAACCAATGCACTAACAGCATTCATGGGCATGATGAATAGGATTTTTAGACCTTATCTTGATCATTTAATGGTGGTGTTCATCGACGACATCCTCATCTACTCCCAAGATAGCCAGCAGCATAAGCAACATCTATGACAAGCGTTGACTTTGTTGAGATAGCACAAGCTATACGCTAAGTTCAGCAACTGTGATTTTTGGCTGAAGAATGTGTCTTTTTGAGACACGTCATATCTACTGAAGGTGTACGTGTGGATCCCAAGGAGGTTTAGTTTGTGTTAGAGTGGGAGAAGCTAAAGACATCGATAGAGATTCATAATTTCCGTGGGTTAGAAGGCTATTACATGAGTTTTATCAATAACTTCAGTGCAGTGGCGTTACCCCTAACGAAGTTGACAAGGGAAGGTGTGTCGTTTTTCTAGGATGACAAGTGTCAATGTTCTTTCTAGTTTTTAAAGAAGAAGCCAACTAGTACACCAGTTTTTGTGTCACTCGAGAAAGGGAAAGGTTATATAGTATGTTATGATGTGTCAAAGAATGTTTTGAGTTGTGTGCTGATGTAAGATAAGAATGTGATTTCTTTCACTTCACGACAGCTTAAGAAACATGAGGAGAGGTACTCGATGCAAGATATGGATCTTGTAATGGTGGTACATTCCTTGAAGATATGGAGACACTACCTTCATCGTGAGAAGTGTTAGATCTTTGTTGACCACAAGAACCTACAGTACATCTTGGATCAGGAGTTGAATATGCAGTAGAGACACTGGATGGAAGTGATCAAGGATTATGATTACACCATAGACTACCATCCAGCAAAGGCAAACATGGTGGAAGATGCTTTGAGTAGTAATTCCTCTTCATCATCATTTGTGGATAAGGTGTAGCTATGTTCTTTGGTGTGCCATAAGAGAGACATGGTGGTCTCCTTTCTTTAGATGAATGTTAAGTTGGAAGTATCCTTGTTAGCAGGATCGTTGGCCCAATTATAGGTAAAGCCTATGTCAAGGCAATAGATTAGAGATGCATCGCATGATGATATTGTGATTTAGCAAAACCAAGTAGAGTTTTGCAGTGAGAAGTGTGATGGCTTCCATGAGTCATAGGATGGGACAATATGTTACCACGATAGAGTAGTGGTGCCTAAAGTTGATGATCTAAGGAAGTTGGTTCTGGAAGAGGCTCACTCTTTGATGTACGATGTGCATCCAGGTAGCACCAAGATGTGCTACAATTTGAAATATTTGTACCGGTGGCCTAGCTTGAAGTGAGACATAATTGAGTTTGTGGCTAAGTGTGTAGTGTGTTATCATGTTAAGGCTGAGCATCAGAAACCTAGAGGAACTTTGCAACCATTGCCTATACCATAGTGGAAATGGGAGCATATCATGATGGACTTTGTGGTTGAACTTCCTAGGACAGCCAAAGGCCATGATTCCATGGGTGATCATTGATAGGTTGACCAAGTCATCACTTTTCCTTCCTGTGAAGACAATATATACCACAAATAAGTTGGCTCAGATATATGTTGATGAGATCATTCGTTTGCATGGTATTCTAGTTACCATTATGTCAGATAGAGGTCCTCAATTTACCAGTCACTTCTGGGAGCATCTGCATACATCCATGGGTACACAATTGAGATTTAGCTCAGTGTTTCATCCACATACAGATGGACAATTTGAGAGGACTATACAAATTTTGGAAGATTCGTTGAGAACTTGTGTCTTACCATTTTTGGGCAGTTGGGATGTGCACCTCAGTTTGGTAAGAGTTTGCCTACAACAACAGCTACCAGAGGAGCATTAATGTGGAACTGCACAAGGCTTTGTATGGGAAACATTACAATCTCTGTTGTGTGGGTCGTAATCTTGTGCAGCAGATGACAGATAAGATTAAGATGATACAGCAATAGTTGAAGGAAGCTCAAGATAGATAGAAATCTTATGTTGATAATTGTCATAGGCTATTGGAGTTCCAAGTGGGATACAAGGTGTACCTCAAGATCTCTCCTTGGAAACCCATTTTGAGGTTTGGGAAGAAGGGTAAGTTGGCTCCTAGGTATATGGGACCTTACCCTGTAGTGGCACGTGTTGGGAAGGTGACTTATAAGTTGAAGTTTCCACCTGATTTGCACATGTTGCATCTAGTTTCCGTGTATTGATGTTGACTAAGTGTCACCCTGACACAGAGTTGGTGTTGCAACCAGTGGAGGTTGAGTTGGAAGAAGATATATCATATGTGAAAGGTCATGTGTTGATCCTTGATAGGAGGGCAAAGAAGTTGAAGAACATGGATATCATTTTGGTTAAGGTTTTGTGGTATCATCATGTTGTTGAGGAAGCCACGTGGGAGCTTGAGGAAGAGATGGGTAGGAAGTACCATCTCTTCCACATAGCATTTTGGGGGCAAAATCCTTGTTAGGGGTTTATGGTTATAAGACCCCTGACCTAACTTAGTGCTTGATTGTGTTTGCTTTGCCTAATAAGATTTTTTAATCTTAATCTAATTTCTTGAGATGCCTTAATAACAAGTGGAATGCTTATGTTTTTAGTGTGGTCCTATTTGGTTGAGGTTTGAGCTAGTTAAGCTTGTTTTGGACCAAGTTACAATTTACCCATGTTGAGGGCCTATCTTGGAATTTGTCACATTTAGGTTGTGCCTTCTGTTCCTTAGCATCATGAAAGAAATAATGATGGTTAGGGGCACCTAGTTGAGCCTTGGTTGATGAGGTGGCATCAAGAGATGATATTACGGTTTGCATGGCTGTGCATGGATGCTTGAGTTTGACCTTGTGTGTTGGTTTTTGAGGTGTTTTTACCACAACACCCTCTTGTTTCATTTCGGTTGTGACCTTGGTGCCCTATCTTTGATTTTGGTTTCTAGTGTTTACAGGTGTTGAGGTGTGTTGTGACCTTGGTTGGTTTTGTTGTGACCTAGGGGTGTAGTGGACCAAAATGGTCGCTACACTACCTTGTTTTATTACCCTTTCTTGCATGCATCCGGAGTGCTTGCTTGGCTAATCCTTTGCGGGAAAAGTCCTTTGGGTGCACTTATACCTTTACACCTCATAATCATTACCTCTCTCCTACCCTTGAGTATATAAACCCTCTCTTTCACCTACAACTATCACTTTTAGCTCTTTTCTTCCTCTCTTCTCCCTTGTGTTCGACCTTGAGATTGGTGGAGCAAGAGAAGGTGCTGATCTTGGAGCTTTAGTGGTCGATCATCCTTTGATGTGGTGATCTTCATCTTGATCATCTTCCTTGTGGTGATCCTTGGTAATCTTATTTCTTGGTAAGTGGTTCTATCTCCTTGATTTCATTTTTCCTTTATAACTATAATGACCCCGCCTCCCAGTTACCCCCAATTAAGGGAGACCAAGAGGTCAGAGTCGTTATCCCAATTTCCCAGATCAAAGGTTCGACAAATAATCAGTAATAATTATTAAGTTCTACCAAACTATACTGAAAGCTAGAATAAAATAAAACATTGCATACCTTTTTCAAAAACATGGATATCTAACTTCTATCCACATCTAGACTCTATTCTAACAAATCTTCCTTGCACATTATTTCTTAATTTCACAATATGCCACTTTACTGTTTATCCTTTTCAATTTTGTACCTAAAACGCCGACAAACAAAACGTCAGTCAGCATAAATGAATATGTCGGTATGTGGGGACAACCGAAATTTCACATATATGGCTAACAATCTAAATATCACAATCAAGTTAATTAACAAGTCAATTTATGCTTTCAATGTGACATTCTCCACCGCTTTTGCCCTAACCCTGGAATACCCCCTTTAGGGTTTCTCTTTTATTAATGACTTAAGGCCACCTTCTCCATCCTGAGCTTGGTGCCTGGGGTCACCTCTCATGGTGCCCATTAGTCATGCAATAAATACCACCTTCTCTATCCTGAGATTGGTGTTTGGGGTTACCTCTCATGGTGCCCATGGGTCTCCCCTCTTGGGCTTGACCTTTTTGCATCATCCATCAGGGTGGCATGTAGGTGCGAGAATACACACTTATATCATAATTGTGATAATCATAGTGACTTTATGATTTGCAAGTATGAACATCCAAACTGATAGGTTGCATCCAATGTGATTAACCATTCGGAAAACCTTCGGAAAACTAGTGCGATTAACCATAATTAACCACATACCTGATCCAGAGCATTTTGATGTCTAAGCAATAACTATAGGGAACGATCAAACAAGCAATTAACAATATCTTGAAATGAATGCATGACGTCCAAGTGTTATAGTTTATCCAAAACACACTCAAGATTGACTTGGATTCCACCTTAGGGTTTCTAGGCCAACCTTAGGGTTTCATTAGGGTTTTAGCCTCCATAATACCTTTATCACTTTTAATACTCTTTTAGTTCACAAACCCAAATTTCAACATCATAAGCCTACTTAAAAGTCAATTAAGTCTATTATTTCCCTTTACACTAAAATTACCACTTTTATCCTTTTAAGTTATTTCAAGATCATTAGTCCCAATTATCATCTTAGATTCCTTCCAAATTGACAACTCATATTTCATTATAATCTAATTCATATATGGACTCCATTTATTACTATTCACATTTGTCCATTAGAAAACTCTAATTACCAAATTAAGGGTATTTATCCACATAATTAGGAACTTTTATACTCAAAATAGCTTAGACTCATCATATCTTAGCTTCATACATGAATTTGAACAATTAAAGCCACTAAGAATCTTAATTAGGGTTTCAAGGCCCATTAAAGCCTATTTAAGCACATGGAACCCTAAATTAATCCAATTACATGTAAAGTTCATTCTTTTATATCTAATGTGTCCTTGTGTAATCAACAAGATAATATACTCTTTAAACATTCAAATAACCCTTCCTAATTCATTAATCATCATATATTAGGGTTTCTTAAGCATTAATGCTTTAAAGTTGGTAACTTCAACTACTTTTTTAATTGCAAGAGGAATCAGGATCTAAATCTATTTTTAATGTATTCCTCACATTTTTTTGAGAAAAAATCATATATTATTTGTCATTATCGGAGCTAGAAGTAATTAACTATGATTTTCACAAGGTTAATTACCTTTGGGTCAATCTGTGGCCGCCACGTCAGCCAAACGAATCCTTTTTTTCTTTTTCACGCAGGTTGACCCAAATAACATCGGAAAGACACTCCTACACTTCTACTCCTTTACTGTATTTGGGGGCAGGGGGTCTTTTCCCCTATCGTTCTTTAACCTCACGACTCTGGTTCACGAGCCTACTTCTCGGTCGAGTCAACAAGAGGGTTGACTCTTGGCGTCAGGCCTCCCCGATGGTAGGTTCAAGTGGAGCAGCGATGCGTCGATCAGAGAGAACCATAAGGTCCTCCGCCGGAAAATAGGGTAAAGAAGAGCATGAATTTGTTGAGTGCTTCCCAAATTAAGGGTACCGGTGTGCTTGGTTTCATGCTCCGGCTGCGTGGGAACTGATGAGGGCATCCCCTGTGGTGCCTTGCGCTTCCCCTATATATAGGGAACCCATCGAGTTCCCTACATGTTGGGGACTTCTCACAAACGCAACAAAACCCCCAGGAACTTGGGTTGGATCAAGTCGGCTCAATCTCCCAGAGTCAATGGACTCATCCAAAGCTCCACAGATGGCCCCAAACTCACGAAATTCCTCGATCATCTCATCGCAGCCTGGTCCTTGTATCCTCAGTTCCCGTGAGACCGGGATTCATCCCAGGCCATGGATCATAGCTCCAACGATCGCGGATGAGTGCTCAAAAATGAAAATTGGGATTTAATCCCAGATAAATCATGACACATGTATCTTATTCCAATTATACTCTCTCTTTAGGATAACTTCAAAATACCATATCTTGAAAATCGTGTATCCATTTGCAACCAAATTTTAAAGGAAAGTCTATAAAGACTTATTTTTCTTATATTATGAGTTTGGAGCCAAAACACAAAAGAAATATATCCTTTTCTTCATTCACAAGTCAAAGACTTATAAGGCATATATTATGCATTAAAACATATATTTTCCCTTTCTTCTTTTCCATTGGGACTCCTTGGACCCCAAGAAATCCTTAGATTTCGAAATCCTTTTTGAATGATGCTCATTATCCTTCTAGAAGCATCTACATCCATTATTTCTCATTATCTAACTCATTTATTTACTAAAAGATTTCTTTTCAAGGATTTTATTTACTTTTCCCTCTTTTCCTATTTCTTTCATTAGAAATCACATGTCAAAGAAATTTACTCAATTGTGGCCATTAATGCCACCTTCTAGAGATTTCTATATAATTCTCATAAATACTTTTCTTAATTTTCATAATCTTGTATCCTTTTCTAATATTTGGACTTTTGTTCATTTCTTCTCTTTTATATCCATTATTGGATTAATATAATAATAGGAACCACGAAATTCCTATCAAAAGGGAGATTTGCAAAGAAATCCCTTCTTTGAAGCAAAGCATACAACCTTTTCAATTAAGTACATATTCATAAAATCATTACATTTCAATTATGAAAACATATGTAAAATTCAGGTTGTAATTGTTGGGTTTTAGGGGAGACGGAGAAGGCAGCGGAAACAAAAAATTTTCTCCCCCAACCCATATCGAGGAAACGCATCAACGTCTATATAATAGGAAAGGATGGTTTGTGGAATCATACCTTGTCCCGAGGCTTGCTCGGCGACAATACCTCACGTAATGTGTGGTCTTCAACTCCGGTCTTCGACAGCGTCTGTGCAGCTCCTGGTCGCATCGGGACTGACAACTCCTACTCGAATCGGACTGTCGGATGACAGTTGTCCTCCTAAGCGGCAGTGTCCTCCCACCTCTGTAGTAGTCCACACGGACCACCTGGAACTCCACACTCCTTGTCCCACAAGGAAGTGGAAGGAGTCGCACCCTCCTGTTGACGTACTAGTCGCCAACACACTCTCCTGCCTCCTGTTGCAACTGCAGTTGTCCTTCCCTTGCTGCACCTCCCTTTTACGGGAAGCACTTGCTCGGGCTCTCTCACGGTTACCAAAACCAGAGAGAACGACAACTTGCAGAGCAACTGGTTGCACTGAGCTATTCTCTGAGAAGCCCCCAATACCCCTATATATATAGGAGGGTCATGGGACAGGGTTCTCCATCCTGGGCAATGCGGGACTAAAAGCAGGAGTAGAAGGGTTCGGAATTTTCCACAAAAAGCAACCACCTCGCAACCTAAACCGATCGGTTCACAAGTGAACCGGTCGGTTGGGGACCTGAACCGATCGGTTCACCACTGAACCGATCGTTTGGGACCCTTGAACTGATCGGTTCACTCATGAACCGGTCAGTTGGGGTTCCAGGTTGGTTCCCAATTGACTTTCCTTCTTTTGTTTCCAATCAGTATCGAATACCAATCCTATTTCCAATCAAATTGGATAATTGAAACGAAAGGAAAATTCTCACCAATCCTACTTTCCCAAGTTGCTCGATTGCACCAGTTGAACCTGTCATTTCACTCTGTGCATGAGCCGATCGGTTCAACAATTGAGCCGACCGGTTCAACAACCTCAGTCGACCGGTTCATCACATGAACCGATCAATTGTGAGTGCAGGTTGTGCAGAATCAGTCAAATGCGATTTCAATCAATCTGATACTCCAATCAATGCGTCCAACACCTTGAACCATACGATATTGAGCCATCGACTGATTGAGTGTTTAATTGAACTGCTAAACTCTTTTAGTAATCAATCTAAACATTGCTTGTGGACAAAACTCCTCTTCCAGGTTAAATCCTATGTGTGTGACCCTGCAGGTCCATTTCACGTTGGCAGTGAAAGTTCATAACACTTATGACTTCACAAGCAAAGAGTGGTGCCTAGTCACACATCAGTGCTACCCAAGTGAAAGTAGAAAGTTGGAGAACAACTTTCATCCTACAATCCGTGAATGGTGTTACAGCGAATGTATAATTCCTTTGTCACTGATATCCTGAATGAACTCGAGGCATGGAACAGTCATCCTGTCAACGTTCATTCACTTTCTTGATCTCAGAGTAGACTGGAAGAGATATGTATGACATCAGTATCACATACTGATTCACACATGTGTGCACGCCTTTCTCAATCCTACTCATCAAGTGGCCATGGATATCAAACTCCCTCAGGAGGGACAAATCCCATATCTATCACTCACCCCTCAAAAGCCCCATGTGTCAAAGCCACCCAATCATCACCTTTATAACAACCCATGTTTCAGGACTGTGTTTGATGATGTCAAAGTGTGCCCAACGACATGTGTTGAGTGCAGTGATTTCAGGTCTAAGAATCACACTCACCACCATCACTGTGAGTATTGACTGTGACTACCATCTCATGGTTCCATGTGTCAAACTCACGGTGGGTCTGTCTGGTACACTTGTTCTCTAACAAGTACCTATGTGTTTGGTTTGATATCTCTATATCATGACTAATGAGATTCTGTCATCAACCAACACCACAATCTAGTCTTGTGTGTCATTGTTGTCTATCTACCTTCCGCAATGACATCCGACTAGGGACATAACAAGAATGTACAAACTCTTAGAATCCGTATGATCTCATCGTTTAGGTCATGAACCTGAAGGCATACGTCATTGAGTACTGTCATTCTCTAGACATTCAATCTGTTCTATCAATATCTCATATGACTGAACCAAAATGAATTGGAAGCTTGCCTTTGATGTTTATCCAATCAATCTTAATGTATCCCACTAATCATCCCATGATTGGCTCTCAGGGCATACATACCAACATACTCCCACTTGCACTGCGAGCCAATCACTCTTGAATCATATTCATAGTGATCTTCAAACATGTCCCACATGTTACTGTGCTCTTAGTGCGAACATAGTGAGTAATGACAACACCTTGCCAAAGTCAGTATAAATTGCATGTCTCACATCTCTTCGCTGTACGTCACACGTATGAGATGGAGTTGCCGTAATATGCGATCTAATATTCCTTTGCTAACTTTTAGCCACATTGCATGATCAAGGATTCCAGACTTGTCATCAATGAGTGGAATATCTATAAGTTCATCTCATGAACTTCCAGATCCATATAGTATCCACTGCTGTTCTCTAACACATAGATACTCGGCATTTCCTTTTAAATGGCTTTATTGGAACACTTCCAATTATCAACAAACTTTCACTTTTATACATCTTATGTATATTTTGCGATTAATTTTCTGTCTTTTCATAAGTTCGCATCAATGTAACTCTTTACATCGAACTCTTCCTTATCTCCATAGAACTAGTACTTTACAAGTACTTATCAAGTTCTCATGGTATTCTAGTAACCCTTACTGGAAGCAAACATACATCCACTCGTCATGTCCCACATACGAGTTATCAGGATGAGCACATCATATTGCCATGTCCTACATACAAGATGATGAATACATTTTATTCTTGCCATGTCATACATGCAAAACAATGGGATGATTACATACATGATAGATCCATATCTATTCTTAGTGTTCATATTCTTCATAAGAATTGGACACTTGGCCTTGGGATACTAACTCCATGTAGCATGGACAAGTTTTCTCCCACTGAATCTGTGCATACTGAACCCTTCAGTACAAATTGCCAATGTATGCTTTCTCTTTCCAGGTCAAGAGATTTTCCGAGAACTATCTCTATAGATCTCTATTCCTATCATATAGGAAACATCTCTATCTTCCTTAAAGATAATTTCCACTTTTGGATTTCCATTTTAGAACATTTCCATTTCACATCAATATGTGGAATGTGAATACACTCCCACTAAATCACAGATCCCTTCCTTATCTTTGACATACCAGTCAAACCCTTTGACTATATCATCAAAGTAAAGGTCCAATTTTGAGTTGCTTGTACTCAATCAATCATATTGATTAGTCTATTGTAACTTTTAGACATCATTTGCATTAGTGGATTCATAAACCTTATAGGTTGTGTCACGTACACATCCTGGTTTTATTCCTCATAGGAATGCAGTTTTAGTATCCATATGCCAAATGTCTTAGTCATTAAGTTGCAATCAATAAGCATCATCCTTCTCAAAATGTTATCCATGTGTCTTAACACTTAAGACTCATTTGCACTTATGGATATGATCCAATGAGTGCTACCATCAAGGTCATACCTTATGGCTCACATGGAAGTCATTTAGGATGTAATTGTCATAAATCATAACTCAAGATTCGGTTCCTCATATTCATCTTAATAGTTGACTCATCATATGAACAACTCATAACATAGATAATTGAGGTGTATCTGTTAAGAATATAAGAATTCACAACTCCTTGTGATTCTTAATGTCCTTTATTAGTGTGGGGTATTCTTTTATTAAGAAGAATTCAGTTATTTGACAATCATTCTCTAACTCCTTAGAGTATGATTCCTTCTTCATTTAGACATCACCATGCCTTAATCATGAGTTCACTATGATACACTACCATAATCACTCAGAAGGATCTCAAACATTTGGTCCAAGTATTTTATTCATTGATCTCATCAAGAATTAATACTTTACCAAATTTGTACTTCATTTATGATAATCTTGAACACTTCAAGACATTCATATTGGTATTTCTCTAAACACCATTTGAAGTATTAGCATTTATTCCAATAGGTATGTAAATACATCACATGTATTATACCTAATAGGATAATCATTCTCCCACTACATTAGTGAAGATTGATTAATCATGTCCAAGATATTCATGTCTCTTACTGGTTCTCTAACCAAAAGAGTCTAGATTTATCCATCATATGGAAACTAGAAATGAATTTCTCATGATTAATGCTAATTAGATTGTTTGAGTTATCTATAACTTTTAGGTATCGTCTGATCTTATGCATATCAAATATCATAAGATAAATAAGGCATTGCCACAAAGATCACATCTTTATAAATTGAAACATCTCTTTATTAATTGCCATCATTGTCATACAATATGCAAAAAATAAAGTGTTTCTATCTATTGGCAAGTATGAAATGGTAGTTCATAACTGTATTACATGCCTTATTGGCTGAAAATAAACTAAAGTACTCCTATCTATGAAGGCAACACTTGCCCCATATAAAATGCTTTACACTTTACATCTTAGTATCATATACCTCAAAAAGTGTTACAAGTTTATTTACATGACACCTTCAAGTAGAGGCTTCAGTCGCCTCCTTCTTCTTTTGTTCTTCCAGGTAGAGAGGACAATTCCTTTTCCAATGTCCTGGCTTTTGACAATGGTGGCAATTTCCTTTCTTGGTCACGCCTCCCTTGGCCTTGAGAGCTGAAGATGGCTTGGACTCCTGGCTAGCATCAGAACCTTTCTTAGCTTTGCCCTTGCCCTTACGCTTGGACTTGCCTTTCTTGCTCGTGATCACCATCACGGACTTAGGCTTGTCCTTCTTCATCTGTAACTCGATTGTCCTCAACATGCCCAACAACTCTGGCAGTGGCCTATCAAAGTTGTTCATGTTGTAGTTCATCACAAACTGACTGTATGATTCTGGAAACGATTGCAGTATCACGTCAGTAGCCAACTCTTGGCTCAGTGGAAATCCCAGTCTCTGCAGGTTCTCCACATACCCAATCATCTTGAGTGTGTGAGGACCAACTAGATCTCCTTCTATCATGACGCACTTGAACAGGGCCCTAGAAACATTGTACCTCTCTTGCCTTGCCTGATCTTCATACATGTTCCTGAGATGCTGAATCATCTCTATGACACCCGTGTTCTCATGTTGCCTCTGCAACTCATGGTTCATTGAACATAGAATCAAGCACTTTGCATTAATGGCATCATCAGAATGCTTCTTGTAAGCATCCCTTTCTGTCTTTGGTGCATTAGGAGCGGGTTCCTCTGGAATTGGAGTATCCAAGACATAGAGCTTACGCTCTTGAGTAAGAACAATTCTCAATGTCCGATACCAGTCGTGGAAGTTCGTCCCATTTAGCTTGTCCTTGTCAAGGACCGACCGTAAAGAAAAGTTGTTGTTGTTTATTGCCATTTGAACTACAAAAGGAAAATATGCAATTTTAGTCCAAAACTCATTTTTGACTTGTTTGATTGATTTGAAAAGTTGACGATATAATTAGGCCTTTAATTAATTATCACTCCCACTATTTTAGTTCAAATTGATAGCCCTCACCATCAATTCAGAAGATTGCAGCGTACAACCTTCTAGTGGGCAAGATCCTGAAATCCTCTAAGTCATGAGTCAGCTAGGGCTGATCGCCCACAACTTAGATCTCTCAGGTAGGAAACTTTTGCCAATTGCATCATATGCAACTCTTGATAAGATGTCATATACAACTCCTTGCAATGATCATCTCCATGCCTCAAGGCGCTAGATCCTATCTAGGTCACCTTGTTAAGTCCGACCCAAAGCAAACACGATGAATATGCACCCTGCTTGGGCAGATCCACACATTCATCCTTCACGCATCCACGAGATAGACGGTGCACCACGCTTGGGCGTTCCCACACTTGGTCGATCAAGCTTTTCACGTGTGTCTCATTTGGAAGGCATCTAAAACTTAATATTTTAATGAGGGATTTGGTTTTATATACATATACATATCCAATCACCACAATACATAGTATGTATCATATACATGCTATATCCCACAGAAAACATGCACAAACGATAAAAAAGCAATGATTATGGCCATCCTAATGTGATTCCTCGAGACAAGAGGAATCACGGTCATCTAGGTCAACATCACATGCAACATGTACAAGATGAACATCTGTGCCTTGCCATCTGAGTTGATCAACTCATCAGATGAATGATCTGTACTCTCCAGCCGGTCGTCTGGGTGCCACCAACCGATCGGTTGGCTCCTCCAACTGATCTGTTCGCCTGGTATTTGTGCATCTCGTCATGTCCACCACCCGCTCGTCTCACTCCTCGAACCGGTCATCAACCGATCGGTTCACTCCTTGAACTGACCGTCTGGAAGGTCAACCGATCGGTTCATGCCTTGAACCGATCGTCTGAGCAGTCGTCTTGATGTCCGCCGGTCTTCGACATAATAGGAAATAAAGTTATATCCTATTTATTACATTGCTTTAAAAAGGGAAACCCCAAGTTACATTCGGGGGGAGCAAAGGTAGGAAAGAATCTCGAATTATTTCGAGTTACATCAGGAATAAGAGAGGGAAGATCGGTGCACAGACCGAGATGCAAGCAACCACACACAACCAATCACAGATAGGGGTTTATAGGCCATAATCACGCTACACACATCCACCACAAAACTCATTTAAGGGCGACGCGTATCGAGTGCATTAATAATACATATCATATATGTCATTAGGGATTTGTGGATTTAGGATTGGACATGCATAAATCCAATACTATTCGCATCGTATGCAATAAATAAAGGCGACAAACCAAAATCGATCATATCGATATTCCTAAAATATAGATCAGTTGACGTGGCTCTGATACCACTGTTGGGTTTTAGGGGAGACGGAGAAGGCAGCGGAAACAAAAAAAAATTTTCCCCCAACCCATACCGAGGAAACGCGTCAACGTCTATATAATAGGAAAGGATGGTTTGTGGAATCATACCTTGTCCCGAGGCTTGCTCGGCGACAATACCTCGCGCAATGCGCGGTCCTCAACTCTGGTCTTTGACGGCGTCTGTGCAGCTCCTGGTCGCACCGGGACTGACGACTCCTACTCGAACCGGACTGTCAGATGACAGTTGTCCTCCTAAGCGGCAGTGTCCTCCCGCCTCTGTAGTAGTCCACACGGACCACCTGGAACTCCACACTCCTTGTCCCACAAGGAAGTGGAAGGAGTCGCACCCTCCTATTGACGTACTAGTCGCCAACACACTCTCCTGCCTCCTGTTGCAACTGCAGTTGTCCTTCCCTTGTTGCACCTCCCTTTTGCGGGAAGTACTTGCTCGGGCTCTCTCACGGTTACCAAAACCAGAGAGAACGACAACTTGCAGAGCAACTGGTTGCACTGAGTTGTTCTCGGAGAAGCCCCCAATACCCCTATATATATAGGAGGGTCATGGGACAGGGTTCTCCATCCTGGGCAATGCGGGACTAAAAGCAGGAGTAGAAGGGTTCGGAATTTTCCACAAAAAGCAACCACCTCGCAACCTGAACCGATCAGTTCACAAGTGAACCGGTCGGTTGGGGACCTGAACCGATCGGTTCACCACTGAACCGATCGTTTGGGACCCTTGAACCGATCGGTTCACTCATGAACCAGTCGGTTGGGGTTCCAGGTTGGTTCCCGATTGACTTTCCTTCTTTTGTTTCCAATCGGTATCAAATACCAATCCTATTTCCAATCAAATTGGATAATTGAAATGAAAGGAAAATTCTCACCAATCCTACTTTCCCAAGTTGCTCGATTGCACCAGTTGAATCGATCGGTTCAACACTTGAACGGATCGGTTCAACACTTGAACTGGTCATTTCACTCTATGCATGAGCCGATCGGTTCAAAAATTGAGCTGGCCGGTTCAGCAACCTCATCCGACCGGTTCATCACATGAACCAATCGGTTGTGAGTGCAGGTTGTGCAGAATCAGTCAAATGCAATTTCAATCAATCTGATACTCCAATCAATGCGTCCAACACCTTGAACCATACGATATTGAGCCATCGACTGATTGAGTGTTTAATTGAACTACTAAACTCTTTTAGTAATCAATCTAAACATTGATTGTGGACAAAACTCCTCTTCCAGGTTAAATCCTATGTGTGTGACCCTGCAAGTCCATTTCACGTTGGAAGTGAAAGTTCATAACACTTATGACTTCACAAGCAAAGAGCGGTGCCTAGATACACATCAGTGCTACCCAAGTGAAAGTAGAAAGTTGGAGAACAACTTTCATCCTACAATCCGTGAATGGTGTTACAGCGAATGTATAATTCCTTTGTCACTGATATCCCAAATGAACTTGAGGCATGGAACAGTCATCCTGTCAACGTTCATTCACTTTCTTGATCTCAGAGTAGACTGGAAGAGATATGTATGACATCAGTATCACATACTGATTCACACATGTGTGCACGCCTTTCTCAATCCTACTCATCAAGTGGCCATGGATATCAAACTCCCTCAGGAGGGACAAATCCCATATCTATCACTCACCCCTCAAAAGCCCCATGTGTCAAAGCCACCCAATCATCACCTTTATAACAACCCATGTTTCAGGACTGCGTTTGATGATGTCAAAGTGTGCCCAACGACATGTGTTGAGTGCAGTGATTTCAGGTCTAAGAATCACACTCACCACCATCACTGTGAGTACTGACTATGACTACCACCTCATGGTTCCATGTGTCAAACTCACAGTGGGTCTGTCCGGTACACTTGTTCTCTAACAAGTACCTATGTGTTTGGTTTGATATCTCTATATCATGAATAATGAGATTCTATCATCAACCAACACCACAATCTAGTCTTGTGTGTCATTGTTGTCTATCTACCTTCCAAAATGACATCCGACTAGGGACATAAGAAGAATGTACAAACTCTTAGCATCTGTATGATCTCATCGTTCAGGTCATGAACCTGAAGGCATACGTCATTGAGTATTGTCATTCTCTAGACATTCAATCTATTCTATCATTATCTCATATGACTGAATCAGAATGAATTGGAAGCTTGCCTTTGATGTTTATCAAATCAATCTTAATGTATCCCACCAATCATCCCATGATTGGCTCTCAGGGCATACATACCAACAGTAACATCCTTCCCCTCTTATAGGAATTTTTCCCTCAAAATTCCATCAAACATACAAACAATCAGGATAAGACTTTCTCACGTCCATCATGGCTCTTATGTGGCTTCACCCTCTCCATGGTGCTTCCCAAGAACCTTCATCATCTTATATTATTACATTTGAGTTCTCTCTCACCTTGGTATATCGTACCCTCATAGGTGACTCAAGACATTTCAGCCTCTCACAAAGCTGAATAGGTTCATGGCTCAGCACATGGCTTGTGTACCTCACATAGTGTTGTAGATCAGACTCGTGAAACACATCACGTTATCCTGAGGGGTAAGACTAAACATAATCATCTCCACCAATCCCTCTCAAATGGACCCATATATTGGGGACTCAGCTTTCTCAGTTGTAGCTTAGAGGGGTCAGATTTTCACATCACATATTCTCCCATAGTGAATTGTATGTCAGTCTGCTTTGCATCAACTCACGACTCATGTCACCCCTAGGCTTTCTCAGCCATTACATGATCAAGGTGACTTCATGAAGCGATGACCGACACAACCTCCCTTACAGAGATTCTTACATCCTGATACTGGCTATGGTGGCTATCATCACAACTTTCATAGGACGATAATTGTCCCCATATATCACCCTGAATGAGCACACACGCTCTCATCAGACCCTCTAGTCTGGATCATGCTAACCACCATTTAGGGGTGATAAGTTGTACTAACATCGAGTTTTTTGATGTATCTACTTCCACCTCATGGAAGTGAATCTTTAGGTCATACTCAAGAATCTTTGAACTCACATCATGGTGTAGTTGAACCATCTCCCTTTCTCTTACATGTAGTTCAACTGTATATGACCCTTGACACTACTCCCTCTTTCTCTTAGATTATGTCATCTTGGTAAAGAGATCTTACCATAACTCATATTGCATTTTGACCTTCCTCAGTCCAGGGGAGACTCACCACAACGTCCATAGTGATCAACTCCCATTCTCTCTCTTGGGGACTCTTTATCCTCTGTATCAACTCACTGGGTTATTGGTGTTCGTCCTTCACCTCCTAGCATGCATGGTGACAAGCCATATGCAACTCTGTACATTTTTCATCTTAGTCATCCAAAGTACTACTGTAACTTATTATCTTATTAGTACCACGGTGTATGGTGAACTGAAAATCATGATCTCCTGTATGTCATGATTTCTCAAGGTTGATTCCTCAGAAACCCTAAAACACTCTAGTCGTGGGTTTCATCACCTTCTTTTCCAGAGAAGTGCATATGAGATTCTACAACCATCCTTCTATCACAACAAGCCCTAGGTTGACTAACCAAACAACCACTAACTTGATCAACATATCTCATTATATCTGAGTGTTAGCCAATCACATCTCATGAACTTAGGGTTTACCTAACCACCTCTTCCGGCCTTTCCATTATCTAGACTAGATAGTTGCATCTCAATAAGAGCATCCATTACCACCTTTCATCTTTATGTGTTAGGTAATATTGAAGACATACACCTCCATGTATTCCACTTAGTATCTCTTCTATAAGTATATCTTCATCGAGAAAACTCTGAGCTCATCCTCTTAGTTATCGAACTCAACCTTGTATACCCATATATTCCACATAGATCATGATAAGAACATCCTCATAAGATGACTACCTTAGTTCTCTTGATGTTTGTGAACCATCCACATATCTTACATTCCACAAGGGTACATTATTACCTCTATTCTCATACCTCATAGCAACATTTCAACTCACATCATCTTTATCCTCAGTGTATGGCATGAGTATTGTCCTATCTCTCATTCCCATAACAAGAGGAAATAAGCATTTGGTTGTGGTCCAAATACAAAGTTCTTCTCGTTCCAAGAGTAGAGATGGTACATCCCACATTGCCAGTACACCTTCAACTCTAATTTGAAACGTGCACCACATGAACATGTTGATATCATGGTTACTTCCATGAAAAACTGGTCTCAAACCCACTTGGGTCATCATACCATTCTTGGTCATCTTCTCTAGGTCTATAGGGTGTCGGCACTTTTGGGTTCATCCCTCTTCCCTTATTCATCAGAGAGTTCCCTCCTCATTTTCCCTTTGGGTCCCATGAGTTCATGAAGGTGATCAATCTCCTAACCCATGGCCCTCAGAAAATGTTAGTTGTTACCTCCCAACCCTATGGTCATGTACAACTCAGGAATTAGGTAACTCTTACTCTCATCATTCTTATCCCTACCTAACCCTAGGATAGACTTAGGATTCTTACATAGTACATATCCAACTTGAAACCTTACCAAAGTCTCCATCATCTCTCTCAGCATTTGTGGTCTGACTTACATCCGTTCATAGGGATCATGATGACCTACCTACCTCAGTCAGGCCCCATCCTCATGCACTTAGAGATGATTATCTATGGGTTTGTAGGTTCATTCTCATATTATGTACTCTCCACTTAGCTTCCCAAGATTCTATGAGACCCCTTAAGGCTACCTAGCTCAAACCAAAAGCTGATACAAACCCTACAAAAAGGGTCCTCTCCCAGGATGAGAGGAAACTATCTCTTGATAGAAACAAAGGTCACAAACATCCTCGCGTCTAGGGTTTACATCAACATAAGCATGATTAGTCCTATCAAGCTACTAAGGCACATAGCTAACAAGCAGACCACCTACTAAACCTTAATAGGTCTCCATGGTAGGTCATACTTATTCTCATTCCTCAACATTGGACCATCATCATACATGCCCATGTCAGCAGCCTATATGTGAGAGGTTCATCAAACATATACCTTAGTCTAAGGGGTTTCCTTTTCCTCTGAACATGAGGTGTGTCATGCTCCCATGCATAAGAACTCAAGCATCTGTGTGAGCATCAGGTGAACCAGGAACTACTACTTCCCCTCTTTAGGTCTAGGAACCCTAGGTTCACTTTTATGCATCAGTCGTCTAACTGCATGCTCAGCTTTCCAACCATGAACCAAACATGTACGAGGTATATCATTAACATCCTATAATCCTTCCACTTGAACAACACCTCAGAGTTGAGCCCTCCTCAAGAACAAACAACTAGGTATGAGGCCTTCCAACTTGATACTATACCTTCTCAGGGCCTAAGGGACTCTTCTTCCTATCCTTAGAAGGTAAGGTAGGCACCTACTACTTCCATAGATCGATTCAAGAAGTCTCTTCCCCTTTTTAGGGTTTGGTTCCTCTAAAGGAAACCTAGATACCACAAGCCTCCAAGGATCATGCACGTGACAACCGTAATCATTCACTTAGGTCGTACATACCTGACTTCTCATGGTTACTTATATCCCGGAGTCTAAGCTTCCAACCTTCTTGCTCAGGTCTTGCTCTCTCTCTCTAGAGCTTAACCCTACAAACAACCTTACCACTATAGGTTCTCTCTCTATGGTGGATCAAGCTCACATGCATACACCTACATGGGTGAAACCTACGTTCACTCAAAATTATCCATAACTCTTTATGCTTATCTCATAAGCTATCCAACATGCCCTTCTGGCCTAGGTTTTAACCTACTGCCATCACTACTGATGTACCCTAGGTGTATACTCTGACATGTTCATATAAGACCATAAGGGTTCTATATGGTCATCACTAACCTCGTCAATGAAGGAGTTATCCTTCACCCTAACATGCATAACCCTACTAAGGTTGGGTTGCCCGAAAGACACTAGGCCAGCCAACCTCACATATCTCATACTTCTCATAGGTATCCAAAACCAAAAGCATGTCAACCCACACACATGGTCGACCATGACATCTAACTCATTATGTCATCTCTCTATAACCACCACTTAGGGTTAGGGTTAGCATCATCCTCATAGGATGCGCTAGATCTCTACCTCTAATGGAGGTTTCTGCCTCCAAGACCAACTCTCTATTCATCCTCCTGACAAGAAGGTCTAACCTCAGGTCTCTCCTGAGGGCATGACAACACATTTCATACAACCTAAGCATGCAACTATTCTTTAGTTTATGCTTAAACTATTAAGCTTATGTCCATGACACATTATTTACATGCTTTTCCATTAATTTGGTGGAGGATTCCTTAACCTTATCATACATACCCTGACCATAAGAGGGTGAGGAAGAGAGAGAAAAACCCTTAACCTCGTAATATTAATAGAATAGGGTTGAGAGAAGGGACAAAAATAGATGAGAGAGTCCTAAAGGTATCTTATTTCGAGTCAGATCCTAAGACATTGGCCAAGAAATCACACATATTTGGGAGTCCTCGTATTCTGACTAGCAGCAAGGAGGAAAATATTCCAGCCCCCGGACGTGATCCTTTTCTAGACACCTTTGTCTTTCAAAAAATCCACTAATAACTCCCTCAATTCTATGGAATTTGTAAAATTTAATAATTACTAAATATTACATGAGAAACCAAGGCTCTGATACCAAATGTAACAACCCTGCCTCCCGGTAACCCCCAATTAAGGGAGACCAAGAGGTCAGAGCCATTATCCCAATTTCTTGGATCAAAGGTTTGACAATTAATCAGTAATAATATTAAGTTCTACCAAACTATATTGAAAGCTGGAATAAAATAAAACTTTGCATACCTTTTTCAAAAACTTGGATATCTAACTTATATCCACATCTGGACTCTATTCTAACTAATCTTCCTTGCACTTTATTTATTAATTTCATAATTTACTATTTGTCCTTTTCAATTCCGTACCTAAAATGCCGACAAATGAAATGTCGATCAGCATAAATGAATATGATGGTATGTGGGGACAACCAAAATTTCACATATATGGCTAACAATCTAAATATCACAATCAAGTTAATTAACAAGTCAATTTACGCTTTCAATGTGACATTCTCCACCGCTTTTTCCCTAACCCTGGAATACCCCCTTTAGGATTTCTCTTTTATCAATGACTTAAGGCCACCTTCTCCATCGTGAGCTTGGTGCCTGGGGTCACCTCTCATGGTGCCCATTAGTCATGCAATAAAGACCACCTTCTCTATCCTAAGCTTGGTGTTTGGGGTCGCCTCTCATGGCGCCCATGGGTCTTCCCTCTTGGGCTTGACCTTTTTGCATCATCCATCAGGGTGGCATGTACGTGCGAGAATACACACTTATATCATAATTGTGATAATCATAGTGACTTAATGATTTGCAGGTATGAACATACAAACTGAGAGGTTGCATCCAATGCAATAAATCATTTGGAAAACCTTTGGAAAACTAGTGCGATTAACCATAATCAACCACATACCTGATCCAGAGCATCTTGATGTCCAAGCAATAATGATAGGGAACAATCAAATAACCAATCAACAATATCCTGAATTTAATGCATAACGTCCAAGTGTTATAGTTTATCCAAAACACACTCAATATTGACTTGGATTCCACCTTAGGGTTTCTAGGCCAACCTTAGGGTTTTAGCCTCCATAATACCTTTATCACTTTTAATACTCTTTTAGTTCACAAACCCTAATTTCAACATCATAAGCCTACTTAAACGTCAATTAAGTCTATTATTTCCCTTTACACTAAAATTACCACTTTTATCCTTTTAAGTTATTTTAAGATCATTAGTCCCAATTATCATCTTAGATTCCTTCCAAATTGACAACTCATATTTCATTATAATCTAATTCATATATGGACTCCATTTATTACTATTCACATTTGTCCATTAGAAAACCCTAATTACCAAATTAAGGGTATTTATCCACATAAATAGGAACTTTTATACTCGAAATAGCTTAGACTCATCATATCTTAGCTTCATACATGAATTTGAACAATTAAAGCCACTAAGAATCTTAATTAGGGTTTCAAGGCCCATTAAAGCCTATTTAAGCACATGGAACCCTAAATTAATCCAATTACGTGTAAAGTTCATCCTTTTAGATCTAATGTGTCCTTGTGTAATCAACAAGATAATATACTCTTTAAACATTCAAATAACCCTTACTAATTCATTAATCATCATAGATTAGGGTTTCTTAAGCATTAATGCTTTAAAGTTGGTAACTTCAACTACTTTTTGAATTGTAAGAGGAATTAGGATCTAAATCTATTTTTAATGTATTTCTCATATTGTTCTGAGAAAAAATTATATATTATTTGTCATGACCGGAGCTAGAAGTAATTAACTACGATTTTCACAAGGTTAATTACCTTTGGGCCAATATGTGGCCGCCACGTCAGCCAAACGAATCCTTTTTTTTCTTTTTCACGCGGGTTGACCCAAATAACGTCGGAAAGACACTCGTGCCCTTCTACTCCTTTACTGGATTTGGGGGCAGGGGGTCTTTTCCCCCTATCCTTCTTCAACCTCACGACTCTGGTTCATGAGCCTACTTCTCGGTCGAGTCAACAAGAGGGTTGACTCTTGGCGTCAGGCCTCCTCCGCAGCTGGAAAGGGAGCCTCTAGCTCCGGATCTCTCCGTCGAACCTGATGGTAGGTTCAAGTGGGGTAGTGATGCATCGATCAGAGAGAACCACAAGGTCCTCCGCCGGAAAACAGGGAAAAGAAGAGCATGAATCCGTTGATGCTTCCCAAATTAAGGGTATCGGTGTGCTAGGTTTCACGCTCCGACTACGTGGGAATTGATGAGGGCATCCCCTGTGGTGCCTTACGCTTCCCCTATATATAGGGAACCCATCGAGTTCCCTACATGTTGGGGACTTCTCACAAATGCGAAGAAACCCCCAGGAACTTGGGTTGGATCAAGTCGGCTCAATCTCCCGGAGTCAATGGACTCATCCAAAGCTCCACAGATGGCCCCAAACTCACAAAATTCCTCGATCATCTCATCGCAGCCTGGTCCTTGTATCTTCAGTTCCCGTGAGACCGAGATTCATCCCAGGCCATGGATCATAGATCCAACGATCGTGGATGAGTGCTCAAAAATGAAAATCGGGATTTAATCCCAGATAAATCATGACACATGTATCTTATTCCAATTATACTCTCTCTTTAAGATAACTTCAAAATTCCATATCTTGAAAATCGTGTATTCTTTTGCAACCAAATTTTAAAGGAAAGTCTATAAAGACTTATTCTTCTTATATTCCAAGTTTGGAGCCAAAACACAAAAGAAACAAATCATTTTCTTCATTCACAAATCAAAGACTTATAAGGCATATATTATGCATTAAAACATATATTTTCCCTTTCTTCTTTTCCATTGGGACTCCTTGGACCCCACGAAATCCTTAGATTTCGAAATCCTTTTTGAAGGATGCTCATTATCCTTATAGAAGCATCTACATCCATTATTTCTCATTATCTTACTCATTTATTTACTAAAAGATTTCTTTACAAGGATTTTATTTACTTTTCCCTCTTTTCCTATTTCTTTCATTATAAATCACATGTCAAAGAAATTTACTCAATTGTGGCCATTAATGCCACCTTCTAGAGATTTCTATATAATTCTCATAAATACTTTGCTTAATATTCATTATCTTGTATCCTTTTCTAATATTTGGACTTTTCTTCATTTCTTCTCTTTTATATCCATTACTGGATTAATATAATAATAGGAACCACGAAATTCCTATCAAAAGGGAGATTTGCAAAGAAATCCCTTCTTCAAAGCAAAGCATACAACCTTTTCAATTAATTACATATTCATAAAATCATTACATTTTAATTATGAAAACATATGCAAATTTGAGGTTGTAACATCCTTCCCCTCTTATAGGAATTTTTCCCTCAAAATTCCATCAAACATACAAACAATCAGGATAAGACTTTCTCACGTCCATCATGGCTCTTATGTGGCTTCACCCTCTCCATGGTGCTTCCCAAGAACCTTCATCATCTTATATTCTTACATCTGAGTTCTCTCTCACCTTGGTATATTGTACCCTCATAGGTGACTCAGGACATTTCAGCCTCTCACAAAGCTGAATAGGTTCATGGCTCAGCACATGGCTTGGGTACCTCACATAGTGTTGTAGATCGGACTCGTGAAACACATCACGTTATCCTGAGGGGTAAGACTAAACATAACCATCTCCACCAATCCCTCTCAAATGGACCCATATATTGGGGACTCGGCTTTCTCAGTTGTAGCTTAGAGGGGTCAGATTTTCACATCACATATTCTCCCACAGTGAACTACATGTCAGTCTGCTTTGCATCAACTCGCGACTCATGTAGTCCCTAGGCTTTCTCAAGCATCGCATGATCAAGGCAACTTCATTTGCACTCACTGCGGTCTCTCTGACCTTCACAAGGTCTTTCCACCGATATCATCTTCATGAAGTGGTGACCGACACAACCTCCCTTATAGAGATTCTTACATCCCGATACTGGCTATGGTGGCTATCATCACAACTTTCATAGGATGATAATTGTCCCCATATATCACCATGAACGAGCACACACACTCTCATCAGACCCTCTAATCTGGATCATGATAACCACCAGTTAGGGGTGATAAGTTGTACTAACATCGAGTTCTTCATGTATCTACTTCCACCTCATGGAAGTGAATCTTTAGGTCATACTCAAGAACCTTTGAACTCACATCATGGTGTAGTTGAACCATCTCCCTTTGTCTTACATGTAGTTCAACCGGATCGGTCCCTTGACAGTACTCCATCTTTCTCTTAGATTATGTCATCTTGGTAAAGCGATCTTACCATAACTCATATTGCATTTTGGTCTAGGGGAGACTCACCACAACGTCCATAGTGATCAACTCCCATTCTCCCTCCTGGGGACTCTTTATCCTCTGTATCAACTCACTGGGTTACTGGTGTTCGTCCTTCACCTCCTAGCATGCATGGTGAAAAGCCATATGCAACTCTGTACATTTTTCATCTTAGTCATCCAAAGTACAACTGTAACTTATTATCTTAGTAGTACCATGTTGTATGGTGAACTTAAAAGCATGATCTCCTGTGAGTCATGATTTCTCAAGGTTGATTCCTCAAAAACCCTAAAACACTCTAGTCGTGGGTTTCATCACCTTATTTTCCAGAGAAGTGCATCTGAGATTCTACAACCATCCTTCTATCACAAGAAGCCCTAGGTTGGCTAACCAAGCAACCACTAACTCAATCAACATATCTTGTTATATCTGAGTGTTAGCCAATCACATCTCATGAACTTAGGGTTCACCAAACCACCTCTTCCATCCTTTCCATTAGCTAGACTAGATAGTTGCATCTCAACAAGAGCATCCATTACCACCTTTCATCTTTATGTGTTAGGTAATGTTGAAGACATACACCTCCATGTATTCCACTTATTATCTCATCTAGGACTATAAGTCTATCTTCATCAAGAAAACTCTGAGCTCACCCTCTTGGTTATCAAACTCAACCTTGTATAACCCATATATTCCACATAGTTCATGATAAGAACATCCTCATCAAATGACTACCTTAGTTTTCTTGATGTTTGTGAACCATCCACATATCATACATTCCACAAGGGTATGTTATTACCTCTATCCTCATACATCATATCAACATTTCAACTCACATCATCTTTATCCTCAGTGTATGTCATGAGTATTATCCTATCTCTCACTCCCATAACAAGAGGAAATAAGCATTTGGTTGTAGTCCAAATACAAAGTTCTTCCCATTCCAAGAGTAGAGATGGTACATCCCACATTGCTAGTACACCTTCAACTCTAATTTGAAACGTGCACCACATGAACATCTTGATATCAGGGTTACTGATTCAGCCCTATTTTAGGGCTTTATCTTGTGTCATTTTGCATTTCAGCCACATCTATACTTGTTAGATTACATGTTATTTCCCCCAATATGCTTATTCATATCAAATGCACTTATGGAGGCTTTTTGCATGTTTTATAGGTACTTTGTCCACTAATTGATGGCATGGAAAGAGGATGGTCCAGTCTAGGGTTTCCTCATGCTTGGAGGAGCTCAAAATGAGGCCAAAACCACTTCCAACCTACCCCAAGTGGTCAAAGAAAGTTTTGAAGCAATACCCTCCATGGATGATCAAGTTCAAGGCTCAAATGCATGGGAGAGACACCACCACGACCGTGGTGAGCCCCCACGGCCGTGGTGGACATGCCCCAAGTACAAAAAATCAGTAAAACTCCCAGAAATTGATGAAAATGGCCAAAACGACCGTGGGGATTAACACGACCGTGGCCATAGGTCCCCACCACGACCGTGGTGACCTCCCCACGGCCGTGGCCATCCATGAACCTATCCCTGTGATCTCCACATTCTAATAAACCCACGACAGCCCATGGTCATCTCCTCTAGGTCATCATACCATCCTTGGTCATCATACCATCCTTGGGTCATCATACCATCCCACTTGCATGAAAAACTAGTCTCAAACCCACTTGGGTCATCATACCATCCTTGGTCATCTCCTCTAGGTCTATAGTGTGTCGGCACTTTTGGGGTCATCCCTCTTCCCTTATTCATCAGAGAGTTCCCTCCTCATTTTCCCTTTGGGTCCCATGAGGTCATGAAGGTGATCAATCTCCTAACCCATGGCCCTCAAACAATGATAGTTGTTACCTCCCAACCCTATGGTCATGTGCAACTAGGGAATTAGGAAAGTCCTACTCTCATCGGTCTTACCCCAACCTAACCCTAGGATAGACTTAGGATTCTTACAAAGTACATATCCAACTTGAAACCTTACCAAAGTCTCCATCATCTCTCTCAGCATTTGTGGTCTGACTTACATCCGTTCATAGGGATCATGATGACCTACCTACCTCAGTCAGGCCCCATCCTCATTCACTTAGAGATGATTATATATGGGTATGTAGGTTCATTCTCATACTATGTACTCTCCACTTAGCTTCCCAAGATTCTATGAGACCCCTTAAGGCTACCTAGCTCAAACCAAAAGCTGATACAAACCCTACAAAAAGGGTCCTCTCCCAGGATGGGAGGAAACTATCTTATGATAAAAACAAAGGTCACAAACGTCCTCTCCTCTAGGGTTTACATCAACATGAGCATGATTAGTCCTATCAAGCTACTAAGGCATGTAGCTAACAAACAGACCACCTACTAAACCTTACTAGGTCTCCATGGTAGGTCATACTTGTTCTCATTCCTCAACATTGGACCATCATCATACATTCCCATGTCACCAACCTATATGTGAGGGGTTCATCAAACATATACCTTAGTCTAAGGGGTTTCCTTTTCCTCTAAACATGAGGAGTGTCATGCTCCCATGCGTAATAACTCAAGCATCCGTGTAAGCATCAGGTCCACCAAGAACTACTACTTCCCCTCTTTAGGTATAGGAACCCTAGGTTCACTTTTATGCATCAGTCGTCTAACTGCATGCTCAACATTCCAACCATGAACCAAACATGTACAAGGTATATCATGAACGTCCTATAATCCTTCCACTTGAACAACACCTTAGAGTTGAGCCCTCCTCAAGGACAAACAACTAGGTATGAGGCCTTCCAACTTGATACTATACCTTCTGAAGGTCTAAGGAACTCTTCCCTTTTCTAGTTTGGTTCCTATAAAGGAAACCTAGATACCACAAGCCTCCAAGGATCATGCACGAGACAATCGAAATCATTCACTTAGGTCGTACATACCTGACTTCTCATGGTTACTTATATCCCAGAGTCCAAGCTTCCAACCTTCTTGCTAGGCTCTCTCTCTCTCTCTCCAGAGCTTAACCTTACAAACAACCTTACCACTATAGGTTCTCTCTCTAAGGTGGATCACGCTCACATGCATACACCTACATGGGTGAAACCTATGTTCACTCAAAATTATCCATAACTCTTGATGCTTATATCATAAGCTATCCAACATGCCCCTCTGGCCTAGGTTTTAACCTACTGCCATCACTACTGATGTACCCTAGGTGCATACTCTGCAATGTTCATATAAGCCCATAAGGGTTCTATATGGTCATCACTAACCTCGTCAATGAAGAAGTTATCCTTCACCCTAACATGCACAATCCTACTTAGGTTGGGCTGCCCGAAAGACACTAGGTCAGCCAACCTCTCATAGCTCATACTTCTCAAAGGTATCCAAAACCAAAAGCATGTCAACCCACACACATGGTCGACCATGACATCTAACTCATTATGTCATCTCTCTCTAACCACCACTTAGGGTTAGGGTTAGCATCATCCTCATAGGATGTGCCAGGTCTCTACCTCTAATGGAGGTTTCTGACTGCAAGACCAACTCTCTATTCATCCTCCTGACAAGAAGGTCTAACATCAGGTCTCTCCTGAGGGCATGAAAACACATGTCATACAACCTAAGCATGCAACTATTCTTTAGTTTATGCTTAAACTATTAAGCTTATGTCCATGACACCTTATTTTCATGCTTTTTCAATAATTTGGTGGAGGATTCCTTAACCTTATCATACATACACTGACCATAAGAGGTTGAGGAAGAGAGAGAAAAACTCTAAACCTCATAATCTTAACATAATAGGGTTGATAAGGGACAAAAATAGATGAGAGATCCCTATAGGTATCTTATTTCGAGTCAGATCCTAAGACATTGGCCAGGCAATCACACATATCTGGGAGTCCTTGTATTTTGACTAGTGGCGCGGAGGAAAATATTTCCAGCCCCCGGACGTGATCCTTTTCTAGACACCTTTGTCTTTTGAAAAATCCTCTAATAACTCCCTCAATTCTGTGGAATTTGTAAAAGTTAATGATTACTAAATATTACATGAGGAACCAATGCTTTGATACCAAATGTAACGACCCTGCCTCCACCGGGAACCCCCAATTAAGGGAGACTAAGAGGTCAGAGCCATTATCCTAATTTCCTGGATCAAAGGTTTGACAATTAATCAGTAATAATTATTAAGTTCTACCAAACTATATTGAAAGCTGGAATAAAATAATACTTTGTATACCTTTTTCAAAAACTTAGATATCTAACTTATATCCACATCTGGACTCTATTCTAACTAATCCTCCTTACACTTTATTTCTTAATTTCACAATTTACTATTTGTCCTTTTCAATTTCATACCTAAAATTCTGACAAACAAAATGTCGATCAGCATAAATGTATATGTTGGTATGTGGGGACAACCAAAATTTCATATATATGGCTAACAATCTAAATATCACAATCAAGTTAATTAACAAGTCAATTTATGCTTTCAATGTGACATTCTCCACCTCTTTTACCCTAACCCTGGAATACCCCCTTTAGGATTTCTCTTTTATTAATGACTTAAGGCCACCTTCTCCATCATGAGCTTGGTGTCTGGGGTCACCTCTCATGGTGCCCATTAGTCATGCAATAAAGACCACCTTCTCTATCCTAAGCTTGGTGTTTGGGGTCACCTCTCATGGTGCCCATGGGTCTTCCCTCTTGGGCTTGACCTTTTTGCATCATCCATCGAGGTGGCATGTAGGTGCGAGAATACACATATCATAATTGTGATAATCATAGTGACTTAATGATTTGCAAGTATGAACATCCAAACTGATAGGTTGCATCCAATGCAATAAATCATCTGGAAAGCCTTCAGAAAACTAGTGCAATTAACCATAATCAACCACATACCTGATCCAGAGCATCTTGATGTCCAAGCAATAATGATAGGGAACAATCAAATAACCAATCAACAATATCCTGAAATTAATGCATAACGTCCAAGTGTTATAGTTTATCCAAAACACACTCAAGATTGACTTGGATTCCACCTTAGGGTTTCTAGGCCAACCTTAGGGTTTCATTAGGGTTTTATCCTCCATAATACCTTTATCACTTTTAATACTCTTTTAGTTCACAAACCTAATTTCAACATCATAAGCCTCCTTAAAAGTCAATTAAGTCCATTATTTCCCTTTACACTAAAATTACCACTTTTATCCTTTTAAGTTATTTCAAGATCATTAGTCCCAATTATCATCTTATATTCCTTCCAAATTGACAACTCATATTTCATTATAATCTAATTCATATATGGACTCCATTTATTACTATTCACATTTGTCCATTAGAAAACCCTAATTACCAAATTAAGGCTATTTATCCACATAATTAGGAACTTTTATACTCTAAGTAGCTTATACTCGTCATATCTTAGCTACATACATGAATTTGAACAATTATAGCCATTAAGAATCTTAATTAGGAATTTAAGGCCCATTAAATCCTATTTAAGCACATGTAACCCTAAATTAATCCAATTATGTGTAAAGTTCATCCTTTTAGATCTAATGTGTCCTTTTGTAATCAACAGGTTAATATCAACTTTAAACATTCAAATAACCCTTCCTAATTCATTAATCATCATAGATTAGGGTTTCTTAAGCATTAATGCTTTAAAGTTGGTAACTTCAACTACTTTTCGAAGTGCAAGAGGAATTAGGATCTAAATCTATCTTTAATGTTTTCCTCACAATTTTCTGAGAAAAATTCATATAGTATTTGTCATGACTGGAGCTATATATAATTAACTATGATTTTCACAAGGTTAGTTACCTTTGGGCCAATCTGTGGCCACCACGTCAGCCAAACGAATCCTTTTTTTTCTTTTTCACGTGGGTTGGCCCAAATAACATCAGAAAGATACTCCTACCCTTGTACTCCTTTACTGGAGTCAGGGGCAGGGGGTCTTTTCCCCCTATCCTTCGTCAACCTCGTGACTCTGGTTCACGAGCATGCTTCTCGGTTGAGTCAACGAGAGGATTGACTCTTGGCATCAGGCCTCCTCCGCTGTCGGAAAGGGAGCATGTAGCTCTAGATCTCACCGCCGAACCCGATGGTAGGTTCAAGTGAGGTAGTGATGCATCAATCAGAGAGAACCACAAGGTCCTCCGCCGGCAAATAGGGAAAAGAAGAGCATGAATTTTTTTATTGCTTCCCAAATTAAGGGTACCGATGTGCTTGGTTTCACACTCTGGTTGCGTGGGAATTGAAGAGCGCATCCCCTGCGGTGCCTTGTGCTTCCCCTATATATAGGGAACCCATCGAGATCCCTATAGGTTGGGGACTTCTCCCAAACACGACGAAACCCCCAGGAACTTGGGGTGGATCAAGTCGGCTCAATCTCCCAGAGTCAATGGACTCATCCAAAGCTCCGTAGATGGCCCCAAACTCACAAAATTCCTCGATCATCTCATCACATCTTGGTCCTTGTATCCTCAGTTCTCGTGAGATTGGGATTCATCCTAGGTCGTGGATCATAGATCCAACGATCGCGGATGAGTGCGCAAAAATTGAAAATCAGGATTTAATCCCAGATAAATCATGACACATGTATCTTATTCCAATTATACTCTCTCTTCAGGATAACTTCAAAATTCCACATCTCGAAAACTGTGTATCCTTTTGTAACCAAATTTTAAAGGAAAGTATATAAATACTTATTCTACTTATATTCCAAGTTGGAGCCAAAACACAAAAGGAATAACTCCTTTTCTTCATTTGCAAGTCAAAGACTTATAAGGCATATATTATGCATTGAAACATATATTTTCCCATTCTTCTTTTCCATTGGGACTCCTTGGACCCCAAGAAATCCTTAGATTTCGAAATACTTTTTGAAGGATGCTCATTATCCTTCTAGAAGAATCTACATCCATTATTTCTCATTATCTTACTCATTTATTTACTAAAATATTTCTTTTTAAGGATTTTATTTCCTTTTCCCTCTTTTCCTATTTCTTTCATTAGAAATCACATGTGAATGAAATTTACTCAATTGTGGCCTTTAATGCCACCTTCTAGAGATTTCTATATAATTCTCATAAATACTTTGCTTAATATTCATTATCTTGTATCCTTTTCTAATATTTGGACTTTTCTTCATTTATTCTCTTTTATATCTATTATTGGATTAATATAATAATAGGGACCACAAAATTCCTATCAAAAGGGAGATTTGCAAAGAAATCCCTTCTTTGAAGAAAAGCATACAACCTTTTCAATTAAGTACATATTCATAAAATCATTACATTTCAATTATCAAAACATATGCAAAATTGAGGTTGTCACAAGAACCCTACCTTCCCTCTTCTTTTCTTGGCCGCGAGACTATGGATCATCATGGTGGCTATTGTAAGGCCCCTGAACTTGCTTAAAGTGTTGAACAAACTTAATTATCATCATTGGATGCTTATGATCTTAATGTAACCTTGTGATATTATTTGGAATTATAATACAAATTTGGTCCAATTTGGACATTGTTTGAGAAAGTTATGCAATTTTATGTACATTTTGGACTTTTCTATAATTTACCCAATTGAGAGGTTTTCTTTGCAATTTATCACATTAATTATGTTATCTAGATGTTATATTATTAATCTTGATCTTTTTGAGCCATGTTGTGCTCAATTGTACCTTGGTTTGAAGGAGATTCCTTTCTATGTTGAATTAGGGTTTACCTCCCCCCCATGGATGAGCTACCTTTAAGGCTATCAAATGATGGTTCCACTGGTTTGGGCAACATTCAGTGGCCAACAACCAATGGAACATATATTGGTCATCACTATAAGTCTCTAGGTCTAGGTTCATGTTGGTTTGGTTCACTTGAACCCATGGTTCACTTAAAAGGATGAACAACTAATGGTTCAACCATCTTTTGACCTAAACCATGAACAAACGATGGTACATTTGACAATAGATTGTGGATGGCATGGGAGACCATCAACTGATGGCCTAGAAGTCCCAACTTCTGGTGGACCTTCTTCTTGATCATCCATTGAAGCATTAAAGCCATGGACACATGGAGAGTTGCTTGTACACCTCATGCTTCTTCTCAACCTTATCCTCCAAACTTTATATACTTATCCTTAAGCTCCCAAATGAAACTTTTGATCTCTATCACTTCCCTCCTTCTAAGAACCTCGTTCCCTCTTTGTTTATCTGTGGAGGACCTATCCAAGGTAGAAGAAGAAGGTGATCCTCTTGGTGGAAGCTCCTAGGGTTTCATTTTGCTTCCTTTAGGGTTTCTAAAGCTCCTTCTTGTTGATCTTAACCCCAATGAGTAAGTATCCCCTCCTTTACTCCATTTCTTTCTCTTTTCTTATTCCTCCTACCTTTATCCAAGTTGGAACCTTGATGTTCCATGGTAGATGTTGCTCTAGAACTCAAGAATCTACCTTTCTTGCTTCTTCTTCTCTAGTTTTTCTTACTTGTGGAGAAGGGTGCCTACTTGGACGAGTTTAGATCTAAAACTTCGGTTTTCTTTCCTTCTTTGCTCAATTTTCTTGCTTTAGAAGTCTTTTCTTCTCATTGGACGCAATTTTTATAACCATCTTCACTTATATTGCTTACTAAAAGCTTGTTAGTTCATGTTTATTCTTAAAAGTGATGATCGTAGCATAAAGAAACCATGCTTGCTTGAGATTTCAATTTTTATGGTGTTCCCTATTCTATTTTAAGTTCTAGACGTACCTGTAATATTTTACAGATACTGTCTAAGGTAGAATATGACTTGGTTCAGATTGTTCTAACAACTGATGGTGCTAAGAACCTAACAACCGATGGTCCAAATAGGGTTTTCAAGATATTTCCTTCACAACCACATGACCTGACGGTGATACCATGCAACAACTGATGGTGATGACCAAGGGTGTCAACCGATTGTAACAACTGATGGTCACCACTTAGGTTAGGTTTTGGCTTAATTAGAAGCGTAATGATCAACCACTAAGTATCCTAATGATTCTATCAATCAATGATAACATTAGTTTAATATATGATGGTGTTAAATGAATATAGTGTTGATCTAACAACTGATGGTGACTTAATGATCACAATCAATGGTGTATCAAGTCATCACCACCAATGGTGAGTTAAAGATGTAATTGTAGAATTAATTAATCCCTAAACTAATTATTTCTTGGGTCAATTGATTCAATGGTTAGACCTATATCCTAATTGATGACTTTGAATAATGAACCTGATCCAATGAATGAGATTGGATGCTTCACCATCTAATGGATTAGAATTAATCGCATAATATTATATGTGGGTCCTAGTGATGAGAATTTGATGATTTAATGCCTTTAATTTGTAGTCTTGCCTTTACCCTCATATGAATATATTTGATAAATCACCATAACAGGTGGATGTGTACCCTTAATGAAACATGGCTTGTTACACCAACTATATATAATTAAATGATGGTAATTGGTTATAATTATACCTCTTGAATGATTAATGTGACCATGTATTACACTCTCCTTGTGTTGAAACCTCAATGAAGTACTAATTGAATATCTTAGTTCTTTGTCATGATAAAACCTACGGGATACATATGTGTTGATGATCTTTTGAGCCTTGTTTAAGGCCTCGAATGATAATGATGATGTTGCATGGATTGATGTGGTGGTCTTAATCACCTTTGGTCATGTTTGAGCCCTGATTGAGGTGAAATCCTCTTCGTGCTGCAATAAGGATTGAAACCCTAGAACTTGTGTTAAGAAATTGGTATTTTGTAATGGTATGATGACAAGAGTGGTCCATTAAACTGTAATGAATGATAGCATATGGTAATGTGACTAAGATTTATACCTAAAACATGTTATATCTTCTGAAGTTGCAATATATATTGTTTCTAGAATGAATTAGGGTTTCTATGTCCATTTGACTGATGAAGCCTTAATTTACCCAATTGGCACTAACTAATCAAGTGTAACCCTAATCATGTAGAGCCATGTGCCATAGAACCATCTTTAGTGTCAGAACTTGGTGGATGGTAAAACGAGTATTCCTAAGGGAAACTTAGAGCGCATATTATGGAATATCTGAAGTACATGTTACCCTAACCCCAACTATTTAGGGAGGATGACTGCGGTCATACCTAGCCCTCTTTTTTAGAATGGTTGTGATCGTGTCTCGGTGATTATCATGTGATAAAGGTTTTGCTTCGCATACCTTGGTTTCTAGAGTCATGACCTATACCAAGGTGGGGTAGTTGTTTGCAGGATATGTCATTGTTTTGCAATTAGACTGAGATGTCAATGTAGTGTAGACGCATACTGACTGAGTATGGAGAAGATCTTAGAGTCCGACTCTTCCTTGATCTTATATGGAACTAATTGCAACTAAGCGGTGGTCAGTTGGACTTTGAGTGGTATGACTCAAACTCCCAAGGGCATAATATATAAAAGATTTAATATAAGTTGTGTAGTATACTTTCTAGGGTTAAGTACATTACACATTGGTTGAGTAGCCCTTGTCTTGTCTTTATACTACATAGTTCTTACATGATGCGGACTTATGAAATTTGATTAATTCTACTTGATGTTAAAGCTTATTTGCTTAAATGCTTAGAATGTTTAAACTATTCAATCTACTTAAATTATTTATTCAATACCCTATCTACTTAGTTCATTTACTATTAATTAACCTATTAAAATCAATATTTGTTGTAGAGAGTTATATCTCTCACTGGGACTGGGTCTCACCCATGGGTCACCACATCTTTGTAGGTGGTCACAAATAGTGTGGTCGAGGTCATGCTATAGAGGAGGATCATCTTTGTTGGATCGATGGGCTCTAGAGGGGGGGTGAATAGAGCTACACACACTTCACAAAATCGATTAGACCACCAATTTAAATGAAGTGCAAAAACTAATGCAAGCAGCAATTTGATATCCTATTCTAGCATACAAAGCAAGGATAAGAGATAATGAATATCATGCACTTGGACAGGTGGTTTAGAGTGGTTCCACGTCCTAAACTTAGGAGCGATGTCAGTCCACTACCTAGAGTTGGTTAGACTCTAGGATTTGCAACTTGGTCCTCTTATATATTACGATAAGATTACAAGAAATAAAAACCACACAACCAAGGGCTTAATTACACAAGCTAAGATCTTCAACCTATCCAAGGACTTACCCACAAAGCGAGATTCTTTGGCCTTCTACAAAGGACTTACCCAATCTCACCTTTGTCTTCAGCCTTGCAGGGATTACCTATCTTACTTGAGCTTGCCTTGCACCTCTCCTTCACTTGGAGAGCTTGCCCACGTTTTCCCTTCACCAAGGGAGCTGGAGCAACGATCAATCTTCACTCTTGAAGATCAGCAGCACATCTTCCCCTTCACTCGGAGAAGAACAACAACAATTCCTCTTTCACTCAGAGAAGAAGCTTCAATCAATCTTCTATTTGATTTGGAGGTGGGAAGAAACAAGGGAGAGCTTTACATAGCACAAAAGATAGCTCTCATACACAGGAACCTATCTCACTCACGAAATTATCTTGAAGGTAGAGAGAGAAAGGGGCTCAAGGGCTTGGAACACTCTCAACTAAGCTAGAACCAAGTTTGCAATGGAAAGAGCATCTTGGAATGAAGTCCAAGGGGTTCTATTTATATTTGAGGGTGGCCCTTTATGTTGTGGGACACTTGGGTGCAAAAGTGATCATTTTTCCTTCAAGAAAACGGTCATATTTTTGCCCAAAACAATTCACCAACGGTCATATTACTTTTTCTGCAAATTCCGTACAGTGCATTTGGTCGAGTATCAATGGGTGTAACTCGACCGATCAGGTAACAGGCAATCTGATGTTGAACTGATCGGTCGAGTTTGTCCTGAGGAAACTCGACCGACCATTTCAACTGGAAATGGCCTACTACCCAATCGGTCGAGTTCTGTGAGTGCACAACTCGACCGATTGCAATCTTCAGAATATCGACTCAGGATGATCGGTCGAGTTTCAGGGTGGGAAACTCGACCGACCAAGTGCCTGAAATGGATTTTCTAATTTGTAATAAAAGTGATTTGCACTTGGTGAATTTTGTCCCAAACAATTTTCTCTTCTAAGTTACAAGAATATACATCGTTATAAGTGATTACATTTAAGTTCTAAGGTGATTTACATGGAAATCCTAAATTGCACACTTGTAATCAATTTGGCTTGCACTTGGCCCATTGTAGGGCTTGTATATGTGATCCTTTTCATGTACCTAATGTCTGCAAACAATCTTTAACGCACATGTTAGATACATATGAATGGAATGGTTAAGTCATTATCAAAATATAGGTAATGTATAACCTCTAGGTCAACATTCTCCCCCTTTTTGACAATGACAAACCATTCCTCAAACATATTGAAAAGGATAAGAAAATTAAACCTTTGCCTTGTGAATTAGGGGGATTCATGATAAGAACAATTGGAATTGCTCCCCCTCAATCTATGCTTCCTCTCACCTGCATGTTAGGTTTTCTATACATAGCAAAAACCAAAAATCTATGTAATATGTAATCCTTTACATGTCATATGATCAACAAAAATTTAACAAGAAAAGGATCACCTAGGCAAGAGAGAAATAGTATTATCACAATAAAAACAATATGATTGAGTTTCATACCATGAGCTATTTCTCCCACTTTTGACATTATCAAAAAGGAAGGGGGTGTAGAAGAGAAAAATCTAGGTCTTCTCCAAGACTCAACCACACATATATGCAAAAGATGATAAACAGCATTTGTAAAGGCATATAACATACAACCACAGAGGAGAAACATACAATCCAAGTCAGAATCAAAATATAGCTCACCAAACACCAAGCATAAGATAACACGGATGAAATAGCCAAAGTGTAGCAATGATATTCCAACTCAGACATATGTTCTCATAAGCGACTACAACCATAAAAGCGAGAAAATAGAGAATAAGAAAATAGTACAGCTCAGACTAATGTGCCAGGATGTTGCTTATACAAAAGAGTCTAGAAAGATATATATAATAGACATGCTAGACTATAATCTAAGACAACCTCCTAGACATCTAAGCTATCTATGTGAACTGCGTCCTCGTCATCGCCGGGGTTGTAGTCCTCATCACCATCTGAAGGCGGGGCAGTTGTGCCAGCAGCAGAACCAGCACCATCATCGCCATCCTCGGCAGAAGAACCATCACCATCAGCATCATCAGCATCCTCGTCGGCATCCTTATCGGCATCCTCAGCCTGGTCAGGCATGTCCTCGTCAGCAGGACCAAAGGAACGACCAGGCCAGCGGGAATTCTGCTCAGCCCATGACATGCCAAGAGCTAGAAGCTCCTTGGCCTGCGGAAAGGATGGAGCAGAGTCACCCAAGGACGTGAGCAGGTTGGCCAGGGGGCCAGCAGGTAGCGGTAGATAAGCAGGAGTAGAGCTACTGGAGGGATACTGAGGTGGAGCAGCAGCGGAAGGCTCGGCAGCAAACTGTGGTGGAGCAGGGAAGTATTGCTCATACGCATAGGAGGCATAAGCACTACCCAGATATGGCTGGTAAACTGGGTAGGGTGAGGAGCAGGATAGATTCATGTGAGACATGATGGCACATAAATCCTGATGAAGGTGCTCCTGAGCCTGGATATTGTACACATGTGCATGCATCATGTAACCCAGAAGGGTTTCATTTGATGCTCTGAAAGATGCACGACTAGGGTGAGGGTGGGGCTGCGGGGGTGGAGCCTGGGTGGAGGGGGGAGGGGCACCAGAACCAGAGGCGGAGGCAGAGGCTGAGGCTGAGGCTGAGCCAGAAGCACCAGGGGCAGGGACAGACTTCAGAAGAGTGGTTTCACTAATGCACACTCCCTTTCGAGCAACCGGGTAATGGTAGTGGGAAAAGAGTGATTTCTCAGTGGCGAACTGGAAGAGACCACAGATCAAGGCTGGATAGGGAGGATGGGTGCCCTTGGTGTTCTTGCCTTTGTCAAAGCAGGTCATATGATGTAGAATGTAACGAGCCCACTTGACACCTATGTTGTTCAAAAAACGATACATCAAAACTGTTGTGTTTTCCGCAATATCCATTTGATTTCGCTTCGGATGGATGTTGCAGTTAAGCACAAGGGCTAGGATGCGCTTCTGGAGGTCAAGGGAGGAGGAGGGAAGGGTGGACCGCTTCTTATAGGCCACGTCAGGCTTTTTCAAATATCGATGAATATCCGGTAAAGTCAATTCATAATGTTTGTAAAAGCCTTCCGGGTCTAAAAGATCAAAATACTCATCATAGCCCCGGCGCCAAGTAGTGGTTTCTTCGTCTCCGGCAAGATAGAGATTGAAAGTCTCCTCGGATATTTGAAACCAATGACCGGCGATCATCGATGTTAGGACTATTTCGATATTTGGCGGGGGAACAATCGAATCATAGTTCTAGCGTAGATTAGCATAGAACTCGTGAACTGCTTTGGTACTAGATAGCTGATTGTTGAAGCAGTCACTCTCGATTGCAAGGGCGGAAAGGTTGTGATGTGCAAGAAGTTGTACTATGGAGTTGATATGGTTTTGAAAACGGGTTGGACCAACAAGGGGGCGGAAAGGAAAAGGAGACCTAGGAAGGAGATCCTTATACCTATTGACAGCCTCTAGAGATACAAACGTAGTGTTATCAAAGGGAATCAACAGTTGGGTCGAGGAAGAAGCTGGGGCATTGCTGGGGGCGGGTTGTTTTCTCCTGTGGGAAGCCATGGAAGCAAAAACAAGAGAAGAAAACGCACACACAAGCAAAATGAACCTCAAAACCCAAAAAGAACACACAACCGTCGCCCGGGAAGGTCAGGAGCAAGCTTCTAAGGCACCCTAGGGCTGGGAAAGGGAAAGGGTTAGGGCTAGGGTGGAGAGCACGGGCCAAGAGAAGAGGAATCGGTCGGCTATTTTCAAGTTGCAAGGGAAAATAGTCGGCCGATCCTAAGTTTTAAGTTAGCGCAACCCTTCGATCGGTCGAATTCTGAGACAAGACAACTCGACCGATCGGTCCACTGAAGAACATCTCTCGGCTCCTGATTGGTCGAGTTTTCTGGGGTGAAACTCGACCGATGGTCAACCTAACCTAGAAATCTAAAACTTAGATTCTAGCCACATACATGCCTATTAAATTTATTTTTCCATTCTATTATGCATAAATAACATACCTAGGCACATTTTTCTCATCATTGGGCACTATTTAGAAACGCAAAATTTGATAAAAACCCAAAAAAAAGCAAAAACTAGGCATATTGATTGGAAAATTAAGCATAAGCAAGCATGTATAGGCAACATAAGGTGAAGAATGACATGAGCAAGCATATAGGATAGAGACCACTAGCTAGATCACATAGCAATATCATTTAAATCAATAATGAGCAGTTTAGATTGAATAAAGTTAAATTGATCTCTAGCTAGATGTTTTGTAAAACTGTCTGTCAACTGATTTTCCGTGTCCACATGTGTGATATAGATATCTTTCTTGGCAATGTGGTCACGAAGAAAATGATGGCGAACCTCTATATGTTTAGCTCTACAATGCAATATAGGATTATAAGAGAGGTTAATTGCACTAGTATTGTCACAAAAGATAGGAGAAGCATCAAAAAATATGTTAAAGTCTTAGAGCATTTGCTTCATGCATAGGACATGTGCACAACAACTCCCGGCTGCAATGTATTTAGCTTCGGTAGTTGATAATGCCACTGTACTTTGTTTCTTGGAGAACCAAGACACTAAGCATGGTCCTAGAAGGAAGCAAGTGCCACTTGTGCACTTTCTATCAATCAAACACCCTGCATAATCTGCATCACTATATGCCGTAAGAGTAAAATCCCTTGATTTAGGATACCATAGACCAAAATTTTGAGTTTTGGCTAAGTACCTCAAAATTCTCTTAACAGCAGTGAGATGCGACTTCTTAGGGCAAGATTGAAAGCGAGCGCACAATCCAACACTAAACATAATGTCGGGTCTAGAGGTAGTTAAGTAAAGTAAACTTCCTATCATACCTCTATAGAGCTTCTCATCTACCTTTTCACCTTCTTCATCTTTATCAAGTTTGGCGGTGTTTGACATGGGTGTATCCATCGGCTTCATGTTCTCCATCCCAAAGTGCTTGAGTAGTTCGGTTGTGTATTTGCCTTGGTTGATGAAGTTTCCTTCCTTTGTTTGCTTGATTTGAAATCCGAGGAAGAAGGTCAACTCACCCATCATGCTCATTTCAAATTCACTCTGCATAAGAGAACTAAACTCCTTGCAAAGATCAAGATCAGTCCCGCCAAAAATGATATCATCAACATATATTTGTATGATAAGAAAATGGTTAGAAGTGTGTTTTAGAAACAAAGTAGAATCAACTTTGCCCATGACATACCCATTATCTAACAAAAAGTTCTTTAATTTCTCATACCAAGCTCGAGGTGCTTGTTTGAGTCCATAGAGAGCTTTTTGTAGCAAGTAAACATGATTGGGTAATTTGTCATTTTCAAAGCCCGGAGGTTGAGCAACAAATACTTCCTCCTCGATTGTACCGTTCAAAAATGCACTTTTAACATCCATTTGATAAAGCAAGAAATTTTTATAACTAGCAAAAGCAAGTAGCATACGGATAGATTCTAATCTAGCAACAGGAGCATAAGTTTCATCAAAATCAATACCTTCCTGTTGGTTGTAACCTTGTGCTACTAACCTTGCTTTGTTCCTTACCACTTTTCCTTGCTCATCAAGCTTGTTGCGGTAGACCCATTTGGTGCCAATGATCTTTCTATCATTTGGTCTTGGCACTAGAGTCCACACACGGTTCTTCTCAAATTGCTCAAGCTCTTCTTGCATGGCAAGGATCCACTCATCATCACCAAGGGCATCTTTGACATTCTTTGGCTCTAGTTGGGAGATGAAGGCACTATCTGCTTGTTCTTTGTTGTGAGCATCTCGTGTCCTCACTCTCTCAAACGGATTGCCAATGATCAACTCCTTGGGGTGATTCTTTGCAAAGCGGGGAGTGGGATCCTTCTTTTCTTCTTCTTATTCTTCTTCTACAACCTGCTTGCCTTTGTCTTTGATGTTGAGATCTTTTAAGATAGGAATTATTTCATCCGCAACATCATCATCACCAATATGCTTGCCAATAACAGGGTTAATTTTAATAAATTTAACATTTATAGATTCTTCAATTTTAGATAGTTCAATGTTAAACACTCTATATGCCCTGCTAGTAGTGCTATAGCCTAGGAAGAAAGCCTTGTATGATTTCGGATCAAACTTGTCAAGAGAATCCTTAGTGTTTAAAACAAAACAAGGACATCCGAAAACATGAAAGAAATCAATAGACGGCTTCCTACCTCGCCATAGTTCATAGGGGGGTTTCTTGAAAGTCGGATGTGTGAAAACTCGGTTTTGCACAAAACATGACGTGCTAACGGCTTCAGCCCAAAACTTCTTAGGAGTGTCATACTCAAGAAGCATGGTCCTAGCCATCTCTTGTAGCGATCTATTCTTCCTCTCAACAACTCCATTTTGTTGAGGTGTGCGAGGAGAAGAGAAATTGTGTGAATAACCCGATTTTTCACAAAAACGTTCAAAAAGATCATTTTCAAACTCTCCCCCATGATCACTACGGATGGAAACAACATGGCAAGAAGCTTCGTTTTCAACTCGTTTACAAAAGCTCGAGAAAACATCAAGTGTATCGCTTTTAGAAACAAGAAAGAAAGTCCAAGTATATCTAGAAAAATCATCAACAATAACAAGACAATACTTGGAGCCACAAAGCGTTTGTGTTCTCATTGGTCCGAAAAGATCAATATGAAGAAGCTCAAGAACTCTATTGGTACTCATGACTCCTTTGGATTTGAAGGAGGATTTGGTTTGTTTCCCTTGTGTACAAGGTTGGCATTCCTCATCCTTTTCAAAATCCAATTTAGGAAGTCCTCGAACCAAGTCCTTTTTGTTCAATTTCTTCATTTGATGCAAATTCACATGACCCAAACAACGATGCCAACGTGAAAGATCATTTTTATCCACAACTAAGCATCTATCTATTATGGGCTTAAGATCATAGAGAACAATCACATAGAGATTACCATTTCTAGTTCCCTTATATATAACATTGTAGGACATGGAATCTAGAAGCAAGCATTCTAAAGAAGTAAATAGCACAAGATAACCATTGTCACATAATTGGCTAACACTAATTAAATTGTGATGTAGGCCATCAACAAGAAATACATTTTAATGCATAATTCATTGCCTACATCACCCTCACCTATAACCTTACCCTTCTTTTTGTCCCCGAAGGTTACCGATCCTCCTTTCTTTTTCACAAATTTGTTGAAATGGCTGATTTCTCCAGTCATATGCTTAGAGCAGCCACTATCAACAATCCATTTCTTTTTAACCTGCAAGAAAAGAGGATGTCGGAACCCAACTCAAACTTTGGGGTCTGGGGTTAGCTTGGGGACCCATTTCATCTTTGGGTTGGTCCCCTTGGGCTTGTAAGGACAATAGGTAGAATAATGGTCATCACATTTGCAATGAATACAAACCATGGGGTTTTTAGAGCCGAGAGACTCTCCATTGAAAGTTGGAGGTTCCACACTCTTTTTCTTACCCTTCTTCTTCTTACCTTTAGGAGTAGTCCCATTATATCCTAAACCACTAGTACCAACTTGTTTGGTAGAGTGCTCTAGGACATCATTTAGGGATTTCTTACCCGAAAGAAACCTTTGCAAAGTAGATCTTAATTTAGCATTATCATCACTAAGATTTACAACAGTAGTGGATAGACTAGCAAGATCTTCTCTAATATGCAAGAGGTCGGCCTCAAAACAGAGGGTTTTAGTAAGAAGAGAATCTTTTTCTAGAGTTAAGCTAGCAACTTCATTTCTAGGAAAAACAGGTCTAGAAGATAAATCATTTATTTGAGCAAGCAATTTAGCATTTTCAGATTTAAGAACAACTATCTCTCTTTGATAAGCGTAGACTTCATCTCTCCTAGCATCATCAATAAGCTTGAGTTCTACATTTTCAGTTTTTAGAATATCAAGCTCATCTAGGCATTTTTGGTTTTCCATCTTAAGATTTTCAATAGTTTTAAGATATGTACCATTCTCAATATCTACTCCATTGTATTGAAGTTCAAGATCAAGAAATTGCCCTTGCAAGGAATCTATGCTATCAAGATGTAATTTCTCATTTTTATCAAGAATGTCAATTTTTGCATAGAGATCATCAACAATTTTGCCTAATCTTTTCCTTTTAGATTTACATTTAGCAAAAGAAGATTGGTATTCATTAAGCATATCAATAAGAGTTTCCTTAGATAGCTCATGTAAACTAATATCACTTACTTTACTTACCTCATTTACCTCAATTACATCTTCACTTGTAGAGGCCATGAGGGCAAGATGACATTCTCCATCTTCGAAGCTTGAGGAGCTTGAAGAAGAGGACTCCCATGCCGCATGAGTTACATCTTTGGACCTTCTCTCCTTCTTGTCTTTTCTTTTGTACTTTGCTTCTCTCTTGTACTTGTCATCCTTCTTGTGGCTGCTCTTATGATGGCTCTTCTTGGCCATTGGGCAGTCACTCTTGTAGTGGCCTTTTTTACCACACTCGTAGCACCTTGGAGTCGAGGAGGAGGGTTTGCTCTTGAAGTGCTTCCCCTTTGAGTATTTGGCTTCATGATCATTTACACCTTCATCTTCACTTGAGGAAGGGCAGGGAGACTTCATGGCAAGTTGTTGTTGTCGGACCATTTCTTCAATTTGAGCTTTGAAGGAGGTGTCCTTTATCTTCTTTGATTCCTTCTCTTCTCTTTTCTCCTCTTCCTCTTGCTTGTCAAGCCTTGGTTCATGGGCTTGAAGGTTACCAACCAGCTCCTCGGTTGATAACTCGCTTAGCTTGTAGACTTCTTTAATAGAGGTGACATTTGGCTCCCATCTCTTTGGAAGAAATCTCAAGATCTTGGCATTGATTGTACCTCTATCCATGACACTCCCAAGGGCTGCAAGGCTGTTCAAGATGACATTTAACCTTGTGTACATATCCGCTACCCTCTCATTTTTCCCCATCTTGAAGTTCTCAAGAAGACCACCAAGCATGTAGACCTTGGCCTCCTTGACTTGCTCGGTCCCTTCATAGGTGACACACAACTTGTGCCATATCTCATGCGCCGTGTCCCATGAAGAGATGCAGTTGAACTCCGATGGTGTAAGGGCGGCGTAGATGATGCTCACGGCTTTAGCATTGAGTTGAGCACGCTTCATCTCCGCTTCCGTCCATGTGGTGATGTCGCCTTTTGGATCTTCATACTTGAGATGGACAATCTTCCACATTTCGAAACTCACCCCTTGGAGATAGAATTGCATTCTCCTTTTCCAATATAAGAAGTTTGTGTCGTCGAAGACCGGGGGTCTCATGGAGAAGCTTCCTTCAAGGTTGAGTGACCCAAGAGTCGAATCGCCCATCTTCTCCTACTTGTAGAAGTAGCTTGGAGAAGACCTGCTCTTATACCACTTGTTGGATCGATGGGCTCTAGAGGGGGGGTGAATAGAGCTACACACACTTCACAAAATTGATTAGACCACCAATTTAAATGAAGTGCAAAAACTAATGCAAGCAGCAATTTGATATCCTATTCTAGCATACAAAGCAAGGATAAGAGATAATGAATATCATGCACTTGGACAGGTGGTTTAGAGTGGTTCCACGTCCTAAACTTAGGAGCGATGTCAGTCCACTACCTAGAGTTGGTTAGACTCTAGGATTTGCAACTTGGTCCTCTTATATATTAAGATAAGATTACAAGAAACAAAAACCACACAACCAAGGGCTTAATTACACAAGCTAAGATCTTCAACCTATCCAAGGACTTACCCACAAAGCGAGATTCTTCGGCCTTCTACAAAGGACTTACCCAATCTCACCTTTGTCTTCAGCCTTTGATAACCTCCCATTTTAGTCGATTATCTTAGTCTTTTTCTTTAGTTTTCCATACTCTTTTTAAGTTTACACTATACATAATCCTAATTTTACCCCTTTTTTGTAAATATACCATCAGACTAACTTTTCCTTTCTATATATGCAGAAAAAGCACAAAAATCATAAAAGAATAACTCAGCCTCAAGACCAAGTGGATTCAAACGGTCCCAAGACCGCATGAAGCCAACCGGTCTTGAGACTGCATGGAGTCAAACGGTCCCAAGACCGCATGAAGCCAACCGGTCCTGAGACCGCATGGAGTCAAACGGTCCCAAGACCGCATGAAGCCAACCGGTCTCGAGACCGTATGAAGCCAACCGGTCCTGAGACCGCATGGAGTCAAACGGTCCCAAGACCGCATGAAGCCAACCGGTCTCGAGACCGCATGGAGTCAAACGGTCCCAAGACCGCATGAAGCCAACCGGTCCCGAGACCGCATGGAGTCAAATGGTCTCAAGACCGCATGAAGCCAACCGGTCCCGAGACCGCATGGAGTTCAAACGGTCTCAAGACCGCATGAAGCCAAACGGTCCCGAGACCGCATGGAGTTCAAATGGTCTCAAGACCATTTGAAGCCAAACGGTCCCGAGACCGCATGGAGTTCAAACGGTCCCAAGACCACATGAAACCAAACGGTCTCACGGTCCAAACGGTCTTGAGGCCCCAAACGGTCTTGAGGTCCAAACGGTCTCCAAACCATTTGGACTTCACTCAAGGCCTATAAATAAGACCCCAAGGGTCCTCCATCAAAAAAAAGTCTCAGCCATCCAAAGGCTACCCCAACCGTTCCAGAGCTCCTGCCACTTCCATCCTCTGCCCTGGGGCTATCGGTCTGAGATCCATACTCCATCCTGAAGCTGCTTTCTCCTTCTTCTCCAAGAAGGTGGGAAGGGGAGACCTCTTCATCGTGCAACCTACGAAGACTGGTGGATCGTTGCTCTCTCTCTCCAAGGGGTTGACTTTCCTCCCTCCTTTGTGGGGATGATGCTCTCTCTCTCTCTTCTCGACTCCTTCTTGGTCTTAGTCATGAGGGAGTAGTCTTCTTCACTAGGGTGCGGGGGTAGCCCCTCTACCCATACTTTCATATCATGTAAAATGTAATCCTTAAGTTGTAATGTAGAGTTCTTATCTTTGTCAGTTTAACATCAAACGATTAATGAATACTTGTTGCTTGATCTCCAACTTGTGTTATCTTTTATCTTTTAGTATGAATTGTCTACGTTTGTACTATTAGATTTGAAACTCGTTTGCATGTTGGTTCTTGATGCATGTATCCACCATGTATCTGTTTCGGTATCTAGAAGTGTATCTCAAGAAGTGGAGTAAACTCACTATCATCTGTTGCACTTTCATACTATGAAATGGAATCAGTTGACGTATGGAAGTGCAACCTTAGTAAGTTGAGGAACACACTTTGCGAGGGGAATGATGTAAAGTAATGTGACCATTTGATCGGGAATGGTTGGCGTTGCAACATTCCCGCACTTCTTGTAGCTAGATTATCTGAAAGGAGGCTAGGTCTACAAGGATACTAACTGACCGAACTCTTTTTGCAGGTTAAGTTTTGCTTTGCATGTGTTGATCGATGTGTAGTGGCAGTGAAAACCGATCACACCCTAGTGATCTTTATCATAGTTTAACTCTTAGATTTACTTGCTTTCTTTACTTTTCATGTTCTTAGTTTAAAACCATCAAAATCCAACTTTCGATATAAGTACCTACTAGTGAGTGACTAAGTGAAGTTCTATACATTTTTCATCTTGTTGCTTGCAACAAGACCGTTGTCTTTTGGGTTCGATCCTAAATCTGTACTATGATAAGGCTTCCATACTCTTATGGGGTTGGAGTGTTTATCTAAGCACCAGTTCTAGGTAAACCTAGGGAAGACATCAATCCTCTCTAGAGTTTTTGGTGCATAACCCTGGGACTCCCATTGGAAGAGTAAAATCTTTTGGTGTAAGTCCCAGCTCTCCATCAGCCTTGCAGGGATTACCTATCTTACTTGAGCTTGCCTTGCACCTCTCCTTCACTTGGAGAGCTTGCCCACGTTTTCCCTTCACCAAGGGAGCTGCAGCAACGATCAATCTTCACTCTTGAAGATCAGCAGCACATCTTCCCCTTCACTCAGAGAAGAACAGCAGCAACTCCTCTTTCACTCAGAGAAGAAGCTTCAATCAATCTTCTATTTGATTTGGAGGTGGGAAGAAAGAAGGGAGAGCTTTACATAGCACAAAAGATAGCTCTCATACACAGGAACCTATCTCACTCATGAAATTATCTTGAAGGTAGAGAGAGAAAGGGGCTCAAGGGCTTGGAACACTCTCAACTAAGCTAGAACCAAGTTTACAATGGAAAGAACAGCTTGGAATGAAGTCCAAGGGGTTCTATTTATAGTTGAGGGTGGCCCTTTATGTTTTGGGACACTTGGGTGCAAAAGTGATCGTTTTTCCTTCAAGAAAACGGTCATATTTTTGCCCAAAACAATTCACCAACGGTCATATTACTTTTTCTGCAAATTTTGTACAGTGCATTCGGTCGAGTATCAATGGGTGTAACTCGGCCGATCAGGTAGCAGGCAATCCGATGTTGAACTGATCGGTCGAGTTTGTCCTGAGGAAACTCGACCGACCATTTCAACTGGAAATGGCCTACTACCCTATCGGTCGAGTTCGGTGAGTGCACAACTCGACCGATTGCAATCTTCAGAAAATCGACTCAGGATGATCGGTCGAGTTTCAGGGTGGGAAAATCGACCGACCAAGTGCCTGAAATGGATTTTCTAATTTGCAATAAAAGTGATTTGCACTTGGTGAATTTTGTCCCAAACAATTTTCTCTTCTAAGTTACAAGCATATACATCGTTACAAGTGATTACATTTAAGTTCTAAGGTGATTTACATGAAAATCCTAAATTGCACACTTGTAATCAATTTGGCTTGCACTTGGCCCATTTTAGGGCTTGTATATGTGATCCTTTTCATGTACCTAATGTCTGTAAACAATCTTTAACGCACATGTTAGATACATATGAATGGAATGGTTAAGTCATTATCAAAATATAGGTAATGTATAACCTATAGGTCAACAATCTTGGTAATTGATAGACTCTAAAGGTTGGTCAGATGTAGATTATAGTAGTAGAGTCCTAGTGTCATCCATGTACTCTTAGGTCCGGGTATGGGATGTGTTTAGTAGAAGACTTTCTTGTAACGAGACAAGATTTTGGCATAATGTCATTGTATGTAGATATGGCATTTACATGTGAAATATCTTTTGTATATAGGATGTGGTTGTGGCCATTGGACACAGACATAATTACATGTTACAATATATAAGAGTGGAAAAGATGGACCTTTATGTAAATGTCTCTAAATTGGTTTGTGATGTGAAATTGGTTTTAATTATTCTGCATTTTTGACTATGCGATTAATTAGAAGTTGACCGTGTTTTATGATTTGAGTAATCTCATTGAGTGTGATGAGGTGTCATAGTTAAGTTGGTATTAGAGCTCTAGGTTCACTGAGTCTACATGAATATAGGACTTAGATTTGAGTTTGTTCTTATGAATCCAACATATCTGATCATAGCTTATGCTTATGTAGATATGTTTGGAGGACATGAAGAACACACCAAGACTAGCTATGTTGCACCAGGAGGAGGTGCATGGAGGAAGACACATAATGACAGAGTGCCAGAGATAGGGCCAGATCAGCGCGCAATGCCTCAGATGGACCCGACAATGATGGCCAATCCGGAGTTTCAGTCTATGTTTAGACTGATGGTGGCCATGATTACACATATAGCAGATAGCACACTAGCACCTCAATCTAGGGCAACTGTCCCTAATGTGGAATCCCAAGGTGTCACGAAGATGTTTGAATGTGGTAGAGGAGTTGGGGCGATCGAATACGATGGTACTTCTGATCCAATAGATGTGAACATCTGGCTTACTCAGATCGAGAAGGCATTCAAGATTTTGAACATCCCTAAAGAAGACAAAGTAAAGCATGTTGTCTACCTGTGAAGGTTAGTGTTGGCCACTGGTGGGCCATATAAGAGGAGAAAAGTCCAGGAGTGGTGATAGGTTGGGAGCAAGTTTGGCTAGAGTTTGTCAGTCGATACTTCATAGAGGTATACCTAGATGAGAAAATCTCTAGTTCAAGAAGATTCATCAGGGAGCTATGACTATCAATGAGTATGAATGAAAGTTTATGGAGCTTCTAAGGTTGTACCAGTACATGGTAGATACAAATAAGGAAAGGATCTGTAGGTTTGAGTAGGGCCTAAATATGGAGTTCACTATAATGGCATCATCCCTAGAGAATAGGGAAATGTTTTACACCTTTGTGGAATATGTAAGGAGGACTGAGAGATATTCCATTGAAAAGCGTGAAGCTAATGCTAATAAAAGACCAGCTTTGGTCCAAGGACAATCATCTGGAGGATTTAATAAGGCAAGATTTACTCCACCATAGTCATAACAGAGGTTGACTTTTACGAACAAAAGGTCATTCACTCCATCCCAGTGGACCCCGAGTAGGGGTAGAGGTTGCAATTTTCCACTTCAGGAGCCCACAGCACATCATCAAGTTCATTGATAGGGCCGTCTAGGCCATGGTATGAAAGTAAGACATGTAAGCGTGGACAGGTGGGACACATAAAATGGTATTGCCCTATGAAAGATAAGGAGGTGACTTAGCAACCAAGGAAAAGTTAGTAGGGTTCACAATAGTGACAGTTTAACAATAGTAGTGGCAGAGGACACAGTCAAACATCATAGGCAGGATCCTCTGTACATGCAAGTATATGACGTGGGTGGCAATAGGTGATGTCTAGGTTCTATGCTATGAGCCAACCAGAAGTAGTGGTCAATCCACGAGTCATGACAGGTTAGATGGAGTTATTTCATTCTGATTTGTCTACTTCTTGTTTCAAATAGTATTTGTGTTAGTAGACCTAGGTGTGATGCACTCCATTATTACTAGAGAGATGATAGATAGTTGTTATGTACTTGTTAATCATAGATCTGATAGTCTTCGACTGGAAACACCATTGGTTGGTTCCATAGAATTACAGAAAGTATGTTCCTCTTGTGTTCTTTCACTCTTAGGATACAGCATTCAAGTGGATCTTTTGCCACTTGACATTCATGGTTTTGATGTGATCTTAGGAATGGATACCTTGGAGAAGTACAATGTGATGATGATTGTAGTTCCAAGATAGCAACATTTCATGATGGAGATGTCTCATGGATCTTTAGGTGACAAGTTGATTCTTCCCATGTGTTAGATGTTAGGGATGAGACAAGGATGTGAGTCTTTCTTAGCTCATGTGGTATATACCAAGGTGAGAGGTTCTAGTATCCAAGAAGTACTAGTGGTATGGGAGTTTGATGATGTCTTTCCTGAGGAATTTCCCAGAGTTCCCCCTCTTAGAGAGATTGATTTTGAGATCAATTTGGTTCCTAGAACACAACCCACAACATAGTCACCATACAGGATGGCACCGACAGAGATGCAAAAGTTAAAGAAATAGTTGTGGGAACTATTAGAGAAGGTTTTCATCAGGCTGTGCACTTCCCCTTAGGGTGCTCTCATGTTTTTTGTCAAAAAGAAGGACGATTCAATGAGGTTATGCATAGAGTGCTGACAGTTAAACAAGGTGGCAATAAAGAATAAGTATCCTTTGTCAAGGATTGATGATCTTTTTGATCATTTGAGAGGTGACACTATTATTTCAAAGATATACCTCAGGTCAGGTTACCATCAGTTGAGGTTAAGGAGAATGACATACCTAAGTCATCTTTTAGGACTAGGTACGGTCATAATGAGTTTGTAGTTATGCCATTTGGGATAACCAATGCACCTGTAGCTTTTATGGACCTGATGAATCAGGTGTTTACACCTTATCTTGGTCACTGTGTGGTCGTGTTTATAGATGACATATTGATATATTCCAAGAATAGTCAGCAACATGAGCAACACCTTCACCATGCATTAACTTTGTTATGGCAGCACAAGCTATATGTTTAGTTTAGCAAGTGTGAGTTCTGGTTGTCAGAGGTGTCTTTTCTAGGACATTTTATATCAGCTAAAGGTGTTTGTGTGGACCCTAAGAAGGTTGAATCTATACTAGAGTGGGAACAACCCAAGACACTGATAGAGATTTGCAATTTTCTAGGTTTGGTAGGTTACTACATGAGGTTCATCAAGGACTTTAGTTCTGTAGCGTTACCCCTAACTACGTTTAACCAGGAAGGATGTTCTTTTTTCTTGGAATGACAAATGTCAACATACTTTTCAGTTGTTGAAAGAAAAGTTGACTAGTGCACCAGTGTTAGTGCTTCTAGAGTAAGGAATGTCTTCTATGATTCTTTAAACAATGGGTTGGGATGTGTGTAGATGTAGGATAAAAAATGTGATTTCTTTTGCTTCGCAACAGCTTAAGAAACACGAGGAGAATTATCCAACACACTGGAGCTTGAAGTGGTGGTCCATGCCTTAAAGATCCAGAACTACTACCTTTATAGAGAAAAGTTTCATATATTCACTGACCATAAGAATCTACAGTATATCTTTTCAAAGTAGGAGCTGAATATGAGGCAGAGGAGATGGATCTATCTAATTAAGGACTATGATTGCAAAATAGATTACCATTTAGGAAAAGTGAATGTGGTAGTTGATGCTTTGAGTAGGAAGTCGTCTTCATCATCAATAGTATATAATGTACAATTATATTCATTGGTGTGCCATAAGAGAGATATGTTGGTATCTCTTCGTCAGATGAATGTACATCTAGAAGTTTCTTTGTTGTTAGGTCTTTTAGCACAATTACATGTCAAACCTACCTTGAGACAGTACATTCATGATGCACAACAGAACGATACTAAGATACAAAATATCCCATCAGGGATTGGTAGTGAAAAGTATTATGGCTTCCATGAAGCGGATGATGGTACAGTTTGTTACCACAATAGGACAGTGGTTCCTGATGTTGATGGATTGAGGAAGATGGTACTTGAGGAGGCTCTCTCCTCTATGTATGAAATGCATCCTAGAAGTACCAAGATGTACCAGAATTGAAGGACTTGTATAGGTGGCCATGTGTAAAATGTGAAGTGGTAAATTTTGTTGCCATATGTCCAATTTGTCAGCATGTGAAGGTTGAGCACCAGAAGCATATAGGTACATTACAACCCTTTCCAATACCACAGTGGAAATGGGATCATAATACCATTGAATTTGTGGTTGGTCTTCCTAGGACATCCAAGGGCCATGATTCCATATGGGTAATAGTAGACAGATTTACTAAGTCAGATCACTTTCTGCTAGTCAATATGATGTTTATAGCAAAGAAGTTGGCACAAGTATATATTGATGAGATAGTTCGTCTACATGGCATTCCAGTGACTATAGTTTCTGACAAAGGTCCACAATTCACAAGTCATTTTTGGAAACGTCTGCATTCGGCACTGGGAACACAGTTGTATTTTAGCAAAACTTTCCATCCTCAAATAGATGGCCAATCTGAAAGGACTATTCATACTTAGTAGGATCTCTTGAGAGCATGTGTCTTACATATTTTCTAGGTAGTTGGGATATACACCTGAGTCTAATAGAGTTTGCTTATAATAATAGCTATCATAGAATCATAAATATGGCTCCTTATGAGGCTCTATATGGGAGATGATGTTGGTCTCCTCATTGATGGTATGAAACAGGTGAATATCAACTTTTGGGTCTTGAGCTAGTACAACAAACTACAGAAAAGATTAAAGTGATACAATAACAATTGAAAGCAGTCTAAGATAAGAAACAATCTTATGTAGATAATCGTTGTAGACTGCTTGAGTTCCAAGTGGGAGACTGAGTATTTGTAGACTGCTTGAGGTCCAGGTGGGAGACAGAGTATATCTTAAAGTCTGTCCTTGTAAAAGTGTGTTGAGGTTTGGGAAAAAGTGTAAGTTGGCACCTAGATTTATGGGACCAAACCCTATACTAGCTTGTGTTGGAAAAGTAGCATACAAGTTGGAGCTATCGCCAAATCTACACATGTTACGTAATGTTTTTCACATCTCTATGCTGAGGGAGTGTCATCCAGATGCAGAGCAGACAATCCAACCAGTAGAGTTTGAGCTAGATGAGGATATTTCCTAATTTGAGGGTCTCGTGTTGATTCTTGATAGGAGGGTAAAGAAGTTGAAGAAGAAAGATATAGTGTTAGTGAAAGTTTTTTTACATCATCATGGTGTATAGGAAGCCACATGGGATCTATATGATGAGATGCGTAGGAAGTGCCCATCTCTCTTTGTGTAGGATTTCAGGTTGAAACCCTTTTTAGATGATTATAGTTGTAAGGCCACTGAACTTGCTTAAAGTGTTTCACAATCTTAATTATCATAATTGGATGCTTATAACCTTAATATAACCTTGTTATATTCTTTGGAATCATAAGACAAGCTTGTTCAAATTTGGTCCAATTTGGACATTATTTGAGCAAGTTATGCAATTTTTTATGTACATTTTGGACTTTTCTACAATTTACCCAATTGAGAGGTTTTCTTTACAATTTTCACATCAATAATGTTCCTTAGCTGTTATTTTATCATTCTTGAGCTTGTTGATCCATGGGTTCTCAATTGTACCTTGGTTAGAGGAGATTCCTTTCTATGTTAAATTAGGATTTACCCCCCCCCATGGACGAGCTACCTTCATGGCTATCAAACGATGGTTCCACTAGTTTGGGAAACATACGGTGGCCAAAAATTGATGTAACATCTGGTTTTCATCACTAGAAGGCTCTAGGTCGATGGTTCATGCTGGTTTGCTTCACTTCAACCCATGGTTCACTTAAAAGGATGATCAACTGATGGTTCTAAAAAAACCATCTTTTGACCTAAACCGTGAACAAATGATGGTACCTTCCACCAATAGATGGTGGCTGGCCTGGGAGACCATCAACTAATGTACCAGAAGGCCCCAACACCTGGTGAACCTTCTGGTTTCTCGTCCATGGAAGATTTAAGTCATTGATACATGGAGAGTTGCTTGCATGCTCATGCTTCTTCTCTACCTTATCCTCCAAGCTTTATATACTTATCCTTAAGCTCCCAAACGAAACTTTTGATATTTATCACTTTACTCATGCTAAGAACCTCATTCCCTCTCTATTTATCTGAATAGTACATGTCCAAGGTAGATGAAGAAGGCGATCTTCTTGGTGGAAGCTCCTTGGGTTTCGTTTTGCTTCCTTTAGGGTTTCTACAACTCCTTCTTGGTGATCTTAACCTAAATGAGTAAGTATTCCATCATTCCCTCCATTTCTTTCTCTTTTATTCTTCCTCCTACCTCTCTCTATGTTGGAACCTTGCTGTTCCATGGTAGAAGTTGCTCTAGAACTCAAGAACCTACCTTTCTTGCTTCTTCTTCTAGGGTTTTGCTTCCTTGTGGAGAAGGGTGCCTACTTAGTCGAGTTCAGATCTAAAACTTGGGATTTCTTGCCTTCTTTCTCAAGTTTCTTGCTTCTAGAATTCGGTTCTTCTCAGTAGAGGCGAGTTTTATAACCATATTTACTTATATTTCTTATGAAAATCTTGTTAAGTTCGTGTTTATGCTTAAAAGTGATGATCTAAGCATAAAGAAACCATGCTTGCTTGAGATTTTTATTTTTATGGTGTTCCCAATTTTGTTTTCAGTTATATATGAACCTGTAATCTTGTACACATACTGCCTAAGGTATAAGATGACTTGTTTCAGGTTGTTCTAAGAACTGACGGTGCTAAGCACCTAACAACCAATGGTCTAAATTAGGGTTTTCAAGTTATTTCCTTCACAACCACATGACCCGATGGTGATACCATGCAAAAACCAATGATATTGCTATCATGACAACCGTTGTGGTGACCAAGGGTGTCAATCAATGGTGACAACCGATGGTCACCCCTTAGGTCTGGTTTTGGCTTAATTAGAAGCTTAATGATCAACCACTATGTACCCCATGATGCTATCAATCAATGATAACATTAGCTCTATATTTTATGGTATTAAATGAATATAGTGTTGATCTAACAACTGAGGTGACTTAATGATCACAATCAATGGTGTATCAGGTCATCACCACCAATGGTGAGTTAAGGATGTAATTGTAAAATCAATTAATCCCTAAACCAATGATTCCTTGGGTCAGTTGATTCAATGGTTAGACCTATATCCTAATTGATGACTTTGAATAATGAACCCGATCCAATGAATGAGATTGGATGCTTCAACATACAATGTATTAGAATGAATTCCATAGTACTATATGTGGGTTCTAGTGATGAGAATTTGATGATTTAATGCCTTTAATTTGTAGTATTACCTTTGCCCTCGTATGAATTTATTTGATAAATCATCATAATAAGTGGATGTGTACCCTTAATGAAACATGGCTTGTTAAACCAACTCTCACATGATTAAATGATGGTGATTGATTATAATTATACCTCTTTAATGATTAATGTGACAATGTATTACACTCTCCTTGTGTTGAAACCACAATGTAGTACTAATTGAATATCTTAGTGCTTTGCCATGATAAAACCTACGGGATACATATGTTTTGATGATCTTTTGAGCCTTGTTTAAGGCCTAGAATGGTAATGATGATCTTTTAGGAATTAATGTGGTGGTCTTAATGACCTTTGGGCATGTTTGAGCCGTGATTGAGGTGAAATCCTCTTCATGCTCCAATAAAGGTTGAAATCCTGGAACTTGTGATAAGAAATTGGTACTTTGTAAGGGTATGATAACAAGTGTGCTCCATTAAACTACAATGAATGATAGCATGTGGTAATCTGACTAAGATTTATACCTCAAACATTTTATATCTTTTGAAGTTGCAATGTATGTTTTGTTGCTAGAATGAATTAGGGTTTGTATGTCCGTTTGAATGATGAAGCCTTAATTTACCCAAATGACAGTAACTAATCAAGTGTAACCCTAATCATGTACAGCCATGTGCCATAGAACCATCTTCAGTGTCAGAACTTGTTGGATGGTAAAACTAGTATTCCTAAGGGAAACTCAGAGCACATATTGTTGAACATGTGGGTTACATGTTACCCTAATGCCAAGTGCTTAGGGAGGATGATTGCGGTCATACGTAGCCCTCTTTTTTAGAACGGTTGTGGTCGTGTCTAGATGATTATCATGTGATAAAGTTTTTCATATCTTGGTTTCTAGAGCCATGACCTGTACCAAGGTGGGTGGTTGTTTACATGGATATATGTTGTTATTTTGCAGTTAGATTGAGATGTCACTACAGTGCATACTCGTACTGACTGAGTATGGAGAAGATCTTAGAATCTAGCTCTTCCTTGATCTTATATGGAACTCATTGCATCCAAGCAGTGGTCAGTTGGACTTTGAGTGGTATGACTCAAACTCCCTAAGGCATAATAATAGATGTAATATAATCCATGTAGTATATTTTCTAAGGTAAAATACGTCACACATTAATTGAGTAGCCCTTGTCTTGTATTTATACTGCATAGTCCTTACATGATGCACACTTATGAAATTTGAGTAATTCTACTTGATGCTAAAGCTTATTTGATTAAATTCTTAGAATGTTTAAACTGTTCAATCTACTTAAATTGTTTATTTAATACCCTATCTGCTTAGTTCATGTATTGTTAATTAATCTATTTTAATCAATATCTGTAGGAGAGAGTTATATCTCTCACTGGGACCAGGTCTCACATGTGGATCACCACATCTTTTTAGGTGGTCATGGATAGTGTGGTTGAGGTCGTGCTATAGAGGAGGATCATCCTGGTAATCAATGGAATCTGAAGGTTGGTCATCTGTAGATGATAATAGTAGAGTCCTAGTGTATTCCATGTACTAATAGGCCCAGGTATGGGAAGTGTTTAATAGAAGATTTGCTTGTAGAGACATGAGATTTTGTTAGTATGATAGTGTATGTAAATATGGCATGTACATGTGAAATATCTTTTGTATACATGATGTGGATGAGGCCATTGGACACAGATGAAATTACATGTTATAATATATGAGAATGGAAAAATGGACCTTTATGTAAATGTTTCTAAATTGGTTTGTGATGTGAAATTGGTTATAATTATTCTGCATTTTTTACTATGTGATTAATTAGAAGTTGATGATGTTTTATGATTTGAGTAATCTTGTTTAGTGTGACAAGGTGCCACAACTATCTTGGGAATCTTCTCTTCATAAGGGTTGATACTATGGGTTGACCATGGTAATACCTAAGTGAGATGAAGCTTTCTCCTTTCTTCTTTCTTCTTTCTTCTCTCTTGTTCGTACTAGGGTTTAATATTTCTTCTTCTTGAGCTTTCCTTTGACCTTGGTGTGTTATTCTCTTCTTGAGGTGACCTTGTGGTTGTGGAGTTGATCCTTGTTGGAGCTTCTTTCTCTTTCTTGGAGCTTGTGGCTTTGTATTTTGATGTTAATCTTAAGGTGGGTTATCTAACTTTCCCCTCTTCTATTATTGCACCATATTTTTGCTTGCATGTTGTGGATATCATCTCTAAAATGTGATCCTAATATTCTAGATGATGTTATATTGCTTTAGGTTTTAAGATTTTGAAGTATTTTCTCATATATTACTCTTTCTCCTAAACCCTAATTTCATGCACCCAATTTCTAAGTGATGGAGGAGTTGTGTCTTACATGCATCATGATCCTTGGTTTCATCACCATATTATGTTTCAACCATCATATGATGTTGGAGGCTTTGATCTTTGGTTGCAAGAGTTAGATGCATGGTTTTCCTTCTATCATCATGGTTTTACATGTTCACCCTAGTAATGTTTGTTTTAGAGTTTTGATGTTCATCCTTGCATGGAGTTTTTCCTTGATGATGTTTAGTTTTCTTAATGATTATCATATATTTTGATTGAAGCGCTTTTCTATTTTGGAATTGTTCATGTGTTGAACTTGGTTTTACCTTGAGGTCGCTACATATAAGATTTTATTTTGGGTCACTACCCCTATTGGCTTTTGTTGCGGTCAAAGTGCTATGGTTTGGTTTGGGTCGCTACACTTGGTGATGTGTTTTGGGTGCAACAAACCCTAACCCTAAGTGGGTGGTCACTACATATGGTCTTCTTGCAGTTGCAACATGTGCCTTATTTAGTTGGTCGCTACATGCACTTGGTTTGGTCTCTACAAAGTGTTGATTTAGTGGTTTGGTCGATACATGTGAAACCCTAGTGGTCGCTACACATGTGAACCATGTTGTTCTCTACACATGTATTTACCTAGTAGGTCGCTTCACATGTGTAAGTAAGTGATGGTCGCTACATCTTGGATCTTGAATGGTTGATACGTAATGTTGATAGGAATGATTGATTGATCATAACTAAGATGCTTAACCCTAATGTGTTCCAAGAATGTGGGAGATGATGTACCTAGAGCTAAATGACAAATGTTGAAATGGAAACCTTAATCGGCTATCTGAGAAACCTTAACCCTAATTTCAAGTGTATGATATACTTGTTGAGCTTACTTGAATACATAGCATGAGTTGATGTTTTCTCTCTCCTACTTGTGTAACCCTAACCTTGCAGGTGGAATGAATATCATAAGTAGTGATTTCTATGGTGTATTTTACATAACACAGGGTAATAATTGTAAGCCTTTATGAGGCATGATGAGATTATAATGATGTACAGGAATAAAGTGATTGGGTGTTATGACCTAGCATAGGCTCAGTGCCTAGTATGAGGTGATATCCTCCAATGATGAGATGAGGGATTATTATCCCCTAGTGATGTGATAATGTGGATGGCCTTGTATGGAAGTGATATCAAGAGATGATGTGACAAGTTTATACCTCATATGTTTAATACCTTCTGGAGTTGTACCTTTACCCATGTATTTGTAGAATTTGTTTAGAATTTGTATGTTGTAACTTGATTGATGTTAAAACATACACAATTGGCTTAACTAATCAAGTGAAACCCTAATCATGTAGTGCCTTGTGTCATAGACCCATTCTAGAGACAGAACTTTGTTGCATTGTGAAACGAGTACTCCTAAGGGAAAACCCAGAGTGCATACTATTGAGTATGTGAGGTGTAAGTGACTATGTGACCCTAACATCTTTGATCCCAAGAGTTTTGAGAACAACTATGGTTGGGTCTCAGTGATGATGTGAAGTGTTATGATGTGATATAGGATAACTATGGTTGTACCTCAGTATTGGGTTATATACCCTGGTTCCTAGCAGTGTGACCTATACCAAGGCAGTCTAGGTGTTTACAGGACTATAGATTTGGCTATAAGTTTATATCTACAGGACTAGCTTTGAATATAAGTTTTAGTTTTTATAGTTTGACTATATGTCACTGCGATACTAACTCGAACTAACTGAGTAGTGTAGGAGAAGATCCTGGAGTCCGGCTCTTCCATTGATCTTTTATGGAAGTGATTTTGAATTAGCAGTGGTCAGTTGGATTTGGGTGGTATGAATCAAATCCTCAGGGCAAATAAAAGATGTAATACAACCATGTAGTATATTTTCTTAGGGTCAAATGTGAATCCCCTTGCCTTGTTTCTTGTATTGTTTAGTTGATATCAGTTATACATGTTCTTCATATTCCTTCTAAAAGTATAAGATGTTCTACTGCTCAGTTGTAGATGTCTAAATTTCTTAAACAGTGATAACTACTTTGCTCATATCATTTAGCTAAATCTACTCATCCTGATAATAATGTTATCTTCTTGCTTTAATATATTTGTGCTTATAATAGTTATTGGTAGAGAGTTATATCTCTCACTGGGATGTTGGTCTCACTTTGTGGGTTCTACATCTTTTAGGTAGTCATGCACGACGAGGTAGATATCATGCAGTTGAGTCTGAGAAGCAAGAGGAACAGTACTTGTTAAAGGTTGGACATGTTACTAGTATTTTGTAGTAGAGTCCTATGTGTGGTCCCTATACTCTCAAGTCCTTTGGGGTGTTTTGTAGACATTATATATCGATAACAAGTTTTGGCAGTATGCCTTGATTGTACATATATGGTTGGTACATGTGAATAGGTTAACATATATAACAAGTTTGTGGCAAGTTGGCCAAGTGAACAGTGATATGTAATATCTTTTGGCATGATATGTATTACATGTGGTATAGTTTGTCAACTCATATGTAATATGTTTCCTCTTTTGTGATTATATGGAATCAATTTTAGTTTACCTTATTTTATGGTAACTTGGATGTTTAGTATTAATTCCACACTTTGTTTTGAGTAATCTCGCTCGTATGGCATAGGGTTGTCACAACTAACTACATCCTTTTGGTGAGTATAATCTCGTGTTGATTGTTATAAACTCATATGAAAATCAAATTGTTGTATATTGTGACCATTGATTATTCCATCACCCTAGATTTAATGAATGTGTGTTGATGCATATATTGCTCCTTGACTATTGATTACTAGAAAGGGTTACCACACTGGAGGGGAGGCCTATTCACCGTTGGAGTCTCTGTAGTCTCCACAAATCCCCCCTTCTTGGTGCATCTCTAGGGTTTTCTATAGTATCATCTGGTTATTACTCCCTGTGTTCGGCTTAACTGTGTTTGACATTTGGTTCTCAACGTGTGATGATCCCCTCATACCAGAAAACTAGAAATTGACACCTACTAAGGGAACCAAAACCCTAACTCCAGTGCCACCTTAATCTTTCAATCTCTTGTCTCGATTTTTTGCCTTTCTCCTTCCCAATCAAAGTTTCCCTAATCTTCCCCAGATGCCCAACCTTCCTCTCCTTGTCTACGGCCCCTGGCACCAGTGTTGTCACCTCCTCCCCTTCACTACCCATTTTCTCCTCGAGTTTCCATAGGTCCTATGCACATAACCACAAAACATACTGCAATTCAATTTAATGTTACTAAAACCTTTAAATTAAATGAATTAAATAGCTATTTTACTATTTTGATAATCAATTCTAGAATTAACTATTACTAAATTGTAACAACTATGGATATAACAAAATGAACTATTTAAACAACTCTTCTATGAATTCATCTTTTAACAATAAGTCATTACTATGTAAGAGATGCATAATTATATCATAATTCACAAGAGATAAATTAGATTTTAATGATGTAGGTTATCAATCTAGCATTACCTTTTTTATATTGATACTATTGTTGTGACTCCTTCCAGTTGAACCAAAAACATATCCTATAACTAGAAAGTTGAGGGAGAAGTAAGATATGGCCACAAAAACTAAACCACTATTATAACAACACTAACACAAACATAATTAAGCAACAAAGCAAAAACATATGAGATTAAGAATTGTTAACTATATAAATCTATCTATATGCTTGTATATTGGGATTATTCTCACATTGTGTAAATGGATATTGGCATCCACTATAGTAAAAGTTAAGTCTCCATAGAATTCATCCTTGTGGAACAATCTTTGTGGTGGAAATCATCACTAGAATGATCCATATCTGTAGAAGTACCCTCCACTCTAGTCCCTTCTTATTCTTATTCCCTCATGCACTATCTGTGCAAGAGCATATCGACAAGATATCTAGATCTACAATCATATTTAGTGGTTGCATAAATACAACAATAGGAGCGTGAGAATACAACACGATGTGTCACTGCTAGGGTTTTCTCCCACCTCTAGCTTACACATTGTGTCAGAATCTAACATGACATGTTGCTTCTAGGGTTCTCTCTCCCCCCCTCCTTCAGCTTACACATCATCTCAGAATTTTATAGGTCCTATCAGTTCCTTCTTGTGCTACATCATGGAAGATGAGAATTATCGACATCCTACGCCTAACATCTACAACTCTTCTTGTCCAAAACGTTTCCATCACCTTGAGCAAATGAAGTGGACCCAACTTCAGATAGTGGAGGCACAAGATCACCATCAAGTTAATAGGTCTGGGGAAAGGAAAACATCTCATAAAATGATTTCACACTTATCATTCTCTTCCACAGTGGGAACAACATGATGTAGTCACCTATCTGCTCTATAGAAGTCAATGGATGCTCATGCCACTGACATCATGGATCCTGATTGACTACAAGTTGGTTTGGTACCATCTCCAACAGATGTACTCTAGCAACATCTCCCAAATGTATGACATGATGGTTGAGATGTACAATCTTCACAAGGAGGAGAAGAGCCTACAATTATACATTGGAGAGGTCACTTGCATCACAAAAGATCTTAACATTCTCCTTCCAATATCCACCAACCCTATAAAGCTCTAGAAGCAACGAAACTAGATGGATGTCATTAAGTTCCTTGTTGATCTTTACGAGGAATACGATGGAGTTAGAAGCTATATTTTACTAGGGAAGAGCTTTCCACTCTAGTAGAAACATATCAGAACATCTCCAGAGCCTTCCTTAAGCAAAACTCTTCAATCAATGCTATAACATAATCATCTACCTTTTTCTCCCACAACATCACCAATATACCTACTAGAGGATGTGGTCATGGTAGGAGAGGAGGAGGATGCTCTTCTGGGGTAAGAGGATGAACAGAGTGCACCAACTAGGACTAGAAGGGTCACTATAATGAGACGTGCTACTCCATTTTGTGCTTCCCATATCATAAACCTTCTATCAACCTCACCACCACTAAAGAATCTATTAAGCAAGATCCTCATAAAATCAAGATGAGTGATGAAGAATATAATTATCTACTTCATATTTGGGCATCTCAAAAAGCTTCCTCATATATTGATTGATATGTTTAAATGCCAGTCATGTCAAATCCTTGTACAACATGCATATTTAGATCAACCAATACATGTTAGTCGTCATGGATATCCGATTGTGGTGTAATAGATAATTAGGTATACCAAGACTTATCTCCAATATGTCAACAATAAAAGGTAGTACCCCTATAGTCACTAGTGGGAATGGATGTTCAATTACCATTTAGGGCACTAGGACTAACTCACCCCTTCCTAGTATCAAACTACCATCCACCCTTTTTATTGTTTCCTTTCAATTTAATTTACTATATACTAGTAAACTAACTATTACTCTTTGTGCCTCCATCACTTTTCATTCCTATTATTGTTTTATATAGGGCCTTTGGAGGAAGGTGGTGATTGGTTGCAAGTATGAGCAAGACGGTGTCTACTATATGAATAGAGATCTAAATTCTTCCATGGTTGTGTCTCCACTACACATACATAGTCACATTGGTCACTTATCTCTCAATAAGCACATGCAAGGCTCCTAACTTAGCTTAGTGCTTGAGTATGCTTTCTTTTCTTAATAAGATGCTTATAACCTTAATCTGTTCCTTTTACATGCTTTTCTAACATGTGACAATCTTATGTTTCTAGTTTGGTCCTAGTTTGGTGATGTTTGAGCTTTGTGTGCTTGTTTTGGACCAAGTTGGGGTTATCTTATAATTTGTGACATGTTGAGTGTGCCTTAATGCTTTAGCATCATGAAAGAGAGAATTATGCTATGGGTTGCCTTGTTGGACCTTAGTTAATGAGATGGCATTATGTGGTGATGCTAGGGTTTCTAGGGTTTTAGTTGTTGTGCATGGTGTCGACCATGTTGAGCATGGTTGAGTGTTGCGACCTATGTATCAACCTTGATGGTGTGCTTTAGGTGTGTCTCAACCGAAACACCTCCTTTGGATGGGTTTTGTTTCGACCTTGGAGTTCTTGGTGAGGTTTGGTCAAGATGGTTGTCTTCTTGTGGTATGTCTCAACTAGGGTTGTGTGATGATTATTTGTTGTGGTCTAGATAGGGTATCTTGTTGTTTGTTTCGACCACTAGGGTGGTGGTGACCCAAGTGGTCGATACCCCACCTAGGTTTCATCCCCATGGGTTGCATGCATCCATATAGTGGTTGAATGTTCGTTTGTTTTGTGAACAAGTGTCCCTTTGGTGCTCTCTTATGTTGACACCTCACACCTACCTTACTTCCATCTTCCTTTGATTATATAACCCCTTTCTCCTTCATGCAAGTGATCTTTTCGGGCCTCTTTCTTCTCCTTTCTCTTGTATTCGTCCTTGGAGCTTTGAGGATCAAGAAGGAATGATCTTGGGTGCTTTTGAGGTCTACCAACCTTGCATGTGGTGCTTTGGAGCTTGATCACCTTTCTTGTCGTGATTCTTGGTGGTTTCTTTTCTTGTTAAGTGGTTCTACCTTCTTGATCATGTTTTTCCTTAGGAACCCTACCTTTCTTCTTCTCCTTCTCGACCTTAAGACCATGTTTTGTCATGGTGGCTCCCTTGAAGATCTTCTCCTCACAAAGGGTTCTTAAGACTATGTTTTGACACGGTGACACCCGTGTGAGAAGGAGCTCTCTTCTTCCTTCTTACTTCTTGGTTCAGCCTAGGGTTTTTCACACTCCTTGTTTGTTGACTCAAGGTCAATTAGGTCAATGTTGACTCGCGTCTAAATTGACTAAACCCGTGTTTTGATGATGACTAACCATTCAACATATTGGTGTCTAATGCCTCTACTTGAGTGATTTCAGATTAGGTATAGACACACTCCAATAGCCCTAACTTGCGCATATCAAATTGGAGAAAAGACAAGTCAAAGTCATACAAGTGCACATTTTTGTAATATGATGTATATCCATTAGAATCATGTTGTAAATCACTTGTAATGATTGTATGACTTGTAATTAAGCTTAGAAAAATATCAGGAGCACTTAGATCGAATATTAGAGCACTTTAGATGCAACTTTGAAAATTGATTACAGGCACTTTGTCGGTCGAGTTTCTCATCCTGAAAACTCGACCGATCATCCTTGATCAATTTTTTGGAGATTGCATCGGTCGAGTTGTGTTTACATAGAACTCGACCGATGGAGTAATTGACCAAATCGATTTTCATTGGTCGGTCGAGTTTCCTCAGGACAAACTCGACCGATGGTCTAAATATCGGCTTTGTCTTTTACTCTATCGGTCGAGTTACAGTTATAGAAACTCGACCGATTTCACTATATGGAAAAGTGCAGAAAAGTGTTTCTAGCCGTTTTGGAGTCGCAACAAGTGAAAATATATCTGTTGCAAGCCACAAAATGGCTAGTTTTCATTCACAAGTGTTCCCAAAGGCTAAGAGGCATCCCCAGCTATAAATAGGACCCCTTGGGCTTCATTCCAAGGTTGAGCATTCATTGCAAACTCTATGTGAGGTTCCTATTCTATAGTTGAGTGCTTCCTATAGCCTCCTCTCTCTCTAAGCTTAATCACTTGCTACATCCATTAGAGTGAGTAGGAAATCTATAAGAGAGCTAGTCCTACATGTATATCTTGTGAGGCTCTCACTTCCACCACCTCCTCATCTCTCATTTGCAATCATGAAGATGAAGGTTCTCTCTCTTGTCCAAGAGAGGTAAAGAAGAACAAGGGAAGGAGTCCCTTGGTGAAGATCAAGGAAAAAGACTTGGAGCTAGAGTGGGTAAGCCCTTGGAGAAGGCAAAAGACTCAAGCTCAATTGGGTAAGACCTTGGTGGAAGCTTCTCCGAGTGAAGGTGAAGTCAAAGGCAGAAGATCCAAGAAGAGTGGGTAATTCTTGCAAGGCTGAAGACTTGGGCAAGAGTAGGTAAGTCCTTGGAAGAAAGGCGGAAGACTCTTGCAAAGTGGGTAAGTCCTTGGTAAGGTTGAAGACTCTTTGTATTGGATAGGTAAGTCCTTTGGTTGGTCATGCATTGTATGTCTTATGAATGAATATAAGAGTGCAATATTTTGGAAGTCCTAGAGGTTGACCTCTCTAGGCAAGTGGACTGACACACTTCTAGTTTGAAGTGTGGAACCACTCTAAATAGCTTGTCTAATTGGTGCATGTTCAATCTCTCTCTCCCTTTCTATGTATGTTTTAGTTGCACTCAAATTGCCTATTTAGCAACCTTATCTTGTCATATATCTTGAAGGTTTAATGAGTTTTATTTAAGTGCTTTCAGCTCTATTCACCCCCCCTAGAGCATCTAATCACCCATCTAGGATCCAACAATTGGTATCAGAGCGGGTCTTCTCCAAGCATACTTCAACAAGTAGGAGAAGATGGGTGACTACCTAGGAGGGAGATTCTCGACCAGCCTTCCAATCTTTAATGGGAGCAATTTCCTCTATTGGAGAAGAAGGCTTCAATTCTACATCCAAGGATCAAGTCTTGAGATGTGGCAAATGGTGAATATCCCATACATGCTACCAAAGACAAAGATTGAAGAATGGGATGAAGCCGCCTTGATGAAAGCAACCTTGAATGCTAGAGCCATGCATATCCTATATGCCTCCATGACCCCCACCGAGTTCAACCAAATTTCTTCATGTGAAACAGCCTATGAAGTATGGAGAAAGCTTTGCATCACTTATGAAGGGACAGATCAAGTGAAGGAAAGCAAAGTATACATGCTCAAATGGCTGCTTGAGAACTTCAAGATGGGAAAGGAGGAGAGTATAGCCAACATGTACTCAAGTCTCAACACCATTGTGAATGGTCTTGCTGTTCTAGTACATCCTATGTCTAGTAGAGAGATCAACTCAAAGATCCTTAGAACTCTCCCCAAGAGGTGGGAACCCAAGGTGAATTCTATTGAAGAAGCAATGTCTCTTAAGGATATTCCTATTGAAGAGCTCATTGGAAATCTACAAGCACATGAAGCCACACTTGACAAGAGGGAGGAAGTAGAAAGACAAGAGAAGAAAGAGCTAAAGAGAATGAAGAAGGCTGAAATGAAGGCTCAAATTGAAGCTATCATGGAACAAGTCTCTCCATCCTCTCAAGCTAAATAAGATGCCATGTGCTCCAAGGGTAAATTCTACAAAGGCAAGTACTCCTCCATCTGGTGCTTCACATGTGGAAAGAAGGGTCACTACAAGGAAGATTTCCCACAAGGCAAAAAGACGCATCTTCACAAGAAGGAGAAATGGCACTCAAGCTCAAGTAACTCCTCCAACTCAAGCTCAAGTGAAGATTCAAGTGAAGGATCAAGCTCAAGCTCTAGTGATGAAGGATAATGCCATTTTGCTCTTATAGCATCAACAAGTGAAGACTCAAGTGAGGTAAATCTAAACTCTTTAGATAAAGAATCTTTGATTGCAATTATTCATGATATTTGTGCCTCTCTTAAGTCTTCTAAAAGGAAAAAGAAAAAGCTTGCTAAAATTGTTGATAATTTGCATGTAGAACTAGATGATCATGCTAATTCTTACTTGTATAAAAATGATTGTCTTAGCCAAGTAGACTCTCTTAAACTTGAAAATACTAGTTTGCTTGATAAGATTAGATTTATAGACGCTCAACCTCTCATGCCTAGTTCTAATGAAGAGCATACTTTAATTATTGATTCTCTCATGCATGATATTGATGTTCTTAAATCTGGAAACAAGGACAAAGATTTTGTTTTGTATGAATTAGAAATAGAAAATGCATCCTTGCTTGCTAAAATCAATGGGCATGAATCTTGTTCTAGTTCTACAAATAGAGAGAATGATGTTGTTGCTCTTCATATTGATAGAGATTCTTATTTAACTAAAGCTCTTTGCTTAGAAAATGATCTTTTACATACTAGAGATAATATCAATAATCTGTCATCTACTATTGCTTCTTTTAAGCATGATAATGACAGTTTGAGATCATCCTTGCAAAGATTCTTAGTTGGTAAAAAGAGTCTTAATGACATCCTACACCATACTACTAAACAAATCGGTAGACATGGTTTAGGGTATGGTAGTAGTCAAGGGAACAACAAAGATAAAGGACCTCCAATATTCCATGGAGAATCCTCTAGTTTCAAGACTATGGGCACATGCAACTATTATAATGAAATTGGTCATTATTCTACTTATTGTCCTTTTAAGAAAGCACCCAAGAGCAATAGGACTTCGGTTGCTAAACTAACCCCTCCGGACCCAAAAACATGATTGGGGACCATTTCATCTTTCTTCTTGTAGGTACTTGCAAATGGATTGACTTGAGCTATTGAATTGTAAATTGACTTGTCAATCCACATAAAAGAAGAAAGGTGAGATGTGTAGAGGGTGACAACAAGTGGAAAAGGCAATGGTAAGCACAAAGGTAAAGGTTTTATTGCTTATAACCATTTCTAACTTGTTATGTCAAGTTAGTGTGCACTATACATATGGTTTTTGAGTCAAAAGTGCTATTTTGTGTTTATCTTCACACTCTTGCTCAAAAACTGTTTCTAATGCTTCTATAGTGCATTACTAACTTTCTTAGACATGTTTGGATATGGTTTGTATTTTTAGCATGCCTTTAAATATGTTTTTATGATATATATATATGATCTTTGACAGTTGCTTTGTCGGTCGAGTTTGTCTTATTGAAACTCGACCGATAGGCACCAATGGGTGTTGCCAACAGGTGTCATCGGTCGAGTTGTCAATGCACAGAACTCGACCGATAACACTGTGCAGAGAATATACATTTGGCTTATTGAATGAGAATTTCCCTCTCAACTAGATTTTCTCAACCAATAGCCTTATTCTTTGGCACTCTCATTTGGTATCTTTATATATGCATATTGCAATGTTCTAAATTGCCTATCTTGCCTACAACTCTATCTCCCTAATTGCTCTAAAATTGGTACATCTATATGTTGCAATTACTTGCTTTGAGTTGTTTTGCAGGTTTTGATGATGATCTCTTTGGATCTCTTGGTTGTGTCTAAAAACTGCTTCCGTTGTACTCTAACTTTCTACATCAATATAGGTGTATATCTTGTGTTGATACAACCTTGAGGTTCTTAGGGGTAATCATCTTATGGTAAGGATGCATATCTAGTGAGTTATATCCTTTCATGCTTCTAAAATTGCATATCTCTTTGTTAGGATATATCTCTACATCTACTCATAGCTTGCTTTATCTTGTGTATCTTTTGGTATCTCTTGCTATGATCTAGATCCTACTAGTAGTCCTAACTTGTGATATCATCTACTAGTAGTTCATATACATGTAGTTCTAACCCTGTTTATAATTTGGCATCTTTGCTCATCTATATGCTATGCTTGTATCTTGTCTCATACATGCTCAAGATTGTTCCTTGAATTGCATATCTACTATATTGAGTTGCTTGCATAACATTCTGATGCAGGGTACATAGATCTACATTATATGTAGAAATTGGAGTATTTTTTGGGATTTTATGCAGATTTTGCTCCAGTTTCAGTTTTTGGTACAAGACTAGTGCTTTTCATGCAGAAATGACCTTCTGAGTAAGACTCATTGCTTAGCAATGAGCTCTGATGGTTTTTGGTCAAATTCCGTCATCTTGAGGGTCAAAATTGCAATTTATTGTTTTCGTGCAGTACCTTATCTTGCATTCTGGGTTGTTCAAGTATATGTTTTAACTTGGTTTTCTTTTTATGCTTGGACAAGATCCTATCTGTGCTCTTCTACTCTCCTTATATATATTTGTATTATCTCCTTTCTCCTTAACTAGTGATGTTTCTTATTTCTTCATAACCCCACTTTTTGAAATGACAAAGGGGGAGAAAGGTATGTGTCTTCTTTTAAAAAGAGAAAGAAGGCATGTCTTACATGAAGAAGAGACGTATGTTCATGTAAAGGGAGAAGGTAAAGGGGAGAAGACATATATGTGTAGAACATATATGAGTAGAAGACATAGTATTCTATAAATGTTATGAAAGTTAACCATGCAGGAGAAATAGCATCAATTGAGGGGGAGTATGAAAACTCCATGCACATCAATTGAGGGGGAGCATATGAAATCCATTCTATTGAAACCCCTAGGTTTCTTCGAAGGTATGATTTTACTTGAAAGCTTTCAATACATTTATGGAATGGTTTGTCATCTTCAAAAAGGGGGAGAATGTTGACTCAAGGTCAATTAGGTCAATGTTGACTCATGTCTAAATTGACTAAACCCGTGTTTTGATGATGACTAACCATTCCACATATTGGTGTATAATGTCTCTACTTGAGTGATTTCAGATTAGGTATAGACACACTCCAATTGCCCTAAGTTGTGCATATCAAATTGGAGAAAAGACAAGTCAAAGTCATACAAGTGCACGTTTTTGTAATATGATGTATATCCATTAGAATCATATTGCAAATCACTTGTAATGATTGTATGACTTGTAATTGAGCTTAGAAAAATATCAGGAGCACTTAGATCGAATATTAGAGCACTTTAGATGCAACTTTGAAAATTGATTACAGGCACTTTGTCGATCGAGTTTCCCAGCCTGAAAACGCGATCGATCATCCTTGATCAATTTTCTGGAGATTGCATCGGTCGAGTTGTGTTTACACAGAACTCGACTGATGGAGTAATTGACCAAATCAATTTTCATTGGTCGGTCGAGTTTCCTCAGGACAAACTCGACTGATGGTCTGAATATCGGCTTTGTCTTTTACTCTATCGGTCGAGTTACACTTATAGAAACTCGACCGATTTCACTGTACAGAAAAGTGCAGAAAAGTGTTTCTAGCCGTTGTGGAGTTGCAACAAGTGAAAATATATCCGTTGCAAGCCACAAAACGGCTAGTTTTCGTTCACAAGTGTTCCCAAAGGCTAAGAGGCATCCCCAGCTATAAATAGGACCCCTTGGGCTTCATTCCAAGGTTGAGCATTCATTGCAAACTCTATGTGAGGTTCCTATTCTATAGTTGAGTGCTTCCTACAACCTCCTCTCTCTCTAAGCTTAATCACTTGCTACATCCATTAGAGTGAGTAGGAAATCTGTAAGAGAGCTAGTCCTACATGTATATCTTGTGAGGCTCTCACTTCCACCACCTCCCCATCTCTCATTTGCAATCATGAAGATGAAGGTTCTCTCTCTTGTCCAAGAGAGGTGAAGAAGAACAAGGGAAGGAGTCCCTTGGTGAAGATCAAGGCAGAAGACTTAGAGCTAGAGTGGGTAAGCCCTTGGAGAAGGCAAAAGACTCAAGCTCAAGTGGGTAAGACCTTGGTGGAAGCTTCTCCGAGTGAAGGTGAAGTCAAAGGCGGAAGATCTAAGAAGAGTGGGTAAATCCTGCAAGGATAAAGACTTGGGCAAGAGTAGGAAAGTCCTTGGAAGAAAGGCAGAAGACTTTTGCAAAGTGGGTAAGTCCTTGGTAAGGTTGAAGACTCTTTGTATTGGATAGGTAAGTCCTTTGGTTGGTCATGCATTGTATGTCTTATGAATGAATATAAGAGTGCAATAGTTTGGAAGTCCTAGAGGTTGACCTCTCTAGGCAAGTGGACTGACACACTTCTAGTTTGAAGTGTGGAACCACTCTAAATAGCTTGTCTAATTGGTGCATGTTCAATCTCTCTCTCCCTTGCTATGTATGTTTTAGTTGCACTCAAATTGCCTATTTAGCAACCTTATCTTGTCACATATCTTGAAGGTTTAATAAGTTTTGTTTAAGTGCTTTCAGCTCTATTCACCCCCCTCTAGAGCATCTAATCACCCATCTAGGATCCAACATTCTTGAGTTTTCTTTTGACCATAGTATTCTTCTCTTTTGAGGTGTTATTGTGGCTGAAGTGTTGAACAATTTGTAGCACCTTCTTCTCTCTTAGAGCCTTTGTTCTTGGAGCTTGGTTCTCTCCTCAAGGAAAGTTATATAACTCTCTACCTTCTTCTATTACTTGTAGCATAATATTTCTTTCATGCTACTATTTTTATCTCTAAACTTGATGCTAATATGCTATAAGAGGTTATCACAATTAAGATTTAAGACTTTGTAGTATCCTCATGTATATTACTCTTTTTCTTAAACCCTAAATTCATATGCTTGATTTCTAAGTGTTCTTGAGATGATGATCTTGCATGCACCTTGAGATTTGGTTTTATCACCATGCAAAGTTTTTGGCCAACATGTTTTCCTTAAAGTTTTGAGTGGTTTTTATATGTATTGATATTCAATTTTTCTCTCTCCTAATGTGGTTATAGTCGTTGATCTTCGTGGTCTTTGTTCTAGGGTTTGATGATCATGAACATATGAGTTTTGAGCATAGTGACGCTTGGTTTTCCTACTGTCTAACCTTTATTTCGGTTGACACATATGTCTACCTTGATGCCTTGATGATAACCATGTGTTGGTTTTGATCGAGACACCTTTGAGTTGGCTTGGTCGAGACGTGTGTGTGGGTTGATGTGTTTTGGTCGTAACATGCTTTGATGTTGGTTGTGACATGTTTTGACATTATGGTTGATACCTTGAGTGGTTCGTGCTTTTGGGTTGTCACCCTTGAACTTGTCTTGGTTGAAACCCTAACCATAGTGATTTGAGGGTTGAGAGACATGTGCGAGCATCTCTTATTTCAATCATGATCATTTGTGAGTTGTATTTCAGTCGTGACCATGTTTGAGGGTCGAGACATTTGTGTTGCTCTTTGTTTTGGTCGAGACATGTGTTTTGGTCTTGGTCAAAACACTTGTTTTGTGCATGGTCGAGACACCTACTTTTGAGTTGGTTGAGACACATGCTTTTGTTTGGTTTAGACATATGGTTTGGTCTTGGTCGAGACGTGATTTTGGTGATGGTCAAAATCCTAACCATAGATTGGTCGTGACCCATGATGGTTAGTGGTTGTAATACATGGTCTTGATGGTGGTTGAGACACCATGGTATTTGGTGGTTGATACACCATGTTGTTAGTGGTCGAGACACTTGGTTTTTTTGTGGTCATGACTCTCGTTTTATAGGTGTTCGAGACACCTATCTTGAGCTTGGTCATGACGCATGTTTGCTTGGATGGTCAATGCACTCACTTGAGTGCATGGTCGTAACACATGCATAACATAATGAGATGGTACACATGCACATGTAAATGATTTTGATACTTATTATTGTTGACATAATGCTATAATCATGTTTAATTAATGATGTTCTAATCCTATTATGTTCCAAGAAAGTTGGAGATGACATAATTATGGTTTGGTGATTGATTTATGATATGGAACCCTAATCAGCTATGTGTTTGAATCCCTAACCCTAATCCTAGGGTATGCTATACTCATTGAGCTTATATGGATGGAATGCATGTGATTATACTTTCTCTCTACTACTTGTATAGATGAACCTTGCAAGTTGATGAATACCATAACTTGTGTATGCTATGGTGGTGATCATATGACACGGGGTGAAGTCTATAAGCCTTGATGAGACACGATGAGGTCATATAGATGTGATGGTTCCTATGACTTGGTGAAGGCTCAATGCCTAGTAAGAGTTGTTATCCTATAGTGAGATTATTAAGGGATTGATATTCCCTAGTGACGTGACATTGTTAATGGCCTTGAGATTGGCAAGATACAAGTATCATGTGGTGATGTGACAAGTTCACACCTTATACGTTTTATATCTTCTGAAGTTGCTTTATTCCCTTATATTGTAGAGTTTGTTTAGGGTTTGTACGTTGTAACTTGATTGATGCTAAAATATACTCAATTGGACTAACTAATCAAGTAAAACCCTAATCATGTAGTTCCATGTACCATAGATCCATCTTCATCGTCAGTACTTACTGGATGGTGAAATGAGTTCTCCCTTAGTGGAAGCATGGAGTAGTGTACTATTGATTATATGCATTTTACAGGATTGGCTGCGGTCATACCCTGTAAGGAGAACAGTCGAGGCCATATCACAATGATGTGATATAGTATAAATATATATATGATATATTTGAAGAGGGTTGTGATCATACCTCGGAAGGAGTGCGGCTGTAGTTGTAACTCAGTTTCACTAGTGATGTGCCTACATACCAAGGCAGGCTAGGTTGTTTTGCAGTTAAACATGATATGTCACTATGGCAGACTCAGACTGATCGAGGGGTGTGGAGAGATCATTGGATTCTGACTCTTCCATTGATCTTGTATGGCACTGATTTTAACTTAGCAGTGGTCAGTTGGAGAATGAGTGATATACCTCATCTCCTCATGGCATAATAAAATGTCATATAGTCGTGTAGTATATTTATCTTAGGGTCAAATGTGAATAACTTTGGATGATCCCTTTTCCTTATCTTCGTACTGATTTCTTGAATTATAATGTGATAAGAGAAATCAAATATTATACATGTTCTTCATATTCCTTATTAAAATATTAATTGTTCTACTTCTCCATGGTAACTTCCTAGTTGGTTTAACTTGCTCTATCTATTTAACACATATCGTTTAGCTAAATCTTCTTAACTTAATAAATATGTTATATATCTGCTTTAATCTACATATGCTTTTAATAGACATTGGCAGAGAGTTATATCTCTTTCTGAGACATTTGGTCTCACCCTGTGGGTTCCCACATATATTATGTGGTCATGCTCATAGAGGTTGATATTGTGATGTTGACGTTGAGTAGTAAGAGGAGAAGTTGTTGAGTAAAAGTTGGATGAGTTGCTTGTATTTTGTAGTAGAGTCCTATGTGTTGTCCCTGTACTCTCGGGTCCTTGGGTGAGTGTTTTAGATGATGTATATCAGACAATGTTTTAGCTATATGCCTTTGTTGTACAGATATGGCATGTATTAATGTGAACAGGTTATCATATGTACATGTTGTGCCAGTGAGCCAGTAAATAATGCTATGTAATAATTCTTTGGCAGATGTTATATATATACATGTGGCTTTTGTGGACTCTGATGTGATATGTTTCCACTTGAGGTGTATATGTGAAATGGTTTTAAATTCCTTTCATTTCTGGTAAACTAGTTTGATTAGTTTTAATTCCATGTTTGTTTTGAGTAATCTCTCTTTGTATGGTGTGGGGCGTCACAACACTAGTACGTTTCTGGCCTCTAATGTCACTTTTCAAGATGTCAGTTACACTAAAATATTGACACTAGATAACAAACAACATTGGTTATCTAGACCAAGTGTCACCATCAATTAAATCCAACCAATTAAGAAAAGACATGGGTACCTTTTTCATTAACGTCAGTTGGCTTTACAAAAAACTAACGTCTAAAATAACCCGTGAAATATATTTTTTTAGGAAAAAATATTTGCCTCCAAAAAAATTAAGATGAACGTCAGTTGTGAAAGAACCAACGACAGACACCTTTACATAAAATAAATTTTGCCTCCAAAATATTGCAAGCGTCCGTTTATTCTCTACAAAACTGACATTGATTCACATAAAAAGGCAAAACATTGCACAATATGTGTCAATTTTTCATCACAAAATCGATGTTGGAGTATTCGTGCCACGTCCCCATGAAACATTGCCACCCCCCCCCCCCCAAATTGCACATGAAATCGATGACTCATGCCCAACTGAGTCCAATTTTTTCATTCAGATAATTGCCTCTGGCATCAGTTTATTATAGGAGAGTCGACATCCATGTCACTAGGATATGTGTAACGCCCCTAACCTGGGTTTTGGGATAACCCTAGAATCTTATCCTAAGTAGGATAATAAGAACCTTGTCTTGATCTTTTAAAAAGTAATTAATACTAAAGGAGAGCTCAAATTTCAAGTTTGGTCATGTTTGAATGATGTTTGAACAATGTTTGCTTGATTTGGACCAAAGTGCAATTTACCCAAGATGAAGGGTTATCTTGCAATATATCACATGATGGGTGTGCGCTTAGTAATTTAGAATCATAATAAATATCATGATGCTAAGGGGCTCCTTGTGGAAAGCCTAAGTTCCAAGATGAACTTGTATGGATGATGCTTGTGCTTTATGTGCCAGCTTTGGTACAACTTGTAATTTACCCAAAATGTGGGGTTGATGTGCAATTTATCATCTCTAGAGTGTCTCTACTCTATATTAGTGTCATATAGAGGGGAGAGAAAGGAGGGGTCTCCTTGTTTGAGTCTAGTTTGAGTGATAGCACTCTTTGTAGTGAAAGAACTCAATAATTTGAGTATCTTGAACCCTAGATGGGGTTGTGTCGACTTATGAAGGGTATATGGGGGTGCCTGTCAGTTTGAGAATCATGTAGTAAGTCCCCTATCAGTTTAACAACATTTTGGAAGTGTCTATATCGAGCTAAGAACCTGAAGTAGGTGAAGCATGTCATTTTTTATGTTCCTTACAAAAGATGTATTGATTTGCATATAATATGTTAATTGGATTGAGAAATCTTATCAAGCAAGATAACCAATGGTCGATATCTCATCCTTGAATTATCCACAAGAGTTTTTCATGTCAAGATAATCATGTTTGCATGATGACACCATGCATGGATACATGCCACCTAGTTACATATGGTGATCACACCTCTCAGATAGTCTCTCTCATGAGCCTCTACTATAAAAGTCTCTCCTTTCACCTCCTACTAAATTTTGACTATCATACCATCTCTTGCTTGATGGACGACCCTAGGAGCTCAAGAAAGAAGAAGAAGGCTGAACATCTTGCCCAAGATAAACCAATGGTTATCTTCTACCGTGAATGGGGTATGCTTCTCGAACCATGATTCTTTCTTTCTCTCCTTCTTCACCAAGTTCCTTACTATGATACCTTCTTCTTGATGGAGGTGAAGTTATGGCCGAATCATGGACTTTTGATAAGTCATCTTCAACCTTGGGAACGTGAATTTTTAAAGCTTGAATCTCTAGTGATGATCTTGAGGTGGGTTATATAACTCTACTTCAATTATATTGCTATTCACTTTCAATTGTACAATATCTGGTGATTCCTTCTCAATTTTGATTTTCCTTGATTAAATGATGAATCTATGAGATCTAATGGAAACATGGGGTTGTTGTCCATTAACTAGAGTGTTAAGGAATGAAGATTTCAAGCTTTAAGATGATCAAATCGATATCCCTCTAAGCACCTCAAAATCGTTATCCCTTTAAGCATCTCAAGGTCGATATCCATTTTAGCACCTCATGACCGATATAACTTTGATTTGTCATGAGTAACATTATATGATGGTGTGGCTGATACACCAATGTGTGGTGTGGTTGATACACCAATGTGTAGTGTGGTTGATACACCAATGTGTGGTGTGGCCGATACACCAATGTGTGGTGTGGCCGATATACCAAAGTATGGTGTGGCCGATACGCCTAAGTAAGGTGAAGGTGTCATACACAAGTGAGGTGAAGTTAATATACTAATACTTAAGTAAGAAGAAGACATCACAATATAATATGATAAGGTGATGCACCAAAGAAGGTGAAGTTGATACACCAAAACATAGATAAGGTCGATGCCTTGATAAAGTGAAGGTATGAAGGATATGATGATTCCTAACATGATATCATCTAATCCAAACCCTAGAGTGGTTGATACCCTAGTTGATGGTGAGGCTGATATATTAAGTGGTTGAGTGGTTGATTCCCTAGTTGATGGTGTGGTCAATAAACAATGAATTCATATAATGAATCAAAATGGCCAATACACAAAAAGATAGGGTGGTCGATACACAAAGAGATAAAGTGGTCGATACCCTAAAGTATACTATGATCGATATACCTCAAGTACCTTATAACCAATACTAACTTAAGCACCTTTAAACTGATACAAAAGCAGTAGTACTTTGACCGACACAAACAATGGTGTCATGGCCGACACAAGTGAAAATGACTAGGTCGGCACAAGGGATAGTCTGGAGGTCGATACATCTTGAAGAAAGTAGTCTGACACAAGGGATAGTATGGAGACTGATATACTTTGAAGAAAGTAGGTCGACACATGGGGAAAGTAATCAAATGAATACATGATGACATAATGAGATAGATGCACTTTGATAAGTGTATGCCAATACATTCTAATAAGGATCAAGTTAATACAACAAGTCAAGTTGAACTAGTATCCTAATAAGGATAAGAGAGAAACGTGTATGCCCTTATGTTGATGATCAATCAATGATAATTGATGAAAGTAATTAAGTATGAATGAATACTAATGGCAATTGAATAAGCTCCTAGATATTAGGAGATATGATTTAGGGTTCGGTTATTGAATATAGCCCTAGAAATCATAATCAACTGAAGAGGAGAAATCCTATCCCTAATCACAAGATGGAGTACAACTTGAAGTAACATAATGATAGTAATCAATGGTTACAATAACATAGTGAAATATTAAACAATATAGAGATGATGATCATAGCCAAATAAGGGATGTAGAGATTATAATTTAATATATCATGATTATGCCTCATAAGACATATGGAAAGCATGTATCACAGGAAGAATTTAAAGAGGTCTGGTGACCTGGCTAAGACATGTTGTTTAAAAGGAGATGTGGTACTCAATGATGAGTTTAAGGGATTAATATTCTATGATAAAAATGACGGGGTAACACAAAGGCATTCCAACTGTTAAAGAATCTTAGGCCATATGATATACCTTTCATTTTATCAAATTTGCAACTTGAACGCATGATTATCTGTGATACAATGGAATGAAAAGATAATAAGATAACCTCCTAGACATAAGGAGTTATGAATTAGGGTTTGGTTTCTAGACATGAAAACCCTAATCAGTTATAAGGGAAAACCCTGACCCTAATTATGATAGGGTTGTAAATTGAATGATTCTCTTTATGGCATGGTGATGATATTTAATTACTTTTATCATGAAATTCTAACTATGCAGGTATTATGTGACAATGAGCATAGCTATGTATGAGCTATGATGGCAAGATATAATACAGTTTACATGAGTCTTGTGAGCCATGTGAAATACTTGTACGACGAGTATGATGTTATACGGGTCTAATGACCTAGAGCTGAGTGTTGCCTAGTAAGATGTGACATCGTTTAATAATAAATTGAGGGGGTGATATCCCCATAGCGTGTGATCACAAAGATGTAACATTGAAGGGATGAGATCCTTATAATATGTTTAAGGGATTGAGATACCAGGTAAATGTGATAGTCAAGTATATGGGTCGGATAACCTAGATATGGATGTTGCCTAGTGAGAGGTGACATTGTTTAACAATGAGCCAAGGGGTATTGAAACTTTGTAGTATGTGATAATAATGATGAGACATTATGTAAGTACATGATCAATATGTTTACATACTGAATGATTGTAGCACATACATAATCTAATAAGGTAATTACATATACATGTATGCAATAGTGATACCTAGTAATGATTGGTCAATCCTAGGTTGATTCCAAGGAAATGGGAAATGGTGTATATAGGGATTGGTAATAATAACTCTGAGGAAAACCCTAAATAGGTTATGTGTAAAGAACATTGACCCTAATCTCAGGGTACGCTACTTTGCTGAGCATGCATGATTAAAAGCTTGAGACGGTTTTCTCTCTCGGTTATTCATGTAATGATAATCTTACAAATTAATGGAAAATTATAGCTTGTGAGTGCTATGAAGATGGTTAATTAATGTTAATTGATGTATATGAACCTTGATAAGTGAATACAAGATATATGAATATGTGAATATGTAGACTTGGTTATTATGAATAATGCATAACCTTATACATTCCAATTTGTGAGAGTAAGTGCAATTAGAAGGATGGAAAGATAAATGATGGTGGGAACCTTATGTGGTTAAGCATGAAACCTAATCTTCTTTAAGACGACGTATGGTGCATGGGGTGATTTACTTAAAAAGTAACTAATGTATTGAGATATATTCTCCCTCTATTTGTATAAAGATAACCTTGCAAGTGAGATGGATGTCATAGCTAATGATTGCTATGGTTTCTATGGTGTACACATGATGTGGCACAAGCAATGCTTATCATGGGTAATGCTTATATGCTCGATAAAGCATGTTGAGATAATAATAAATCACAAGGATGATGTGATTGGTCTTATGATCTGATAGAGGCTTAGTGCCTAATTGAGGTGATATCCTTCGGTACTGAAATGATATCCCATGATAATGTGTTGATGTGATAGCCTTATAAATAGTAGTAATATAATGTTATGAGATGGTTGGAATCAGTTTATAGTGTAAATGGTTACATTCTCTATTGATATATTATGCCATTTTTTTTGAAGAATTTGTTGATGGCTTGTACATTATAACTTGATTGATGCCAAAAGAGATTTTAATTGTTCTAGGTAATCAAGTGTAATATAATCATATAGTTGCCCTAGACATAGATCCATTTAGTGTCGGTACTTGTTGAATGGTGAAATGAGTAATTCCTATGGGAAACTCAGAGCATATATTGTTGAATATGTGAGGTGCAAGACGAGTATTTCCTTGCTTCCTTCAAACCCCAGGATTTGGCCTTGAGCCATTTTCTTGAAAAGAGTATGGTTGCAGGTCATAGCTCTAATGTACCATGGGTTCCACAACTTTTTAGGTGGACGTACACGTGGTAGCAGAGATCATGTAAGCTGAACATGATAGCATTAAGAAGAAAATCTGATATTTAAGATGGTATGATATCAGTCTTGTCTTGTTATAGATAGAAGTCATATGTGTCGTCCATTTACTCTTAGGTCCTATGGGGAATAGTGTGTAACAGTTTTATAATCAATGTGTGATTTTGGCTAGAATGCCTTGATGTATAATGTTGCTTTTGTATATGATTTGGTAAAGCAACTGATATCTTATATCATGAGAATGTGATGGAATGACACATGTAAAGAAGTTAATCATGTTGTATACATGCATAACTGGCTTTGGGCCTTTCTGTACAGAGTTTCCTGGCATTGGATCTCTTTGAAAAATGGTTTAAATTTTTAGTGATTTTCAGTAATCCACTGCTAATGGTTATTTCTACTTGGTTTTGTGTAAACTCATTGTTTGTGTGATAACGGGTGTTACAATATGTGTCAATTTTTTCTACAATTGACGATTAAGGTCATTACTTAGGCTTTTTTCATTTGGATAATGACCTCTTACATCAGTTTTTCAGAGGAAACTGACGTCTACGTGCAAAGGTTAGGTGTCGTTATTTTGAAAGAAACCAATGTCTAAGTGCATAGTTGTCGATTTCTAATAACTATTTCCCACTTAATACCATCCACAAAATCTCTTTCCCCCATTCTCTATTTCATCACTCCCCTGATACCTAGCAATGGAGATTGTTGTCATCACTGTCAAGCTTTCAGCTGCTACTACTAATTGTCTCTGCCTCCATCACTGCTACTACTCTCCGCTGTCGTCACCTCCGATGCTACTACTACTCTCTCTTAGGATGTAAGTGTATATAATGTATATTTGGTTTTCAATATGTTTATTCATCACTTCCTCATTTATTCTCTAAGTACATATGTTGGTAGACGTTTACCCATCTACATCGGTGTACTTGGAGAAATGTGGGTAAATGTTGTCGAAATTTTCTTAAAAATTGAATATGCATTATACACTTACTAGTGAGATTAGGTGTTCAAGAATGGGATAGGTGGTACACACATTCACTACTGAACCTTAACCCCTAATCTATAAACCATAAACTATAATCTATAAACCCTTGTCCCTAAATACTAACTAATAAACCCTAATCTATAAGTCATAAACCTAATCTATAAATCGTAAACCCTTATACTTATTTTCTCTTTGATCATAGAATGGATAGATCATGGATCTCCATTTGAAATCGTTGCATCCTAGATTTTATTACTGATCTTAATCAGTTAATAAGATTTATGGAGGAACATAGAAAACAACCTGGAGATAGGTTCTATTGTCCATGTAGCCATTATGGTAACAACTTGAAAGTCAACAGGGCTGACGAAATCAAAATACATGTCATGTGCGACGGGATTGTGCAGGGCTATACAAAATGGTACTGGCATGGAGAGATTTCAACCAAGATATCAGTAGATGTCGATAGTATACTTATGTTGAAGAAGAAATTGCCTCCGATGATGTAGATGTGAACAAACTGATTCCGATAGATATGGTTGGTGTAATGCTAGATAGTTGTGGGGTAGAGCACACCAATCCACCTTCCTTATCTATAAATGTTGTGCATGATGCTGAGAGACCTTTATACATAGGTTGTACTAAGTTTATGAAGTTGAGAACTATGTTGAGATTGTATGATTTGAAGGCTGACAATAGATGGAGTGACAAAAGCTTCACGGCATCATTGTCTTTGTTGAAAGAAATTCTTCCTTAAGGCAACAAGCTTCCTATCTCAACATTTGAATGAAAGAAAATGTTATGGCCAATGGAAATGAAGGCTAAGAAGATACATGCATGCCTGAGTGATTGTGCGTTTTTTCTAAAGGGCTATGTTGATTTGAAATATTGTCCAAAATGTGGGGCATCAAGGTATAAAATGATGGCTTCAGGGAAGTCCAAAATTGGCTATCATGTTAAGCTGATGCGGTATCTACCTATAATACCACACTATCAATGCTTGTTTCCCAATTCGATGGATGCAGAGAATTTAAGGTGGCATGCAGAGGTAAAGAAAAATAATGATGGGATCCTACAACATGTGTCTAATTCCCCACAGTGGAAGAAGATTGATTTATTGTACCCTAAATTTGGTGAAAAGTCAGGAATCTAAGACTTGGTCTTTGTATCGATGGGATGAATTCCATACGACACATTGAGAGCCAACATAGCACTTGGCATGTTATGATTTTTATATACAATCATCCTCCATGGTTGTGTATGAAAAATAGGCATGTTCTATTGTTGTTGTTGATATCAGGCCCTAAACAACTTGTCAATGATATTGATGTTTATCTTGAACCTCTAATTGATGACTTAAAGAAACTCTGGGGAGAAGGTGTGTTGACTTATGATTCTTCACGTAGAGAGACATTTCATTTACATGCTATGTTGTTTTGCACTATTAATGATTTTCCAACATATAAAATTTTGTTTGGATATAGTGTAAAAGGATCCAAAGCATGCCCTACATGTGAAGATAACACAGATTCAATATGACTAAAACATGGAAGAAAGAGTGTATATCTTGGTCATCAAAGTTTTCTTCCAAAATTTCATCCTTACTGACGATTGTGCAAATCGTTCAATGGATCAAATGAGGAACAGAGTGCTCCTAAACCTATATCAGGGGAGGTTGTTTATGAAAGATTAAAAGAGTTTGTCGATGCATTCCGTAAGAGATCATAATGTACCATTCCCACATAGAGTAAAAAATCTTTATTATAGAAGAGGTCAATATTCTGGGATCTTCCTTATTGGAATTCTTTGGAATTTAGGCATTGTATCAATGTCATGCATGTTGAGAAAAATGTTTGTGATAGTGTCTTTGGTATTCTATTAAATATACTAGGTAAGACTAAAGATGGCATCAAATCCAAAATGGACCTATGTGAAATGGGAATAAGGAAAAATTAACATAAGTAGTTAGGAGTGAACAAAAATCATATTTACCTCCTGCTTGTTACACGTTGTCTAGAAAGGACAAGAAAACTTTTTGTGAGTGTTTTCTTAATGTTAAGGTACCACAGGGATACTCTTACAATATCTACAGACTAATATCAATGAAAGCTCTAAAGTTTATAGGTATTAAATCTCATGATTGTCACACTCTAATGCAAGAAATATTTTTCATGTCAATTTGATCTCTACTGTCGAACCATGCAAGGATTGCAATCACCAGACTTTGTTTCTTCTTCAACACTCTATGCAGTAAAGTTATTGATCCTGAGAATCTCGATAAGTTTCAAAGAGAAGTGGTTGGTACCCTATGTCATCTTGAGATGTATTTTCCTCCTTCATTCTTTGATAGCATGGTACATCTTGTTGTCCGTCTGACTAGGGAAGTGAAAATATTGGGACCAAATTTCTTGAGTTGGATGTATCCTTTTGAATGGTACATGATTGTTTTTAAAGGTGATGTTTGAAACTATTATCAGTCCGAAGGAAGTATTATTGAGGGTTATGTGTCTTTGGAGGTTATGGACTTTTGCAATGACTTTCTAAATTGTAATGAAGCTCATGTAAATGACAAGAATATTGATCAGGATCTATTCTGACAGAGGGACTTTGAGAGCAAGAGTGAAAGTAATAAGTCATGAGTTGTAGGAACAAGCAGACTTGTATATTTTGCATAACATCGACAAAGTGAGTAGTTATATCATTGAACATACCAATTTCATCAAGACAAAATATCCTTGAGCCAATTCAATGTGGCTTGCTAGAGAACATAATAAGACATTTATTAAGTGATTTGAAGATAAAGTCTTACATCAACTATCTCGAACACTACATAATGTTGCTAAAAATGTCAAATGCCTCGCCTTAAATGAAAAATGAATGTTATATCTTATGAAAGGTTTGCATAAATGGATTTTCATATTACATAAAGAGTCAAGATGATAAAAGTGTCATCCAAAATAGTGGGGTCACCCTTCAAGCATCTTCATTGTATTTCTCTAGTGTGAAGGATAAGATTCCATGTGAAGCTAAAATGTCATATTACAATGTCATTGAAGAGATATGGAAGTTTGACTACATATATTTTAGAGTTTCGGTATTTAGGTGTAATTAGGTTGATACCACCAAATGAGTTGCAGTAGATGAATTGGATTTCACATTAGTGAATTTTGAAAAGATTGGTGAGAAGTGTGAACCATTCGTAATGGCATCATAGGCAAAGCAAGTATTTTATATCGATGATCCTACAATGAAGTAGTTCTTCATGGTAAAAGGCAGTTCATTGTAGATCCTATAGATGAAGAAGAGTATTATGACAAGTATGATGACTCCAATCCATTGTTAGTTGGATTGACAACACCAAATATTCAAGCTAAAATTGAATTATATATGTGTGGAGATCACACCGAGGGAATGTTAACTGATACAAGATCCAAATATTAGTGGAATGATTTTATTTATTAAATGTTAGATAAGCATTTTACATTCTTTATCACTTATATTTCATTGTTTGACCATTTTTATATGACATTATTTCATATGGCGTTTAACCATGAGTTTGATGATCGTGATGATGATTACCATGAGGATGAGAAACCTGACAATGTGTGTCATGAGGACGAGCACATTGACACTAATGTAAGTTGTATTGTTTTATTATATAGATATGCATTTTACAATGTCTATCTTGTTGTATTGTTTTATCACATTTAAAAGTTGTGTCTTTTTATGACTTATGTGTGCTTTTTGTCAATTTAGCATGAGGATGTGCACCCTAAGGATCATGTTGATCTTGATGTGCAACATTGTAAGGTGCAACAATATGAACCATCACCATGATAAACAAGTTACTAGAGCAAAGGGGTAATGGACAGAAGCTGGTAGTTGAGTTTAATAATCAAGGAAATTTTGTTGGGAAGAACCGCGGTTCTTTTGTGTCATATCTAGGGGTTCTGACTCGTAGAGGAATGGATGTAAATGTAGAATGTTGGCATAAAATTTATCCAAAAAAGAAAGACTATATATGTAAGTAACTATGTGTGAGATATGATCATTTACAATCCAATTTTTAAATCTATTTAGAGTTCTATTTTTAAGAATATTCCATTAAGTATATGGTGTCTTTTGCATAGCATATTTGAACTAGATGAGAAAGTGCATCATAAAAAGGTGATGCAACATTCTATCAAGGAACTAAGAAATTACAGAACAACTCTGATAAGAGAATACATAAAAAAGCTAAGAAGAAGAAGTCAGCCACGGAGCAATGGAACTATCTTGACCCGAAGGTGTGCGAGGTATTTGTTGATAAGAGACAAATCAACAAATTCAAGGTATTAAGCCTCGCACCTCATATTGAATTCATTGTATTACATATGTAACATATGGTTTGGACTAACCAAGCTATAAGCAATGCTCAAAGATAAAGGCATGAAAAGAATATGTACAACCACACGATGGCTTCAGGTGGCTATACAAATCTTTGCCAAAAGCTAGTGCATGTGTCTTCTTCTCAACAGCCTACTCTTGGGACTACTAAGTCCTCTACTGCTACTAAACCTCTACTTTGCCATGATATATGGATGGTTGGGTGGTAAACCAAATCTAGAGAAATAACCAACCCCACAACTAATGAGGCATCTATGAAAATGGTAAAATTCAATTGTCAGACCAATTAGTATTAATGATTGTTATGTTGTACTTACCAATTAATAGTGATGATGTTGATTAGCACGAGCTCCATGAGTAAAGGAAACAGGGCAAGTTCATCCATAAGGGCACAAGGGATGAATTGATAGTTTCTCTAGGTAACCTAGAGCATCCTAGGCATTTTTGGTCTACCATCATTAGTATCGGTATAAGAGCCTTCTTAGAGCCATCAAACAATAAGCACAAAGGAGAACTCTCAAAAAGGTAAAGGAGCTTCTTGAAAAGGTATAGAGGAAGCAATGAGAAAGTATCAGTCTTCTCAGACAGTACTTGTAGCGCCCCATTCTTCATACAAGTTGGACCCTCCTATGACAGAGGTGGTTGGTAGCAATCCCATTGACCCACCACCTAGCACGCCCTTTGTAAGTATTTTTATGACACAATATTCTTTCATAATGATTTGTATAATATTTTTGAGTTTAGGTATATATATAACACTATACGTAAATTTGTAGGGTTTGAGGTCATGCCATTTTAGATTACAACATATGTCATTGCATTGGGCGAGGCTTACCCACACCTTGTAGGTGACATGATTTATAGTGCATTGTTGCATGGTGATGTGGTTCGCATGACTTCGAGGCTTGTCTATAGTGCTTGAAAGCTTACTGCACTGCCATATGACCACCTCGATCACGAGATAATAGGTGAAGTAGAAGGCAGTGTGGTCACGTGCCCCAAAGTAGGAGTTGTTTATACTGATGTATGCTAAATTTACATTGGGTTTGTATCTTTATATACATGACACCATTTATGTGATATTATATATATGCATGACATAGTGCCTAAGAAACCCCTTACAGCTCGTCCTCCGCCTCCTCCTCAATTACCTAGTTGTATTACAAATGACCTATTCGACTTGATAGGTCCTCATGTAGGGATATGGCAGTATGGATAGGCGAATATGAAGAATGGTCACCTATGATGGTCCATATCAAGGAGGACAATGTAGGTCAACCTCATAATACTAGTATATTTTTGCAAGATATTTTGGAGATGTTTACTTATGCTTGGTTGAATACGTCTGTGATAGAACTTTGGATATGGTGAGATATAACGTATCCAAATACCTCGTTATATATATGTTGATTTGTTTTCTTATATATTAATGCATACATGATATATGTTTTGCATCCACTTATATAGGGTATGTACAGAGGTTACACTACCCCATGTGGCATTTCTAGTTCCATCATTGATTAGTCGTGTAATTAAAGAACATGCATATGACTTCTAATATTGCTCTACCCCATTTAAATATTTTGATAAAAAGAAAAAGAGTGTGATGTTAGCTTCATATATTGTTGGGTTAGTTTACTTACTCTAATTAAAATTTTAGCTTAAGAATTACATTTCATTGTTGATTTTTTAATTTTATTTTGTTTGCCTTTTTCACTCAGCAAAAATTATTGGGTGTTATTGGTTATTGTCCACGTGATGCTAATTGTGCATTATCAAGATCCTAAGGGTGTCAAAGTAGACAGTGGGGGACATGAATTGAAAAAGTCATTATTTATGTGAGTAAAACTTTATATTTATATTCGTTAACATATATTATTACATGACTATTTACTAATGCAATATAATGTTTTACATTAATGTATAGGGCTATAAAAGATTTCAAAAAGGTTGGAGAGAAGGTGGATAGCAAAAAGAAAGTGATAGTTTGGAATAGTGTTTAGGTAGTTTTCTGTCACAAATGCATATATTTTTGCCAACTATGCTTACTTTTACTTATTGACGATATGTTTGTTGAAATTTATAGTGTCATGTATAAGATAATGGTTGGGCATGCGGATACTACGTGATGCGGTATATGGACAAATTGTCAAATACAGGGAAGAAGACATCAACTGCATAGAAAATGTAATCTATATATATAGTTATGATAATGATAAGTATATAGTTTCATTAGATAATATGAAACTATCAAAATTTTAATTATATATGTCATTATCTTTATAGGTGTTTAAAACAAACTTCTATACCATGGAAAATCTAGATGACATACAAAATCCCTAGATATGAGAACAATGGGTAGAAGCCTTCATTAGAGATGTCAGCTTTCAATTTTATTGGGATTAAAGAATGACTAACTTTGATGTCATTATTTCTATATACATGTGCTTATGACTTCTTGTAACTATAAATTTGATGCGAGTAAATTGTTGGTGCATATGTATGAATATATAATGCGAGGATGTGAGGATGAATGAGTACAATGAGAATGGTGTTTCTTCATGTCATGAGAATTGTTACGACCCATATCAGGGTTAGTCAATAAATACCTCGAATTACGTGAAACACCTTGATTAGTGATAAGCACTTTGTTAAACATCATGGAAAATTTAAGATAAGACAACATGTGAATCAAGAGTCAAGATTTAATCATCTGAGGTAATTAATGATAATAGTAATGATGATTGTTAAGTTAATTGAGTTGAGTTGAGTGCTGACTAATGCAATTAGTGTTTTGATCATGTGTTACTAGTTAATTAGCATGATTTTGATGCCTCCAGTTGTAGAGAATCCCTTCCTTGAAAAGTTGCAAGAGAAATCACTCGAATCGGACATTCGAGTCAAACGTTATGACAGTTTTAAGGTTTTTGGACCTGGGTGCAATTTTTCCAGTATTAGATCTTTTATTTTCTTTTATTCTCCTTTGGGGTCGGTTACCCCGTGCTCTTATCTTCTTCTTCGCGGCCGATGGAACAGGGAAACCACAAAAGCAGCGCCCATCCAGACCAGGCCGGAGCTGTGAGGGGGGTAGGGAAATAGATGGTGGGGCGATCCGAGCGCCCTTGGTCCCGATCCAGTTGGCGGATGTCCTTCTTCTCCTTCCTCCGCCCTCCTTCTTCTTCTAGCTCGACCTAGTTGTAGCTCAATCTACCAAGCAGCAGCGCCGATGGCACCCTCAAGCGGTAGGCTGCCCAATCGCAGCATAAGAGAAGAGCAGGGCCACCTTGGATTCCTACCCTCGAACTAGCACACCGCCCTCCATTCCTTCCTTCCTCCATCTTTCCTTCTTCCCCCGTCCTAACAAGTACTCTGCCTAGCAGCAGCAGTTGCTGCGTGAAGAAGCAGCAGCACGGCATCCGCAACAACGGCCAAGGGTATGTTTGGGTGCAACTAGCATCACCAAACACCACCGTTAACTTCGTCCTTGAGGTCCAATCTAGCATCCGCAGCCATAGCTTCGTCTAGCACCAAGAACAGACATCATCTTCAACCTGTTCGTGAAGATAGAGGAAGCTGTTAGCAACTGGTTTAAATTGGAGATCGATTGACACACAATAGAGCAAGGTAAGACTGGCACGGGGCTCAGTTTTGAGGATAGAACTAGAATCCGTAGCTTAAGCCAAGACTTAGTTTTTGATCGAGTTCATCTTCAATGAGTTTTCCGTTTCTGCACAGGTTGCACGGCGTGCAAATTAGTTTGCACGGCGTGCAAAGTTACAGAAAAATAGGATAGAAAGTCGGCCAGTTTGCACGGGGTGCAGATCAGTTGCACGGGGTGCAAAGTTGCAGAAAAGCAGAATTAGGCGTGTTTGTGGATGTTTTCGGTGGTTACGAACACACCGAAGTGGGTGAGTAGTAGTTCATTCAGAAATCATTATTTAACTCAATTTAAATGCTTAATTGTTTCTGTATCAGTTAGTATAACTTTTAAACAGTGTAATACATACAATAGAGTATGTTAGATTCATTGGAACTTGAATTACTTAATATGCTTAATGAAAATGATGAAATTTCCTGTATTATAGTTGCAATGTATTTGCTGATTTAAAAATAGATGTTTAGCATCGAAAATGGATAAATGATACTGAATCATGTTTAAGGATGACAAAGGATATATATGTGCTTCATGTGATATTCAGATTGTGCAATAAGTGTGGAATGTGATTTTCCTGTTTAAATGGTTATATGTTAATCAGTTAATAGACTTAGGTGCCCTAACACCGTAGAACCCCTTTGACAGATCTGCTTCTTAGGGGTGAAACTCGTGTTGCAACATTATCCGTGCGGAGTCATGGAGACACGAGGACAGAGAGGCAGTGTCCAACAACAACGCGTGCGATGTCACGGTGGCACTGGAGAAAATTGGGGGTTATTGCAACAAGATCCGTGCGGAGTCATGGAGGTAACCCCGTGAGACTCTCCGCCTGTGTACTCAGGTTAGAGGAGGAGTCTAGAGAACTTGATGTAGTGCAGTGAGGCCGATGAGCCTGGGGTCCTGTGGCAGAACAGGGCTGGCGTCAGACTTAGCATCTCCTGGGTGTGTCGCTAAGTCTTGTACGGTGGGATCGTAGTTCGTTACGAATCTTTGTATGCAGGGTACACTGCATATGATTAGGGCATAATAATATAAATATGTAATCATATAGGATCACAGTAAATTAATATATTCGAATTTTTGTGCCAATTCTATACATCTGTTTATTTGTTTAAAATATATGTTGTTGCATATGAAATGTGATTATTATCTGCAAATCTGCTATGTCATTAGAACTACCCTGCTTGTACTGCACTTATGTTTTATTTCAATTTATTAAACCTGACGAGTTGTTTAGTGATAGCTAAATGAAAGGCTATTCATTGAGCGAGTAGGCTCATACCTCTACTCAAAACATTTTCAGGTCATCAACAGCAATAGGAATCTGAAGGATCCTTTCATCCTAACGCTCAGTCTGTAGAAGGTTTATGTAGTTAGTAGTTAGAGGTCTCTTAGTCCTTTCCCCTCGATCTTTGGGACAAGGTGTGGGTGAGAGAGAATGTGTATAAAGATGTAAATTAACTTTTATGCTTTAGTTTATGTCAAACAATGTAATATGTTGTAGACTCTGTTTATATTGCTAGTCAGTTTAATAAAAATGCTTCCGCAGTTTGTTTAGATTTAGTTTACAGCATAAGTCAGGTTAACTTTTAATGTCTTTAAAAATGTTTTAAAAGCTTTGAGTGGTATGGCTTGTGTGTAATCCCTCCGTCGCGCCCTAATCTCGTGATTTGTGGGTAATGCGAGATCGAGGTGTGACAAGAATGGAATTGGTGCATATGGAAATGAAGCATCATGAGGAATATTGGTATACATATTTGATGTATATATATCAATATTCTCAATGCAAGTTTAATCAGGAAGACTCAGACAAACTTGAACAGATGAACCATTTTAAGTTTCAACAACCAATATAATGGTAAGTCCATATCATTCTTGTTGCACAAATGATATGACCAATGATGTAGAAGGTCAATCATGTGTTGGTTCTCATAAAGGAAAGGATAAAATCACTACCAGAATTCCTAGACAACATAGGACCACTTACTCGTCATATGCTTTTAGATGCCTTTCCGAGAAGACCTTATGATGATTCTCAAACTTGAATTCTTCTTTTTGACTCATCTAATGGAGAAGAAGATTACTCTAAATCCAATCAACACACCTGATTTTTCTTTCCATTACATTGATCATTCTTCATATCTTAATCAATATAGGTGGTCTCAAAGTGGAGAGATCATTTATCAATACTGATTCTAATAATAAATTTGGTAAGGAAGAGGACAATATAGTAGGGATGGCTCTCTTCTCAACAAACATATGAAGATCACATGCTTTGTGATTAAAAATGATGACAATTTGTAGGAAGTGCCCCAAACCAACTACAATTGGAACTGATCTAGGTTGCAAAGTGAGTCTCTTTATAGCATTATGATCTACGTTGACTTGAATGATAATAAACATATATTAATTTCTTGAGAGAGAATGAGCCTTTGTTGGTTTTTGGTACTGAGACTATCGACAATGCACAACGTAGTTTTGGGGTGTGCAACAAACATTGAGTTATGTTTGATGTCAAGATATCATGGTTCTATCAAAACTCATAATTATGCATCTATTTACTCCTTCAAAAAAAAATTGTATCATTTCTGATATAACACATGTCTATGTTGCATTTTCTTAATGATCAAAGCATATTCGGTTGAAGCAATACATGATCTTCATGGTACTTTTTGAATTATTTTTCAGAAGTATGCTAGTTGGTATATGATGAAAACAGGAGCAATTCATTACAAGGTTTATTACTAGAGGAATGAGTTGGATTAGTTTGTCTATACTTCAATATAGTTTGTCAACTAGTTTGTATACCACCTCCACTAAAGATTTCAAATTTTCGTGATTGCAAAACTTGTGTTTTTGTGAACGAGTGGTATTCAGTTCAATTCACTTCGAAGTAATTAAAATGATAGTTGGATTGGAGGCTTTGTTTGGAAATGAAATCAATGCTTGGATGTTTTATGGTATTCGGTGCAATTTAATTTTAATGAATATGAGTTGTGGTATTTGATGTATTGTAGGTGTGTTTCAGGTTGTTTCTTTCATGAATGTAGGTTACAGTTAGTGGGTCTTCCAATTTTATTTAGGAGTTTTGAACATTATGTGAATTACTTTATAGAAAATAATATGTTGCATCTGTAAATAACAAGATTTATTGGTTTATATAATCCTTAATGCCAACTACAAAGGGAAAATCGTGCACAAACCATGATGTTTTGTTTACCTAAATTTTATGTGATGGTCACTCAGTTGGTGACGGAGGTCTAGTTTCTTATGGCACCCACCTAGGTGTCATTTATAAACCATCACTTTAGGACTTTTCTAACTGTCTGAGAAGAGTGGTTTTGCAGTAGTGAATGTTGAACCCTATTTATGGTATCATGTTTACATTTATTCAACTTGCATCCTCATTGTATATTGGCTCCATTTATTTGAACCCCTAATTCATCCAATTTTGGTGGAAACCCTAATTGTTTCCTTTTTGTGATGGAATCCCCTATTTGGTTATAATCATTCTGACAGTAATTGAACTTGTCCCCATATTATGCATAGTTGTTCATGTAGTACTGGTACAGTAGTATAACTGGTTTGCTAGATTTGGTTTTGGGTTTATGATTGTGTGTGTTGTCATTGTTCATATACCTACACTAGTATTATGTATATATACATACCAACATACTTTGACTAGTTTTTGATTATTTATGTGTCCAAATTATATTTTAAATGCTAATTAACACTTATGAAATGGAAACTATAACTTTTTAATATCTTTGTTCATTGTGATCTCTTTTGAATAAGTATGCATCAAAATCGTAATTTTTTTGTATTCTATTTATTCTTAACTCTCTTGAATCACTTATGTGGTGATCTTATCAACCTTACTTTGACGGAAGCTTTGTTATTTTGAATGTTATTGTCATTACTATTTTCCTAATATTTCCTAGTTTGATGGAATTAAGATGCATATACTATCATTTTTTATGTTCTCTAATTATCTCTTATGCTGTGGATTTTTTCTTTCAATCCCTTAGGTGAAGGAAGAGTTGGATAACTTTTCCCTATTCACACAAGACCTTTACGTGGATAGATTCCATCCTTGCGGATAAGATTGAGTTTATTTAGTCATTCTATATTGATATTATGGGAATATATGTGCATCATTGAATAATGGTTTATTCATCTGTTGTGAAATATATGATGTGTTTGCATGGGATGTTTGCTCTTATTTGATTGCGTGATGAGTGGTTCCTCTCTCGGGTCACACTTATTACATCCATCACTAGCTTATTGTGTGATTCTTACCATTTGTATTATTCATGTGTGATATTATAATGTTTATTGGCTAATATCAGTGTTGTGTGGTTCTGTCATAGTTGTGTTACATGAGATGTCTCTTGATCAAATGTAAGTTAGATTATGCATTATTGCAACAACTTGTGAAATGTCCTATTTTTGCACTACATGGTTTTCATGTGTATTGTTTAGTCCTTGCTACTACTTTATATGACTTTCTCTTTCATTTGTTTGACAGTACATGTCTAATTGTCTATGTTTGTATTGTAGCTGAAGTGACATCGTGGGAAGGTTGTCTATGCCTAATATTCTCGTTGACCTATATAATTGGAGTTCTTGTAGATACATATATGCATTACCTTTGGTATCCAACATTAGTGTTGCTTTTCTTATATAGAAGTTCTTGTATAGGCTTAATTCATGATAAATACCCAATGCTATTATCACATTCTAAAGTGCACTTAGTGAAGTTGTTGGTTGTTCATCTTAATTCCTTGTACTTGTGTTACTTCTTGTACTATTTAGTGTGGAGGCTTAACCTTGTTCACATGATTGTACGAAATAAATCCTCTGATGGTTCATTTTGGTTTAGCAATATATTTTCACTTTTTTATGTAGATAAAACCTAGTTGATATGTTGCTCAACAAACAAAAAAAAATTTGTTTCCATATTTACAAGAATTGGCAAGGTTCTATGTGAACTTGTAGAGGGCTCAAATTTTGGTTCGAATTTGAGGTGATGAGGTATGAAATGGACTACTACATTGTCGACCAGGATTGTAAATGGATAGAATGTTTCTTGTTTATCACTACTCAAACCCAACATATGTAGGGTAACGTAAGCTTAAGTATATTTTCTACACACAACTCGTGTACTCACTACCCACTACTCCCCATATAAACACGTAGTATAATGGGAGAAAACTTACCCTACATGATTATCTCTTTTTACCCATTAATATAAGCTTGATTAGAGTTTTGGATTTTTAACATATTTACTAATTCCTAACAAAACACAAATCTCACCACTACTTGGTTAATTTTGATTATGATTTGATTTGATGAACATGATTATATAATTGATTGCACATTAAAGTATTTTATAACAAGATACTAGGAAGGAAAATGAATTCATTAATAATAAATCATATACTTAGAAATGGGTAGATCTTGTTTATAGAAAAAAAATGAGTTTACTTGATAATATTCTAGATGTATACCAGCAGAAATATAGTTACTATTACTTAACTAAATTAAGGAGTGTCTAGTATTTGGAGTACATAATACCATATAGTTTTTTAGGGTATTACATATACACAACTATGTTGATGTATTCAGTTCGCGGGTAAAATATAGTAAAGACTTTCGAAGCAGATTATTACCATGTTTACATGCAACTTTCACATGAATAAGGGTATGATAAAGTTGTACTCAATTCTACCCTATCTGTACACATATCTAGAGTCATGTTGGCAGCAGACAATGCGGTGCGGCTAGATCAAGCCGGCTTGTAAATATGTGTCGTGCTAAGTGCTAACAGTGAGCACAAGATCAGTGTGCGGCACTGTGGTAGTGGCTGGGCGATGGTGGCTGGATTTTGGAGATGGACTGTGGGGACGTTAATAGAGTTGAGTGGGGCGGCGGTGTGGTTGCATACAGTGGACAGGCTTTCCTTTTAAAAGGTCATATGAGTTTGGACTGGTTTATGCATTGACGAGTTGAAAATGTTATGTGCCACAACCAATTATTATTTAGGCCCCACATTGTTGTTCAGCAAAAATACCAGCATTGCTAATGAGTTAACAACCATTTCTACATGCTTCTGTGAAGCCATTCTTGTAAAGATTTTGTTAATTCTTTCGATAATTGGATTCTCTTTTGATTTCTACATCTGTGCTGCGCTAGAACGTAAATAAAACTACCTAAGCTCTCTTTTTTATAGTGGGGAGTTTCACTCCTATATAAGGTATCAGGAGAGAGAGGACGTCAATAGTTAACACCAACGACTTTTCGTTCCTTCCTGTAGTACCCCAATGGGATGCGTTGAGATTCTATCCCGCAACTTGCGCTTCACAAGCAGCAAGTTTAACCGGCTGAGCTAGCTGGCAAGTGCTACCTAATCTCGTTGAAGATAGCATCTTTAACATACCAATATCTAATAGGGTCTTGAAAATGACACTCAACCACAACCTAGCCCATGTTTGGCTCGGGACCGAGATTATGAAGTTAGGACTGGATTATTTAAGACATTCGGATTAGTCTTATTCGGATTCGATTTTGACAACTCAATCCCATCATAGGCACTCACTAGATTGGACTGGCCCATATTTTTCAAGAGTTTTTTCCCAAAACCCCCCTCTCTTTTCTGAAAATTCTAAAAAAACCCCTCTAGTTTGACAAATCCTAATAACCCCCCTACCACCCACTCCACCAGGTTGCAACCATACTTCGCGACCGGCTGGCTGGTTGTTCTTCTTCTTCTTCTAATTTCTATCCTACTACAACTGTGTAATTTTAAATTCTATTACTTTTATCCTTAGTTGTATATGTGAATCATACAAGTGTTTTAGTTTATGTAAAATAACCCAATCGCAACTAGGGGTGAACAAATAATGGTCCAGACCGCAAAATCAGACCGTACAACTCAGTTCGGTCCGATCTAATCCGGTCCGGTCCGGTCCGATCCAATCCATTTTAAGTCCGTTCCGGTCCGATCCGGTCCATTTTAAGTCCGGTCTGGTCCATTTTAAGTTCGGTCCGGTCCGCAGTCCAGCAATTTCGGTAAGTTCGGTATTCGGTCTGATCTGGTCTTGTCCGGCCCAAAACCGGTCTGGTTCGGTCCGGACTGCAGACTGACTTTTATAAAAAAAAATCATATATATTTGAAGGTGTATTCTACAATAACTACAAATAAAGTACATATATAACCACTACTAGTATAAATGTTTGATACTAAAGTTATATAATTGTTAGAAGTCAATAAGATTATCAACTTTGTACAATAAAATAAGTTGTAGAACATGTAAAAAAATATTTGAATTTAAATGGTAAAAAATATTTTTTACATTCTCCAATCCGGTGAGAAAAAGTTACCATTGAATGCTACTTAACATTTAAATTCAATATTTTTTACCATTTAAATTCAATATTTTTTACCATTTAAATTCAATATTTTTTTATAATGTGTGGATTGGAGAATGTAAAAAAATAAATTTAAAAATATGTCACACCAAGTACTAAATGAGCTAGCTTTGTAATAGATTACAAATTGGTGCGACCAGAGCGTTGACTCACCAATCGCGTTACAATATTTACAATCCAGATCAGTTGTCGGTTTCAAAATTCCGTGTTGTGAGTAGTATTATTTTTTTTTCACATATAACTTACGAGTTCTAATTCTTACTATCAGATCAATCCATGTTGAATATAGTAACTAAATTATGAAGTTGAGTACACGTAACACAGAAAGAGACATGATATTATCGAGTTCAACTGGATGTTAGAAAAGGCTAACTAAATTTTAAATATAAAACTCATAATCTTTACGATTTTGATGAATCTATATTGGTCCCATGTTGAATAAACTCGTCAAAATAATGATCTTTATCAGTTTTGCATTTTTGTTTTACAAACTTTGTTCCAGATTTGACATAGTAATCAAAATTCAAACTCGTGCTAGTTCTGATCTGGCTGTCAGAATATGTGATCAGTCTTTTTAGCCCAAAATTGAACTGGACGATCATCACATTTCATTTTGTGTTAATCTAATTCAGCTTTTGGCCTGAAGCTACGTAAAAAAATGAGACCCAACATGTTGCGATTACGGTTGAGCATCGGTCCAAAATCGGTCCGGACCGGACCGGACCGTGGACCGAATTTTAACAATATATGGACCGCAGATCGGACCGTTTGTGCTAAGACCGGACCTTTTGGACCATAATCACATGTTCTACAACTTATTTAATCGTACAAAGTTGATAATCTTAGTGACTTCTAACAATTATATAACTTTAGTATCAAACATTTATACTAGTAGTGCTTATATATGTACTTTATTTGTAGTTATTGTAGAATACACCTTCAAATATATATGAATTTTTATAAAAGTCAATCTGCGATCCGGACCGAACTGGACCGGTTTTGGACCAGACCGGACCGAATACCGAACTTATCAAAATTACCGGACCGCGGACCGGACCGAACTTAAAATGAACCGGACCGGACTGGACCGGACCGAACTTAAAATGGACTAGACCGGATTAGACCGGACCGAACTGAACAGTCCGGTCTAATTTTACGATCTGGACCATTATTTGTTCACCCCTAGTTACGATTGGGTTATTTTACATAAACTAAAACACATGTATGATACAGATATACTCAGAATTGCTAAGGATAAAAGTGATAGAATTTAAAATTATTACGCTAAGTAAACAAATAAGCCACAGTTGTAACAGGATAAAAATTAGAAGAAGAAGAAGAACAGCCAGCCGGTCACGTAGCATGGCTGCAACCTGGTGGAGTGGGTGGTAGGGGGGTGATTAGGATTTGCCAAACTAGAGGGGGGGTTTTGGAATTTTCAGAAAAGAGAGGGGGTTTTGGGGAAAAACTCATTTTTCAATGTTATATATAAAACAAAGAATTTTTTCCAAATAGCCCCCTCAAGTTTACCAATATTCCACCCTACCCCCTCATGTATCAGAAATTCCTAGAACCCCCCTTCTGTTTGTTTAATATTCAACAGAACCCCCCCTACATGCCACTTCCGTTAACGGAGGCTACAACTACTCCAATTCTCCGTGAGCTGCATGTTCCTAATATATACGTACAATCACACGTACATATATTAAACGCAAGTCTTATGTAATATAATAAATTAGAATTTTAATAATTTATATTTGTTCAATTGCATAAATAATAAGATTTACTTGTTTATAGTTTTGGTTTGGATCTATCGATTTCGGTTCAAGTTAGATCAAAGTAAAAAAAAAAAGGATTATCAAATTGTCGGACCCAGAACCTAGGACCTTAAACCAAAGAGGTCGGTCTTGTATTCAGACAAAATTATTGAAATTTACGTTACTTTTTGTTTTGGGTTCTGACATTTCCAATTTAGACGGGCTATGGGTTCAAGTAAAGTTAGTGTCCAATCAGGACCTAACACTAGTAAAAGTTATCTATATTAATTTAAATTAACATTTTGATGCTCCTAACTTCTAGATATACTTTCGACTAGGGGTGAGTAAATATTAGTTCAAATTGCAAAATTAGATTAGAATGAACCAGTCTAATCGGCTTGACCGATCCTATCTCAGACTGCGAGAAATTCAGTCCATCTACAGTTCATAAATTTTGAAACATTGATCTACGGTCTGAACCAATCTGGTCCAAAAGTAGTCAGAGCACAGTCCATACCAAGGAAGGATTAATATAATTAGTATCATTATACTTACATTTATATTGAGAATAAAATTAAAACAATTTACATATACAAAAACTATTAGTGTATACATCATACTCATGTTAGAAGTAATTAGTTTGATGTAAGGTTTACTATTAAATAAGTTACAAAACTAATAATTTGGGTTCGTTATAACACGGTCCGGTCTAGGGTCTGGCTCTGGCCCAATCTGACTTTAGAACGATCTAGTCTACAATCCATCATTTTTTGCTGATTCGATACTCGATCTATTCGGTTTGGTCTGATTTGGTCCGGTCCTAGACCGATGCTCATGAGTAGTTCTGGTTTATAAGGACGGTGAAAAACTGAAAATACATATTAGTGTCGGTTGAAGGTTTTAAATTTGACAATGGTGTTGGTTCAAGTTGAATAAGTCTTAGTCTGGTATACATAAACTAGGCATGTACCTACACACACCTCCTATAGTGTCCCACCAAGATTCGATCATGTAACATGTGCTTAGCCAAACAACACGCTCGACCAACTGAGCTAACCACAACTGCAGTTTGGAGCCAATCTATAAGCTAATAAGTATTCTTACATGTACAACAAATTAATTATAAAATTTATAAAATTAATTTCTGAATAGTGTGCTATATTGCATGATGTGTTTGCGTTTAACTAGGCCTCACGCAGAACTAGAATAGCAAAAGCAGGTCACAGAGAATTGGATTTGACGTAGGCTCAGTTAACGGCAGCTGAACGTGGGGGGTTCTCAGGAATATAGGACAAGTAGGAGGGGGGTTTCAGGAATTTCTTATAAGTCAGGGGGTAGGAAGGAATACTTGGAAACCTAAGGGGGGTATTGGGAAAAAACTCTAAAACAAAACAGCACATAAAATAGAGCTAAATCTAAATTGGGATTTTGCAATCCTACTAAAAGGAGGACTGGCGTGATCTAAGATAAAAGGATTACAGAATCCGAAACGGAGCCGTTAGCAAAATAAAATAAAATCAAAGTAGAAGTTAGTTGGAAAGTATGCCTATGTTGAATAAAAGGATGGAAACTAGTCCCAATTAGATCCTGGACCAAACAAGGCCCTAGTGTTTTGGAACTTGAAAACGACCAGCAATACCTCCATCGGCTTTTTTCCACCTAGCCGTTTGATCAATCACCTGTAACTGTGTCTTTCTGAACGTGAAGCAGATTCCTGTTAGTTAGTGGCTTCTTTTCTCTGATCATCTTCTTAATGATTTCGAATCCAAGAGAATAGTCCGCTAGAAGCAATCATGCATGCGATCTCAGACGAGACACTGCCGTTGTTTTTCATGAGAAATACGATATAACGAAAAGGTAAAGGTGATATCTCGTTATCATTATTTGTTTAGGGTCATTTTAAAATACATGTTTTGCATCAACAAATATGTATATGTTTCTATGAGAGAATGTCAACAAAGGCCACTTCCCGTTTGAAATTCTGATTCTGATGAGATTCGATTGGCCGTTTAACCGTTATTGAATTTGGATTGGTTTCAATGTTAGAATTCCAGAGTTTTGGCAAAAGCTAGCTTTAGGTCTTTAGATATATCTAGACTTCAAAATGTTTGGAAATAGATACCCTAAATTTTTCTCGTACTCTGGATTGTACTACTCCCAAAAAAATATATAGATCAATAATGGACTTCAAACCCGTTGATTGTTATCTGCTTGAATTCTGATTCCCAAAAAAAAATGGATTTTATTTATAGTATCACTTCTACGTTTTTACATTGTATACAAATTTGAGGTTCTAATTGTTTGCACAGTCAAACACTCCAAATTCTAAACTTTGTGTCCATGAAACGTTGAAATATGGGAAATCTAGATCTCGCCCAAATGTGTATCACATTACTCTCAGTCAAATCAGCAGCTAAAGTCGATTATATATGTATCTTATTGGGGCAAGCTATATCTATGCCGCAAAGAATGTCGAGTATCCATCGCTTATCATTTTGAATCTTTGGAAGGGTGAGATATGGCCCATCTCACACCTTGCTCGGTCAATTCTTTTTCTAATTGTCACATAATTTTTCTTGTTTCAAGTACATGAAGCAAAAGGTTTGCTCAAATGACTTACATATTAGAAGCAAACAGTGTATGCACTTTGAGTTGAGCTGACCGTAGGCTTGATGAAGATAATTGTGCGGAAAATTTTAATCAAATCATTAGTTGGACTCTAATGGGTATCTCTTACGTGATATGAACAAACAAATGATGAAATCCACCCCCCCCCCAAATCAATCGTGTGTGTGGGAGACTAATGACGAAATCAAGATGGTTGTAAGTATGAAGCTAACTTGTTCTAGCAGATATCGCTCCACGGTGATGATATGATCAAAGTCTCAAGTTCTTGGTGGTATCGCAGCACCCAACCAATCGCTTGCCATATTTCAACAATGGTTGTCCCATCGCTTGCGCTGCTCATGTCCATTTGAGGGTGAAGCGGCCAAAAATATCATTTGAATGAGCTTGCACGGACACCAAGCATAAAACAATTGAAGCAAAACAAAAATGTCGTCATCGAGATCACATATGCACCTCTCTTGGGTAAAAGACATCTCCAAAAAAGAAATGTCGTCATCGAGATCACATATGTACCTCTCTAGGGTAAAAATGTCGTCATCGAGATCACATATGTACCTCTCTTGTATACAATTCCACTATCTTCCTGATTCCTGACATAACATTAACCGACGACGTTTCGCGGCTTCGTGGAGCCGAAGAAATTTACTACTTGTGGAGGGAGAGAGAGAGAGAGGGACGGTGGGACGGACAAGAGGAGGGGAAGAGAGAATCTTTTGTACAAATTAATACTATTACCGAATATTAACACTAGAACATGGTCTCCATAAATAGGCCCTGAGCATCGCGTGTCATTACCATTTCTTTTCTAATATCTCAGCTATATACGCGCACGTAGTCATCGAGGAAGAAGTCTGGCAATGGAACCCCAAGCTCGATAAAGTCAGCCCTCGAGACAAGTTATCTACATTATCATCAAGCCCATCATCATCATCACGACATCACCCAGCTGGGCTCCTGTTCCCCCCCACCCTCCCTTTTGTTAGTAAATCTCAATGTAGAGTCGTAAAGCAAGTACACAATTGGCAATTGGCATTACATGTCGACAGGAATGGACACTGCACATGCGCCGGTTATTGTAATTGAAAATATATATATATATATATATATATATATATATATATATATATATATATATATATGTATATATATATATATATATATGTATATGAGAATCAGTTCCAAAATTGTAGAGCCGAGGCATGTGAATGTGAGTAAAGAGAAAGGACTTGGCTTTCTCCCCCTCTGAAGCTCGCTATTATATACAGACATCTCTCTCAACTATAGGCTAGCCGTACCAACTACCAAACTTGTGTGACAGCAAAGCAGCTTGACCTTGTGGCACCCACGCTCAAACAACCAATAGTTAGGGGAGGTTTGAAGGTCGGAGGTAGTTTGAAGGTTTAAGAGAGCAGTATGTGTGATCCCCCAACATCAGCACGGACGCCAACAAAAGGAGGATCGAGTTTGGACATTCTGCAAGCGATCTCAAAGATCAGGTGCCATTTGCCTTCTTTTTACCTTTTCGTTTACTTTATTGGTAATGCTTAATCGCAACCTTGAATTCCATTATGTATAGTACGGATCTAGTTCTCCAACAGGGGTATGTAGGGTTTCAGCTGTGTTTGCGTGAGTATGCATGTATGTTGTGTTTGTCATTATCAGTGTTTTAAAAATCAGTGTATGCGTCCGCATAAGCGGCCGCATATAAGGTGCGGACCTCTAAAAAAACGCATAATGAAAATCGGTCTAAAAAGCGGTCCAAGCTGCATAATCGGTTGTACGACCGCATACAATGCCGATTATACCCCAATTTTTAATTAGAGATATTCTGATTTCTTCTTTTATACATTTACATTCATTTATGTTTGTTTAAATTTAGATTATAGTACATGTTTATATTTATTTAAGTTGTGATTATTGCATATTTGCATAATTGCATCCATTATTCTTGTAATTGTACTATTTAGATACACAATTTTTTTGGTCGGTACTATTTAGATACACAATTGCACAAATTAAATATGTAAATCATGATTAATATATATATAATAATTAATTAAAAAAATCTATAACCGCATATACTTCCGTATATACTCCCGCATACCGCATATACTCTACAAGGTGACCTCTCCGAACGCATAACGCATACCACTTTTTGAAACACCGGTCATTATACGCTAGAGAATAGTGAAAGGTTACTGTAGCAATGTTTCGCTATGTCCCTGTACTGAATGTAGAGATGGACGTGGGAGAGATTAAATCACCTTCGAGTGCTTCATTCCTCCGAGTGAATGAACCAAAATCCGTGCTTCTTCTTCTTCTTTTCATTCAATGTTTCTTCTTCTTCCCAATGGGCATGTTTGTTTAGCGGAATCTGGCCGGATTGGATTGTATTGCGCACTCCAGCAGCCAGAATATTAGACTTGGTTTGAAGGAATGAAGAAACCCAAATAATACAGGACTTTTGGACAAGCAATAAATACGGGATGCGGTTCTCCATTTCAAAACCACCGGGCGCCGGAATCCAGCAGGCATTCCGTGCCATCACACTACAGTCGTGCACCAAAAAAAGTTTCCGTGCGGAAAACTTTGCTCACAGCCAGTAGACACCCAAACATAATGTTTTAAATTACAAGGATGCTTAAAACAGAAAATCCTTTTACCGGGATCATCCGACTGCTGCATTTATTAAAATCCTATTGAATGCAGCAAATCAAATGTCCCCAATATCAAGAGAGAGCTACCCCATCGTCATGAGAGGATCCAATATGAATCCCCAACTGTATAGGCTCGATTTGGCAGATTCCAGGAGAAATGGTGCATGTCTAAGACATTTTAAACAACTGTACGAGGTGAAAGCGTCCAATAGTTCATTGAGGGCTACTTTGCTTCGAGTGTAATCGAATCGTCAAAATGTGATTCACAGTTCATAATTTAGAAACAGATTGAAAACTCACCGTTTACCATCCAACTACACACAAGCAATATACCCATAACATCACGCTCTTGCTTACAAATAAAAGCTGGTTCCTACTATGGTCGGACTATGCCTCATTATTAGACATAACGAAGACTGTCGACAAGCAGGTTCTATTTCCTGTCCTCTTACGTAAAGTTATTTCCTAATGGCTTGGCAGAGTTGCGCGTGATCAGCCTCAACATGCAATTAAATTTGTTGGGTGGCGGGAGGGGGTTGGATCCACTGCATCGATGTACTTTACTACTCCTACAAAGTAAAATTAAAAAAAAATGGTAGGCAACATATATGTATACATATAAGCACTTGTAAGAGGCAGTGTGCAGCACGAGAGGCACTCGGTTTAGAGCCCTTCAAGTCAAGTCCAAAACCATATGCATCTTCGGGGAAAACCAAAGTTACCGATTAACTGATTGGACTTAACTAGCCACGATGATTCACAATAGACCATTTGAACACGTTTGTGGTTTAGCCAGACGTAACTAACCAAATGCAATCTTTTTGGAAACCTAAAGAACCAGACAAGTGGTCTGGTGCATGTGGACGGAAGAGCATCAGTCTACAGTAAAACCTCTTGTGCTACGTGAATTAAAAGGAAATACAGCATATATCAAACAGTCCCAGAATCCCGCCGTACGATTAGGTCCCCCACTTCAGGGATTCGGGGACACGCTGCTTGTTTTCAATTTTTTTCTTCTTCCTTCCTTTTTACTTTGCTCACGCCCAGTAATGCGTTGACAGTGTAACCAATAGTAAAATTCACCGTGCCCTTCTGGTCCCATTTCTTTCCTGGGTGCTCTGTATTGTTCGTTCTACTACTGTCACTTCTCCACTATCTCTTTGCTGCTCGTGGGTTATTTTGGAAGGCGGGTGGGTGTCGGTCGGCCCATTAAGTGAGATAAGTAGACCCTTCGGATTCCCAAGTCCTCGCCTCCATCAACTTACAGCTATAGAACAGTGCAGTGAAAAGATAAGAAAAGAAACTCAGGTTGTCAGGAGTCTGGTTAAGATTTGGAAAGAAGTAGACAATATATTATAAGAATTGTGTACTTATAAACACAGAGCTCTTTAAAGGCTCATATGCTCTGTTAAATGTTTGTTTTACACAGCATATAACTGGATGCATTGTTTACACATGTATATGCCACGCTCCAACGTCTTATTTGGTCCCTTTAATTCGTTAGCCACGGTGGGTTTTTTTTTTTATTGACGGCTAGTTGATGGTTTCCTTCTCTGGCTGCCTCTGTTTTATATTAGAAAAGAGTCTTCTTTAGTTTAATATTGCATCGGTATCTTGGAGCGATCTGTGGCTCCTTGCATTATCAAATGCGCTTGGCACAGTCCGGTGATGTGTCCAAAGATATTAAAACAAGTACAACCCAAAGAACATGCATCATTAGAAAAATGGAGGTGGCAAGCCGTTTGACTTTTGTCTTGTATTGTATCGACGCTTCTTGGCTTGTTTATGTTGCGTTTTCCTCAGGTATCCTGCAAAAACAACAGATAAGAATGCCACCCAACTTTGTTAGCTGTCGCAAGTTGAGTACTTTTTAGTACTTCAGAAACCATGTTAGCTGTGCTTGTCATTGATTCCTATGAAAACCAACACCAAATGGCTTTTAATATATAGCCAAACGACGTGGGAAGGTCAGTTAAAAGCAGGATTTACAAATGCCACCTCGACAATTATATTTCAGTATTGGTCTCCAACTTCTGATACGTTATTTATATTATCCTTCTAATCATGGTGGTTAAACACATATGATTATCTTCTCCTCAATGCGCTCGCTCTGCCATATAACCTTAAACTAAACTGGCTCCATCACCTCGGCAACCCCAGGTCCCCCACCCCAGTTGTTCGTCTAAGTGTGGTTTCTATTTTGGGTTTAAACAAAATAGACTTCGTACGTCTGAATTTCTTCGTTAGGCCCCAACTCATAACCTGTACTTTGTTTTTTGTCCTGAGTTGGAGCCCTCTTGAGAAGAAAGAAAAGTTCCTTTTGGATGTGCCGCATCGTGCTTTGGGAATATCACGAGTCCCCGCCCCCAAGTTCTTCTATATCCAAACCTTTTAGGCCCCTGGACCCTCACCCCCTATTCCCTCTACTTCCACACCACAATGCTGGGCGGCTGATTCTTGTATTTCAAGTCTCTAATGGAATACGAACTTTATGCGCAGAAAGTCAGAATTTTGAGGAGCTTCCTCGCTGCTGAGAGCCCGCTACTTCTTCTAGATTCTGCCAAAGACATCAGCTGCTGCTTGATCCTCCTTGTCTCCCTGCTCTGTAGTTCTCAACAACAAGAAGAAGAGCAAGAAGCTCTGCAGCGCTTGAAGGCGGACCGCACAAGAGAAGCGAAGTGGTTTTTCCCTGAGGCTTGGTGGTTCGGTTCCCACACTGGCCCGAGCAGCTCCCTGCAGGCGTTTCTCATCCTGCTTGATGAATTTCGGAGCATGGACGTGAATTATGCACACTGATTGAATATTTTAGAAAAGGGTTCCACTCCCATGTCAGATCTTTGCTGCGACAACATCATTTCTGGGCAGATGTGGAACATGAGCTTGCACTTCCCGTTTTCTTCTGCTGTGCAGCAGGATGGATCTCCTTCCCAACAATTCAACCCTGACTCTTCCCCTGACTCCTACTCGTCTAGCAGATGCTTCCTGGACCCTAGTCTAGATCCCCCAGCACCCCCTCCAAAATTGCAGGGCCCTGCCCACATCTCTGCAACTTCTTCAACTATCTTTTTCACAACTGAGCGGGTCATGATTGACAACCAGGTTAGCTCTCACCCCAACTTGTCGGTGACCCCCACACGGGCAAGTACAGAGATTTCAACCTTCAGAGACACACAGCTGCACCTCCCTGGAGGCCTTAATAAACACAACAACGGATTTGATCCACAAGCATGGGATACACTGGAATACATGGTTAACTACAATCCTCTACAGGAAAAGCAGTACCCAGCAGCAACTGCAGACAACCTCATCACGCGCTCTTTGGTCAGGAATCCTCAAGATAGTGAGCTTTGGCCTTCTACAAACAGGTTAACAGTTTGCAGTGCAACATCCTTGGACAGGGCCTTCGATTCACATGGATCATCATTGGTTCATCCCTCTAGTGTAAGATAATTTCTTCATCTTCTTCAAAGCTCAACCTCTCATTAAATGGTCCTCGGGTACAAACCCAGAAAATTTGATGCTTGCTTCTGTTTTTACCTCCACAAGGTCGCTTGCTTTCCGTCATATAACAACATATTGAACCAAGATGGCCTTCAACTACGAAAGGAGAATCTTCTTCCGCAGCAGCTCAAGAATTCTTCCTGTGCTCCAGTAACATCTTCTAATGCTGCTGCTGTGGCGCCATCCAAAACACGGATACGGTGGACCACAGAACTCCATGATCGATTCGTACAGTCTGTCAATCGACTGGGCGGTGCAGACAGTAAGTGTTCCATCTTAAACAGAACCCAGTACCACCATAACAAACTCTGCCGGACATTGTCCTCCAGTTACTTTACCACATATCACTTGCTAATTGCTATGCAGAGGCAACGCCGAAAGGGATACTAAAACTGATGGGTGCAGAAGGATTGACAATATACCATGTCAAAAGCCACCTGCAGGTAGGTAGTTGTTTCCCACTTAATGTTGAATGAAGCTGTAAATCTCTGCTTAATTGAACTTGATTAACATTCATATTTCCACATCTCTGTGCAGAAATATAGAATCGCCAAATATATTCCAGAATCGGCTGCAGGTAAACATAAACTGATATTTAAGTTCCATCTATTTCAATTTTTAATATAGTAGGTCATGCATATGGAATGTCCATCACTTTGATATTTGCATAGTAGCTTATGAGATTTATATTTCTTGTGGATTCTCCAAACTGCCACTCTAATGAAATGAAAAAGGGAAAGTCACTACTCAGATGCAAAATTAGACATGCTTGGGATGAATTCAAACCCTGACAATTGTATAGTTTGCACAGAAAAGTTCTAACTTCTAACAGCTAAAAACTTCACTGATTGCAATGTACAATCATGGGCATGCTGAGACATGTAGTCAACGTCATGCTCATGTTCTTAACTGCACCATTTCCCTAACACAAACTTGCTACAAGTATCACTACATGAGTACATGTACATCCCATTTGCCTTGAGGCCACGTTTGGTTCTTAGAATATAGCATGGGATTGGATTCTAATCCAGCATTCCATCCCTTTCCGACGTTTGGTTTCAATTAGAAGCAGTTAGAATTAGAATCCGGAACGGAGCCACATCCTTCATACACATCATTAACAAAATCCGCATGAGAGGCCCCTTTTTCTAATCCTGCGGGCGGCTCCATTTCCCCCCACCCCTCACGACTACAAAAATTCAATCACTACTTGCTCTCTTCTTGCCCATTGAACGTTGTCCCCCTCACACAATACGGTGCTCAAGCAGTTCGGAAGTCTGGCCAAGACGTAATGGTGAATTTACACGGGGATCTGAAGCTCCATTACCTAATAGGCTTTAGGAAGAAAGCAACTCACCTGCACACACGATGTCCATGGCGGAATTTCATTTCTCTGCCTGCTGTAGGGGTAGCCTCATCCTCGGAGTTCATTTCTTCGTCTCCATCCGTTGCCTCTTTGTTCCAGATATCATATTATCTATTGACTTTGCACATGTATGGACGCCTCTCGTTGCAGTTACGATTATGACGATGCCCACACAGATCACCGTGAATTGTGCTCCTTATTTGTGGTGATTAGGAGGCATGGTGCACATAACGTCAACTAGAAGAGAACATGAACAATTGGATACTCCATTGCCGTCGCCACTATTGCGTCTCGCACTTGAACAAGGTGGAATGAACAATGTTATATAATACTTGGTCCATCCAAACGTAAGATAGGATAATTGATATCCATTACATTCCATTTCCCATGACATCCGTTCCTTCTAGTTATCCCATCGATTTCCAATCCTGAGAACCAAACATGGCCTAAGAGTATACATGCCTGGTTGTCAAAACTGGGTTGTAAAACTCAAACCAACTCTCACGATTACACCAAAAATAAAAAAGTCAACCCCAAAGAGAATGAAGTTACCACCATCCATTCTCTTAGAACATAAATACATTTAAAACACATGGAAAATTATGTGTTTACTGTAACATGTCTGCAGGCAGAATTCTAGCATATTCTTTTGGATAAATTAATTAAATATTGCTGCATTCAGTTCATGCATACATACAAAGTTCTAAGTTATACGAGATGAACTACAACCATCTTGTGGGCGGGGATGTCCCCCATCAAGTGAAGGTTGCAGGTTACACCTCATGGGGAAACTCCCTGTGCATCAATGAAGGTGATAACAATACCCTCTATTCCCCTGAGATTGGGGTCGTGGAATCCAGACTTGTCTGCCTAACCAGGGGGGTTGCGCCTCCTGCAATTGGTGCAAGTGAAGCTGGCATGTTCCAGTATGGTATGTATCTGCACTGGTTACAGGGAAGTTTAGTCAGGTTCAGCAAGGCCCACAACATATGGACTACCAGGGAGGGTGCCTCATCATCAAAAAACTTGTTAAGCAATCGTTACTTCAAAATTTTCGTAATCCCTTCTAAAATCAGAACAACAGAAACTGAAGATTCATCGCTTTACATGAATGTAACAAAAAAAAAAACCACGCGACGAAGTATGATAGTAGGACAAGATACAGCAGAAAGTAATTTTCTTTTCCAAAGGTTCTAGTGAAACCTTAAAACGCTCCTACGGTGCTTTTCCAATTACCCAAAGTGCAAAGTGGTGAAGACTCCCGCAAGCAAACTTGGAATTATGCAAGCTACATATAAGAGTTTACATGTGGAATCTGAGCACTGAGCACACCTAAAAATGTGGAATCATCTGGTCATGCTAGATAGCTTTTGGTAAGCTTCAATGTGTTAACATATAGCAGTTTAGTTATAATCACCTAAAGATGAGAATTACTATCAAGTCCTTAGAATTTGACACTACTGTTTCTCTGCCCTTCATAACTGGACTACTAATTTAAAACAAAAAAAAGCTAGTTATGGCTAAATATCAGCTCTGGACTCTAGAGTTGTGGCTCAAGATAAACACTCTTCAAATAATCAAATGATATATGATAATACATTCTAGGATCAAATACAATGTCGATGGGCAACTTTACAAGAAAAACTCATCTGAGATCTAAAGTAGACTGCCTATACACTAAGGGCGGAGAAAAACTGAAGTAGACCACCAGACCAGACTAAAGCAAACCAAAGCAACTCGCCCAGGATGTTCGCTTTTGAGTTATGGTGATTGGGCTTGGTCTGAGACTTCTTCAATTCCACCGGTCTACTCTTTATTTACTAGATCAATCTTGCATTGAGACCAAACCAAACTAATCATTGTAATATAAAAATTTAAGAAGTACGTATATTATATACTGGTATGCTATTCAACTCAAGTAAAGTATGCTACAATTAGATGTGTGAAAAAGTTGATGTTACTTACAGAGATGGCTAGTTAACTTTAGGAAGTTACATAAAACATATGTCCTGTAGAAACACATAATATATTTTGATGGTAATTTACAATTAAAAACTCGGTGAGACTGAGTATGTATAACCAATTAATTGAGAACTCTATTGGCTCTATAGAGCTCTTTTTCCCCCGTATAGAAGCAATGTTCCCTTTCATTCAACACTTGGTAGGTGCAGCCAAGAGGAGTTTCCCACCCACGCTAACATGAGGTAGGGTTGAGGATCGCGGGCTTTCCAGGCCAGGGGACTTCGGCCTTCTCCATAGCTTGCAATGTCTATCTCACACATGTGACAATAACTGGCGTCAAGCGTCCTCGTAGTTTTTTCTCTGAAATTGATTTCTCATTCTCCTTAATCATCATTCTCTACTATACATGATAGCTACATCGAGCATCACTGTATCCCAACAATGGTAGAGAGAACTCCAGGATCGATGATGTATTTATAAAGTGAATGGTATGGGGGTTAAGTTGAGCTCAGTAGCTCAAGGTTTCTTCTACTACATTCTCAACTAGTGATGCTAGAATAAAGGGAGCAGTGGCCACTTTCCATATTTCATGCTTTTGCTCCAGTATATTGGTCTCAAACAGATCAAACTCAAGTGAGCCACTATTCAGCTCAAGCTTTTGTCTTGGTTCTGCTATTGATGTCGTAAGTGAGGAAGGAGTCACCACTCTCTAGATCTTTATAACGTGTTCATGTTCTAATAGTATTGGTCAGAGACTCCCTACCTAACTACCTATGTATCATGATCTTCTCACTGCTGTGGGAGCAAGAAAAAATAGGGACACGACACTCGTAGTGCCCAAAATGTATCCAACGTCACTTGAAAAGCAAAAACATGTTGGACATGACTAGGGAGCATCCAATACATATCTAGGGGTGTCTAAGAAGTGTATGCATCCAATACATGTGCAGTGCGGGTATAGTAATTGCTTTGAAATATCCGTTCTCAGGAACTTATGTCACTGGCAATACAGATGTTATTAAGGGTAGTGTCACTGCCACACCTCTTTCGTCTCTCCTAAACTTTCTAACTTCTTTTCCTCACCTCGAGCTACCATCCGGCATCTAGGTGAGGCAGCCCCTACAAGCAATAAAAGAGCAGCAATGAAGGGATGGAGGGGAGGAAGGTGTGCAATTGTAGATGCTCAGAATCACGGGCATGCGAAAATAGTAGGTAAAGTAGAGAGGGCATTGTTGATTAACTACTAATTAAACAGACCAACAGCCACTTAGATGCGGATTAGAGTGTAAATTTTGCAAACATTGGGACAAGAAGTCAAAAACTATGCATAAGATCAAGTCAACATGGTATTGCCACGATAGAATCACTTGGCAAATTATTAAGGTGAAAATTGAGACTTTCGCAATATAGTCATGCTGCCCTTTTTTGGTTAATATAATGAGGTTATCAAAAAAAGGAAGAATGCTTCCAACTTTAATTTTATATCGACGTCATCAAGATTGCACATTCATCATACTTGAATGTCGGAAGGATACGAATAAATGCCATATATTTCCTTTGCATCTCGGCAAATCATCCACTACTTTTATGAAAACTACTCTAAAATACTTCTTAGTGCTTACTGTATTCGTTGAAGGCAGCAGCCTTTTCATCATTCTGCATACTCACAAATTTCTTAGATGGGCATGATAATAAAGACTGTCATTTTTGTAGCACATCCCTTTTCATTAGACACTGCTCCTTTTTCTAGGTGCACTTCCCTTCAGTTCAAGTTCTTCATGTTTCCTTCAATCTCATGAATGCTCAAAATGTTCAAGAAATATATATTTGGAAACTAGTTAAATCGTCCTTTACGACATGATTATTAATTTATTGTTTCCTCTGCAGGCAAATCAGATAAAATATCAACTACAGAAGTAGAAAATTTGGACTTGAAAGCGTAAGTATAAAGTTAGATGACTTTCTATTATAGATAAATGTCTTCAAATAAAGTTTATACACTGGGAAAACTAAGGCATTGATGTTTCTTGCAGCAGCATGCAAATCAAGGAAGCATTGCAAATGCAGCTAGACGTCCAAAGAAGCCTCCATGAACAATTAGAGGTCACATTATAATCATTCATCTTTCTTAATATATAAGTTAGCCCCAGTATTTAGGTTTTCAGTTACAGGTTAGCTGAGCTTCAAAATTGACTTTCTGGATGCAGCTTCAAAGAAAAATGCAAATTCGAATAGAAGAACAAGGAAGAAGGCTTCAGAAGATGTTTGAAGAGCAACAGAAAGTGACACAAAACTTGTCGGAATCACAAAATAGCCAAGAGCACCTTACTGAATTTTGTGACGTTCAAGATAAAGATAGCGAGTAGGAACTAAAAAATATTTTCCATACAAAAAGTGGTTAATTCTGCGAGTACGAACTGACACGGTTATAAGCAGTTGTCATACTACAATGGTTACCCAAAAAACAATGTTGTTGCACGTGCGAAGTGATTGGTTTGTAATGAACTGTTATTACATCAAGGAAGAAAATTATAACTTGCAGACTACCGTCATATGGGGTATAATGTTGAACCTATCAAGGATAATTGATTCTTTCATTTCTCAAGTCGCATGACAGTCTGTAGTTTGCCTTAGTTAGGGCAATTGTATATCATTTTACAGTTGTTCCAGGGTTTAGCTTTTCCATATAGAAACACCACTGAACAGTGAATTCCCTCGACCAGCGAACATCACTATTATCCTGTGGATTGCTCAATGAACAAATTGAGGACAGCACAACGTTCAGGAGTGCAAATAATTTGGCGACTTTACTTATTTATCAATGTTATTGTAATAAAATCAGAGAAAGAAACAATTTGGAACTGCTTACCTGATCAATCTTACTGTAAAACTACTAGGTTTTTTCTCTTTAACATTAAGGTGAATTAAAACATCATAAGTTGCTTTAAAGAGAATCACATTCCTTCTGGAGACTATAAATGAGGAAAAAAGTTGACCTTTATTTTTTTAAGAGGGTTACCATAAAGTAAAACTAGAGACAATAATGTGGTGGTAGTTTGAAGATGAAGGAGAAGTGTGTCTCGATACAAATTTACAGTAGAGCCACTGGCTTAAACTTCTGAGTCGATGCATGCTATTTAAAGTTGTTCTCTAACACAAAGTTTGTGAATCAAACAAAATCTAAGAGCTACATATTCATTAAGCAAATGATCTTTATCCCATAAAGGAATAATGTGGCTACCATACGTCTCCATGACATCCAAAAAGTTAAACTTCCCCCCCCCCCCCAAAAAAAAGAAAAAATGATACACAAGTGATCATAGATAAACTTGAATGTTTGTAGGATTAATAAAATACGCAAGAGCTTTATAAAATAAGTCATTTATTTAGGAAGAAATACAATCCACAACACCAGTAGCATTTACAGCAAACAACCCTTTTGTTTGAAAATAAACCAACCATCCATGTCTGTAGTCAATCTTTCATTTTCTGAATGTAAAGTGTGTTCAATGTAAGTTATCCAAGCCCATGGCTACTAAATTCTTGTTTGAATAAAAGAGCTATGCCAAACAGAAGGCAAATGCTTAAGCAATGTTTTAAAAAACGTTAAGCGGTAACCGTGCAGACAGCACCTTGTAACTGGTTAAGCGGTAAGCGGCCGATTAAGCGGCCGATTTTTAAAAAAATAGGTTTTAATTTCCTATATAATTTTATACAAAATTATGATATGAAAGTCAAGTAGCAAGATCAAGGGAATCTCTTCTTTGTCTCTAGGGTAGAGATTGTGAGTATGTATATAAATACTAATACTCTTTGAAACTTTTATATATATCTTGTGACAGAGGCAGGAATTCCAGAAAGCTCAGGGTTTCACAATGTGTGCACCCTCATATATATAATAATGAGAGATTTACAGAGAGGTCCATATATAAAGGAAAATAACAAAACAAATAACAGGCTATGTAAAACAGGAAATATATAATGTAACACTCCCCCTCAAGTTGGAGCATAGATGTCAATCATGCCCAACTTGTCCAACAGCGTGCAGAACTGTTTCTTCGCCAAGAGCTTGGTGAAGATATCAGCAACTTGATCTTCAGATCTTGTGAATGGAGTGCATATCTTGCCAGCAAGAATAGATTCTCTGATGAAGTGGCAGTCAACTTCAATGTGTTTGGTGCGCTCATGATAGACAGGATTATTTGCAATGAAGATGGCAGCTCTGTTATCACAATGCATAGGAATGGCCGACGAAGACTCAATCCCAAACTCTTTCAGAAGAGAACGCACCCACAGCAACTCACAAGCAGTATGGGCCATGGCCCTGTACTCAGCTTCAGCACTAGATCTGGCCACGACGTTCTGTTTCTTGCTTCTCCAGGTGACAAGATTGCCTCCTACAAAGGTACAGTAACCAGAAGTAGATTTTCTATCAACTTTGCTGCTTGCATAATCAGAATCAGAATACCCTTAAAAGAACACAGTGCCCATTCTTTTTATAATGAAGTCCCTTGCCAGGCGACTTTTTTAAGTATCTCAAAACTTGACATGCAGCATCCCAGTGGCACTGTTTGGGTTTTTCGAGGTACCTGCTAAGAAGACCTACTGCAGTAGCAATATCAGGACGAGTAACAGTCAAATAGATCAATTTACCAATCAACCTCCTGAATTTTTTATGATCAACAAACATAGCAGAGGAATCATCATCCCAATTGACATTGGGATCAAGAGGAGTATCCGCAGGTCTTGCTCCAAGCATACCAGTCTCCTGCAGAATATCAAGAACATACTTTCTCTGCGAAAGAACCAAGGCATTAGAGTTTCTAGAGACCTCTATGCCAAGAAAGTACCGAAGTCTGCCTAGATCTTTGGTAGCGAAGTGTTTGCCCAAATGATCTTTGGTAGCCTGAATACCAAGAGTGTCGCTGCCAGAAATAATAATGTCATCAACATATACAATCAGAACAGTAATACCTGCTGAAGTCTTTTTTGTGAATACAGAATGGTCAACTTGTGACCTCAGAAAGCCAAAATCAATCATGATCCTGCTCAACTTATTAAACTAGGCACGAGGACTCTGTTTGAGTCCATAGATAGACTTCTTAAGTCTGCAGACTTTATGAGACTCCCCCTGAGCAACAAACCCAGGAGGTTGCTCCATATACACCTCTTCCTGTAAGTCACCATACAGAAAAGCATTTTTCACATCAAGCTGCAGGAGAGGCCAATTTAGATTCACAGCAACAGATAAAAGAATCCTGACAGAGTTAAGGCGAGCAACAGAAGAAAAAGTCTCAAAGTAATCAATGCCATATGTCTGAGTATAGCCCTTTGCAACTAGCCTTGCCTTCAACCTTTCAACCGTACCATCAGGTTGATATTTGACGGCATATACCCACCTGCAGCCTACAGGCTTACACTGAGGAGGTGGATCCACCAGCTCCCAAGTGTCTCTGTCAGCAAGAGCAATCATCTCTTCATTCATAGCAGATGTCCATGTCGTACTTTTCAAAGCATCTTGAACATTCTTAGGTACAGCCACAGCAGATAAAGCAGATACAAAATTGCTGGAATGGGTATGCAGATGAGCAGTAGACACACACTGAGTAATGCTATGAGAAGTGCAAGAACGAGTACCCTTACGGAGTGCAATAGGTATGTCAAGATCAGAGTGTACCTCAGGTACAGCAGAACCTTCTGGAGGAGAAGATTGGTTGTCTTGGGGGGGTACTTGTGGGGAAGGTGCTTTATTCCTGCGTTGATAAACAATAAGAGGAGGATCTTGCTTTGCAGTAATCTCAGTATCAGTGCGGTCAGGCATACAGTCAGAAATAACAGGTAAAGGAGGAGCCAGAATGTCTGTCTGCAAACTATCTCCTGCTGAAGAATAATACGGTGTATCTTCAAAAAAGACAACATCACTACTGGTAAACCACTTCCGGGTGATGGGATTATAACATTTGTAACCCTTCTGAGTTCGAGAATAGCCCAAAAAAATGCATTTAGCGGCTCGAGGAGATAGCTTATCAGAAGTAGGTCCAAGCAATCGAACAAAGCAAGTACACCCAAAAATTCTAGGAGGCACAATAAACAAGGAGGTGTCAGGTTACAAAACCTGGATGGGAATCTTATTTCCAATAACAGACGATGGCATCCTATTAATCAGAAAACATGCAGTCAAGATAGCCTCAGGCCAAAAAGAGTGGGGCACATGAGAATGCATCATTATCGTCCTGGTAACTTCTAATAAGTGTCTATTCTTCCGCTCAGCAACACCGTTTTGTTGTGGGGTATATGCACACGAAGTTTGGTGAATTGTACCCACAGATTTACAAAAAACAGCCACATCTTGCTTAACAAACTCTAAAGCATTATCAGTGCGAAAAACTTTAATAGGCAAGCCAAACTGCGTTTTTATTTCAGCAAAGAAGTATTTGATAGTAGACAGCACTTCGGACCTACTTTTTAACAGAAACAACCAAGTAGTCCTAGAAAAATTATCAATAAAAAGAATGAAATACTTGTAACTAGACAAGCTTGGTACATGGCATGGACCCCATACATCAGAGTGGACTAAATCAAAAATGTATTTACTGCTCACAGTACTACGTCTAGGATACACAGTACGAGTTTGTTTTCCTAGCCGACTTGATTCACACTGAAAATGACAACTGCCAATATCAGGAACTAAACTACGCAGCTTCTCTGACGAGGGATGGCCCAGCCTGTAGTGCCACTGTAGAGCAGAAACAGAAGCAGATAATGCAGATATCACAGCAGCTTTCTCTGATCGAGGTAACTGGTCCAAGTAAAAGAGCCCATCAGCACCTTCATACCCCCCACCAATCTTCGTTCTCGTGCGAAGGTCCTGAAAAACGCATGAACCAGGAACAAATGTCAGGTTACATTTTAAACTCCGTAAAATTTTGCTGACAGATAATAAGTTAAGAGGAAATCTGGGCATATATAAGGCAGATTTGAGGCCAAAGTGAGAAACAATATCATCGACTCCAAGGACCGAAAACTTGTGGAGCCATCAGCAAGCATAACAGAAGAATGTCGGGCAGGTGCAGATATATGTTTAAACAAAGATCTATTTCCAGAAATATGTGCAGATGCACCAGAATCTATCACCAATTTGGTATTACCAGAAGTAGAAGGTGAGGAGGAGCTCAGGAATGCAGTATCATAACCAGAAAAAGCAGCATGTGCTCCGCTAGTAGATGCAGCAGGAGAAGACCCAGCACGCTCAAGAAGAAGACGCTCCACCTCGGCACGAATGTAGTCTGCGGTAGCCCCCGCAGGCTTTGGTGCAGGTATCTGAGTACCACCCTCAGACGCAGTAGATGAGGAATCTGCAGCAGCATTGGCCCACGCCGGCTTACCATACTTTTCCCAGCATTTTTCTTCAATATGGTTAGACCGGCCACAGAAAGTACACACGCGCTGTCCTTGCTGAGGACGCGCAGCAGCAGAAGGTGGGCGGTAGGAGGAGCTCCACGTCCAGCACCAGGTCCACGTCTCCGGCCTGCACCCAGGGGAGGACGGCCATCATTGGAGCGGCCACGACCATGACCACGCCCGCCCCAAGCAGCCAAAGCAGTAGAGTCTCCAGTCTCAGGAGGCGGAGACGGTGTAGATGACGGAAGGCGCTGGAGACGCTTGTAGGCAGTCTGCAAGGTAGGAAGTGGATCACTCGCCAAGATCTGATCTACCACGCCAGTATAGGACTCGGGTAAACCACTGAGAAAGTGAATCAGTTGAAGTTCCGCCCGCTGTTTTTGCATAGTCGCTAAATCAGTAGACAGCGGGTGATACATCTCCAACTCACCCCACAGACCAGTGAAGGTGGAGAAGTAGTCTGATATGTCAGATCCCGTAAACTGTAGGCGCCCCAGTTGCTTGGTGATATCAAAGACCTTCTTGGGATTTTCACTATGAGAGTAGGTACTGGCGAGCTTATCACACATCTGCTTCGCCGTAGGCAGCTGAAGAAGAGTGACATTGATCTTCTCAACGGAGCTGTTGAGAATCCATGTCATAACTGTCGAGTCATCACGAACCCAGTCATCAAAGGCTTTGATGTCCTTTGCATCTGCCTCCTCTGCAGGCTGAGGCGGGCCAGTCCGAATCAGGTGAGAGTACTTCCCTTGTGATTTGACAAAGATCACAAAGGAGCATACCCAAAGCTGGTAGTTGCGCCCGTCAAGTTTAACAGTAGTGACTTGATGACGCGAGTCTCTCCAGATGTCATCCCCAGAAGACGCCATCCCCAGAAGACGCCATGAGGACAGGCAGGAAGGCAGGTACAGGCACAAGTAGGCACAGGCAGAAGACGGACTACGGCGTCAGGCAGGCAGAAGCAGGCAGAAGCAAGTCACCGTGGACCTCTCACATACAAACTACGCCGAAGCGTAGCAGAAAACCCGGAGGCCGAAGCCTACACGGGCAGGCAGGCACAAACAAACACCAACTGAAGGTTGTCCCTCAGACGAACAACGCGCCGATCTCCCCCTGAAGACGGAACTAGTCCAGATCTACCAGTGGCTCAGTGGTCCCGTAGAAAATGACCACCCGGCAGCGCACCTGCTGTGCGAACAACAACCAAGGTTGCTCAAGCACTAGCGGTGCACCAAGCCAGGAGGCAAGACGGAACCACGGAGAGGGAGTTGTTGCTCCGGTAGGCGCGGCTAGGCGAACGGGACCCCCGCGGTGGGGCCTACGGCCCGCCGGTGGTGGCCTGCCGGCGTTGCGGCTGCCCCGGCTACGCCAGCGGCGGTTGCTGCCGGCATGCGCACGGGCGGACAGATCGCAGATGGCGGCGGGCGGCCTGCTGCCGGCGGACGGGTGGCGGGTCGGGGGGGGAGGAGAGAGAAGGGAGGGAGGGAGGCAAAGACGGCTAGGGTTGAACCTGCTCTGATACCATGTGACAGAGGCAGGAATTCCAGAAAGCTCAGGGTTGCACAATGTGTGCACCCTCATATATATAATAATGAGAGATTTACAGAGAGGTCCATATATAAAGGAAAATAACAAAACAAATAACATGCTATGTAAAACAGGAAATATATAATGTAACATATCTAAAGATTCTAAACGCTCTACCCAACAGCAAAAACACCCAATTAGTTTATAAGATAGCTATAAGACAATAATTATAGCCATAATATAATAAATAATAGATTTGACATAGATAAAATACCCCAAATACATGATTCAGAAATATGTTGGCATCACATGTTTACATAGTTAAGCAGTAAACAATAGACTCATTATTGGATACCTTTCTAACTTATTGTTATATGTGCATATCATCAATTAGTCATACATTACAGCAGTACCATTAACTAAAGTATGCATTCTAAAATTAGATAATAGTTACATATATTTTACTTGTATAAATTACACTTTACAACAGTACCATATTATCCCAACTTGCATACAGTAAACAATAGACTCGTTATTGGATACCTTTCTAACTTATTGTTATATGTGCATATCATCAATTAGTCATACATTACAGCAGTACAATTAACTAAAGTATGCATTCTAAAAATAGATAATAGTTACATTACATATATTTTACTTGTATAAATTACACTTTACAACAGTACCCTATTATCCCAACTTGCATACAAGTATGCATTCTATTAGACTAGGCTTATCATAGGATATTTAAGTTTAATATATTATAGTCAGTAATACTTGGGGCCATATAGTTTATATAAAGTTACAGGTGTACAGCAAAATTTACAAAAAACGGACAAAAAACGGCCAAAAAGCGGGAAAAAAAGGGCAAAAAAACGTAAAAAAGGGGAAAAAACGGCCGATTAATTACAAAAAAAGTTAACCGGCGATTTTAGCAAAAATCGAACGGGCTGGGTGTTTGGCCGATTAATCGGCTGTTTAATCGGCCGCTCAGCCCGTTTTTCATTTCACTGATCCTAAGATTACAAACAGCAACTTGGTTGTCTAAAGCACTTTCACTTTTACTAGGAATAGGAAACAGTTGAGACTGAGCACAAGGGAGGAGGATGTCTACTTGGGGACCGAGTTTACATTGAAAGAGAAATTTCATTCATTATAACTAGATATTTGCTTCGATAGTGTCTCAAGGCTAAGTTTATAACAAGACATTTGCTTTGATAGAGTCCTAAGGCTAAGTATAATTAGTGGAAAGCCTCGCCACAAATTAAAGAGGGAAGCTTCTAACTAGACTACAAAATATTTATATACATATCTATAGTATAATCATTTGATTAACTACTAATATAGATTTATGTTGCCTATATTTATTGAAAACTAAGTTAACATTGCATTGTCCTGATTCTAAAAATTAACTCGCTTCTGTTGTGTGTAATCACCCTCGCAAAGCATATATAAAAGCTAGCCAAGCAGATCAATACTATATCATTAAGCAAAGGAGATAAGAACAAAGATAACTACAGTGCCACTAACCCCATTTTTGAAACATATCTTGAATGGATAAATTTGCCATGACGAGTCTTCCTTAATCTGAAACTCTCAACCGAACGCACTCAGTCATGAATGTCTTTGAAGTACATACATCCATCATGCATTCTATCATTGACTTGCCACGTGTTAATGCAAGAATTGAGGTGATTTTGGTGCCAAGACGCAGCAAAGATACTTCTGGATTTTTTTCTTGTCTAAGATGTTAAAAACATGTGCAAAAAAAAATTATTAAAAACAAATATCCAGTCTTTTGATGTTATTGTTAGTGTTAAAGTGTCTATATTAGTCTATTAGTTAAATAGGCTAATTAGTTTAGTGGGCCTTTATATTCCGGCCCATCTAGTTTAGATTACTTGGGACAAAAGTCTCAGGGTTTCTCCCTTGCTCCTATATATAGGACAGGGGTGTCCAGTCTTTGTATCAATCTATTCATATTCAAGCCATCTTATATTTTAACATGGTATCAGAGCAGGTTAGCTCTTGAGAGAACCCTAGCGCCGCCCGGTTCCCTCTCTCCCCTTCGGCGCACGCAACTACCCTAGCCGCCGGTCGCCGCCTCTTCGAGAGAGCAGCCAAGGGCGAGCGCCCGCCTGCGGGCGGCCGCAGCCGCCATCACCATGGCTTGGCCGACTGCCCGCTAGGCATATCCTGGCCTCCATGGTCATCTCTATTCTCTATTCTTTCATTCTTTCCATACAACACCTCCGCTGCCTATCATAGCAGCCGTCCTCCATCATCATCCGCAACAGTCGTCGTCGTAGGCATCCACCGCGGTAATCTTCTTCCAGCGTCATCCGAAACCAGTAGCAGCAAACAGCACTAGCAGGCGCCGCCACCGCAGCCAACAGGAGCAACACCGCCCCTAGCAGCCGCCATCTCCAGTAAACGACCATCATCCAAGCCGCCATCCCAAAGGAACAGCCGCCGACCATCCGTGACGCAACCTGCATTCCCGGCGTCGATACTATCAACAGGAGGTCGATAGTATCGACTTTATCACAGTGACAGAAGAGCGTCGGCGTCGATACTATCGACAGGAGGTCGATAGTATCGACTTTATCACAGCGACAAGAAGAGCGTCTGTCGATACCATCGACAGTCCTGTCGATGGTATCGATAGTTGATCAGTGGCGATGTGAAAAGGATACATCTATCCCAAATCTTGATCGCATTTTTTTCTATCGGCGCTCCATCTCATGAAGTCTTCAAATCAGCCTTCCTCGCCGCTTTGGAGAGGGTCCGCCTTGGCTCTGCATGCATCCTCTTGGCATGCAATATCTCCGGAGTCACGCAGGAGACCCTTTGTCATCTCTTATGTTGCGACAAAGTGCTTCATCAACCAAGCGTCATATCCAGCCATCATCCGCAAGCTGTTGCTGCTCCACTTCATCATCATCCCGACGATCTTCATCCGCAAGTTGTTGTTGCGTTGTGCGTCATCATGCTACTGTCGTCCCTACGCCATCACCTGTTATCTTCATCATCATCAATCCATCATCACCTCCCATCTATGTCTATTCCCATATTCATTATACCCTCTATTGCTATTCAGATCATTAATCGGTCCTATCTTTTATTGGGTTTTAGGGGAGACAGAGAAGGCAGCAAAAACAAAAAAATTTCTCCCCCAACCCATACCGAGGAAACGCGTCAACGTCTTATATAATAGGAAAGGACGGTTTGTGGAATCATACCTTGTCCCGAGGCTTGCTCGGCGACAATACCTCGTGCAATGCGCGGTCTTCAACTCCGGTCTTGGACGGCGTCTGTGCAGCTCCTGGTCGCACCGGGACTGACGACTCCTCCTACCGGACTGTCAGATGATAGTTGTCCTCCTGAGCGGCAGTGTCCTCCCGCCTCTGTAGTAGTCCACACGGACCACCTGGAACTCCACACTCCTTGTCCCACAAGGAAGTGGAAGGAGTCGCACCCTCCTGTTGACGTACTAGTCGCCAACACGCTCTCCTGCCTCCAGTTGCAACTGCAGTTGTCCTTCCCTTGCTGCACCTCCCTTTGCGGGAAGCACTTGCTCGGGCTCTCTCTCGGTTACCAAAACCAGAGAGAACGACAACTTTGCAGAGCAACTGATTGCACTGAGTTGTTCTCTGAGAAGCCCCCACTACCCCTATATATAGGAGGGTCATGGGACAGGGTTCTCTATCCCGGGCAATACGGGACTAAACGCAGGAGTAGAAGGGTTCGAGATTTTCCACAAAAGCAACCAACTCGCAACCTGAACCGATCGTTTCACAACTGAAACGGTCGGTTGGGACCTTGAACCGATCGGTTCACAAGTGAATTGGTCGGTTGGGACACCTCAACCGGTCGGTTCACAAGTGAACCGGTCGGTTGGGGTTCCTAGTCGATTCCCGATTGACTTTCCTTCTTTTGTTTCCAATTGGTATCGAATACCAATCCTATTTCCCAATCAAATTGGGCAATTGAAACGAAAGGAAAATTCTCACCAATCCTACTTTCCCAAGTTGCTCGGTTGCACCAGTTGAATCGATCGTTTCAACACTTGAAGCAATCGGTTCACCCTGGTCTTGAGCCGATCGGCTCAACACTTGAGCCGACCGGTTCAGCAACCTCAGCCGACCAGTTCAACACTTGAGTCGATCGGTTGGGAGTGCAGGTTGTGCAGAATCAGTCAATTGCGATTTCAATCAATCCGATACTCCAATCAATGCGTCCAACACCTTGAACAATATGATATTGAGCTATCGATTAATTGAGTGTTTAATTGAACTACTAAACTCCTTTAGTAATCAATCTAAACATTGCTTGTGGACAAAACTCCTCTTCCAAGTTAAATCCTATGTGTGTGACCCTGCAGGTCCATTTCACGTTGGCAGTGAAAGTCCATAACACTTATGACTTCACAAGCAAAGAGCGGTGTCTAGTCATACATCAGTGCTACCCAAGTGAAAGTAGAAAGTTGGAGAACAATTTTCATCCTACAATCCGTGAATGGTGTTACAGTGAATGTATAATTCCTTTGTCACTGATATCCCGAATGAACTCAAGGCATGGAACAGTCATCCTGTCAACGTTCATTCACTTTCTTGATCTCAGAGTAGATTGAAGGAGATATGTATGACATCAATATCACATATTGATTCACACATGCGTGCGCACGCCTATCTCAATCATACTCATCAAGTGGCCTTGGATATCAAACTCCCTCAGGAGGGACAAATCCCATATCTATCACTCACCCCTCAAAAGCCCCATGTGTCAAAGCCACCCAATCATCACCTTTATAACAACCCATGTTTCAGGACTGCGTTTGATGATGTCAAAGTGTGCCCAACGACATGTGTTGAGTGTAGTGATTTCAGGTCAAAGAATTACACTCACCACCATCACTGTGAGTACTGACTGTGACTACCATCTCATGATTCCATGTGTCAAACTCACGGTGGGTCTGTCTGGTACACTTGTTCTCTAACAAGTACCTATGTGTTTGGTTTGATATCTCTATATCATGACTAATGAGATTCTGTCATCAACCAACACCACAATCTAGTCTTGTGTGTCATTGTTGTCTATCTACCTTCCACAATGACATCCGACTAGGGACATAACAAGAATGTACAAACTCTTAGCATCTGTATGATCTCATCGTTCAGGTCCTCAACCTGAAAGCATACGTCATTGAGTATTGTCATTCTCTAGACATTCAATCCGTTCTATCACTATCTCATATGACTGAACCAGAAAGAATTGGAAGCTTGCCTTTGATGTTTATCAAATCAATCTTAATGTATCCCACCAATCATCCCATGATTGGCTCTCAGGGCATACATACCAACATCTTTTGCTAATAGGATCCTATTTTGACCCTAATCGGATTTTCGCGGGGACTCCGCCCCCGCACCCCTTTTCAGGTCGGGACTAGATCCATTTATTTTTCTACTCGGATCTCATGTTGACCCATTTAGTATACTCTCTTTGGCTATCGGTTTTGTTCTCCACATATTATCCATCTCCATTTCACATATTCCTCTCTTTTTCCACCATTTTCTTTCCCACCCACCCATATTATGTGAGCATCCCTTTTCCACATTACGGGGGGTCATATATCCAGTTCTCAACACCAAACACTCACTCTTGTCGTATTTGGTGTGGGGGGGGTAGAGAGGAGAGAAAGAGATGAGAAGAGAGAGCGAGCATGAGAGCATATGAGAGAATGTATGAGAGAGAGAGAGTATGAGATGAGATGAGATGATGCTATATGTATTCAGAGGAGAGAAAGAGATGAGAAGAGAGAGCGAGCATGAGAGCATATGAGAGAATGTATGAGAGAGAGAGTATGAGATGAGATGAGATGATGCTATATGTATTCAGATTATATATATTCCAGGCTATCTTCGTGGAGCTTCACATTGTTCAGCACACCGGTTCTCTACTTGAGCCAGCAGTGAAGATCCAGCGTCGACACCATATCCATTGTTGATGATGTATTCCTTCAGCTGCATTCACATGAGACAGATGGGTGCTTCTTCAGAAGCTCAGAGTTTTCTCTTCACCGAGCTGCTTCATCATGTCTTCTCCGAGCCGCATCTGTTGTATCGACATCACCTGTAGCTGATCCTCTTGGGACTTTCCTTGATGGATGATATCTACTTTCCTGTCAAGCCCCCATGGTTCTTGCATCGTATCAAGCAGCAGATAGTTCGTTCGTGCCGCGTTAAGCACGTATTCCAGTGGCGAGTTGCTGTAGTATCAGGACCATTCGTCGACACTATATCCGCGTTCGTGCCGCATTAAGCACGTATTCCAGTGCCGCATTCTTCAGCCTACAGAGTATCTTCAGATGTCTTCATTTCAGATGCACTTCAAGGAAGACCTTCTTCAAAGCTCGAGTATCTTCAACCTGCAAAGTCATCATCACTATTTGATTCAGGGGGAGTATTGATTAAGGGGGAGTAACATATTTTGTATGGGAGTGATATTTATCTTCATCTTTCATTTATCATTTCTTTTTATCGAGTCATGTAACTCTCCAAGCTTGGACATGTGTTTCACCCATGCTCCAGCTTGAGGGGGAGTGTTAAAGTGTCTATATTAGTCTATTAGTAAAATACGCTAATTAGTTTAGTGGGCCTTTATATTCCGGCCCATCTAGTTTAGATTACTTGGGACAAAAGTCTCAGGGTTTCTCCCTTGCTCCTATATATAGGACAGGGGTGTCCAGTCTTTGTATCAATCTATTCATATTCAAGCCATCTTATATTTTAACAGTTAGCTTTAAGAACTTAGTTTTGCCGTAGTTAGATCTTGCAAATTAATATGAATCCACACAAAACCATTGTTGTTAAACTTTAAGGTATCTGCCTTAGATGTAAAGGTGGCCAAGGAGGGACCACCAAAGGGGGTGGTTAGTATGGTTTGTATGTGGCTCTTGTTTCTTCATTGTAAAGCATGCTTTTTGGGTCTTAATTCCTTTTGTTTAGAGCCCTAGAGTACAAATTAAGGATTTTGTTTCCTATTGAAGTCTCAATGTCAATATCAAAAAACTCAATGTCCAAAACAAGACAAACACAATCATCAAGGCGACACTTTTGCAAGGCACTCAATCAAAGACGGGAGAACCTACACACCTTGAAAGCCATGACTTGCCCACAGAAAACCTTTAGAAGGTTTCTCTACTCACGAAGAACGAGGACCTACGCCTTATATTGTCATTTTGGTCATAGGCTGTGTGACCCAATTATACTTCATGTAAATCTGTAACACGTCATGTCAAATAAATACATGACGTGTGACACCGCACAAGAGCAAAGAACCTGAAATGGTTGCAAAAGGGTATAAAACTCCTCACATGTCTCCATAGCAAAGTAGGGATAAGTTATCTATAGAATCCAATAATCTTTATCTGATGTGTCTAAAACAAATACAAGGCACTCTCTTTTATAGGACAAGAGAGTAACTGGAAAACAGAATTAGTGGATATGGGATAAAAGAAAAGCTAGAGACAAAGACAAGTCTAAAGCACAAAATAAATATAGACCGAGAAACCACGGTCTGCTTCTTACTGCGCCATGTAACCAGATTTCCTCCAACAAAAGAAATGGATTTTCTATCACATCTACTACCAGCATAATCAAAGTCAGAATCATTAATGAGTTTGCATTGTCCATTTCGCCGGTACAACAATCCTTTCCCTGGAAAATCTTCAGATATTTAAGGTTGTGATAGACAACATCCCAGTGACATTGTCGAGGTTTATCCAAATTCCTACAGACAAGTCCAACAGCGGAAGAATATTAGCTCTAGTGACAATGAGATAGAATAGCCTACCAACCAATCTTTTGTATTGGTGGATGTCAGGATAAGGTGGTGAAGCTCATCATCCCATTTAGTATTGGGATGATGAGGAGTGCTAGCAGGTTTAGTACCAAGCATGCTTGTTTATTTGAGAAGATCTAGTACATATTTGCATTGTGAAAGACAGATGCTAGAAGAAGATCAGATAACTTCAATAGCCAAGAAGTATATGAGTTTCCCTAGATCTTTGTAACAAAATGTTATTCAAGATAGCTTTTTGTGGCTTGAATACCTTCTTTATCGCTACCAGATAGAATTATGCCATCTACATACACAATAAGAATAACAAGCCTAAAAGCGGTTTTTCTTGTGAAAATAGAGGGATCACAATGCGAGTGCAAAAGTTCAATTTAAGGAGAATCTGACTCAATTTGTCAAACCACACTCGTGGGCTTTTGTTTTAGGCCATAAATCACTTTCCAGAGCCTGCTAACTTTGGAACACTTCCTCTAAGCAACAAATCCAGGTAGTTGCTCCATATAGACTTCCTCATGCAATCTCCATATAGAAAAGTGTTTTTAACATCAAGTTAAAAAAGAGGCCAACCATTATTCACAGCAATAGAGATAAGCACCCAAAGAGAATTAAGCCTAGCAACATGAGAAAAAGTATCAGAATAGTCCACCCATAGATTTAGGTATAACCTTTCACAACTAGGCGTCCTTCTAGTCGTTCAGTCATACCATCAGGCTGGTATTTAATAGTAAATATCCTTCGACATCCAACCGAGAGCAATCTACAAGACGATCAACAAGAACCCCAAGTATGTCGATCGTGAAGAGCAACCATCTCATTTTCCATAGCTTGACACCAGGCAAGATGTTGGAGTGCTTGAGTAGCATTCTTCGGTATAGAAGCAGCAGAGATAGCAACAGTAAAGCAAGCAAAGCTACCACCCAAATTAGTAGTAGAGTAGAAATTACTAATTAGATGTTGAGTACAGGAACGAATACCTTACCTTTGACTTATAGGAAGGTGTAGGTCAGAAAATATATGGGAGTTGTTGTGATCTATCGACAAAGGAGGATTTGTTTGTTGAGGGGATAGTAACCTTGGGTCTTCTCTTGTAAACTTTGAGGGGAGGAGCAAGAACTTCAGTTTCTCCATTGGGAACATCTTCCACAACCTGGGGGAGTGGAGTAGGATCTCGTAGATCACTAGACAAAGCAGACCCCTTTTTAGAGTACGGCATATGTTCAAAAAAGATCACACCAGCACTGACAAACAACTGTCTATTGGCAGATTAGTAACATCAATATCCTTTGAGTTCTAGAATATCCCAAAAAAACGTACTTAGTGGAGCGGGGCTCAAGTTTAATTATTCCAGGCCAAAGATTCTTAACAAAACAGGTGGTGCCACAGATGCGAGGAGGTACAGAAAAAAAAAAAAGATACATCTGGATAGTGTAATGTGTAGGGAACTTGATTTTTCAGGACCGACGAGGGCATTCGATTAATCAAGTAGCAATGTAGCATGCAGTACAAACTGTCTTAGGCCAAAAAACTCTTTGGGAGATGATAGTGAAGGAGAATAGTATGTGCTACATCAAGAAGATGGTGATTCTTCCTCTCTGACACACCATTTTGTTGTGGTCTATAAGTGCAGGAAGTCAAATGGATAGTACCACAAGCAGTACAAAATAGGCCAACCGATTTTTGCATGAACTCTAAGGCATTATCAATTTTAAAAAATTGACAGTTTTGTTGAACTGAGTTTGAATTTTAGTAAAGAAGCAATAGTATCCAAAATGTTTTTTTTTTTGGTCGGTCAAAAACGCGTGGGCCTTTTTTTGTATTTTTTGTGTAGTGTCTATACAATGTGTGCTATTTCCTAAACAGGAAAATAGCTAAAAAAACATAAAAGCTATATGAGCATATTGCTCAAAGAATAAAGAATACAAGGAGAAAGGATAGAATATATGTATCTACAAAGCCAGACAGCTGAACAAATCTCCAGATAGCACTCATCTTCAGGTTATCTACAAAGGAAAACTCAGCCACAGGTAGAGAACCTCGAGAACCAGATAACCACCCAGCCTCAAAATGATTCTCATAACAGAGAGAACGAATAACCAGAGCCACAAGACCAACAGCAAAAGCATCAACCACACAATAGAAAGACATAGCAGATCGTCAACACTTCAGAACCAAACTCCAGAAACTCAGAAACTCAACAGATCCACCAAATAAGGGTACAGCTTCTTCTCATGCCCCTCAGAGACATATATAAAACCAGCAGAGAATGTTGACAAAGGAACCAACATGAAAGCCTCCCTATTGCTTTCGGAAACTTCGCAGAAAACCAAAAGAAGGGTACAGCTAAAAGCATGTTCAGCTCCAGAGAACAAACAAATAACAACCCGAGGCCATCTTCTCTCTGATAGATATACTTCAAAGCATCATAAACAAATATCACCAGATCCAGATCAAGGATAACACATGAATAGACCACTATCAGATCAGACCAGAAGAGAGCAAAACATCTCTCTACAGCAGACGAGCACTGCCATATCAGACTAACCAAGAGGGTAATCAAACAAAGCAGCCTCCCTAAAACTAAAGGAAGCACACAGAAATTCCAAAGTAGGGTATCGCTCCAACATAAACTCTGAGATAACAAGTCGAGTAAGAAAAAACACATAGAGACCATAAAAAAACACCCATCCATAATCCAGCATCCAACATCCAGGATTGAGATGAAACTCCAGAAAAGACTCGATCACATAAGACCTTTCCAATCAAGAAAGAAGATGACAGGATAAGCAGCAATCCTCCCTTTTCACCAGGGAACCTCATCAGCAAGCAAATGGAGCAGAGAATCCAACTTCCAAAAGATCCACAACATAGCATAGAGATAGACCAGATAAGACTAAACTGGTAGAATCCCATCAAAACGGGAACTCCCAAAGGAAGCTTTAACATAGAAAAATATAGTCATTACTGATCAACTTCCAGAGACCCTCATCAGTTAGGTAAGCGTTATAGTGAACTCTCCTATTTCTTTCCATCCAGATATGATACAGAATAAGAAGAGAGATAATGATTTCATTCCGATTTCCAATTTTGATCAACTCCTCCCAGTTGTTAGGAATCTTACCAATGGTCCTTTGATTGACAGCTATTTTTCATATATCCTTTGAGAAAGTACATTCAAAGCAGATATGACAAGTACTTTCATAGCCATTCATACATAGGAAGCAAATAGAAACAGTAGTAATACCTCTTCTTCTCGCATAGTCCGACGTGGGTAACTTGTTATGGGCAGCCTTCCAAGCATGGACTTTAGCATTCATATGGCATCTGGACTTCCAAATCCATCTAAAGGTTTCATTATCACACCCTTTAGATCTAATAGCATTCCAGATGATTTTAAACTTAACTTTTTCATGGTCATCAAAGAGAAAAGTATAGTCTATTGTTCTCATGATCTTGACATTATTAAGGATACCCATTAGATCAGCAGAGCACCTAGAATATTGAACAGACCATGACCTATTCTTGATAATAGTGCTTAATTTAGAATCACTCGTGATACCAGCTCTTACGATTAAGCTAGTGTCCACATTATCTTTGAGAAAACCTCCATTTAGCCAAGGATCTAACCAAGTATAGATATTATTACCAGAGCCAACCTTAACTTTAAAGTGTGGGAGGAGAAGATCCCTGGATCTAAGGATGTTGTTGAATATCCAAGAAAAATTAGAGCAATTTTGAATACTCCAGAAGGAATCCTTTCTTAAGTACTTCTCACTAATCCACTTCACCTACATGGTATCTTTTTAACTAGCAACATCCCATGCATTAAGAACAAGACGGGCATTGGATACCTCTTTACTTTTCCTGATGCCTAAGCCACCTTCAACTTTAGGGAGAGTGACTATATCCCACTTGATAAGATGTTGGTTCTGTTTGTTTTCCGATTGCCCCCACAAAAAATTCCTGCACAGCTTATCAATCTCCTCAAGAATGGAGCGAGGGATAGGAAAGGATAAAACCCAATAGATATGCATGGTAGCCAGAGTGGATTTTACCAACTCCAGTCTGCCAGCAAAGGATAAACATCTGCTTTTCCAAGATTCGAGTTTTCTTTTTAACCTATCAATCAGTTTCACACAGTGGCTCTTGTTTAGTTTACCAACAAACAGAGGAAGACCCAAATATTTGGAATCTTCTAGCTTACCAATGGGCATGTCGAGACTATGAGCTATATCAAACTCATTACTTTTCCTGCTCAAGAAAGTGACACTTTTTCCTTTGTTAATGTGAAGACTAGACATCCTCCCAAAATTTTCAAAAAGAACTTTGATGTTATTAGCATTCATGGAATCTGCCTTAGCAAAAACCATAAGATCGTCAGCAAAAATTAAGTGAGAACAATGAAACTTCTTCGAAGCATAGATAGGATGGATAGCATTATCAGCACACTTAGCCTTGATCAGCTCAGAAAACACCTGCATGACAATAACGAAAAGATAAGGGGCAATAGGGTCGCCCTGTCTAACCCCATTTGAAGGAAAAATAGGAGAAGTAGGCTCTCCATTAAAGAGGACTTGATACGAGGTGGTGTTGAAGATCACTTCAATCCATTTGACCCATTTACCAGCAAAACCCATTTTAGGAAGAATGGAATAAAGAAATCTCCAGCTCACAGAGTCATAGGCCTTTGATATGTCGGCATGAATACACATATAATTGTTGTTCTTCTCGAATTCACTCAGAATCTCATTAGTGACCAGGATCGCATCTTTAATAGATCTGCCCTTCATGAACGCGAATCGGTTACTATCTATGATGCTAGGGAGGATAGATTGAAGTCTATTAGCCAACACTTTTGAGATAATTTTGTAAAAGGTATTGCAAAGAGCTATGGGGCGCCAGTTCGATATAAGAGATGTATCATTGCTTTTAGGAAGAAGAGTGATGTAGGTTTTATTAGCCTCCTTGAGAAGCCTACTATTAGAAAAGAATTCTATCACTACCTCAACAACGTCATCACCAATAATATTCCATGCGTGCTTATAAAAATACCCATTAAACCCATCAGGGCCAGGACACTTGTCTTCATTGAGATTTTTGATGATATCTTCTATCTCTTTTTTGGTGACCATCTTGGTAAGAGAGTAGTTTTGAGCACTGGGACCAACCCAATCACCTTCCCAAGCTCTGCCTTTATCCTCCCTGCAGAAAAGATTTTCATAGAAAGAAAGGACATGATCCTTAATAACATCAGTATCCTTTTAATTCTGCCCATCAATGTTAAGATAATGAATCGTATTTCTATTCCTTCTGGTTATTAGGGGTGAATAAAAGAATTTTGTGTTCAGGTTCCCTTCCTTCAACCACTAAACTCGAGACTTTGTCCTTGTCCGTGTCTGTGTCCGTGTCCGTGCTTCCTAGGCGGTGAGTGGTCGAGGGTGAAAAAAAAAGATATTGCACCCTATTTGATGAGGTTTAATTCTAATACCAATTGATGTGGGACAGCATTGAGAAGTGTGGAGATCAAAGAGGAAATATTCTCAAAATTAATTATTTACTTGGGACAAGCCCCTAATGCTAGTATGAAGCCGACGTGAAACCTTAGATCGGAGACAATTATGTCAATCCCTTTTTTATGCATTTAAACTATTCGTTCGTCCATGCTTTATTTGCACGTTGACTCTCCAGTCCTTTGTGCTTTGTATATGCACGCTACTAGGCTACTACTACCTAGTTGTGACCTAGCACCCTCTGGACTGCAACACGAGCGACCGGGATGAAGATTGAACTATGCACATTTCTATCTAATGCTCGAGCTGTTCTAGTTTATCTATATGGGAGGTTCATCTACTATCTACCTTGCCTTCAAGTTGCCTCCTTCACATTGATGTGCTTCAGGGGAAGTTTGCTCTTCTACTACTTATGAACTATTTGCTTAAGGGGGAGAAGACTTACTTGTTATTTGCCTCATGTTATCCCCTCGGGGGGGGGGGGGGGGGGGGGGGGTTGAGTTTTAAGTTTTATGAGATTCAGGGGGAGACCAAGTTTTTCTATGGGCCCCTAATATCTTTTATGTAGTCTTATTTTATTTTTGAGTCTGTCTTGGCAAGTTGGGCATGTATTCACTCATGCTCTAGCTTCAGAGGGAGTGAGTTTTGAATGTATTAGATAATTAGTTTATATCTCGAAAGCACGGAGACAAGACAATGATTTCCAAAAATCTAGGACAGACACGAAACTGGACACGACAAGTATACAAAACAACATATATATACATATATATAATACATTATGACATAATATGTTATATGTTTAAACACGATATGATCTAAGATTCTAACTAGATCATCCACATGGGCAACCGCCATGAAATTTAACCAATAGTCAACATACAACAATATATCCACAAATCACAATATGGATTAAAGCACAACATATATTAAGACGCTTGATTGTAAATTGTTGCAGTAAAAACATACGGAATTGTAAAAATTGAGATCCGTAAAATTTTGGAGACAATAGTTTTTTTATTGTTGGTGGAAGTAATGGTGAAAAACATGTACTAATGAGAGGAAGAAGGGGAGAGGGTGAGGAAATATGTTGTTGGTGGTGGTGGAGGAAATGGAGAATGAAGGTGTGCTTTGGAGGCCAAGAGGTAGGATACTGAAGAGGAATAAATTGGCGAGCTACACAAGACGGAGGGGCAAGAGAAGATGGCAAGAGATGGGGATGTAAAGAAGAAAGAAAAAGAGTAGGGAGGACAGTACTATACTACTTTTGCCCAAAGGAGGAGCAAGAAAAAAGAGTAGAGGAAGGAGTAGCAAGAGAAGGTAGGAGGCGTGGAGGACCAACGTCAAATAAGAGTAGGGGATGGGGAACAGTGGTGCGGCCACTACCACATTCATAGGAAAAAGAGGGGGAGGAATGAGAAGAGGAACAAAATGGGTAGATGGAAAAGTAGATGAGGAAGAAGCAGACAGAGCAGGAAAGAGGAGGTGAAGGAACATTTTTGCAACTATTGCAGCTTTAGAGTAGGAAAAAGAGGGGAACAACAAGATGTAGGAAGAGGAGGGGGGGAGAAGCAAAGAAGGAAGAATTACATGGAATAGGAAGAGAAGGAAGTAAATCCAACTTCTTTCCTCCTCGTGGTTAATGTGGCACTCCCTCAATGATGCAGTAGTAGGCAGAGATGATATCGTTGAAGATGGTTGCTACCCTTGCTAAAGAAGGGCATCGACAGTTAGACTGTAGTGCTAGAGCTTAACCACCTAATGTTGCTAGGGCAAGGAGAAATGGACAGCACGTTGGGATTTGGAGAAGGCTCAAGATTTTGCCATATGCTTAGGCTCAAGTGGGTTGGGTCGACGTGTCTAAAACTCCGTGTCCAGGCTTATCCAAGGTGTGACCATGTCGGACACGTGTCAGACATGGACACAGCAACCTCCAGGAAGTGTATGTGCTTCCTAGCTTTATATGGTTTTATTGTAATATGGGCCTAAGCATGTTTGTCCCATTGATGTTTCAGTTTATATTTGAATTAGCCCCCTCCTATATATATAGGCACAGGTAGGCATATACATATACGATTGGGTCCGATCTTAGAGCAATTTCAATTTCGATCTGGTCCTCAGTCCTTTATTTTTTATAATTGCAGTCCGTAGTCCGGTAAAATCAACATAAACCGGTCTGGACCTATTAGACCATATAACATAAAACAAAATATTTACATGTATGAATTAGACTGTATAAATATTTATATTATGCAGATGTTTACCAAGTGCAACAACAATGAATATCATGATGATCAATTATAAAAATTACCTCTCAGATTATGTACATATGTTAACAAAAATAAAGAAATCTTTCAACCAATCATTAGACAAGTCACAGTTGCCTCTAATCGGATGATGCCATTTGCTCGTAGATTAGGGACGGTGTAGAAGATCTTGAGGGTTGGTTTCCTGCATAACAGAACCGACAGCCAATGGACACTCCATTACAACAACTAGAGTGGACCAAGAATTGATGGCCACTTTTATGCAACCACCAACGTGCATATTTGAAATCAGATTGTTTTCATTACTATTGTGCAACTGCTCAAGACATCAAAACGTAGAAGTGAATTATTTTACTTACTATAGAAACATGCTTGTATTTCACATAGTGTCATGTGCCTTGCATGTGCTTCACTTACATATTACTTGTTTTGTCCCATATTGCTCATCTATGTTTTGTGTCTCCTCTCTTATCCTATATAAGAGAATGTATTGTACTCCTTTTTACTCACTGAATACAAATCCTCTTATTATCCTTATGGCATCAGAGCCACAAGATCCCCCGTGATCCCACCCATCCCTAATGCCTCCCCTCACCTAGCCTACCCGTCGCCGCCCCCCCCCCTCTTCCATGTTGCCGCCGCCAGCCCCCCCCCCTCTTCCCCTTTCCTTTCCCACCTTCACGCTACCCACCCATCCTCTCCACCACCCTCCCTCACCACCACCCTAACCCTAACCCACCACCACTCCCTAAGCCATTGCCGCCCCCAAACCCTACCCCCTACCCGCCGCCACCCTCCCTACCCACTTGTCGCCGCCACACCACCCCCCTCCTACCCTAACCCGGCCACCCCCCACCCATTGCCATCCTTAACCCTTCCTCCATCATTCCCTCCACCGGTTGACACTTTCTATCCTTTTCCTCTTCCTCCACCTTGCCTCTTCCCCCATCTCCGGCAAGCCCTTCAAGATAACAGGTTGAAAGTCTAATCTGGTTCATCCCTCTTCTGCCTACGCCCCAAGGTGGAGTAGCACTCTATCTATGGTGGCGTAGGTCTTTTTCCATAGCTTTCATGCCCCGTGATGTGGAATCTCTGGATCTGATGCATCATATCTACTTCTATTCTTCTCTACCCTGCTGCGGGTCATCTCAGATCTACTAGTTCTAACTGTCATCTGTTATAGTTTGTGTTGCGGTCAGACATTTGTTGCCTTCTACTTTCTATGGTTCCAGTCTGCTTCATCTATTGCTATTATGGCATCCGTTGAGCCCCCCCCCCCGGTTCCCTATGTGTCACCACCGTGAAGCTTGATGGCTCCAACTATCACCTTTGGTCGGCATCTTTTATTCTATATGTGAAAGTGCAAGGTCGCTATTCTCATATCACCATCGACCCTCTACTTGTTCCTGATGCCTCGGCAAATGAAAAGCTTAAGCAAGCTTATGCCCAATGGAGCAAAGATGACTCGGGCATTATGTCATGGATTGTCAACAGCACCAAACCACGGATCAGTCAGTCCCTTCTCTGCCTTCATGATACGAAGGCCATGTGGGATCAATTTTCCCACGTCTACTCCCATCAACAAAATCCTAAAAAAGTATTCGAGATTTTTAAGAAAATGGCCAAGAAGGAATTTGCACTTGAATTGTCTATTGAAGACTTCTACAATTAGTGTTATGCACTTTGGAATGAGTATGAGATCTACCATCCCTTGTCAGTTGATATCAAAGAAGCTCAACGACAACGCAATGAGCTTCAAGTTGTCCAGTTTCTTGCCACACTACATGCCTCTTTTTCTGGAGTTATTGACCAGATTCTCTCAAGTGATCCTCTGCCCACTCTAAGGAACGTGCTTAAACGTGTTCAACGTTTACCATTTGTTACTTCTATTCCTGTTGTCGAGCATCTTGTCCTTGCTGTCAGATCTGCTGATAGTAGTCACAGTCGTGGTTGTGGCCGTGGTGGTCGTCATCCCCCTACCTCGGGTCGCACTTCCTCTTTTGTACAAGGACGCGGTCGCGCGCTTCTACAATTTCTGCGGCCGAGATAATCATAACGAAGACAGATGATGGATCAAATATGGAAAGTCGGCTTAGGCTAATCAAGTTACTTCAGATACGGGCTACCAGTCTGCTACTGATAACACCCATGCACAACCCTCTTGTGCCAGGATTCGATCCGAGTTTGAGAAACTCTTCCAAGAACATAAGTCCAACCTGTCGTCCACTTCGGAGAACGATTCTTCTACTATGCTTGCTACGCCATCTACTGGTGAAAACAAGTGGTGTATTGATTATCGTGCTTCGGTCCATATGGCCGGTAACTATGATTTATCTTCTACCTTAACCAAATCAACTCATCTGCCCCCAGTTACAGTCGTTGATGGCTCTAAGGCAGCTGTCTATGGCACTGGGACAGTTCAGTTATCTAAGCATATGCATCTGAAATGTCTTATATGTTCCAAAATTTTATGTTAATCTACTATCTGTTAGCAAGACTGTAAAGAGCCTTCAGTGGTCCATTACATTTGACCTTTCGGGATGTGTCTTTTAGAATCTCCACACGAAGACGGGGATTGGTTTGGGCCATGAGGGACCGGATAGACTCTACTCTTTGGATGGACCGATGTCTGCAACTGCCATGCACTCGACTTCTGTGACTGGGATTCAGTGGCACTACCGCCTCGGTCACCGTTCTGCTGCTAAATTGAAACATTTATTTCCTACTTTAGTAGGTAAAACTTTTTTATGTGAATCATGCCAATATGGCAAGCAAACTCGATCTACTTTTCTTGCTGAGAAAGAAATTGAGTCCAAAAGCATTTTTGATATTGTTCATGCGGATATCTGGGGAACCTGTTCAGTTGCTAGCCATTCTGGAGTGAAATATTTTATGACTTTCATAGATGATTTTTCTAGAGCCACATGGCTATTTTTACTAAAGGATCGCAGCACTGTTCTTGATACCATTACTGCATTTTTTTCAGAGATATAAACTCAATTCAATAAAGCCATTAAAATCTTTCGGACTGACAATGCTATTGAGTTCATGCAAAAATTTGTCACTTATTTTTGTTCATCCCGTGGAACAATCCATCAAACCTCTTGCCCCTACACCCCACAACAAAATGGAATTGCCAAACGAAAAAAACGACATCTTTTGGAGGTTGCTCGCACTATTCTTCTTCGTTATCACGTTCCTCACCATTTTTGGCCCGAGGCAGTTTCTACGGCTTGCTACCTTATTAATCATATGTCGTCCTTAGTTTTGGAAAATCAGATTCCATATGGCATACTCTTTCCTGATGCACCGCTTTTTACGGTTCCACCATGCATCTTGGGTGCATTTGCTCTGTTAAGAACCTTCGTCCCGGGATGACAAAGCTTGACCCGCACTCCACCAAATGTGTCTTTCTGGGGTACTCTAGAACCCAAAAAGGGTATCGATGTTACGATCCCATCCTGCAACAATGGCATGTTAGTGTAGATGTCGTTTTCTTTGAACGCATGCCATTTTTTCTGATAAAGGGGCGTCGTTATCCTGTGATATTTTGGCTCCAACTCCTTTACCTGACATTGTGAATATTGATCCACCCTCTAAACTCACAACTGAAGAACGACCGGTGCAAGTCTATAAGCGAAGGCCCAAGCTACCAGTTCCCTCTATGGCCCCTCTACAACCAACTCCTCCTTCGGCGGATGATCACGACACAACTCAGGTACACTCTGACTTACACCTTCCTATTAGTCTTCGGAAAGGTGTTCGCTCATGTACTAAACATCCGATTAGCAATTTTTGTTCCTCTACTAACCTGAGTACCAGCTTTACTTGCTTCACTGCTGCACTTTCTGTTGTGTCCATTCCAAAATCTGCTACAGAGGCGCTTCAAATTCCTGCATGGAGACAAGCTATGGAGGTTGAAATGCAAGCACTTTTTGATCGCAAGACATGGGATCTTGTGGATCATCATGTTGCCTGCTCTACTGTTGGCTGCCGCTAGATCTTCACTATTAAATATCAACCAGATGGCACGATTGAGCGACTAAAAGCTCAACTAGTAGCAAAGGGTTACACACAAACTCATGGAGTGGACTATCTTGAAACGTTCTCTCTTGTAGCAAGACTAAATAATGTTTGAGTTCTTATTTCAGTTGTTGTAAACAAAGATTAGCCTCTATTCAGTTAAGTGTCAAGAATGCTTTTCTGTATGGAGACTTGCAGGAAGAAGTGTGCATGGAGCAACCACCAGGATTCGTTGCTTAGGGGGACTCTTCCTCGCGAGTTTGTAAATTGCGAAAAGCCATCTACGACCTAAAACAAAGTCCTCGTGCCTGGTTCGACAAGCTTAGTCAGATTTTGATAAATTTTGGCTTTCGTCGTTCCCATTCTAATCATTCTGTGTTTATCAGGAAAACTGCAGTCGGGCTAGTCATTCTTATCGTCTATGTTGATGATATTATCTTATCTGGCAGTGATACCTTGGGAATTCAGGCTACTAAAACTTACTTAGAAAAGCATTTTGTCACTAAGGATCTTGGAAAGCTGAGATATTTTTTAGGCATTCAGGTATCCAGATCATATGCAGGACTGTCTTTCCCAGCGAAAATATGTTCTTGATCTCTTGCAGGAAACTAGTATGCTTGGCTGCAAACCATTCAACACCCCTCTTGATCCAAACACTAACTGGGACAATGAAACCTATCCACCTTATATTGATCACCACTAACAGACAATTGGTTGGTAAGCCTATATATCTCATTGTTACAAGAGTTGATCTTACTGCTGTTGTCGGATTCATCAGCAAGTATCTTGACAAACCTCGGCAGTGTCATTGGGACGCCATATGCCACATTTTGAGATATCTCAAAAGCTCTCCAGGAAAAGGTCTATTATATAAGAAGCATGGCCATTGCAATCTCTCGGGTTTTTCAGATTCTGACTATGCAGGGAGTCGATGTGATCGTAAACCTACATCTGACTATTGCACCTTTGTAGGTGGCAACCTAGTTACCTGGCGTAGCAAAAAGCAAGCCGTGGTAGCCAGGTCAAGTGCAGAGGCAGACTATAGAGCCATGGCTCACACTGCATGTGAACTTTTGTGGGTCCAAAGCCTTCTCAAAGAATTTGACATATCCAACTCCAGTCCTATACCGATGTTCTGTGACAACAAGGCTTCTATCTTTATTGCAAGCAACCCGACTTTTCATGAAAGGACAAAACATATAGAGGTCGACTGCCACTTTGTTCGTGAGTTTGTTCTTTCTGGCCGCATTTGTACTCCATATCTCAACACTGAACAACAAGTAGCAGACATCTTCACCAAGATTCTTCCAAAGGCTCGCTTCAAGATTCTAGTGGACAAGCTAGGCATGTTCGACTTCTACGCTCCAGCTTGAGGGGGAGCATAAAGATATGCTTATATTTCACTTAGTGTCATGTGCCTTGCATGTGCTTCACTTACATATTACTTGTGTTGTTTTATCCCATATTGCTCATCTATATTTTGTGTCTCCTCTCTTATCCTATATAAGAGAATGTATTGTACTCCTTTTTACTCACTGAATACAAATCCTCTTATTATCCTATACTTACATTTGTGTAACTTCTCACTACAATGAGATAATAAAATCTAATGACTAATCAAAACCTCTCTATTATTTAATAGGTAAGAATTTTATTCATTCGGTCCCAGTCCGGGTCTGATCCCAGTTCGGTCCTTGTTTTTTTCGGTTCGGACCGAAAAGGACTGGTTCCTATTCAGTCCGGTCTGTGGTCTAAGAATTTTCCCTTATTCGGGTTCTGGTCCGGTCCAATCCGGGTTTGGACCGATGTATAACCATAGGCACAGGCTTTGGTATAATGAAATCATCCCATTACCATTATGTTTGCTTTTCAACAGCAACCAAAATCTCAAACCCATTGTATCGTTATACATCTGATAACAAATTGATTTGAGAGGGAAAGTATATAAACCAACCTCCCACCCCCCGACACCTTGTGATAGCAACTATACTATCAACCAACATTTTCCATGATTTGTTTAGCCATGGATACACCAATCTTTGTCCAAACCAAAATGATACTATCCTTAGACCAAGGATTGTGGCTAAAAGCAAGAGCAATGATGGAATACGAGCAAGAACAGCTAATCTTATGAAGCTAGCATGGGAGAGACAAGAATATTTACAATTCCTATCAACTGACTTTAAAACTTATGTATGATAGCAGATAATAAGAATAACTAAATTGCTACAGCATACCAAAACAAGGAAAAACTCATGTTGGATTCAACATGCAGCATTAAAGAAGGAAGACATCAGTCTTGGTTACTAACTGCTTAAGGAGAATATTCAAGTTGCCATTTACATGTAGGGTCAATCAGCAGGCCATGATTCCCGAACACAGCCCTCATGTGAAACAAGGTTCTATTTTTGGGGTCAAATCTTCTTCCACTCAACCTTAACTTAGCTCAGCAAATGGTATCATGGGTTCATTGTGTTAGCATGTTGTGCATAGGCAATGATTTTACAACAATCTTATACTAATTAGTTCTGTTGCATTCTTATGCAGGAACCAGTTTAATACATACTGCATTTACAAGCTATATACATTATCATCTGAACAAGACTAAAACTCTTATTAGATATCTGGTATTCGCTCTTAACTGCAGTGAACAAATAAAAGCTATTATAAAGCTGAACAGAACATAAGCAAAAGCAAAGAGTAAAGACCATACAATCAATTGAATCAATTCATTATAAAATCAAGTTGAACATGTTTCTTTAAACTTTTTCCACACTTCCGGTCCATCTGGCACTCTGTTTACATAATATCTTTCAAACCTATTTGTTGAACTTGCAACAATAGAACTCAGGGCCACAGTGGTACTGACAACACCTCTTTGCTTCAGCCAATGAAACATTGAGAACCTAAGCTTAATCTTATCCAGATTATGACAGAGATATGAAGGGAAAACTGACAAACTATTCAAGGGATAACCTGCATAATTAACGAGATAGTTGATTTTCTCCTCCAGAACATCAGCAGTTTGATTGAGGATCTGTGGAGCTTCTTTAACTAGGTTACAAGCATCGTGAAAATCCAACCCAGCATTCAAAAGCACATCAAACCTCTCTTGTAATAGGTCACCTCTGCCACGGAATTGATCTTGAGCAATAGACATCTCCTCCGTGTTTTCCTGAAATCCCAATTTCAATAAGAACCTGGTTTTTTCCAGTGGATGACTTCTATTCAGAGTCGTCAACACGGAATTTGTATTGGCTTTCGCGGCCAAATCCTTAAGTCTATGGGGTTCACTGACAATTAGGTTGCGAAGAAATTCTTCATCTACATTCATACTTGAAAGCACAGACTCTGGCTTCTTCATAAGACAATATCCCATTGCCTGTGGGTCTTTATAGACGATATTTGCAATCTCTTCAGCTCTGAAACCAATTTCAAAAAGAAAATTAACAGACCTGTGCAAATTCTTTACAAAACTTCCTGACAAAATTTGAGGGCAACGCAAGAGAAGCTGCAAAATCATATCCATCTTTAGACCCAATTTCAGCAACAATGCAGCTACCGCATAGACTTTTTTCCCAGATTCATTGAAAAGAAACCATGGATGCCTTACAATGAGGTCCCTTAAGTTGTCCTCGCTGCATCCCATCTCACTCAGAAAATCCATCATATGAAGCATTTTGTCCCAGCAGTATGTATTTTTCTCCACCAAACATCCTCTAATCCAAAAATGTCCAAAACCCAGGCCTTTTAATTTCTCAAGAACTAGCACAAATTCCTGATTTACATCACCAACCAAAAGCGACGGGCAACATGAAACCAACTTAATAAGAGTGGAAGAGCTCAGTCCAAGATTTAGATAAGCTTGGATATGAGCTTCCAATGTCCCAAATTCATACCTAAAAATGTCTTGCGCCTCCTTGAACATTTTGCCAATTTTCCGACGGGGAATACCAAAGTTGCATAGAGCCTGGAAGTTACGTAGCATGACCTTATCATCATGGAGAAAAAATAGGCGGTGAGGAAGAAGTGACTGAAGCTCAGATGGCTTTAACCCCAAGCTCTCAAAGAAAGGCTCAAACTCATTAATGGGATTGTAGTGAAGAAACTTGCGCACAGATTGGCGGGCTTGTTGCTCATTATCAACCTTTGCCAAAAGGCTATCAAGGAAAATTGGGGAATTCTTGCTTATGTGCTCAGCATCGATGTAGGATAACCCCCTGGTGCCATGGAGATACTCCATAAGAGCTTCCTGAGCCTCTGCTCGAGCAATCCGAGAAAACCGAGCCCCAGAAGTAGGATTCTTGGACAAATTAGCATCCGATACAGAATCCTCTGTGACAGTATAGTCTGCGGTGACACTGTAAAATTTTTGCTTCCCAAATACTGGTGGTAACAAATGTATCGAATGCCTAGGTATAAGGACTGGAAATGAAGCAAAACTGGCACATTGTACATCTGGAGAAGATAAGAAGTAGCGCCTTTCAAGAGCTATTAGTTTGGCAACACCATTTGTGGGCAGAGTCACGCGCAGACTCAAACAGCCCGCTGGAACCAAAGTTTTCGCTGGGCGAACTTCCTTTATTTTCCACCTATGCTGAGGTACTGAATCGTGTCGTGACGTTTTCTGCAGAATACAGGATTTGCTATAGCTGCAACCCGCGCTTTGAGCAGAGACCATCATGTAGAATTGATGTCTTCTTTTCGAAATCCTACATCTAAGCATTATGTACAGAATTGACAGACTTCATTCGACCTCCAAGTTACCAAAGTAAGGTTTCCATTTCCCAATTCATCATAGAATAAGAAGGAAAATCTGGGCTTAAACTCGCTCACCCGAACCCACAAAGAGGTCCTGGAGGCGGGATGACGGACTGAGTTTATGGCAGCAAAACCTTGATTCGGAGGGAGAATTGGTTTAAGCAGAAACAATTCGTCGGTTTCAGAGGTCTGATTCAGAAGTTGTGATAAAATTACCTCTACGCCAATCAGATCCTATCGGAAGCTTAATATGATCCAGCAAAAAAGAACCGGCACGTCCTTAACAGCAAAAGAACAATCTCGTCGCAAGAGATAACGATACGCCATGCTCTCTCATGTTGTTTGTTATGCAGCTATCTGAAGTACCTTGTGGCGGCGACGGTTGGAGTAGAGAGCGGAGGTAAGCCTCCTCACTAAGACGGGTCAGGTTCGCCTAATTTGCTTTTGTTTGTTTGGATCAGCTGATTGCTGATTTAGTGATTGGATGTTTTGCTAATCCAACATACAGTCTTTGTAACAAACACAATTATTAGTTTTTTATGCTATGACAAACACAGTTAGTATTAATTTATGCTATGACAAACACAATTATGAGCGCGTTATAAAATTTCCAAATATTGGTAATTAGGCTTAAACTCGTGCTATATGCACGGTGCCTTAGTAAACTGCAATGAGTACTTATAGGTTAAACTTTATGAAAAGAAGATAGAATAAATATGTACAATACATATATTAATAGGTATTCTTATACATCAGCAACTGGTATGTAATTTTTGTCTAATTAACTACCAACAACTGTTAGTGACTATCAAATTTGATTGTCTGTTGTTCTTTATTTTTTGTTTATTATACAATTAAGCTTTTTGTGATATTATATGTACCAATGTGTACTCTCAAGAGTTTTTCATTTACATACCAACGCCTTTGTGGTAGCACAATTGATGTAAAATGCATTTCTATTATTTATATATAATGTGTAATATTCAACTATAGTCTGCTTATTGTTGTGTGCATCTCGGTGACCTCTATAATAAGTCGGTTATAAGCCAACACCTAGTCATGGTTCTATAGTATAACGGCGATGTATACCATATAGAAGCATATATACAAATATAAATAACAATACATCATACATGAGAACACTACATGCTATATGCATAAACAATACACAAATACATGTTAACCATTTAAATAATTAGTACTTATCGATGTGTCTTTTGCTTGTGATAGATATGTCTTCAAAAAGACACATCTATGGTTAACACTTTTGCTTGTAATTATTACTTATCGATGGTTAACACTTTTGCACTTTTTCAGACACTTTTGCATGTATTTTCAGACACTTTTTCGGACTTATCACAAGCAAAAGACACATCGATAAGTATTAATTATTTAAATGGTTAACATGTATTTGTGTATTGTTTATGCATATAGCATGTAGTGTTCTCATGTATGATGTATTGTTATATATATTTGTATATATGCTTCTATATGGTATACATCGCCGTTATACTATAGAACCATGACTAGGTGTTGGCTTATAACCGACTTATTATAGAGGTCACCGAGATGCACACAACAATAAGCAGACTATAGTTGAATATTACACATTATATATAAATAATAGAAATGCATTTTACATCAATTGTGCTACCACAAAGGCGTTGGTATGTAAATGAAAAACTCTTGAGAGTACACATTGGTACATATAATATCACAAAAAGCTTAATTGTATAATAAACAAAAAATAAAGAACAACAGACAATCAAATTTGATAGTCACTAACAGTTGTTGGTAGTTAATTATGCATGTATTTGTCATTTTCATGATTATATTTGCATAATTCACTATAGTTGGCCTTTAAACTCTTTTTACATCAAATTATACTTCTTTTATCATATTTATATGATTTTATATAATCCCCAGACTTATACACATGTTTCGGCACTTTTTCAGGCACTTTTGCATTGTCCAGAGTCGATACTATCGACCCTGGTGTCGATAGTATCGACATTTTATCAGAAAGCAACCCCAAAACATGATTTTGGAAGGAAAAACTTGTATCATGGTCGATACCATCGACCTTGGGTCGATACTATCGACAGCGTCAGGATCTGGCGATTTTTAGCACTAAAACGGAGCGTTTTAATCCGACGGTTGAGCTTTTTCGAAGCCGTAAAGTGGTCCTATGACCTAAGAAGAGCACGACCTGCCCTAGGGGGATCTCATATTGTGTTGCACAACATCCAATAAGGAGGGAGAGAGAGAGAGGAGACGAGAGATGAAGGTCGTCAACCGAGCAATCCGGGCACCTCCGACGGGCGATTTTACTGCCGGAAGATTGTAAAACGCACGTTTCTCGAGGAGGATCTCTAGGAGCACCTTCGCATCAGGGGTTACACGAGTTTTCTCCATGTTTCCCACGTTTTTCTTCTCTACTCCTATGTATTCTCCATTGTCAACCATGTGGGGCTAATCCCCATTGTTCCTTAGGACCCGGGAGTAGCTCGGGGAACCGTTATATTGAATTTTTGCATGAATTGATATAGAATTCTCGTTTCTTGGATATATAATTGTGGATATTGCTTGATTTACTTATGCTTCATGACAATATGTAAAGAATTAGACTAATAATTACTCTGGAAAGGGGATTAAAGGTCAGAAAACCCACTTTTATACACCATCTTATGCGTTCCTTAGACTAGGCGACGTACGGATAGTGGAGAGATACCCAGAGTCATCGTTAATGCGCCTAATCTAAGATATAAATTGCTACTAAAGTAGAATTGGCTTAGATTTGGGTAGTGGATTGTACTATGAAAGCGGGCAATCTTGATTACATGCTCTTTATCCAAGATTCGATAAAATCTACGTTATTTATGCAAGATATTCGGTATAACGAGACCCCGTGGTGAAATCGGAAATCCTAAGGAATCTCATTCTCTTTTGATTAAGCCAAAATTTAATCATCACTCTCTTTGTTGTCACTTTATTTTATTTTCTTTTTCAAACCAATCAACTCTTTTAATCGGTTTAGCTGATCGCAACCAGTTAGTAGTAGTCTACTAAAATTCACATTTCCCTGAGTTCGACTCGGGCCTCACAAGGCCTATATTACATTGATACGTATACTTGCGTTTGCAAGCATAGTTTACGCGTGTCAGGGCCCCTATTTAAACCTTGGTTTGAAGGTGTTTTCCTCAAGGGTATTTTAGGGTTTACCCTTCCATGGACGAGCTACCTTTAGCAGCTATCAACTAATGAATTATTTGATTGGCTTGGAAATTCGACAAAGGAGAGCTAAGCAGGTCTATATGGATGGTGGGGGAGCTGCTTGTGTGTGTGCTTGTATATTCTTAATAGTTTAAGGCCATGGATACTTGGAAAGATACTAGAACTTCAACTTTTTCTTTTTCTTTATCTTAAGGTTTCATATACTTATCCCTAAGCACCCAAATGAGCCATTTTCTCTCCACCACTTCCCTCCTTTTACAAACCTCATTATCCCTCTATGCTTATGTGAATTTCGTATCCAAGGAAGAAGAAAGAGGGGATCTTTTTAGAAAAAGAATCTAGGGTTGCAATTGACTTCCTTTTAGGGTTTAAAAAGCTTCCTTCTAATGATCTTGACCTAAAAGAGTAAGAATCCCCTTCTTTCCTCCTTTTATTTCTTATTTATCCTTCCTCCTACCTTTCTCTAAGTCAGAATCTTGTTGTTCCATGGTAGAAATTGCTCTAAAGCTCTAAAACCTACCTTTCTTGCTCCTTATGCATAGTGTTTGTTCATTTGATGAAGAAAGGTGCTAGATGGACGAGGTCACAGCTTATGCTTGGATTTTCTACCCTACCTGCTTGTGTTTTCTTCTGTTTGGGATTTTATCTTCTAATTATAGGCAAGTTTTATAACTTACTCTATGTTTATTGCTTACCATAAGCTTGCTAGCTCATGTTTTTGCTTTTAAATGATGATCCATGTACTAAAACGCTATGCTTGACTTGGATTTTGATTTTTATAATGTTCCATGTTCTGATTTCAGTTCTAGATGAACATGTGATCATGTGTACATTATTCCTAAGATATAATATAACTTGGATCAGGTTGGTTTGACAACCGATGGGGCTAAACACCTATCAACCAATGGTCAATTTTAGGGTTTAAAGCTGATTTATTCTATAAACACATGACTCAATGGTGGTACCATTGCAACAACTGATGGTGTTGTCATTGTGACAACTGATGGTGGTAACCAAGGGTGTCAACTGACGTTCACCCTTTAGGTCAGGTGTTGGCCTAATTAGAAGCTTAGTGATTAACAACTAAGTACCCTAATGATGTTATCAATCAATGGTGATATTAGTTATATTTTCGATGGTGATTAATGAATATAGTGTTGATCTAACAACCTATGGTGACTTAATGGTCACTACTGATGGTGGATCAGGTCTCCACAACCTATGGTGAGTTAAGAATGTAGTTGTAACATCAATTAAGCTTTAAACCAATGGTTTCTTGGGTCATTTGATGCAATGGTTGGACCTATACTCCAATTCATGATTTTAATATATGAACTGACCTAATGGTTAAGATATAATGTTTCTTCATCCAATTATTTGGAATGATTCCTAAATGTAATATGTTGGTCCTAATAAAGTGATTAAAATGGTTTCCTTTATGAGATCAACTTAAGAAGCTCATTTACTGACGGCTTGTTTTAAACAAACAATCGCTTGTGGGTTTTACCCTACTCTTAGTGGAACTTTTTATGTTGTTAATCAAGGGATGTCTAGGGTTAGATGGTGACTCTTTCTAGAGTACAACTCAATGACTTCATAGGTGATTTGTTCAAGATGTTTACTTATGTAAACGACCAATGGATTTACCTTTTCAACATTTAATGGTTAGAAGTCGATGCCTCAATATTCCCATTGTTTTGGGTGAAGTGTGTAGTGTAATGTTATGATTCTGATGATGAGAATTTGATGGTTCAATGCCTTAAACTTGTAGTCTTACCCTTTCCCTCGTAAGATTATGATTTATAGTCATCATAATGAATTAATGGGTAACCTTAATGAGGTATAACTTGTTATACCTAGCCTTAATATAACTAAATGATGGTAATTGTATATGAATAGTCCTGCAATGATTAATACAATCATGGAGTACTCTCTTATTGTCGTTGAAACCTTAGTATGCTATAAACCAATGGTTACACCTTGATTTATGTGTGGATTCATACTTGAGAATAGTATGGAATGTGATGGTGATGCATCACCTTATGCATCCATGATCCAATGGGGATGCTGTGAGTTAGGGTTTGGGTATGCATGTTGATTAGTAACATTAATATAATTTATCTTGTTGAACCTAATATAATGCAAATAGATAAATATGAGTATTCATGTTTAATCTTCTTATATGATAGCATGATTGTGAAATAACCTCCTTAATATAGTCATAATTTTAATATGTTAATTGGTGGTTATCATAGACACATGGTTGATACTTTCTTATGCTAAACATGTGCATTATGAATATGATAAGGGTTAATCATATCTAGATTCCTTGCATGTTGATGTAATAAAGGAATGTTATTAATGTTAATATAACCTTGCTATGATTGTTTATGAATATCTCCTAGCTCATTAATGCAATATTGTGCTGATCCGGTGTATTATATGTAAGTGATGTTGTTGAGCCTTGTTATAAGGCATGCAAAGATAATGATGATCTTGCATGGAATAGTATGGTGGTTTTAATGACCTTTGGGCATGGTTGAGCCCTGAATGAGGTGTAATCCTCTTATGTTGATAAGGGTTGATACCATGTGATATTGTGAAAAGAATTTATATCTTGTGATAGTATGATGACTAGTGTAGTCTCATGAATGGCAAGTGAATAGTACCATGTGATGATGAGATGAGAAATGATGTTTCACACGTTTTATATCTTTTGAAGTTTTGATATTTATATGCTTGCTAGAAATGTATTAGGGTTTGTATGTCCACTTGTTTGATGCAGCCTTAATTCACCCAATTGACATAACTAATCAAGTGCAACTCTAATCATGTAGTGCCATGTGTCGTAGAGCCATCTTTAGTGTCAAAACTTGCTGGATGGTGAAACGAATATTCCTAAGGGAAACTCGGAGTGCATACTGTTGAGTATGTGGGGGTGCCAAGTTGAGGATATATCCTTGTCATCCACAATGCAGGTTATGGAGGATGGCTATGGTCATGCCTCAGACATTTGTTGTGTATGAGAACAACTGCAGTTGTACCTCGGATTAGAGGGTTTTGTATACCCTGGTTTCTAGTGTCGTGACCTGTACTAAGGGTGGACTAGTGGTTAACAACTTGACTATATGTCGTTATGGTGGTAGCTTTGACTGATATGCCACTGCCTTTTTACTTGTACTGACCGAGGGGAAGAGATCTTAGGATACCGACACTCCTAGATCTTGTACATAACCGAATAGCCCTTCACAAGGGTCAGTTGGACTTTGAATGGTACGATTCAAATTCTCCAGGGTGTAATAAAAGATGTAATACAGACATGTAGCATATTTGTTTAGGGTTATACACGATGTTTCACATTGGATGATAACCCTTGTTTGTTATCTTTACATAAATATGATGCTTAGTGCAATTAAGAGATCGTAGATATACTTAGGTTGTGGATATGCTTAAGACTGTAGATGCGTACATACAGTAGCTATGCTTATGTTGATAATTATAATGCTACTGCTGATTATAATCATGATGCTAGCTATCTCATGTTGTTAGTTATGTTTAGCATGCTAGCCATGCCTTTGTAACTAGAGATGCATATACTGCTAATCATGCTTATCTAGATAGTTGTGCTTATGTGGTTAGCTCTTCTTATGATGTTGATATGTTCAACCTGTTAGACATGATGATGTTGTTAGCTATGCATATGATACTAGACTTATTCATGATGTTAGAGATGCTCATGCTACTAGACTTCTTATAGTACTGTTAATAGGGATATGAGAATAGTCTAGCTAATGAAGATAGTTATTATCTGCTCCTTTATGTATTTTGTTAATCATCAGTGTTGTTGAGCTTATTTTTTTATATATGATTAAACTGCTTAAAATGTCTCATATCCTAAAAATGTTGGAATCAATAAACGTTGTTAGAGGTTATATCTCTTGCTGGGACATGGGTCTCACCCTTGTGGTTCACCACATTTTTTTAGGTAATCGGAAGTGACGAAAACAAACATGTGGTAGCAAAGAGGAGCTATAGTAATGAATCTGTGACAAAGTTGATTAGATGTCTAGTGTGTCCTAGAGTCGTCCTTGTACTCTTAGGTTCGGGCAGGAAAAGTTTGTATATGGTGTTTCAAACTAATCAGACTTTTGTTAGCATAGTAATGCTTGTTTTTTTGGCATATACAAATATTGTTCTCCTGTGTATATATGTTGTGGATAAGTCTATAGAACAATTTGTATCAAACTTTTGTCATAGTATGGATACAAGAAAGATATTGGGTTATTATGCAAATGTTTCTGAGCGGGTTTTGATGTTGAAATCGGTTTTAATTAACCCATATTTTTGGGTATGTGGTTAATTGGTGATCAATTGTTTTTATCTTTTGAGTAATCTTGTTTAGTGTAAAGGGTTCTCACAAGTTGGTATTAGAGCTTTAGGTTTGTGGATTCTATAGGGACACTAGGACTTTGGACTAGGATGATGTCTAAGTTAGGAATATGACATAAAAATATGGCACATACTGCCTAATCTTAGTACTTGGATGCCCTGGCCAGGTATTCATGTATTGAAGAAAAGGTAAGTATGGAACTTTTAGATTGTCATCTTTTTTATTATTCTAATCAAGTAGTCATTTTGAAGCAATCTAAAGAGCATAATGAATCAGAAATCATGGTGCAGATAACTCAATATTACCTCAAGAGAAGATTAGGATTACATCATTATCTATCAAAACTTGAATTGTTGACTATAAGAGAAATATATAACACCATGAAATCTAAATCCAAATACAAATAAGCAAAAGAGGAGTTCTTGAAGATGAAATCCAAGAAGATAATAAAGTAAAAGACAGATAAGTCTATTCTTATAAAGTGATTCAAGGTATGAAATTCACACAAGATGTAGAGAATTCTTATGATAAGTATAAAATGAGAAGATGAATGGGAACAATGACAAAGGAATAAGGTGGAACCTGAGTTAATCTCATACCAACCTATGTGTGTAAGAAAGTGTTAATGTAAAATCAGCATGGCATGTGAAAGAACTTAAGGGAGATGATTCCTGTATAATGAAGAAAATGAAAAATATGATGATTTACCTGTTAATAAGTGGTTGAAAAACATAATAAAATAAGAGAACATGCCCTAGTGGGATAAATAGTCATCAAGTAAGGAGTAATGAGATATGTTAATCATGGTGATTCCTATACTAATGGCAAGGAACTTGAAATGAAAAAGGTAAAATGATACATAAGAAGTTGTAATCTGCATAATGAAAATAGAATTGGTTACCTTTTTGCTAGTGAACCTTGAAAAATGTTGCTATGATATGGGAAGTGTGTTTCCCTTTGTGTCTTTCCTTTCTAGGGCACATCTTTCAAGTGGATCATTGCCACTTGGTATGTGTGGATTCATTGTAAACATGAGGTTGGTTGGATTTATAGCAGAAGGTTGCTTGGACAATGGTTCCAAGATCATAAAGTCTGTGATGAGTATGCTTTTGAGCCTTCCAATAATTAGGAAGACTTCTCTTATATGTCTTAAGATTTTATTATGTTGGTAAAAGTAGATGAGATAAGGACGTGAGTTCCTTATAACACATGAAGTGGATACCAAGGTAATGAATCCTAGTATCCAAGATGTATCAACAATATGGGAAGTATGTGAAGGTTGGAGGTGTTTATTAAATGAACATTCTAAGTATTCCTCTCCCTTAGAGAGAGAGTTGATGATGACCCTCTAAATGTTGTTTGGAAGGAAAAACAAAAGTGATTCTATAATGTTGTGTATGGTCTAGTGATAGTTGGGCAAGACCACTATCAAGGATAGATGGTTTGTTGATCAGTAGACATGTGTTGATATAATAGATATAATTTTAGGATGATAGCTAGAATTTAAAGTTGAAAGTTACTATTAGATTTGTACAGGTGGCACAACAAGTTTTTATTTTCCATATTTGCAAATGTCTTCTTATGTGGGGGGTTTTTGTGCTGACCCAAGATAAGATATGTATGAATTGAAAGAGAAGAACATGACCTCTATAAGAGTGATGTTACATTACCATAATATGGAAGTAACCATGTGTAATATTGATGATGACGTGCATGAGAAGTGTCCATCTATGTGTACCTTGGATTTTGGGGGCAAAATCCATGTTAGGGGTTTATGGTTGTGAGACCCCTAGCCTTGCTTAAAGTATTGAACAAGCTTAATTATCATAATTGAATTCTTATAACCCTAATCTAATATTGTGATATGCTTTAAAATCATAAGACAAGCTTAAGTTTCAAATTTGGTCCAATTTGGACATTGTTTGAGCAAGTTATGCAATTTTATGCACATGTTTGACTTTTATGCAATTTACCCAATTGAGAGGTTTTATTTGCAATTTATCACTTGCATTATGTCCCTTGGATATTCTCTCATCATTATTGAGCTTTTTTATCCATGGTGCGCCTATTTAAACCTTGGTTTGAAGGTGTTTTCCTCAAGGGTATTTTAGGGTTTACCCCTTCATGGATGAGCCACCTTTAGTAGCTATCAACTAATGAATTATTTGATTGACTTGGAAATTAGAAAAAGGAGATCTAAGCAGGTCTATATGGATGGTGGGGGACTTTCTTGTATATTCTTAATAGTTTAAGGCCATGGACACTTGGAAAGATACTAGAACTTCAACTTTTTCTTTTTCTTTATCTTAAAGTTTCAAATACTTATCCCTAAGCACCCAAACAAGCCATTTTCTCTCCACCATTTCCCTCCTTCTACGAACCTCATTATCCCTCTATTCTGCTATGAATTTCCTATCCAAGGAAGAAGAAAGATGATATCTTCTTGGAAAAAGAATCTAGGATTGCAATTGACTTCCTTTTAGGGTTTAAAAAGCTTCTTTCTTGTGATCTTGACCTAAAAGAGTAAGAATCCCCTTCTTTCCTCCTTTTATTTATTTGTTATCCTTCCTCCTACCTTTCTCCAGGTTGAAACCTTTCTGTTCCATGGTAGAAATTGCTCTAAATATCTAAAACCCTACCTTTCTTGCTCCTCATGCTTAAGGTTTGCTCATTTGATGAAGAAAGGTGCTAGATGGACAAGTTCACAGCTTATGCTTGTATTTTCTACCCTAACTGCTCATGTTTTCTTCTATTTGGGATTTTATCTTCTAATTAGAGGCAAGTTTTATAACTTGCTCCACGTTTATTACTTACCATACGCTTGTAGCTCATGTTCTTGCTTTTAAATGATGATCCATGCACTAAAAAGCTATGCTTGACTTGGATTTCAATTTTTATAATGTTCCTTGTTCTGATTTTAGTTCTAGATGAACCTGTGATTATGTGCATTATTCCTAAGGTATAATATGACTTGGATCAGGTTGGTTTGACAACCTATGGTGCTAAACACCTATCAACCAATGGTCAATTTTAGGGTTTATAGCTGATTTCTTCTATAAACACATGACTCAATGGTGGTACCATTACAACAACCGATGGTGTTTTCATCATGACAAATGATGGTGGTAACCAAGGGTGTCAACTGAAGTTCACCCTTTATGTCAGATGTTGGCCTAATTAGAAGCTTAGTGGTTAACAACTAAGTACCCTAATGATGCTATCAATCAATGGTGATATTAGTTTGATATTCATTGGTGATTAATGAATATAGTGTTGATCTAACAACCTATGGTGACTTAATGGTCAATAATGATGGTAGATCAAGTCTCCACAACCTATGGTGAGTTAAGCATGTAGTTGTAGCATCAATTAAGCCTTAAACTAATGGTTTCTTGGGTCATTTGATGCAATGGTCGGACCTATACTCCAATTGATGATTTTAATATATGAACATGACCTAATGGTTAAGATCTAATGTTTCTTCATCTAATTAATTGGAATGATGCCTAAATGTAATATTTTGGTCCTAATAAAGTGATTTAAATGGTTTCCTTTATGAGATCAACTTAAGCAGCTCATTTACCGATGACTTGTTTTAAATAAACAATCGCTTGTGGGTTTTACCCCCTACTCTTAATGGAGCTTTTTATGCTATTAATCAAGGGATGTCTAGGGTTAGATTCTCTTTCTAGAGCACAACTCAATGAATTCATAGGTGGTTTGTTCAAGATATTTACTTATGTAAACAACCAATGGCTTTACCTTTTCAACATTTAATGGTTAGAAACTGATGCCTCAATATTCCCATTGTTTTGGGTGAAGTGTGTAGTGTAATGTTATGATATTGATGATGAGAATTTGATGGTTCGGTGCCTTAAACTTGTAGTCTTACCCTTTACCTCATAAGATTATGATTTATAATCACCATAATGAATTAATGGGTAACCCTAATGAGATATAGCTTGTTATACCTAGCTTTAATATAACTAAATGATGGTAATTGGATATGAATAGTCCTTCAATGATTAATACAATCATGGAGTACTCTCTTATTGTCGTTGAAACCTTAGTATGCTATAACCCAATGGTTACACCTTGATTTATGTTTGTGAAAAGGATATATATCTTGTGATAGTATGATGACTAGTGTAGTCTCATGAATAGAAAGTGAGTAGTACCATGTGATGATGAGATGAGAAATGATATTTCACATTTTATATCTTTTGAAGTTGTGATATTTATATGCTTGCTAGAAGTGTATTGGGATTTGTATGTCCACTTGTTTGATGCAGCCTTAATTCAAGCAATTGACATAACTAATCAAGTGCAACTCTAATCATGTAGTGCCCTATGCCGTAGAGCCATCTTCAGTGTCAGAACTTGCTGGATGGTGAAATGAGTATTCCTAAGGGAAACTCAGAGTGCATACTGTTGAGTATATGGGGGTGGCAAGTTGAGGATATATCATTGTCATCCACAATGCATGTTATGGAGAATGGCTATGGTCATGCCTAAGATATTTGATGTGATTGAGGACAACTACGGTTGTACCTCGGATTAAAGGATTTTGTATACCCTAGTTTCTAGTGTCGTGACATGTACCAGGGGCGGACTAGTGGTTAGCAGCTTGACTATATGTCGCTGTAGTGGCAGCTTTGACTGATATGTCACTGCCTTTTTACTTGTACTGACTGAGGGGAAGAGATCTTAGGATACCAACACTCCTAGATCTTGTACGGAACTAAATATCCTTTCGTAGGGGTCAGTTGGACTTTGAATGGTATGATTCAAATTCCCAGTGACCTCTTTTTTCAATTCAAGAGTAACTAGATTTGTTTTTAGACAAGGAGCAAATGAAATAAATAAGGGTCTACCTACACTTACCAAGGGTGACCTACAATACACCTTATTTAGTTGAGGAAGACCTTGAAATTAACCTTTTGGATAAAATAATTGGATGAGAGATGTGAACCTCACAAGCTAAATTAAATTTGGCTCTTTACATCTCATTGAGGCAAGCAAGTAATGAAGTTCGAGGGAGTGGTTAGGGGTTCTTCGAGGCAAAATGTCGCAGCTACAAATAAGATCCACTTTGTAACATTGGAAATCTCCCATGTAACGTTTATGTATAGTTGAGGGTGCAAATTAGCCGGTAGACTTGATTGGGACGAATTCTATTCATTTTAAGAGGGGTAGGTGGGGTTCTGACATATACATACATACATATATATATATATATGTATGTATGTGTGTATATATACATATATATATATATTTCTACTTTTTAAATCTCTCTAAGGGCTAATTGAGAACTAGAAATAAGTCTATATCTACAATCAATTGACTTTCAAGAAATTCTCAATCTATCGATAATCATTGCAGACTCGATCAACTGACTTCTAAGCTAAAAATTTAGCCAACAACACTTCTTGTCTCAAGCTAATTGTTTGTTCTTTTGTATTTTTGGGTAGGAAATTTGGCCAATGCAAATGCATGGGAGTGCCGTGCACAATTCTCATCTCATTGACATCAAGAACGTTTATGTTGATATATTGGTCTCTTTAGGTTTTTTTCACATACACTAAAGCATGTCGTAATTTGTTCCAAATAAATATGTTACACATTTTAGACTGGTTAAAAGTCATAACATACTATAAGGAGTAGGGCCTGAGAGAGATTCCATTCCTCACTATATAGAGAAATAAAACCATCCTATTCCAGAAATGGAGGAAAAGGGGATTGCCATTATCTTTTAAATGGGATATATATACATATATATATATATCATATAGCATGAAAGTTTATAAGTAGTGTATATAAAAATTATTACAACGTTACATGATGATCCATCCACAATTTTTCCTCACCATAAAAGGTGGTATAGAAAAATAAAAAGGTATACATCTAATAACACAAGGCTCATTGTAGAGTGCAACCGAGCCATTTGAAGCTATCCTCAAAGTTAAAATTTGTGAATTAATATAGCCTTTATGTGTCATTGTCCTCTAATGTGCCTACACTTGGGTGGGAGGGGAACATCAACTGAAAAATAGGAAACAAAGGTATGTATCAATAAACATTATGTGCGTATAAACAATATTTGAGCATTAATTTGGGTAACAAGTTTAAAAAGGATGTTCCCATGAAGAAAAGGCAATAGAAAAGTATGTAAGCTAACAGTCAAACCAAGATATTGAGGGATATTATTTATGGAGAGAAATATTGGGTTAGATAGAACATCTACCATCACAAACATTTACAGTATCAAATTTAAACAATAACTTTGCTTGGATAAATAATGTAGACTTAATATACCTAAAATAGGAGCATAACACCATCGAATCATGGCCTCAAAATTAAGGGTAGAAACACACACCATGTGCGAAATATGTGCATCCTATATATGTATTTTATTTTTGTACATAAGTAGCGCTATTCTAGATATTTTATTCAAAACATTTAGATGCACAAATAGAGTGAAAGACTAGCATTTCAAACATAAATCACATTATGTATTAAAAGCAAAGAAACAGGGATCAAAGGACTCATTCAAACATATTATTCAATATTCACAAGAGTTCATAATATTTCAAATCATTAAATATGGATGTTCAACTTTGGATTTCCAGAAAGGTATAGTAGTCAAGTAGATGTCTCAATATATGAACTTAGATCACAATCATGAAATTTCCAAAATAAAATAGGGATTACATATACTCATTGTTTAATGATACTTGCCTTTGTTTCCTATTTTTTGGATGATGTTCCCCTTCCACCAAAGTGTAATCTACATCAAGAAGACTATTTAGTCAGTTGAATTTGGATGATTGCTTGGAATGGTTGGTTGCCATATGCAACACACCTTTCTTGTTATTAGATTTATAGATGTATACATTTTTATATTATACCACCTTTCATGGTGATGAACAACTTATAAACTTTCATGTTCTAATATATATATATATATATATATATATATAACCATTTGGGAAATAATGAAAATCTTCCTTTCTTCCATTTTGGATTAGGATGGTTTTATTTATCTATCTAGTGAGGAGTAGACCCCCTCTAGGGTCCAACTCCATAGAATATGGTATCAGAGCCCAGCAGTCGGTAACTTGACTATTTCAAGTTATCATAATTTGTTCCTTAAATTTGATAGTGAGGTGACCCTTCAGAGATTGTTGTCATACCCATTTCCTAAGTAGTATAATACCAAATATGGTATAATCCATGTATAAATTGGTCATTTCCACTCCCTAAACCAATGTGGTAGTTTAGACTCAGTTCTTAGGTAACCCTAGTTACTCTTACCGTCTCCTTGGAGGTAAAAATTTCCCTACGTAAGGGTTGACTCCTCAGTCATTAGTTTTTACCCTTCTGTCTTATGGGAAGATAATTAAACTACTATATAGATTAGGCTCTTGAACACACATATCTAGGTTTAAACATAGTTTTTGCCTTGAACCCTTTTCCTTGTTGTCTTTTTGGCATGCTTCAACTATGTTCACTTTGAGAATTATGCATGCATGGATAACAAACTATGAACCCTGACAAAACCCTAGGGCTATGATGTTCTCAGTTTCTAGGTGATAACCTAAAGTAGCTCTGTTATGCTTAGGCATGTCTTACCCTTAAACAAAGAGTTATCTCAACATATCTTTTCCATAACTATCTATCAAAGGGTTGGATACCATCCTCATTGAGCTTGTTATGTCTCATACATTAGGTTTTATTGATGCAAGTTAAAAGTTTCAGTCGATATATACTCTTTACGGTTCACCCTCTCTCATCTCTATAGTGTAGCTGGTTTTCCTAGTGGAGGTGATGATGGGTAATCTGAATATATAGATCACCTTATCTTCTGATGATACCATGGTTTTAAACCATCAAGTGAATAAGGAACCCTAATTTCTTCCTATACGGGCTAGATAATCATATGACTCCTGATGTATTGAAATTAAGATGTGTAAATCATGATTAGGGTGAAGTGAGGAATAATGGATGTCATGTTCTAATAGGATATGGTGGAAGTTGAGTGTTTGTAATAGAAAACCTTTTCCCTTCCTCCTATTTTGTAAGTTAGAGATGCTTTATGGCATGCCCTTTTGATGCTTGAAGAATTATAATACATTGGTAAAATGAAGGGATTATGGAATAATACTATAGGTATCATGTGGTGGAAAAGTGGTAGAGTTGGTTTTCAGATCGTTTTTGTCACCATTTTTGGACTTCCATCATAAAGTTTTCACTATCAAACTTATTTTCATTTTTAAACTATATGTATAGATAGAAAATCCTTTTGGATTTCATCAATGATTTTTGTAACCAAGTCATTACCTTAAGAAATTTCTAAGTAGTATAGGAACCCTAAATTGAACAACCATTGAATGGACATGTCAGTTCTGAGACCTTAGGCCTAAGTTAGAAGTTGAGAGTGCAAAGAAGAAGTCTTAAGATACAGACCACCTATCCCAAGATATTTATCTAGGTTATATAATAACCCTTTTAAGGGGTGGAGTCTTTTAAACCTTATTCACTATGAGTGTTACTTAACTTAAGAAGTAAATGAACTTAATAGTGGTTTTAATGTGGAACACTTTGGTAATTTCTAGTATTAATGTTAAAGGATGAATCCCACCTAATCAAAGTATATGGGTAGGCCTTACCAATGCTACTTCCATGAGTATTACTTTGAAAATGTATATTATATATGTATATATATGGTATTAAGAGAGAAAGATTTCTCCCCCTTCTCCCACACCGGCCCGTGGCGGAGGCCCAATGCCTGAGAGGGTGGTAAATCTTGACGGCAACTGAGATTTGAACCCGGGTCCCTTTGTTAAGGGACATCGTACTTGAACACTTGAACCACTCCTTGTCGGCATATATATATATATATATACATATATATATATATATATATATATATATATATATAGAGAGAGAGAGAGAGAGAGTATCAGGCTAGAAAATACTCAAGTGTATTCAGAGTAGAATACACTCAAGTAGTTTTTCATGATGCAATATTTTTTCAAAAATCTAATCTATTGATATTATTAAACATCTTGTGAATATCTCATATACAAAATTTGAGCACATTTGGACATTTATAGGTCATATTATAAAGATCGAAAAAATTATACATTTTAAATTAGTTTTGTGCGTCGATTTTGTTGCCCTTGGATGAGTGACTTATACTCACCCAAATGGGCTTAAAATTTTTGTATGTAACCAAATTATAATATGATAGTCAAGACCAGTGGTTTGCATTTTGCAAAAAAATAGTCTTGATATGCAAACACACTTGAGTGTATTTGTGTAATCTGTACACCCGAGTGTATTCTAGCCTGACTCTCTCTCTCTCTATATATATACATATATATATATATATATATATATATATGCTTCATTTGTCACCCTTGTAAGTATCTAGGATTTCATTACCTGTGTATCTAGAAAAGTAACTATTGGTTAGAAAAGTAACTATGTTTTCAAAAAAGTAATTGTTCGACTAAAGAGGTAAAATGAGAAGACTACACAATAAAAAGGTAAAAATGGGCAGAATACACATCTATTACAGATGTAACTGCAATGCATGTAATGTAACTTATAGGAAGGTAATGTAACCACGTACATGTGTAAAGTAAAAAACTATAGAAAAAGTAACTATTTCTGGAATGGGTAGCTACCCACATGGATATATATATATATATATATATATATATATATATATGTGTGTGTGTGTGTGTGTGTGTGTGTGTGTGTACACACACACATACATATGTATGAGATTAAGAGAGAAAGATCCCCCCCTCTCCCATGCCCGTGGAGGAGGCTGAACGCCTAGGAGGGTGGTAAATCAAGATGGCAACTGGGATTCAAACCCGATCCCTTTGTTAGGTGACACCGTGCTTGACCACTTGAGTCACTCCTTGTCAACACACACACACACACACACACACACACACACACACACACACACACATATATATATATATATATATATATATATATATATATATATATATATATATATATCTGTGTGTACATACTTGTTGAGTTGGCTAGTTGCTGGAGGGAGGTCGGACTAGCCTACCGCCCAAGTTTGGACCTCAGTTTGGCATCCACCCAGGTTGACTGGTCAGCTAGTCGGCCAAATAGGCTGAGTGGTCGGCCCAAACCAAGCCTGGACAACTGCTTAGTCAGGCTAGAGCCAAGAATGATTAAGTTTTTTTTGTTATTCTAATTCCCCCCACCCCCTATCTTGAATGCTTGTTTTTGTCTTTTGCAATGATTTGATGTGAACATCAATTTCATTCACACTATACTAGTTCAAGTAATAACTTTTAATTGAGTTATAACAATTCAACAAAAACTAAAAGTCTAAATCTAATAATGGTATATCACTTTCTCTATCTAATTATATTTTCTTAATTTGAATACATTGAATATTCTTCATTCAAAAAATTTGAGGTGTTTTATGACATTATTTACCAAATCTAGGTTATTATATGCTTGTATACATGCTTACATTAGTGGATTATATAATTATTATATATAACTATATGTAGTTGATCAATATTATGTAAATATCATACCTACGACTGGGCGACCGACTAGTCGGCTAGGCGCCCAAGCTGGAAAGGTGACCGACCGGCCGCCTTGACGAGTATGAGTATATATATACGTATATATACATACATATATATGGTATGTTCACTTATCTAAAGGGTGAAGATACATGAGGCTATTTACCAATAAAAAGTATCAATCAAAACCTTAAAGCTCGAAGTTAAGGCTCTATACACTCTAATGATATTCAATTTGATAGAGGAACATCTTGCCCTTGTATCCATAATAAATTGAAGTGAAAATGAATTCGTTACCCCTTAATCGTGTCATTTTTGGTTTAACAAGTATGCTAAAATCATGAATGACTAATTCAATACGTTGCATACAATACACAAGCAAAATGTGAACATGAGACTTGATTGAAAACAAAACCCTAATGTGATACCTTAATCCTAATATGTTTACTAGTCTATATGAAATTCTTGGTCATGAGACACTTGGGAATGAATTCTTTTAGTAAAATTCAGTAATATAATAAACCTATGATACAACCCTAATATTAATGAAAAAATAAGAAGACATATATGCATGTTATACCATAACAATACTTGTACACTTAATTTTAAATGAAATTGATGCTCCTTAAACAAAATAATACTAATATTGATAATAGAAATCATGGTGGGATATGTTGAGGATGTTGTTCGTAAATAGGCTTAGTCCACCAACTTAGTGGTCATAATCTGGAAGGTTCTAATTGGAGATCTATTTATGGAGGTTGGTCACTTATGTTAAGTGATGGAAAATGAGAAATTGTAGAACAACCTAGTGATGACATACATGCCTTTTTGTTTTTCTTCAAAATAGATAGATAAATAATTAAGTGAAGTGATGCAACCAAGTTAAGTGGATGGTAAAATCTCCACAATAGTGTAAGTAACCATAATGGATACAATATTGATGAGATAATCCTAGTTGTTGGTGTAACACCACTAGTTTGACATCCAATTCGAGAAGGATAATGATGACATCATGTATGGATTAGTATATTTCCATCTCAAGAATGGACTATAAGAGTAACATGGGATAATATAATATGATCAACTATAGTAAGTAAATTCAAAACCCTTAGATTTGGTTTAGAAGTATGACTAAGTATACCTAGCTAGTGACAAATGGATTTTAGGGATAAAATCCTCTTTAAGGGGTGGAATGTTGTAACATACTCAAATCTAGGTACATATGCAACACTTCCTTCTTCTCAGCCCTATTCTATTATGTTAATTACTAGTACCTATTTACCTTGTTCAAAATGCTTTAGAAATTTTTATAGTCATATAGTATCATGAATTCATTTAAAAATGATATATGAAAGATAACATAACCATCATACATGAAACAATAAGGCTTGAGGTGAAAATATATCAAATAATGGATTTGGGTCCAAATTGACACTTAAATATACCTAGTATTATAAGATAAAAGAAATCGAATTAATTTGTATTATAGTATTACAATTAGATGTTTAATATCTCCTTTTTATGAGGTTTTAGGATGAATTAAGTAATCATGTCTTCATTTAGGATTTATTATATAGATTTACCATTTAATAATTTGTTGGTTCTAATTTGAGTCTTTAGAGTCCTCCTAGGATTGATGGGTGTAGTATAAGGGGAAAATATAAAATATTATATCTAAGTGATTCAAAATAAAGAACATGAATGCATAAAAAAGGTAATTAACTCACAAGTAACAAATGTTATACCAAACATATTCAAAGGTGACATCAAGATTACATTTTAGTTCCTCACATTTGAACTAATCAACCTAGCATATTTCACATCTTTTGAGTAGTGTTTAGTCATCCAATTGATTTAATGAAGAAAAATATCAACTATCTTAGGATTCACTTGATTTAGTTAACATATTGGTTTTAATCACCCAAAGTTCTACTTATTTTCATGGTGTCACCCTGTGGCCTTCCCTTCCCCATGTATGCACTCCTCACTTTGACCCAATTCTGTAATGGTTGGAAGTTGAGAAACCACCATTGTAGTTTTCTCCTCCCCCGCCCCCACTTCTTATGTCATTGTCCTTCAATTGCTCTCATTTTCTTCCTCCCTTTCCTTTCTTGGGGCCACTAAGACCCTTGACCTTGTGGCACCCTACCTTGCACCAAGCAAATTTGTGGTGAGAATGTCATCACTGAGGAATGCAATGGTTGCCGCAGGTAAGTGTAAATCAAGTGTGGTGGCATTCATTTTCCTTCACCACTTAGTTTGCCACCATAATTGGGATCTAATCTAGCTGTTGTACCCTCACGACCATCTTCTTCTTCCTCCTCACAAGCCTTCAATGAAGGAGTACTTCCTGCCTCCACTCAACCACCATAAACCAACACCAACCTCAAAATGTGCTCTGTCACCCTCTTAACCTTACTCTCTTTTCTTACTAACAAGGACAAAGATGACACCTAGTACCCTATATTCACCTTCAACTATGAATAGGTGGAACCCTCAACCATGGTTCCAGAGAGAAGCTATAATTGAACGTCATCTTCCCGGTGTCATGCATCATGGCCTTGCCCCATACCCCGATGCCTCAAAATTCACCATAATTGTAGACTGAATTCTCAAGATTAGGTTACTATATACTGGGTCTGGTGTTGGTTTCCTACACATAACCTTGCCATAGTGTCCACTACTACCTACTTTCATAGTAGCCCAAGTGATATCAAACTTGCCACACCCAAGCCTGTTACCAGTGCCAATGTCCATTACAATGAAGGGAGAGTAGCTATGGACTCCTCCCATACATAGATTTGACCTCATATATTTTCTTGGAAGCATGAAAACCTAGCTTGATGCAAGGATGCACCTTCTGTAAATCTGTGTATTCAAATCACAAATACACCTCTATTATCAAGACATGCTCTAAATCTGTCATCGGCCCACTCAAACATGATAATCAGTAAGACAATCCTTCCCTTCTTGTATCTCAATTATCGATAATCATCATAACAAGATAAATATATATGTTCTATGATATTAGATGATAAAAAAATGTAGGATGTATAACATAATCGAATTCATGAACCATGCTAGAAAATTTATTACATATATCGGTACCTTATTAGGATATATATGCTAATGTATTAGTAGTAGTAAATGATAATGTTTTGTAGTACATGCTCTTATTTTGTACATTTTCAAGAATTAATGTGTATACACATTAACACACATACTAAATAGTATGATAGGAATAATAACTAATAATATGTGTTTAGAGAGGGAATAACATTTCAAGACCTAAATTGAAGGAATAAATTACCCAGACATATATGTACCTGATAGATACACAACCTTATGCGACTGCTGATGGATATTAGAACCAAAGTGATATCTAATGGATAATAACTTAATTGAGATTAAAACCTAATATGCCTTAAAGTGATCAAAATCTAGATATGAAAAATATATACATATCTATATAGGAAGGAATCTTAATTTTTTTATTAACATACCTAATCTGTTCCTAGCATTAATACTTGACTTTGGGAACTAAGTTTATCTTGTGATTTAACCTTTATGATTATCAGGTATGTGCAATCCCTATTTCATTTTGGGCATGTTCATGAGTGGATCTAAGTTCATATATTGAGGAATCACTTGACTACTATCTCTTTTTGGAAATCAATAGTTGAACATCCATATTTACTAACTTGAAATCTTATGAACTCATATGCATTGAATTATTCTATTCAAATGTGTTTGTTGACCCCTATTTCTATGCTTCTAATACCTAATGTGAATTATGTCTGGAATGCTAGTCTTGATACTCTATTTGTTCATGCTACATGTTTTGACTAAAATATCAAGAATAATGATACTTATATATAACCATACATATATATGAAGTGTGTTACGCCCGGGGTGTGCATTTACACCCTTATTTTTAGGCCACGATCCTATAGTGTTATGGCCATATTATAGGTATATTTACTCTACATTATTTATGTTTGCAAACTTGCTGTTCAAATTTGATATTGTGGATGTTTGTTATGACAAGATGATTATTTTATCTCAAATATTTTTGTCCACAAATATTCTGAGTCAATATCTTTGTTTGACTCTTGTTGAACTTACCTAACTTTCTATAGTCCCTTTTCATGGGAACATCCTTTTTATACTTGTAACAAAAAACAAGGCCCGTGTTGTTTATATTTACTTACTCAGTGTTTACTAATACATACCTTTGTTTTCTATTTTTTGGGTGATGTTCTCCTTTCACCGAGGTATAGGTACATGACACACCAAAACTTAGCATGTAAAATGCAAGTGTACGTGCCGCGTAATATAGGCCTATGAGGCCCGAGTGTCAAACTTAGGGAAAAATTTCCCAAAATCTACTACTAACTATAACCTAATCATCTAGGCCTAGAGAATGTGATTTGTTGGTTGTTTTATAACTAAGAGCAAAAATAAAATCTAAATTAAGTGGAAGTGATTAGGAATGAATGGATTCCTTAGAATTATAGTTTTATCATGATATGTATTGCATTCAACTTTATTTCATCAATAATTATTTACCCTTAACCCTGGGCTAAAGACTCGTAAGAGTATTACCCACTGCAATGCAATACACTATCTACACTATGACAAACCCCACTTTTTTAGCGCTTTAAGAATTAGCTAGATGCATTAACGATGAATCTAGGTTATTGTTTCATGGCCGTAAGTCCTCTCCCAAGACATGATATAAGCTATGTAAATCCATAACATTTCCAACCCCAGTCCCTCTCCCGAAGCAATTAGTGGTCTAATATATCAATTGTGGTGATCAAACACAACTAATTCGATAAGAAACTATAGATTCACATATAGAATCAAAGGAAATATAAAATATCAATTAATAAAAGTCAAATATAAAGCAATATCAGGCTATCCTCTGCATGATTTCTACCATCATACAAAGAAAAGAAGAGGGAGAAAATGAGCTAAACATTAGAAAAACTAATGAAAACCCTCAGAGAAGTAGTTCGGTGATCCCCTCTAGTAGACACCTTGATCCATAGCGTTCTGGTTGCAAATCTTCCTTCCAGAAGTTCCTAGAGCATCCGATCTATGACTATCTCCTTCGTATCCTCCTCTCCTGACTCCGTGCTCTATTGCAACGAGATAGAAGGTGATCCTACCTTTAGCCAAACTCTCCTTAGGTCATACGTGGGACTCGGGTCATAATTAAGTCACAAATGTTAGATTGGTTGTATTTTTCAATTTGCACTAATCATGCAAAGTCGGTGCCACTGAATGGATGTTGGTGCCACTGACTAGATGTCAGTGTCACCAAGTTGTTGACTGAGTTAAAACCCTTGATATCTGTCATTACTACCAATGAGTATGGAGATAGCATCGAGGTGTTTTTGCAAGTTCTAAGTTACTCAGGGTACAAAAGTCAATACCACCAACTAGAGTGTCAGTGGTACTGAAGCATTAGATCTGGGCTACTGATGCTTTTTGGGTGGTAGGTCGGTAGAACTGACCCTTCTATTTGGTAGAATCAATTGTATTCTCGTTAGCACCAAACAATGTCTGGGTAGCACCAAAATGTTTGAAATTTCATGTTGGATTTTTGCATCATGTCAATACCACCGACCTATATGTTGGTAGCATTGATCTATTATGTAATACTCGAATCACTTGAAACAAGGAAAACCAATATAAGTTCAAATAAAAATTGATAATTTGACACAATTTGGTAGAAATACTCAATATATGGTTCAATAGTGATTAATGGGCTATAATGATAAACAATGCATACCTAATGTCAAAATGAACAATTTATGCACTCAACACATGAAAAAGTAGATTGTGAAAAGCAACTAAAACTCAATGCATCAAAATCTCCTAAGATCAAATGTTTCTCGCCTCAAGAAACACTACCTTTGGATCTATTTGAAATAAGTCAGGAGGTGGAGAAATATTATGAATTACACTTCTCAAATACCCCAACCTAACATTCCTGAACTGGACCTTACCAACCGTTAAACAAATAGCTACTCATAAGTGACCAAAAATATTCATTAAAGATGTCTACCCTTAGATCAATGAAATACTATTGATAGAAAATTTAAATCATAGTCAACAGGGCATATGCTTGATGCAACATGTGATTCTCTATCTACATTGCTTGTGATCTACCTACAAAACTATGTTGGAAGCAGTTTCCCTTAAAGAAATGAATGAGTTGGTCAATCATTTATGTGGCCTACCACATAAAGCAATGGCTGAAAATGAAGTAGGTAGCTATGAATAAGAACTACAAGTAACATCCAAATCATTTATGCAAAAACAAAATGATGTATGTACAAAATGAAGGAAATGAGAAATACATGAATCATAATGCCTAATATCATGGTTGAATGATGAATGCATTGAATGTCTCATTCACATGATGAGAAATGGGTGAAAGAATGCATACATGTAACTATTTTCACCTTATCCATGATGAAACTTTAGATTGAGTTCTAGGCATCTTTTTCTCCCTCTTAATTTGATCTTTCTTTTTTTTTCTTTCTCCCACCCTCTTATTTTAGCATGTTTTATAATTTATGCTTGCATTTTTTTTTCTTCTTGCCAAAGATGTGGCACCCATTTGGTGAAAGTACTGATGTAAGACTAAGAGGTCGTAGGTTCGAAACCCCCCCGACCACAGGACGAATGAATGGACATTTAAAAAATAATGCTTGGGCTTTCTTCAACATACATTTCATTTCTTTTTTTTATTAAGAGATATGGGAAGGTGTATCCTTTCACTTTAATTTTTGGAGAAGGATACAAACATACATGTTGTTAAATATGCAAAGAATGATTGAAAAAGAGAATACAATCTCATGAAATTTATTATGCATCTAATTTTTATGCACATCTCTATATTTTTTTTCTTTTTCTTATTCTAAGTAATGCACTATAAAGAAACTAGATATCATGATACCAATTATGCTATGCAATGTAGTCAATAGGAAATAATTTGGGTTACTTCATCATCTTGTGGTGGTGGATGAAATGTCATGAAAGGTTGGTGTAATCACATGATTAAGAGACAATATATTTCTTAACTATGATGTGTCCCTCTTGTATCAACCGTGTACAAGGTAACCTTAGTGTTTCTTTCTAAAAATACCATTTAAAGTCTCATTACTTGTTTGGTCAGTTCGGGGTCAAACCTCTTCAGCATATACAAGTCTTGGATAATTTAAGATTTTCATTCATTTTAAGTGTCCCCAAGCTGAATAACCTAAACACTTCCTCCAGTTGGTGTTGCCTTAGACTTTGCACATAAGCTTAAAAAGATGTCATCATATTAAATCTTTAAAATTCTTTGCAAGGGCATGAAACACGTTCTTTTTTTATGATAAATGAAATCATGATAAATAAGATCCATGATTACACTATATATATTGTGAATCCTATACTTGCAAATAAGAAAAACTAAAACAAGTTAGAAAATAAACAAGATAAAGTTGTTCCAGCACCCCTAAGCTTGAACTGGACTATGTCCTCATAATCAAAATTCAAACAAAGAGGTGGAATGAGGGTACCATGTGCTCAGTAGGGTTATGGTGGTGGTTGAAATGTTCCTAGTGGCATATGTGGATCTGGAGGATAGAAAGTGCTAGTGAATGTGGGTGGGTTGGATAGTATATGTGGCGACTGTGAGTAGCTAGAAAAGTTGCCTTGACTCCAATAGTGCTTATAGAGCAACAGCATGATGATACTCTATGTGTTGTAGGTGAGTGTGCATGTTCTCATGGTTGTCTAGGAGAATGCGCTCATTGGGTAGATCGCCTATTGTTGTTAAAGGATCTGCTTCTGGACACCATGAATCTCAATCAAGGTGGCTGACTTCTATTGCTTCCTCTATTGAATGGATTTGCAACATCATGTACATTCCCTCCATGGAGAAAGAGTCTCTAGGTGGTGGAGGTGGTGGAACTATAGATTTGGATGTTGCATATCATCACATAATATGTTGTAGTTGTCTTCATGGTGTGTAAGGCACCGCAACCTCCTCTTGCTCTTATTCTATTAATTATTCTTCTTCCTCCTCCTCTTTGACGTCCTCTCCCTCTGGCATAGCCTCTACATCGTCTGTAGGCCAGTGAAGGTGGCACACTCCCCTTAGGTTGGAAGTGGGTCAGAAAGAGCCCTTTCCTTCATCTGTTCGTTGACAGTGCATCAGACATACACTCTATCCTTATATTTGGTGACAAGTTGTGCCCACTTGAAGTGCTTTAATTCGAGCATTGAGGAAGTCTTAGAGCATTGGCCTTGGAGAGGTCGAGGCAGAGGTGTAGGGCAAGCGATGTAACCAATCCCTCAAAGTGTGGGGGTTTCCTCTGAGATTCCATCTTTAATGCCAACATGTGTTGAAGGAAGAACGACCCGAGTTGAACTTCTCCTTCCCTAAAGACAAAAATGCCCCCAAAAAAAACAAGTTTACCTTCTAGATCTTCCCTTGCCCCTAAGTGGACCTAGAGAATATGGTGTTTGTTAGGTATCGATGCAAAATCCAAGCAAAGGGGTGCTTGATGTCCATCATCGAATATTGGTGACAATTGATGATAAACCATTAAGGAAGGGTTGTCATCTATTGCCAGACCATGCTTTAGTCGAAGTCCTTGGCATGAAGCATGACCCACCCATCAGACAACCATATATCGAGTTTAACTCTTATAGAGTGAGGTGGTGATCGATGTTGTAGAGTCGAAACTTGGCCCAACCTTCCAACCAGCCTTCCCCATGCTTAGGGATGTGACAAATATCCATAGTCATGAGAAACTCACAATCTATCTCCAGGTAGGTGTGCTAATCACCAAGGAATATGTGATCTCCTCTCATACCCTGCCCAGTGCAGACTTGGCAAAGGCTACTGATGAAGCCTGTATTATTGACAATGTGTGGTCGCCATACCGTGTGGGTATGATCTCTCTCTTCATCATGTTGTCATAAAGCTTCTTCTGGTCCTCATTTGGGAAGGCCATCCTAGATTGCTTTGGGACCATCTGCTCAGACACGCTTGTGGATGAAGTTTGTCTCCTTGACTCCATTGTTGGAGAAAATAGAAAGGGGATCAAGAAAGAGAGCTCAGTGTAGACTTGTTGTCAGAATGCTCAGTAAAGTCTCTCAGGTCATCAAGCGCCTACTGAATGATATGGGATACTTTGGATGTGATTTGAGATCACCCCTTGCATCCCCTTATATATGTGGCATTTCCATGTCGCACCATGTTGGTGCCATTGACTTGACGTGTCGGTGATATCAACTTTTGTAGCTATATATGTGTGTCGGTGTCATCTACTGATATTCACGATTCTGGGTCGTCGATGTACACCCCCATATCCATCAGTGTCAGTGATATCCACTTTTGAAGTGTGCATCTTGATCAGTTCCACTGACTATTGGATGCTATAAATCACAGTTGTTGCTGCCAGTGCCACCGATTCTAGCCTTTTTGAGTTGGTTCCACCAAGGAGATGTTGGTGGTACCGAGCTGTAATTTGTGTGCCTCTGACATGCGTGTCGGTGCCACCAACTTTTTGTGTTGGTGGTACCAAGATGCATTGATTCTGGTCATTCTGGAGCTGAGTATGTCGCTACCTTTGAGAAACCTCTTTGTGTATTGAATTAATTTTTCTGGGCAACTGTTCTTTCTTTGACTATTATAGGTGCTATCGACTTCCATGTCAGTAGTTTTGACTTCTTTCAGAAATCAACATGTTATGGATTCGGTGCCACCGACCCACTTGTTGGTGGTGCTAAAAAATTATGATTTCCCTATTGCAATATGGCCGCCTATCGGTGCTACCGACTGTGTTGTTAGTGGTATCAAGATTTATCAGCTTGCACACCCCACAAAAGCATCAATATGAGTTTTTAATACTTAGAAATTTAACAAGAAGAAAATATAAAATATCTACTTGAAGATCCTAAATAAAACATAAAGGACAAAAATAAAAACAAATGGGTTGCCTCCCATAAGCACCCTTATTTAGTGTCTTAGGCTTGACATTCATTTTTTTTAATCAAAATCTCAATGCAACTCAATGAACTTCAACTCCTATCCCTAGTGGACCACCTCTTATTCATAATAGTATTTGTGTGACGCCCAACAACACACAAACAAGATTACTCAAAACTTAACACGCAGTTAACAACCAAATATCCACATTACCATAAAAGCAAGTAAATTAAGTCTGATTCCAACTTAATCATTATGTGCAAAACACATTATAACAAGGTCCAAAAACATATATTACATCACATACCATATCTAGTATATACATCTGTCCAGTGGATGAGGCCACAACATGTATACAAAAGATCATGTTTCTCATATACATGCCATATACACAAACACAGACATACTTCCAAAATCACTTATTGATATACATCATCTACAAAACACATCCCTTCTTGAACCTAAGGGTACATGGACGATACTAGGACTCTACTACAACTACTAGAAACTATCCAACCTTCTGTGTCTACTGATCTCCAAGATGCTCTTTCTCAACAACATGATCCTGACCATGCCACTGACAACCACCTAAAAAGATGTGGTAACCCACGAGGTGAAATCCATGTCCCAACGAGAGATATAACTCTCAACCAACAAACTATTGATTACAACATGTATTATTATTAAACAAGATGAGAAGATTCAGCTAAATGAGAAAGTTATGCAGATTGAGCAGGTTATAACATATTAAACCATTCCAACATGTTAGGAAGATTGTGTAAACTAATCAGATAGGCGTAGAAACATATATGACTGGAAGGAATATGAAGAAAATGTAAGTTTATCACCAACTAAACAGTATAAGAAACAAGGCAAAGGTTAACATCCAATGTGAAGCGTGTTAAACCTAAGTAGATATACCACACAGTTGTATTATGTCTTTTATTAATGCCTCGAGAATTGAGGTATACCACTCAATTCCAACTGACCACTGCTAAGTCCAAATCAGTGTCATACAAGATATGTAGGAGAGCCAAATTCCTAAGATCCATCCACCCTTGGTCAGTACGAGTCTGCCGCAACAACATATAAGTCAAACTGCAAAATAGCCTAGTTTGTCCTTGGTATATAGGCCACGACACTAGTGAACAACCTAGTCCGCCCTTAAAATATCACAATACTAGTGAAACCAAGGTATACAAACCCAATCCGAGGTACAACTACAGCTGTCCTCAATCACATCATATATACTAAGATACAACTACAGTTGTTCTCCTGCCGAGGCATGACCGCATCCATCCTCAAAACCTTGTGATCAAGATGTTAAGGACACTAAGTCACTTGCACCTTGCATACTCAACAATATGTGCTCCGAGTTTCCATTAATGAAATACTTGTTTCACCATCCAACAAGTGCTGACACTAGAATGGATTTATGGCACATGGCCACTGCATGATTAGGGTTTCACTTGATTAGTTAAGTTCATTCAAGTGATTTAAGGCTGCATCAATCAAGTTACATATAAACCCTAAAAAGATTCTACAAAGATAAGGGTAGAGTGCAATTTTTAGAAGATATAAAATGTATAAATTATGAAATTGTCACATCATGACACAATACTATTTCATTGCCACTCATGAGTCCATACTCATCATCACATAATCATGGGATACCAATCCCTTATCACATCATCAAGAGGAGATCACCTAAATTAGGGCACCAACCATGTACAAGGTCATAAGACTATTCACATAGTTCCCTATAAGAACATCATTACTTTCCATGCCTCATCAAGGCTCATCAACATCACCATACATGTGGCACATAAGATAATATCACATTACATTCTAGAGCCATGATGTTCACATAACAACAATTAGGGTTACAACATTAGGTAGAGAAAGTACTTCATCATCATGCTAATTACTTAAGGAAGCTAAGTAACATCATTATATACTTGAGTTAGGGTCAAGTTCAACAAGGCAACTAAATTAGAGTTTCACATTAGCAAACTAAGATAAACCCTAATTACCATCATCTCCAACAATCTTGGAAGAAAGTAGGTCATGCATCATCAATTACATTCAACAAAACATAATGTCAACATAGACTAGAAACCTTCATCAAAAACTTAGGATTAGTGGTGTCATCGACCGCTGAAAACTAGGTCATACCACCTTGGTGACCACTTATGTCAAAACATACTGGAGACCGATCAGACCAAGGTCCACCACCTTCATCAACCGATGAACATGGATCAAGGTTGGTGACTATTGAGACTATAGTCACCACTCTCATCCACCACTGAGGGTGACCATCTTCAAGGACCACTTGGGCCTGTGACATCATCGACCGAAGAGAACATGAAACTGTTGGCGACTGATGAAAATCATCATCATTCATAGATACCAAACAATGGAGAGCGAACTTCATCGACCACATAGAAACTCCAACCTTAGCGACCACTCAAGGAGATCAAATCTTAGCGACCCACATGACATAAAAATCTCATCATGTGCATAGATCACATCTTGGGACCATCAAGAGAGAGAGAGAAGCTCATCAACCACAAGGATCAAATAGGTTGATCGTCACCATGAAACCAAAAAACACCAAGGTGTAAATCACAAGAAGAAGATCAATACCAAATTCCTAATTGACTAACAACATGAGAGAAACAAAATCATGACTTAGATAGAGAAAAGACAATGTTTCTATAGGCATGCATGGATAAAAACTTCCTTCACCAAAGATAGATTTTAGGATTCACCTAAGGATGTATATTACTCAAGGATCACCATGCAAACATAAACCTTATCTCAAAGAAACTACCTTCAACTTGTAACTACATTTTTAGGGTAGATTATGTGCATGGAAGTTAAGTGTAAGAAATAATAGTGGATACAGTTATATAACTCGACTCAAAAAAGATGAAACAACTCCAAAAAGAAAGGATCAAAGGAAATGGAGAGAAAACCCTACCTTAATCACCACTCTCAGCAAGCTAGCTCCACCACCAAAAGAGAACAAAACCCTAGGTCATAGGAGCAAGAAAAGAGATGATCTCCAAACTCTAACTCAAGCACTACCATTGTAAGGACCCTGACCTGCATTTAGGGTTTACCCTGTTTGTTTTTCTTAACATTGGTGGTTTGATGCTTGCTAATCACCTTTGAGTGGTGATTAGGGTTTGGTTGTGCTTTGTTGAGAGTTCGAGGGGCTACTTGAAAATAACCCAAGTTTAGGGTTTTGTGTGCAAGTTTGCCATCTTGTGAGATGTTTTCCCCTCTTTGCTTCCTCTAGGGTTCAGAGGAAGGCTTGGGCTTGTTGTTTGAGTTTCTTGGGCCTTGCTTGAGCTTGTTTGGGCCTTGAGGTACTTTGTTTGGGCTTGCTTGAGCCTTGTGTCGGCCAAGACCAGCTTGTGTCGCCCAAGGAAGAGTGTGTGTCGACACTTAGCATAGATCTACCTTGGTTTCTCCTCCCCTTCTTTCTATATATGTGGCTCTTTCCCTTGCCTTAGTTTCCTTTGCTCTTTTGGTCTCTCCTCCACCTTGAGTGCACGACACCCCTCTCTTCTTTTGCTTGTGTTGGCCGATACACTCTCTTGGAGTTGAAGTGGTGGCTGATACACCCTCTTGGATCAGCTTTGGTGGACGACATCTCTTGGAGCTTGAAGTGCTTCTTCTTCCTTGGAGCTTGGAGCTTAAGGCAGGTTGCATAACTTCTAACCCTAACTTCTTTACCTCTTATTCTTGTTCTTGTTCAAAGATTAGTAGCTTAGACTTGTACCTTTCTTGAGTATCCTTTGGTGGCCGATCCCCTTCTAAGGTTTAGGGTTCCTTTGTGCACCTTGCTTTCTAGGGTTTAGGGTTTCCTTGTGCTGGAGGTAGGTGATGACCCCTGTTGGGCGACATCCTCTCTTGTCTTGTGTTGGGCGACATGGAAGGTGTTCTTGGTGATGGGCGATACCCTTGCCCTTGTGTTGGGTGACAGGGTGAGCTGGTGTGAGTGTTGGCCGATATAGTGACCCTTGTTGGGCGACATGGGTACCTTGGGATGAACGATATGGTGGGTGCCCTTGAGTTGGGTGATCTCCTTGTCCATGTGGTGGACGATAGGGCCATGTATGGCATATGTGATTAGGGTTGGACGATAGGTTGACCTAGCATGGGCGTTGGCCGACATGGTAACCGTGTTGGGCGATATGGTTCCTATGATAAGCAATCCCTTTGTTCTTGTGTTGGGCGAGACCCTCTCTTGTCTTGGTGTTGGGCGAGATGGGTACCTTGTGATGGGCGACATGGTGAAGTGCTCTTGTGTTGGGCGATAGGTCAAGCTAGTGAGGAGTTGGCCGATATGGTTGAGTTGGCCGGTGGAAGTTGTTGGGCGATACATCTTGAGGTGATGGCCGATAGCCCTAATGGCTGATAGCCATGTTGGGCGACAACCTTGGGTGGTGATGGCCGATAGGGTTGGTGTGTGTGTCGGCCGATAGGCCTTGATGGGTCTTAGTGAGGGTTGATAAGAGTTATGGTGAGAGTCTTGTAATCATATAGTAACGGTCCTTTATGATGTGGAAGTGATTAGCTATGCACCAATAAACGATGGTGGTGTCTTTTTAGTGATAACAACAATGAATATGATGCCTTGCAAACAATAATAATGCTAATGATAGTAACAATGATGATAATGGTAGTTACATGATGATAATGATAGTAATAATGCTGATCATAATGATGATAATGGTAGTAGGGATGATAATGAGGAAGGTCATGGTAATAAGATGCATGATGTGATCCTTATGCTTATTTGTTAATAATAAAGAGAATGATAGTAATAATGTTGAATAATAATAATGATAATAATGATGATAGTGGATGGTGACATAATGGTAGTGGTAACAATAGTACTTGTTCTGTACGTTTGAACATCTTGATTGTTCATACAATTCTGAGATGAGGATAAGTATAGATATGGCTTGCTAATGATGTACTTTATACACTTGATCAACAAATAGTGTAAGAATGATAAGTAGAGTATCTTGAATGGCATTTATGATGGTAGCATATTCCTTATGTTGAATCTACGATTATTGTGTATCCTAACCATGCAGGTGATGATTAGCCATGAAAAGGCTATGAGACATATGTGATGAGTAACATCACTTTGATAATTATATATGAGGTTGTACGTATGATGTGTTTGTCCCATGATGATGATGTGAGCCTTGAGAGGCAGTGACGGTACATGATGAAGGATTGAGATCCCGTGGTATGTGATGATCCTTGAGATGGATCTGGATGGTTGGTAAGAGGCCAAGTAGTGACATGTGATGTTAGATCCTTGAGATGGATCAGGTTGATGTGTTTTTAATAATAATATAATGTTGGTTACTTTCTATTATATCTTGCATGTTATACAACTTGGTTGAATCTTGCAATTTATCTAAAAGATACTAATTAATCACAGTGAAATATATCATGTAGTTTGCCCTGGCCATAGATCCATCATCATCAGGACTTGGTGATGGTGAAACAGGTTCTCCTACGGGTTAACCTGGAAGCGCATATTGTTGAATATGCGTAGGTTGCTCCTAGCCTAAAAATGAGGAGGTAAGAGTGTAACTTCAGTTACAGACTCAGATACATATATAGAGCATGGTGAACAGGCCCATGGCTCAGGATATGTGATGTGTAGAGCATGAATGCGTTCATGGCTCAGAGCACGGTGAACAGGCCTGTGGCTCAGTTTTACTAGCACCGAGACCTGTACCAAGGCTGGCTAGAGTGAGGGTAGCCTATGGAGCTGACCATGTGGCTTAGACCACTTCAGCATGTGACTGCGGTCCTACTTGTGTTGTACTCGTGTACTGACCACGAGGTGGGAGGTCGTGGAGTCCGGCTCTTCCATTGACCTTGTATGGCACTAGATTTAGGCTTCGCAGTCGAAGGTTGGATTTGAATGGTACGATCCAAACCCTCAGGGCATAATAATACGTAATATATCCGTTTAGTACTTATTGCTTAGGATAAACATGAAACATTGGTTGAGGCCTTGTTTGTGTAATATCTTTGTTATATCTTGCAGGTTATGTGACAATATGTCTGATCTTGATAAGCAGGTTATGTGACATTATATCTTGTTCTGATAATCATGTCGTATAGTGATACATCTTACCTTGATAATCATGTTCCATTGAAAGATATCTGGTTATATGCTTTTGTATAGCTGGTAAGCTTGTCGGTAAGAATAGCTTTGCTTTATATAGACTGCTCTTATTATACCTGTTATTAGATATATGCTGTTATAATCTATCTTGCTGAGGTTCTGTAGTTGTGGTGGGGAGTTATGTTTCCCTCTGGGACAATTGTTCAATTGTCTCACTCTGCTGGTTTACACCCTTTTTAGGTGGTCGAGGTAGACGTGGTCGTGGTCGTGGTGTTGCGGCCGAGCAGCTTGAGGAGCAGTAGAAGGCAAGCGATGGATATGCTGCTGTTTTGGATGTTTTGTAGTAGAGTCTAGAGTTATCCCTGTACTCTCAGGTCCTTGGCAGTGTTTTGACGTTGTTTCACGATGACCGATTGATGATGTTTTTATATCCTACTGTTGGTCGGATGTGGGCCTTTTCTGTATAAGAACAGATGGTGAACTCATGTGATGGATGAACAGTAGTTTCTGAGCTATAGACACATATATGATCTCGTGTATATATATATATATATATATATATATATATATATATATATATATATATATATATATATATATATATATATATATATATGACATGTTTCTGTGCAGGATGAGGACTGAAAAGTAATAGTTTCACAGTTTATCTGTTTTCCGCAATCGGTTTTAATTAACCTGTGTTTTCATAATCTGTGGTTATGGTGATTTCCGCATGTTTTCGCGTAACACCTCGTTATCCGTGTGATAATTGGATGTGTTGCCACAAGTTTTGGTATCAGAGCTTTAGGTTCGCTGAGTCTACAGGGATTTAGGACTAGGTTGAGTCTGTTCTTATGAGTGTCTAGGTTTTCTTACAATATCTTCTGCCCTCAGCGGAAGAAAAGTCAAGATGTCTGGAAACCATGAAGAACACTCTGCTGAGTATAGTGATGCTGCATCGGTTGATGGAGCAGATGGACAGGCACATGCAGATCGGGTGCCTGAGGTTCCCCAATTTAACCCAGCCATACTTGAACATCCTGCTTACCAACAGCTTATGGGGCAGTTAATGGCTACGATGAATCTCATGGTTGAGCAATTACCAGTGCCTCCTCCACGAGCATAGGTTCCCCATGGAGAAGCATCGGGTATTGGGAAGACCTTCAAGCGGCTTCGCCGAGTTGGAGCTTCGGATTATGCTGGAACGGCTGATCCAGCGGATGCAGATCTGTGGCTGACAAGTCTCGAGAAGGCTTTCCGGATCCTTGACATCCAAGAAGCAGACAAGGTAAAGCATGCCGTCTACCTTCTGAAAGGTAGTGCAGGTCACTCGTGGACCATCGAGGAAGAGAAGCGTCCTGGTGAGGAGATCTGTTGGGAAGTGTTCCGACGCGAGTTCATCACCAGATACTTTCCAAAGACGTATCTGGATGAGAAGGTGAGTCAGTTCGAGAATCTGAGGCAAGGAACGATGAACATCACCGAGTATGAAGCCAAGTTTATGGATCTGTTGAGGTTCTGTCCTCACATGGCGGCAACAGATGAGGAACGGATCAGACGTTTCGAGAAGGGTTTGAGTGCTGAGTTGAAGACCCCTGTGTCTGCGTTGGAGAACCGAGAGCGGTTTTCTACATTCGTAGAATCTGTTCGAAGAATCGAGAGGACAATAAGGGAGAAAAGAGAGTTTATGTCTCTCAAAAGACCTGCTCAGTTTCAAGGACGTAGGTTTGGTGGCTTTAAGAAGCCCAGGTTTTTGGCACCGTCAGCAATGAGAAGTTCTGGTGTACCATCTCAGTGGTCTCCGAGTAAGGGAAGAGGTTATGTTTCTTCACCATCTAAGGCGCACAGTTCAGCTTCTGTGGCAGTAACAGGGCCAGCTAGGCCACGGTTTGAGGACAAGTCATGTCATCTTTGTGGACAAGTCGGGCATTTCAGGCTTAATTGCCCGAATAGAGATGTCGAAGTGACGCAGCAGCCGAGGCAGAGTTTTCAGAGGTCAGAGAGGCCACAGCCCAGTGGTAGCAGAGGACGAGGATGCGGTCAAGCGTCTCAAGCTGGATTGTCTGCTCAAGGAAGCAGAGGTCGTGGACAGCAAGCAACGACTCGATTCTATGCCATGAGTCAGCCGGAGGCGATAGTCAACCCGCGAGTGGTGACAGGTCAGATGGAGTTATTTCATTCTGATATGTCTTTTTCTTGCTTTATATCTATTCTGGTTGACCTGGGTGCTACACACTCTTTTATTGCCTATAGTATGCTTGAAAACTGTCGTTTACCTGTTAGTTGTAAGAAGGATAGCTTGTTGTTAGAAACCCCTCTTGATGGTTCCTCTTTGCTTCGAGAAGAGTGTCCATCTTGTGTTTTGTATTTTTCGGGACACCGTATCCAAGTGGATCTTATACCACTTGATATGCATGGTTTCGATGTTATCCTTGGGATGGATACCTTAGAGAAGTATAAGGTTGTCTTGGACTGTGGTTCCAAGCAGGCAGTGTTTGATGTCACTGGAGAGAAGTGGATTTTCCAGGAAGATAGGAAGATTCTTCCGACGTGTTTGGTATCAGCTATGGTGGAAGATAAGTTGTTACGACAAGGATGTGAGGCGTTCCTAGCTCACGTGGTGGATAACGTTGTGGTTACCAAGGCAAAAGGTCCTAGTCTTGAGGAGGTGTCCGTGGTTCGAGAGTTTGTAGACGTGTTTCCTGAGGAGTTTCCTGGTGTTCCTCCACCCCGAGAGATTGATTTCGAGATCAATCTGGTTCCTAGAACACAGCCAATTGCACAGTCACCATACAGGATGGCTCCAGCAGAGTTGGCAGAGCTGAAGAAGCAGTTGCAAGAGTTGTTGGAGAAAGGTTTTATCCGACCGAGTACGATGCGTGGGGTGCTCCCGTGTTGTTCGTTAAGAAGAAGGATGGCTCGATGCGGTTGTGTATAGATTACCGACAGTTGAACAAGGTCACGATCAAGAATAAGTACCCGTTGCCGAGGATAGATGATCTGTTTGATCAGTTGCGTGGTGCTACAATGTTCTCGAAGATCGATCTACGGTCTGGATATCATCAGTTGAGGATAAAGGCAGATGACATACCAAAGTCAGCTTTCAGGACGAGGTATGGTCATTTCGAGTTCGTGATTATGCCGTTTGGGTTAACCAATGCACCTGCTGCTTTCATGGACCTGATGAACAGGGTGTTCTGTCCGTTCTTAGATCTGTTTGTTGTAGTCTTTATAGATGACATTTTGATCTATAGTCGGGACAGGCGAGAGCATAAACAACATCTTCGTCGAGCGTTGACTCTTCTTCATCAACATCAGTTGTATGCCAAGTTTAGTAAGTGCGAGTTCTGGTTGACGGAAGTGACTTTCTTGGGTCATGTGATATCCGCAGAAGGAGTCAAAGTAGATTCGAAGAAGGTGGAATCCGTTGCGGATTGGGAACAACCAAAGATGCCGACAGAAGTTCGTAGTTTCCTTGTATTAGCATGATACTACCGGAGGTTTATCAAGGACTTCAGTGCGATCGTGTTGCCGATGACGAAGTTGACCAGGAAGGACGTACCTTTTGTTTGGGATGATCGATGTCAGCAAGCTTTCCAGAGTTTGAAGGAGAAGCTGACCAGTGCTCCAGTGTTGATCTTGCCAGAGCCTGGAAAAGGCTATGTTGTCTTCGGTGATGCTTCCAAGAAAGGTTTAGGTTGTCTGTTGATGCAGGAAGATCATGTGGTTTCTTTTGCCTCACGACAGCTCAAGAAACATGAGGAGAACTATCCGACTCATGACTTGGAGTTGGCAGCAGTGGTTCATGCGCTAAAGATTTGGAGACACTATCTGTATGGGGAAGTATGTCAGATCTTTACGGATCATAAGAATCTAAAGTATATCTTTACGCATTAAGAGTTGAACATGCGACAACGACGATGGATGGAGTTAATCAATGATTATGACTACACTATCGAGTATCATCCTGGTAAGGCAAATGTGGTAGCTGATGCGCTTAGCAGGAAGTCTTCTTCTCTTTATTCAAAGAAGGCACAATTGAGTTCTCTGGTATGCCATAAGCGAGATATGTTTGTTTCTCTGCGGCATATGAATGTACAGATGGAAGTCTCTTTGTTGTCTGGTCTTTTCGCACAGATGCAAGTTAAGCTTACGTTGAGACAGCAGATCAAGGATGCCCAGCAGATAGATGATGCAATATAGTTGATTAGATCAGAGTTCGGCAGCGACAAGCGTGATGGGTTTCATGAGTCCGAGGATGGACTAGTTTGCTATCGTGATAGGATGGTGGTTCTAGATGCTGATGATCTGAGGAAGATGGTACTTGAAGAAGCACATACATAGATGTATGCGATGCATCCAGGTGTCACCAAGATGTATCATAATATGAAGGACTTGTATTGGTGGCCCGGTTTGAAGAGAGATGTAGCTGAGTTCGTAGCGAGATATGCGGTGTGTCAGCAAGTGAAGGCTGAACATCAGAAGCCGGCAGGAACGTTGCAACCTTTACCGATACCGCAGTGGAAATGGGATCATATAAGCATGGATTTCGTAGTTGGTCTACCCCGGACAACTAGGAATCATGATTCCATTTGGGTGATAGTGGACAGATTGACTAAATCTGCCCATTTCCTACCAGTAAAGACGACGTATACATCTAAGAAGCTAGCTCGAGTATATGTGGATGAGATAGTACGTTTGCATGGTGTGCCAACAACGATAGTTTCTGACAGAGGTCCTCAGTTTACGAGTCGTTTTTGGGAACAGTTGCACAAGGCGTTGGGGACACAGTTGAGGTTCAGTACAACTTTTCACCCGCAGACAGATGGACAGTCTGAGAGGACTATTCCGATTTTAGAGGATCTTCTTCGAGCTTGTGTTTTGCAGTTTCTAGGCAACTGGGATGTACATCTGAGTTTGATAGAGTTTGCCTACAACAACAGTTATCAGTGAAGCATTGACATGGCTCCTTACGAGGCTTTGTATGGAAGGAAGTGCAGATCTCCTTTGTGTTGGTATGAGTCTGGTGAATATCAGCTTTTGGGTCCTGAGTTAGTTCAGCAAACGACAAATAAGATCAAGGTGATATAGCAACAGTTGAAAGTGGCCCAGGACAAGCAGAAGTCTTATGCAGATAATCGCCGACGACCTTTGGAATTCCAGGTAGGAGACAAAGTGTATCTCAAAGTCTCGCCGTGGAAAGGTGTGCTAAGGTTTGGATGGAAGGGTAAGTTGGCACCCAGGTATATGGGGCCTTACTCAGTCAGAGCACGTGTTGGCAAGGTAGCTTATGAGTTAGAGTTGCCTCCAGAGTTGCACAGGTTGCATCCGGTGTTTCATGTCAGCATGTTGAAGAAAAGTCATCCGGATTCAGGTACAGTGATACAGCCAGTTGAGGTTGAGCTTGATGCAGATGTGACCTACGAGGAAGGTCCTGTGGCGATCCTTGACAGAAGGATCAAGAAGCTGAAGAGGAAGGACCTGGCTCTTGTGAAGGTTCTTTGGCAGCGTCGTGGCATTGAGGAAGCCACGTGGGAGCTTGAGGAAGAGATGAGGAGGAAGTATCCCTCATTTTCTCTTCGGATTTCGGGGATGAAATCCCTTAAAGGGGGTTAGATTGTAAGGACCCTGACTTGCGTTTAGGGTTTACCCTGTTTGTTTTGCTTAACCTTGGTGGTTTGATGCTTGCTAATCACCTTTGAGTGGTGATTAGGGTTTGGTTGTGCTTTGTTGAGAGTTCGAGGGGCTACTTGCAAATAACCCAAGTTTAGGGTTTTGTGTGCAAGTTTGCCATCTTGTGAGATGTTTTCCCCTCTTTGCTTCCTCTAGGGTTGAGAGGAAGGCTTGGGCTTGTTGTTTGAGTTTCTTGGGCCTTGCTTGAGCTTGTTTGGGCCTTGAGGTACTTTGTTTGGGCTTGCTTGAGCCTTGTGTCGGCCAAGACCAGCTTGTGTCGCCCAAGGAAGAGTGTGTGTCGACCTAGAGGTGGTGTGTCGACCTAGAGTAGTGTGTGTTGCCCAGAGGAGCTGCTAGTTGTGTCGCCCATGTTGCTTGGCCCAACCTTGACCATGTTTGGTGGACACTTGGTGTGTATCTTTGACAAGTGTCTCTTGGTGTGCTAGTGTGTTGGCTTGAACCCTAGGACAAGTGTCCCTTGGGTGGACGACACTTAGCATAGATCTACCTTGGTTTCTCCTCCCCTTCTTTCTATATATGTGGCTCTTTCCCTTGCCTTAGTTTCCTTTGATCTTTTGGTCTCTCCTCCACCTTGAGTGCACGACACCCCTCTCTTCTTTTGCTTGTGTTGGCCGATACAATATCTTGGAGTGGAAGTGATGGCCGATACACCCTCTTGGATCAGCTTTGGTGGACGAAATCCCTTGGAGCTTGGAGCTTAAGGCGGGTTGCATAACTTCTAACCCTAACTTCTTTACCTCTTGTTCTTGTTCTTGTTCATAGATTAGTAGCTTAGACTTGTACCTTGCTTGAGTTTCCTTTGGTGGCCGATCCCCTTCTAGGGTTTAGGGTTCCTTTGTGCACCTTGCTTTCTAGGGTTTAGGGGTTCCTTGTGCTGGAGGTAGGTGATGACCCCTTTTGGGCGACATCCTCTCTTGTCTTGTGTTGGGCGACATGGAAGGTGTTCTTGGTGATGGGCGATACCTTTGCCCTTGTGTTGGGCGACATGGTGAGCTGGTGTGAGTGTTGGCCGATATAGTGACCCTTGTTGGGCGACATGGGTACCTTGGGATGGACGATATGGTGGGTGTCCTTGAGTTGGGTGATCTCCTTGTCCATGTGGTGGATGATAGGGCCATGTATGACATATGTGATTAGGGTTGGACGATAGGTTGACCTAGCATGGGCGTTGGATGACATGGAAACCATGTTGGGCGATATGGTTCCTATGATAAGCAATCCCTTTATTCTTGTATTGGGCGAGACCCTCTCTTGTCTTGGTGTTGGGCGAGATGGGTACCTTGTGATGGGCGACATGGTGAAGTGCTCTTGTGTTGGGCGATAGGTCAAGCTAGTGAGGAGTTGGCCGATATGGTTGAGTTGGCCGATGGATGTTGTTGGGTGATACATCTTGAGGTGATGGCCGATAGCCCTAATGGCCGATAGCCATGTTGGGCGACAACCTTGGGTGGTGATGGCCGATAGGGTTGGTGTGTGTGTCGGCCGATAGGCCTTGATGGGTCTTAGTGAGGGTTGATAAGAGTTATGGTGAGAGACTTGTAATCATATAGTAACGGTCCTTTGTGATGTGGAAGTGATTAGCGATGCACCAATAAACGATGGTGGTGTCTTGTTAGTGATAACAACAATGAATATGATGCCTTGCAAATAATAATAATGCTAATGATAGTAACAATGATGATAATGGTAGTTACATGATGATAATGATAGTAATAATGCTGATCATAATGATGATAATGGTAGTAGGGATGATAATGAGGAAGGTCATGGTAATAAGATGCATGATGTGATCCTTATGTTTATTTGTTAATAATAAAGAGAATGATAATAATAATGTTGAATAATAATAATGATAATAATGATGATAGTGGATGGTGACATAATTGTAGTGGTAACAATAGTACTTGTTCTGTACATTTGAACATCTTGATTGTTCATACAATTTTGAGATGAGGATAAGTATAGATATGGCTTGCTAATGATGTACTTTATACACTTGATCAACAAATAGTGTAAGAATGATAAGTAGAGTATCTTGAATGGCATTTATGATGGTAGCATATTCCTTATGTTGAATCTACGATTATTGTGTATCCTAACCATGCAGGTGATGATTAGCCATGAAAAGGCTATGAGACATATGTGATGAGTAACATCACTTTGATAATTATCTATGAGGTTGTATGTATGATATGTTTGTCCCATGATGATGATGTGAGCCTTGAGAGGCAGTGATAGTACATGATGAAGGATTGAGATCCCGTGGTATGTGATGATCCTTGAGATGGATCTGGATGGTTGGAAAGAGGCCAAGTAGTGACATGTGATGTTAGATCATTGAGATGGATCATGTTGATGTGTTTTCAATAATAATATAATGTTGGTTACTTTCTATTATATCTTGCATGTTATACAACTTGGTTGAATCTTGCAATCCATCTAAAAGATAATAATTAATCACAGTGAAATATATCATGTAGTTTGCCCTGGCCATAGATCCATCATCGTCAGGACTTGGTGATGGTGAAACAGGTTCTCCTACGGGTTAACCTGGAAGCGCATATTGTTGAATATGTGTAGGTTGCTCCTAGCCTGAAAATGAGGAGGTAAGAGTGTAACTTCGGTTATAGACTCAGATATGTATATAGAGCATGGTGAACAGGCCCATGGCTCAGGATATGTGATGTGTAGAGCATGAATGTGTTCATGGCTCAGAGCACGGTGAACAGGCCCGAGGCTCAGTTTTACTAGCGCCGAGACATGTACCAAGGCAGGCTAGAGTGAGGGTAGCCTATGGAGCTGACCCTGTGGCTTAGACCACTTCAGCATGTGACTGCGGTCCTGCTTGTGTTGTACTCGTGTACTGACCACGAGGTGGGAGGTCGTGGAGTCCGACTCTTCCATTGACCTTGTATGGCATTGGATTTAGGCTTCACAGCCAAAGGTTGGTTTTGAATGGTACGATTCAAACCCTCAGGGCATAATAATACGTAATATAGCCGTTTAGTACTTATTGCTTAGGATAAACACGAAACATTGGTTGAGGCCTTGTTTGTGTAATATCTTTGTTATATCTTGCAGGTTATGTGACAATATGTCTGATCTTGATAAGCAGGTTATGTGACATTATATCTTGTTCTGATAATCATGTCGTATAGTGATACATCTTACCTTGATAATCATGTTCCATTGAAAGATATCTGGTTATATGCTTTTGTATAGCTGGTAAGCTTGTCGGTAAGAATAGCTTTGCTTTATATAGACTGCTCTTGTTATACCTGTTATTAGATATATGCTGTTATAATCTATCTTTCTGAGGTTCTGTAGTTGCGGTGGGGAGTTATGTTTCCCGCTGGGACAATTGTTCAATTGTCTCACTCTGCTGGTTTACACCCTTTTTAGGTGGTCGAGGTAGATGTGGTCGTGGTCGTGGTGTTGCGGCCGAGCAGCTTGAGGAGCAGTAGAAGGCAAGCGATGGATATGCTGCTGTTTTGGATGTTTTGTAGTAGAGACTAGAGTTATCCCTGTACTCTCAGGTCCTTGGCAGTGTTTTGACGTTGTTTCACGATGACCGATCGATGATGTTTGTATATCCTGCTGTTGGCCGGATGTGGGCCTTTTCTGTATAAGAACAGGTGGTGAACTCATGTGATGGATGAACAGCAGTTTCTGAGCTGTAGACACGTATCTGATCTCGTGTATATATATATATATATATATATATATATATATATATATATATATATATATATATATATATATATATATATATATATGACATGTTTCTGTGTAGGATGAGGACTGAAAAGTAATAGTTTCATAGTTAATTTGTTTTCCACAATCGGTTTTAATTAACCCGTGTTTTCATAATCTGTGGTTATGGTGATTTCCGCACGTTTTCGCGTAACACCTCGTTATCTGTGTGATAATTTGATGTGTTTCCACAACCATGGATAACCATAGACTCAACCAACATGAGAAATAAGAAGAGGGTAGAGAGAAAACCAAGATCAAGAGGGAGATCACCTACCACGATAAAGGAGGAAAGCAAGGATTGCACCAAACGATTACAAAAAGGGTTGCTCTGAACCCTAGCTCAACATGTAAGATGGATCGACCACATTCTGCAAGATTGAGATCCTTCACCACCAAGCACAAAGGGACGAGCTCAAAGGATAAGAAGAGAGACAAAGAATGTGTAAAGGGTTTAGTTGCATGAAAGGAGAGAGAGTTATATAGCATGGGGTTGGAGAGAGAGAAAGAAGGTTAGATGTCATGCTAACACATGACATGTGTCCATCGGATCTCGTCCATTCAAGAACTAAACTCAAGCATGAATCTAGGGTGTTAAAACCAAGAAAGACCATGACCCACTTACTCCATAAAACTCAATGACCATTGAACATTTTTAGCGACCAAGGTGATCAAAGCTCAATGTCGTTGAAACCAAACATTAGGATTTCTTGGTGACCTAGAGGGGTTATAAGACTCATAGACCGTGAATACCAAAGGGAGAACATAAAACCTCATCGAATACCAAGAATCATGGATCAAAATATCCTTGTAAAGTGCCAAAACCAAGCCTCATCAGTCAAACACATCACAAGGTCAACCATCCACTTAGGGCATCCAAGCAAAACCCTAATCCTCAACATGAAAGGTCACCACATCAAACCAAGGTATAACAAGGCGCCCCAAAGCACTAATATATCCAAAATGATATAAAACATATGATTCATAACAAGCATGTGACAAATTGCAGGAAAAACTCTAAACTGGGTAAATTGCAATTAGGTCCAGAACAAGCACATATGTGCATAACTAGCTCAAACAACATCCAAACTAGACCAAACTTGAAACATAAGCTTGTAACATGTTATAAAAGCACATCATAAGGTTATATTAAGGTTTAAAGCATATTATTATGCTAAGCAAATGAGATTAGCCAAAAATCAAGGTCAGGGGTCTTACCATTTGAGGCGCTATCTGTTTGTCAAGAAAGTCTTGGCACCATCACTAATCTATACTACGCTATGAGGGAATGCCTTAAATACAACATAGGTTCCACTTCACTAGGATCACAACTTTTGAGGATGCAATTTAATCTTGGAGTTAAATAATAAAACCCATTGACCTGGCAGAAACACCCTATAGAGAATGTGGCGGTCATGCCCTTTCTTCGTTCTATTCTCATAGATTCTAGAATTCTCATAGGCATCTAGCCTAATCTCACCTAATTCATTCAACTATAGTCTATGCTTCCTCCCTACCCTAGTAGGATCAAAATTAAATTTTCTCAAAGCCCATTTGGCTTTATGATCTAGTTCCATGGGCAAATGACATGCATGCCCATAAACAAGTATGTAGGGAGTCGTGCCAATGGATGTTTTTAAAGATGTTCTATAACTCCATAGAGAATCATTCAATTGCATGCTCCAGTTAGTCCTATTGGTTAAAAAGATCAAAATGATCTTTTTGAGAATCATCGTAATTTCCCTATTTGACTCCTCAACATGGTGTAACGAACCAAAACCTAAGATCCTACCCTATTCCATAGGCTAGTGAGATTGGTTCCTTAGATTTGACCAAACAAGGGTAAAATTTTATCCTAATGAATAATGTTAACACGTATAACATATTATGTGGCAATAGACTCTATAATCAACATCACATATTTACATAATAACTTGAATATATGTTGTCATTTAAGTTAATTCATGAAATATGTTGCATATATTTTCTTTGCTAACTAATATTCATATAATGGTTAAACAAGAGGGACAATGTACTTAAAACATGTATTAGAATAACAATTGGAATATTCGTGTGTGATCATCTAATTTAAACTAGAATCAATGGGCTTTCAAATTCTACATATGTTAATTAACCTATGTGTCAAAATTTACATTATTTGAACTTTGTTTGGACACCCAAATAAATTTGAAAAGAGAATATACAACTGGAAACATTAATTATTAATTGTTCAATTAAATACATTCTACTTGATATGGTTTCTAAATTTCTTCCTATCACATTTTATTTTCATTTTTCTTTTCCGTGTGGTACATTCTTTTCTTTCAATTCATGCTCTCTCTCCCTTCCTCTTTTTCCTTTATTAACCTATCTCTACTTTCTCCTGCATCCTTCGAATGATATTCATATTTTAATTTATTTTTTCTCCCTTATATTTTTGCATTTACAATATCCAATATGACTAATTGTTGATAGTAATATATATGCCCTAAGATATGCACTCTGGATCATAGATGATGATTACCTACGATTGTCATGCCTCTCCCCAACGAAACCCATGCATGTTAACCTATATAATATCTGCCCAAGGACTTGTTTAATCACCTATTTTGTGTATGGTATGCCCATTGATACCCAGTTATCATCAGCCATCAACTCTTCACAACGACGGGTCTGGAACCCTCTCATACCATAAAGTCATCACAACATGCTCCAAAGGAGGCCCTTGATACTTTTCCTATATCATGTTTCCTTATCACAATCACACGTAATCTACCTTCCCCATGTGGTATTGGACTCTTTCTATTTATCGAAGTGCTTCTCCAAAAAAAATCTTTTTCTGGTTTTCTGTCTTGAGTTGTATCTAGTTGATTTGTTTACTAGACTTCTATATGCTATTCTAAAATTATGAGCGGTTGTTATACGCTTAGTTTCTTGTGTTTTTGGTTTTGATTTTAACTATAGTAGTCTACATGATGTGCTTCCTATTTGTCCTTCCTGGTTGTATTGGCGGAAGGTTTCCAGACAGTTTCTTGTTGTCTGTGTACCCATCCTAGTTCTCCGGGTCCATAAGGACATGTGTAGTACATTATTCATATTTTCAATAGCATTGTATGTGAGGTTGAAGAGTCCAGTTTCCTCCATTAGTGCATGCATCTTCTTTTATGCATAAAGGATCTTAAGGAATAAATATATTTTGACAAGTTTCTCTCTTTTGTCCCTATGTTTATATTTACTATGTCACACTATGTGTGCGCTACTCTATCTTATTTCCTTGTTGTTATGATTTAAACATGTGAAATTGACGCTAGAAACTTAATCATATGCCCATGTCATGTTACATGATTATAAATCATATGTGAAGACATATGAGAAATTTCTTAAAGTGGTTTTTTGTTTAATTAGTAAAATATTCATTATGTTAATTTATTTGTCAAAAAATAAAAATAATATATTTTTATCAAAATGGAATTTTCCTCCAACCAATGGTATCAGTTTCACACTTACTTTCAATAAAAAAATGAAACTTGAAAGGAATTTTGTAGTTGGTTGGAATTTTTAAAATCCATATATATTAATATATAAATATAAAACCAAAATATGTTATGGAGTTCTAAAATTTTAATATATCCAATGATATGGATTTAATTACCTAAGTCCAATTTAATAAATATTCAATTTTTATGGATTTATTTAATTGGTTGGACTTTCTAAAAATTCATAAATAATAATCTATAAGTCTAGAAAAAATAAAGTAAAATAGGTTATGAACTCAACAACATATAATCCACAACGTAATTTGATTTTGAAGACCTTATTCACTAATAATAAAAGGATAATTTTTAGAGTTTATATAATTAATGTAAATGTAACCCTATTCTCATATATGTCTTTAATAGGGTGCTTGTGGACTGATATGGAATTAGTATTTTAACCTTAAACATATGTAGATTCAATATTTGATTTACCAAATCAAGTTGAGGTATGTGCATCTTACCCAATTATCAAGGCAATACTATGTTTACCAACAAATTTCCCCCATATGAGGCATTGTTGGTTAAATCTTGTTCATCTTTGAATATACCTTCCTATTTCCTTACTACTTCATGATTTATTGGTGATACTATGTGATTATACTATTGAGGGTCATCTGGCATATTTATTGAGATAATCTCTTTCCCTTATTTGAATCATGTTGATGGTGATTGAGATTATATCTTGCTTTTATATCATGTGTGTGCAAATAGACTAGGTTTATTTATAGTAGTACGCACATTTGTTCTTATAATAAAATTTGGGTGTGCCTTTCCACCCCAAGTGCGCCTTTCTACTCATTGTATATATTGGGCATGCCTTTCTGTCTAGGGTACGTCTTTAGCCCAGGGTGTGCCTTTATGAATGATAATTTATACTTGAGATTTATGGGTCTTGGCCCTACATAAATAAAAGTAGTCTGATTGTTTACATGCACTGTTTATGAATTATTATTGTTATATGGCAAGATTTTCTTTCAGTTAATCATCTCTTTTACTATAATTCCACATCTTTTGGCATGTTAAATCCTCTTGGAACTTTTTCTTTTGAATGTTTCCTTTATTTGATGCCCTACACTGTCTTTCCAAATATCTTAATTAATGCCTTATTATATTTTCTACATCTTTCCTAAGTGTTGTTTTTTTCAACCCACTTAGAGGTAACACAGCCCCAGGTCTAGTACATGGAGGACACTACATGTAGACATAGACCTAGCTCATGGAGAAGACTCTTAATGGGAGATAGAATTGGGATAGGTGGATATCCCTCTACTTAGATTCTAATGTAGTTGTTTTTCATGTGAACCCTTTATGGGAGATGATGATGTACTTTTGTAAAACTGAATATAATCTTGATTTATCATTTTGTTGTTATACTTTGGTCTTATTTTGTATATCATCATTTCAAAAGAAGAAGAAGAAAAATCACCTATTCCATCATATGTTTTGAGTGTGTTTGGAAATCTCGAGGGGCAACTTTCGAACCAATATAACAAATTGAAATAGAAGAAAGGGTTCTGATGAACCTTTTCCTCGGTTCAATTGAGATGTAGGTTGAGGGTGTTGAAGGTAGTGATGGGGTTTGTTAGCATTAACTAGATTCACTTGGCAGGGACTACACGAGGAGTCTCGGGCCAAATTTTTACTAGAGACTGAAAGAAATGGAACCGGAGGTGATCTTGGTACTAGTACTTATAGGTGGGATTTGGTTCTAGGGCTTCAAGAGTAGGGGGTTTGAGAGAATTGGAGAGAAATATTGGGAAAATTGCAAAGAAATAAAATTGTGGCTCAAATTATGTCTCATCTTGTGCAGGATTTGCTGATGAATTCAATGCACAAAAAGTCTTCAAGAAATATCAAGAATCGAGCGAGATCTCTATGAAATACCAATATGATGGGACTATTCATGCACGCCCCTCCTACCCAATGTAGGATATGGGTTAAGAACCATTAGATATACATTGAGTGGCCGACATCACGTACAAAATCAACCAAAGCCGAAAAACAACTCGTGACGGTTAATTAATCTAAAACCTTAGCCAAATCTGAAATGGAATAAAGTGAGGATATATAATTATGTTCTTTCTTTACAAACCCAATTGAGGGTGCAAACATTATCTAATTACTATGAAATTTGGCTCACAAACTAATTATGGCATGTAGATTCCGATTTTGACATTAGTTTTTTTACTTTTGAAGATTTTAGTATTTTATTTAATATATTTAGATCACATCATATATTTTCTTTCCTTAATGAATTTGAGGCATCTAGGAACACTCAAAATTATGTAAAACTTGGTCTACAAGCAATATAAAACACGAGGATCCTTATTTTGACATTAATTTTTTCTTTTGGGAATGTTTACTATTTTATTTAATATTTTGGACTTTAAGTCATATTCTCTCTCTGAAATAAATCTAGGAAAACTAAGACTGTCCTATTAAAGTGACAATTTACATATAGACAAATTTTGGTATATGGAATCTGAAATTGAGGTTTATTTCCACTTTTGAAGATATTTCATTATCTATTTAACACTTTAGCCCTTTTCTCCTATTTTATTTTTTAAATAAAATTAAGATAGTTATTATTGTTCAAATAAAGTGAAAGTTGGCACCCAAGGTAATTGGGACCCAAATATCACGATTTTACCATTATATTTCACTTTTCATATTTCCTTCTATATTCTAATACAATTATGGTTTTAGGCCCATCATCATTATAACACTAAATTATTATGTTCATTATTTATTATTTTAGAGTTCCATTATCCTCACATTACTGCCAATAGAGTTACCTTTGATTATTATGCATGAAATTCCATATTTTACTTGTTTAACATATTTTTCATTTTTGGAATGTTCAATATGTCATTTACTTTATTTGAATCCTTTTAGCATTATCTTATTAATATATATATATTTTTTATGGATACTAGTATTATCAAAATTAAATGGACTTTGGAAATTGGACCAATTAATACATGAGAAATAAATTTGACATGACGTTGTTATTGAAAAATTGTGTCATGGATTATTTCATATACATGAACGTTTTAGCAATGCTATAATGAATATTTCATGGTTTATATTGAGTTACCATATAGGGTATTTATGATCCTTTCATCCACTCATGAGAGAAGTAAGGAATATCTTATATTTACTCAAATTTCTCAATTTCTCTTCAATTATCCTCAACTATGTTTATTTCTAATTTCTTTTCAATAATAGTAACTTAGTTCCCCAATTCATGTTAATTGTTTTCATAATATTAGTAACATCCTCTAAAGATAATATAAGAGGTAAAATTTGTAGTCTCTTACTACTTTTTACTACTGACATTTTACATCTAATTATTTAGTACATACAAGTGCGATGCTACTATTTACATATGCATTTATTAATTTGTTTCCAAAATAAATTTGGATTTTATTTCTTTTCTGATAATATCTTCATAGATTTAACATGCATGTACAACATTATTTCCCTTTGTGTTACACCACAATTTTATTAATTACAACTTCACATAAATTATATACATATAATCCATACAAGTTGGTTTAAATTATTCAGTTAATATATTAGATGTTTTCTTTTTAATAATAAATATAATATTTTTGGCCTTATCTTTCATTTTGTTTTCTTATGGAATTTGAGGCATATAGAAACAAGAAAACTAAAATGCGAGGAGTGTGATTTTGTCATTAATTTTCCATTTTGGGAATGGAAAACTAATTATTTGTGAAGGACTGGCCTACACAATTAGTCTATTTTCCTTCACCCAAAAATTTATTAAAAAATTAGCTTTCCAAGGCTTCAAGTCCTTCATAAATAATAAAAGTCCTTCAGCAGGCTTCCCACCAAAATTTATGGCCCCAATATTCACTAATTAGCAAAGGATAATTTATAGTCAATTAGTAATAACTGATCCCTCTCCTCTGATTGCACTACTTGATTGCCCAATGCTGAAAGAGAAAGTAGTTACACTTTGCAATGTAGAAAGCACCCGACGATACCAATGCTAGGAAGAGAAAGGCGCATTGGCAACCTAGAATAATGATTGACCGTCCACCATCTGTCTGAGCTTGCAGTTGATTATCCTCCATCAGCCACAAAGAGATTGTCCACTAGTCTATCTGTCATCTTCCTTCTCTGGTTGTTTCTTAAGTGAGAGGCGACTGGAACATCTAGTTGTGGGTAGGCCGAATTACTATTCGTTGATCACCTATTGGTAGCATTTTCTTCTACGATGCAATAGGTGTCCATGTCTTCTCCTTGATTTTTCTCTATTTTCTTTATTCATCTTCATTTGGTGCCTTTGATTTAAAAAATTCATTATACAATCTAGGTTTTGAACTGCTGATTGTAGGTATGGCTAGAAAACCCTTCATGTGAGCCCTGGAGGTTTTCAAGTTAAAAGTGGGTTGTTTGTTCATTCACGAGCATATTTTATTGAAGCAAGGTAGTAAGGTCCATTTTTTTTGCCCAATTGTTGTCTACACCATTTAGATTTACAAACTTGTTCTCAAAACCATGTAATAGAGCAGAAGTAGTTTTTTGGCCCAGTCTAGATCATCCATGTTTGATTCCATGAAGATGAGCAAGTCTATAGTTATTTGCGCCAATGGCATGTAGTCCTCAAATGGATTATCATCATTCTCTTGTACCACATCATCTCCGTCATCAAGTTCTTCTTATCCATCATTATCTCCTTCTTCTCCACCCTCTATCTATTTATGTTTAGCTATCATTACACATTGGGCCATTGCAAGTTGATATTATCAAGATCTAATGGTATTAAAAGACAAGTGTCTTGGCTTGCTTGTAGATGGAACTATTCATGGTTTTAAAGAATAATATCTAGTGTTGTAGGTGGTAAGTCAAACATAATATCTATAGATGGAGGTTGTACTTGAGAGGTGGGAGGTGTAATTATACAAGATTGTGGGTAAAATGGGTGATGCACATGAAGCATAATCTGTGGAAAATGAGAAGAGTGTGTAAGGTTCGATGTATGCAAAGGAATAGGAACAAGGGAGATATAATTTTTTGTGTCGCATGATTGTGGTGAAGTCACTGTTAATGTGGGTTTGATATTGACATAGATAGTCCATGACTTGGACAAAATAATGGAGTTTTTGCCTAATGGAACTAATCTACTACTAATTAGAAATGATAAAGTTTATCATAGTAGGATCAGGATAGTGATATCTAGGTGAAGCTTGAGCTAGATCCTTCTCATTAGGTGGATGAGGGGTTGGGTCCAGAAGAGCCTCTTTTGAGTCCGGTGGTGTTTAGCTAGGTACCATTTCTAATTGAGAGTTGATACTTGAGAGTGTTAAAATGATATTGAGAGTTGATATAATTAAAGAGGACACAAACAATATTGGTGTAGTCGAGACCATTATTTGAGGTATTTTGGTCTATACAAAATGAAGTCAAATGATGAAGAAATTATATTTCCCACTTGAAACACTCGTAGTTGAGAATGTAAAAGATAATTATTATAGATAATTTTATAAAAGAAACCATATTCAATATGACAATAGTGAACTTCAATGAGGTTATACCATAGAGCAGAAACCTAACTGAAAAATAACAAATCGTAGCTCCATGTTTTATCAACAACAATCCCTTGGCTAATAAGACTACTTAAGAATCAAACAATAACATACATGGCTCCCAAGGCAAGTAATCCACATATTAGTAAGGTCCCTGGATTATATCAATGACAAGTAAGTTGAAGTCAATATATGAGATGTTTTTAATCATGAAAAATGCAAACAAGAGGATAAATTGATATAGTCTATTTGAAATACAAAAAAATTAAAAATAAATTGTATGACATTTGTGATTAAACACAGGGAAAAGTTATATATCAAGAAGTATCACTAGCCATCAATGAAACTAACCAAGTGCCTGACTTTATCAATTGAATGGGCAGGTAATGTATCCAATACATTTGATCATATATGCAGTTATTGTATTTAGGACAAGGATACATGGACATAGTATACTCATGAAAAATAAGTTATTGTGTTTAATGTATTACATGTAGAGGTTTTTATTTGACCTTCGAATTTATCTAACCTTCACTTCGAACATTTAGTTGCTTAATGATAAGTGTGCATGTCTATATTATTATGTCTTTTTGTGATGTTTGTGTCCATAATTTAGGAAATATTTGTGTATGTATCATGTCCAGATACATTTTCCTGCTTTCATTAGGGTGGTAGTTTCATAAGAAAAGAAAGCGTGCTCTGAAGTATTAAAACAATGAAAGGCTATCTATTTTTGTCAAGCATCCATATAGTATAATACAATCCTTCAATTATAAAGTTTAGTCTACCTGAGAAGTGTTAACAATACCTTGTTGGGTCAATAATGCTTGAGCTCTGCTGGGATCATGACTGACTACTTGATACTGTCCTAGATCTTAGGCAAATCTTTCTTAAATCAATTTGTAGAACAACACTCATATTGCATTGAACTAGAATTAGTGCACTTTTGCATGTGGTGTTAAGAAATTGCTAGTTGGGAACTTACCAGGACAGCTAGAAATGTGCACACATGTCATCCTTGTATCTAGTGGTCAAGATTGTGGTTAGTTTTGGGTGGAGGAATCCCTGGGTCATAACACATGTTGTAGCATACCGGATCTTGGACCCTACCCTAGAACTTTGACCTTTTGGGCTTAGCCAAACAAGGATAAGGTTTTAGACCAAAAAGATGTTTAGTTTAACCTAATGATCTAATGCATGTTAAATCACCCTAATGTAACCTAATGTTCTCACATTAGTCTTAAGCCAATAATGGACACATTAAATTTTTCACATGAGGTAATAATGAATTATATAAAATTTTGTTCAAATAACCACACATAACTCTTTTGATGGTGATATTAAGTTATGAAACATAATTTTTTTTTTGATAATGAGGAACCCCTCCTGGGATCGGCCACTATTGGACCCCACCCAGCCAAGGGTAAACCCCGGAACCTGCCGCGTACATGGGGGCACTGCGGCGCGCTCATTAACGTGGGGCCTTTATTGCACCCTGAGGGTTTTTGCCTAGAGTCGAACCCGGGTCCCTTCATTGGAGATTGCCGAGTCGCACCACTTGGGCTACTCCCTCTCCCTAAGTTATGAAACATAATTGGGTGAGCAATAGTGATAATAATGAAGTAATGTGATAATAATGACCACAAATACTAATTGTGACATAACTCATTAAAAGAAATCTCAAAAGTAGAATCTAAGTTAAGAATCATGTTCATTGGGTCCCAGTTTCCTTGGGAGTCCAGTTTCACATTATTCACATAATAATAATTAAGTTAATTCAATTTGGAAAGAGAATATTTGAGTTTTCCCAGAATATCCAAAAAATAATAAATGACTCTAAAAGAGGAAAATAATCTTGGATTCATAATCTACATAATATAAATAGCCTTTGGGTGAACTTTTATCCAATTTGGAAGATGTTTGAGTAAAAGATGAAATAAGGAGAGAGAGTGTGTAGAACCTTGAAAATATTAAATAAATAAACAAGTAGCTTCAACATGTAACATTGATAACAAATTCATATTCAACACAGTTAATATGATGTGTGGGTAAACTTTCATTAATTTTGGAGTATCCTAGGGTCATTAATGATGGAGGAAAGAGAAAATAATATTTGATTTATTTAACACATCAAAAGTTCTAAAAGGGAAAAACTAATTGCATATTTGGATTCCTCATATCAAATAGATTGGGTGTCAAATTTCATTTAATTTGGAGCATGTTTGCACCCTCAAATGAGTAGAGAGAAAAAGGGAAATAAATTAATGCATCACTTTAATTGGATTTTGATTTGGATAATGTTTTTATTTTAATTAAATGTCACACATGCTTTATTGGGTGCACATGAGCAGGACCGTTGGATCTCGAATCCAATGGCTTGCGTTCATTTTCTACCTTGCGACCAAATGGGAAATAAGCGTTGGCTTCGGCTGATTTTCAAAGGCATTTTTCTCTCAACATGTTTGATCATTCCTTGATATATTTTGTGCTACAAATTCATGAGAAAGTTCCAAACCTAACGAGCCATTACTCATGTTCTCTTGTGAAGTATACACAATTCACCCAATTTGACCCCCCCCATTCTTCTCGAAGCTCCTAGGCACAGAAGCACTAGGACACAAACATATAACAAGGGGACCTTGCCCCCGGTTCTGCCACAACCAATGCTATATTTTATCTCTCTCAATTTCTTAGAATGACACTGGTTTATCCATCATGGTCACTTTCTTGATTTTTGTTCTGCGGTGCATCTCCTGAGGCCTAGACAACACCAGCATCACAATCGACTAGCTTGGTGAGTTTGCGAGACCCTGTTCTCCCTTTCCCTACCATTATTTTAGTGTTTCATCATGTATTGTGATTTTTCTTATTTCAACATGGGTAGCAGCTTCTCTGCCTTGTAGCCATGGTGTGTGAGGCAAGGAAGGGGATAACCCATGGTCTTTTTCCTATTTCATCCATCCGCTTTTCTTCTTTCGTTGTTTTATTGCCCGAGGGTATCTGGTCTTTTTTCCCCTTATTTCTTTTGTTTTGAGCAAGTCCATCCGAGCTTTAACCATGTACATGTCTGTGTGTGGTTGGTCAATTCCTGATGGACCCAACTCTCTCTCCCTCTCTCTCGTGAGGTGTATTTGATGATGTGGATTTTAGTGGTCAATTTTGTAAAAATCATATCTTTTGCTCTGGTTGTACACAAATTAAGGAAAAATATGTAATTTGGAATCGGAAAATTAAGCTCTATCTAATAAAAATAGTTTGAAAGCCTGATTTTCATGTTTTCAATGATGAATTTTTAAGGATCTACTTAATTAATATAAAAGCCCTAAAATGGTAACTAATTCATCTTAACTCCAAATTTAACAAATAAATATGTTTTCTTGATCAGAAAAACATAAGGAATTGTTTGGTCTAGGTTTCGAGTCCAGAATCCTATGTTTATTAGAAATGTCTAAAATTAGGGTTACATTACATATATATGAATCTCAAACCCTAATACATGTGAATAATGTGCATTTAGGCAAGGTTGATCTTGGAAACAACTAGGTTGGTGAAGAGAGTTTTGAGGACTATGGTTTAAGGTATAATTGCATCCCACATTATTTCTATATTGAGAAATTTCTAATTTTTCTCTCTAAATGTATGTTTGCATCTTCTATTTTTTTATATTGATAAATTACCTATCTTTATCATTCTCTTAGTCCGATGGACATTAACCTTTATAATATCTTGTTCTTTTAGAAATTATGCTTCATGTGAAGTATTTTATATTATTAGTGATCATATGATCATATTTGACATTCTCTTGGACTCTTTCTCATACATTGCTCATGGTGGGATATTCTATGGTGTTACATGTTCTTTTTCCCACTTTTATGGTGGATGTTGATTAGGATCATGAGATCCCACTTATTGTATTTGTTGAATGTTCTCATATTTCTTATTATCTTTTATTATTTCTTAATATTTTTTTATGCATCATGTGGTGACTGCTAGTATAATGTTTAATATTATTTTATGTGGATATGAAAATTCCCACATATTCGTGCAAATGTGAAAATTCCTGCATATGAAAATAATTAGGGAAGACGTGCCTAGGAAGATGTATACAAGACCCTGCCACCCCACATTTCAGAGAAGATGTATACAAGACCCTGCTCGCCCCATATTACTTTTGGTAGATGTGTTATTTCCTACCTACATGTTTATATTGTCTAGTATTGTCACAGGTGAAACACATGTATGTTTTATTTTTATACTTTGCTCTTATTTATCTCTTTATGTGATAATCTTTTCTTTTATTCCTGATTGGGTAGTATTTTATTTTTATATGGGAAGCCTTCTATTTTGATGTCCTTTATTCTTTACTAATTGCACAATTTCATATTTAGTATGCACATGACAGCCTTTGCTGATATCATCTATTTTTCTCTTCTTTCTCGGGTATGCTTCCAACCCTAGGTTAAGGACTCAGATGATATGTCATGAAGTCTTGGACTTAGCTTAAGGAGTTAAAGCTTGGAGACAAACTTGTCATTGTTTAGATTTCCATCTACATAGATCCATAAGTTGTACCTTTTCATGTAAACCATGCATGGGAGATTATGAATGAACTTTGTTATCTTTTGAAAAGTTGATAATAGTCATGTTTTATATTTTGCTGCTAAACTTTGGTTGTTTTGAATACCATTAATAAGATTTGAAAATTTTACACCCACTCCATCATACCTTTTTGGGTGTGTTTGGATTGGAGGTTTTGTTCTTCAAATTTTTAGTAGGGAGTGGTTCCCCTCTGGGATCCCACTCCTTACAACATGGTATCAGAGCCCATAATAGTTAGAATCTAACTATTTTAATTTTGTCTCCCTAATTAGAACCCTTGCCTTATATAGTTACCCTCTAGGTGAAAATATCACCCTAGAATTGATTTATTCTGATTATGTGATGAGGTTTTTGGTGATCTTACCCTATCAAATATATTGATTATGATTTGTATCTCTTGATGCTATGAGGTTTTACTTGAGGATGCAATTAGGTTACGAGGAGGTAGTAGGATGTAGAGGTCTTGATATGAATATATTGTGACTTGGTTTTCACATTGAATTTTAGCGAACTTATTTGTTTTACATTGTAATGTTGTTTTTCTTCAAAAATTATTTTCATTATCCTACTATATGTACAAAAAATTTCTCTGATTTTCTCAATGATTTCTTGAACTAAGTCACAATGAAGAGATATGTAGGTTGTAGTGGAGAAACCCTAGAATTAGTTGGTATATCATAAACCCTAGATTGACTATGAAGAAATTACTAGGAATATACTGATAATATAAAGGTGTAGTGGACCTACCCTTTGTACCCTATGACTTTTTGTTTTTTTTTGTAGGGTTGTTAAGTTAGAGATACAAGGAACTAAAACTCAACCCTGAATGGTTCTGACATAATAGTTGGATACATGAGCAACATAAATCTCAAAAAATTCACAACTAAAAGATATGTGGGTGACCCCAAATGTTGTTAGTTTGACTTGTTAGGTTAAAGCTTTTAAGGGGCGGAGAGTAGTTGGTTGTTGATGTTTGGATCAATAGATCTTAAGGATGAAATCCTTTTAAGGGGTGGAGTGTTGTAACATATCAGATCTTGGACCCTACCCTAGAACTTTGACCTATTGGGCTTAGCCAAACAAGGATAAGGTTTTAGACCAAAAAGATGTTTAGTTTAACCTAATTATCTCATGCATGTTAAATCACCCTAATGTAACCTAATGCTCTCATATTAGTCTTAAGACAATAATGGACACATAAAATATGTCACATGAGGTAATAATGAATTATATAAAATTCCGTGCAAATAATCACACATAACTCTTTTGATGGTTATATTAAGTTATGAAACATAATTGGGTGAGCAATAGTGATAATAATGAAGTAATGTGATAATAATGACCACAAATACTAATTGTAACATAACCCATTAAAAGAAATCTCAAAAGTAGAATCTAAGTTAAGAATCATTTTCTTTGGGTCCCAGTTGCCTTGGGAGTCAAGTTTGACATTATTCACATAATAATAATAATTAAGTTAATTCAATTTGGAAAGAGAATATTTGAGTTTTCCCAAAATATCAAATAAAATAATAAATGACTCCAAAAGAGGAAAATAATCTTGGATTCGTAATCTACATAATAAAATAGCCTTTGGATGAATTGTCATTCAATTTGGAAGATGTTTGAGTAAAAGATGAAATCAGGAGAGCGAGTGTGTAGAACCTTCAAAATATTAAATAAATGAACAAACAACTCCAACATGTAACATTGATGACAAATTCATATTCAACACACTTAATATGACATGTGGGTGAAGTTTAATTAAATTTGGAGTATTCTAGAGTCATTAATGATGGAGGAAAGTGAAAATAATATTTGACTTATTTGACACATAAAAAGTTCTCAAAAGGCAAACCTAATTACATATTCAAATTCCTCATATAAAAAATTGGTTGGGTGTCAAATTTCATTTAATTTGGAGCATGTTTACACCCTCAAATGAGGAGAGAGAAAAAGGGAAATAAATTAATGCATCACTTTAATTGGATTTTGATTTGGATAAGGTTTTTGTTTTAATTAAATATCATGCAGGCTTTATTGGGCACATGTGAGTAGAATCGTTGGATCCTCGATCCAACGACTCACGTCCATCTTCTACCTTGCGACCAAATGGGAAACATGCGTTGGTTTTGGCTGATTTTCCAAAGGTGATTTTCTCTCAACATATTTGATCATTCGTCAAGATATTTTGTGCTAAGAATTCATGAGAAAGTTATGAACCTAACGAGCCATTACTTGCATTCTCTTGTGGAGTATACATGATTTGCCCAATTTGACCCCCCATGCTTCTCAAAGCTCCTAAGCACAGAAGCGCTAGGACACAAATGTATAAATAGGGGACCTTGCCCCCAGTTCTGCCACAACCAATGATATATTTTACCTCTCTCAATTTCTTTGAATGAAACTGGTTTATCCATCATGGCACTTGCTTGAGTTTTGGCTTGCGACACATCTCCTGAGGCCTAGGCAACACCAGCGTCGCAATCGACTAACTTGGTGAGTTCATGAGACCATGTTCCCCCTTCCCTACCATTGTTTTAGCGTTTCATCACGTATTTTGGTCTTCCCTATTTTTACATGGATAGCAACTTCTATGCCTTGCGAGCATGATGCGTGAGGCAAGGAAGGGCATAACCCCTGGTCTTTTTCCCATTTCACCCATCCTCTTTTCTTCTTTCGTTGTTTTATCGTCCGAGGGCATTCTGGTCTTTTTGCACCCTTATTTCTTTTGTTTTGAGTGAGTCCACTCAATCTTTGACCATGGACATGTCCGCGTGTGATTGGTCCACATCTGCTGGGCCTGACTCTCTCTCTCCATTTCTCACGATGTATTTAATGATGTAGCTTTTCCTGATTGTCCGATTTTGTAAAAATCGTATCTTTTGCTCTAGTTGTCCAAAAACTAAGTAAAAATATGTTTTGGAATCAATAAATTGAGGTCTATATAATAAAAATAGTTTCAAAGCCTGATTTTCATGGTTTCAATGATGGATTTTAAGGATCTAATTAATTAATATAAAATCCCTAAAAATGGTAACTAATTCATCTAAACTCCAAATATAACAAATAAATATGTTTTCTTGATCAGAAAAACATAAGGAATCCTTTGGTCTAGGTTTTGAGTCCAAAATATTATGTTTAATAGAAAGGTTTAAAATAGGGTTTCATTACATATATATGAATCTCAAACCCTAATACATGTGAACAATGTGTATTTAGGCAAGGTTGATCTTGGAAACAACTAGGTTGGTGAAGAGAGTTTCTAGGACTCGAGTTTAAGGTATGATTTCATCCCATATTATTTCTATATTGATCAATTTCTAATTCTTCTCTCTAAATGTATGTATGCATCTCCTATTCTTCTATATTGAGTAATTACCTATCTTTATCATTCTCTTGGTCTGATGGACATTAGCCTTTACAATATCTTGTTCTTTTGGAAAATATGCTTCATGTGAAGTATCTTATATTGTTAGTGATCATATGATCATATTTGACATTCTATTGGATTCTTTATTATACATTTCTCATGGTGGGATATTCTATGGTGTTACATGTTCTTTTTACCACTTTTATGTGGATGTTGATTAGGATCATGAGAACCCACTTATTATATTTCTGGAATGTTTTCATATTTCTTATTCTCTTTTATTATTGATTAATATTTTGTTATGCATCATGTGGTGACTGCTAGTATAATGTTACATGTTATTTTTTGTGGATGTGAAAATTTCCACATATTTGTGCAGATGTGAAAAATTCCTGCATATGAAAATAATTAGGGCAGACGTGCCTAGGTAGATGTATACAAGACCTTGCCACCCCACATTTTAGAGAAGATGTGTACAAGACCCTGCTTGCCCCATATTATTTTTGGTAGATATGTTATTTCCTATCTACATGTTTATATTATCTAGTATTGTCACAGGTGAAACAAATGGATGCTTTATTTTTATACTTTGCTCTTATTTGTCTCTTTATGTGAGAATCTTTTCTTTTATGCCCGATTGGGTAGTATTTTACTTTTCTATGGGAAGCCTTGTATTTTTCTGTCTTTTATTCTTTACAAATTACTCAATTCCATATTTATTATGCATATACCAGCCTTTGCTGATATCGCTTGTTTTTCTCTTCTTGTTGGGGTATGCTTCCAACCCTAGGTGAAGGACTCAGATGATATGGCATGAAGTCCTGGACTTAGCTTAAGGAATTAAAGCTTGGAGATAAAGTTTTTATGGTTTATATTTCCCTCTACATAGATCCATTAGTTGTACCTTTTTATGTAAACCCTGCATGGGAGATTATGATTGAACTTTTGTAATCTTTTGGAAAGTTGATAATAGTCATGTTTTTATGTGCTACTACTAAACTTTGGTTGTTTTGAATACCTTAAGTAAGATTTGAAAATTTTACACCCACTCCATCATACCTTTTTGGGTGTGTTTGGATTGGAGATTTTGTTCTTAAACTTTTAAGTAGGGAGTGGTTCCCCTCTGGGATCCCACTCCTGACACAGGTTGCCATTCTTATTAGATGTGCACCATCACATCATATGAGGATACAATATGCTATTAGTGATTACAATATTCAAGAGTTATATGGTGCAATTGAATCCCAAAAGTTCTATTTGCTTTTGAAATGCAAGAAATAAAAATGGTGCAACAGGTTCATCATATACATGAGCTAATTAATAACATATACCATTTCATATTCACAAAAAGTCTAGACATTGTGGCTAACAATTTAAAAACTATATAGGAATTGCATATGCAGGTTTCTTGTAGGTAGGAAACAACCTTGAATTAAAATTTACCAACTGGTTTTAAAGTGTGTCAGCCAACATTCGAAGCACACCTAGAGGCGAAGAATCTTCATCTTTTCATTATCCTCTATATAACTAACAAATCAATGCAACATAAATCTAGAACTACAAAAGGTAAGGTAACAAACTAGTTTGCCAACTTTTCCTCTTTGGCATCTTGTAACCACAAACAACACATGCATGATCACACCCAAATGACTCTAGGGTCACCTGCTCAATGGGGTTGAACTAATCAGCCTACAACTTTTTCACTTCCTTGGAAAACATAGTCTCAATTGGAACAAAAGAGTTAACATAGCTCACATTGATAGAAATCATGAACTGGCCTCCATTTTAAAGATAGTAGTCACTTAGAGATATGATCCCATCATGGTCTGTCTCTACTATATCTGGGAAATATAATGTCTACCATCCCAACTTGCATCTAGTGCTCTGCAAGATCGGGCATATTCAATGATACAAATAATGTTGATATGTTCTTTGCCAAATTCACCAAGTCTCTGCCACTTATGTTTGATAATTCAATGACCATATAATAATAGGAGCTCAATGATATCCTAAGACCTAATTTTTTTTATAATGTACTTGCTATCGAGTGTTTGGTTTGACAAACAAAGTGGATCAATGTAATGCAACTCTTGCTCTTTCTAGACCCCATCTACATGAATACAACTCAAGCTCAAATCCACATATCCACTAAGAATTTGAGATCTCTACTAGATTGAAAGGAATTGATAGGCAAGCTTGAAGGATGGAAAACTTAGTCTATAGTGTAACTAATCATGTAAAGGTTTTGCTATGCTCTGACTAAGTGAATGTTGTAGCTTTCAATTATCCCCATCCATGTTCTACATCTAAGCTTTGTTTCTTCCTCAATGGAAATTTAGATCTTCAGATGGTATAAAGTAAAATATAATATGTGTGATATATTCTAGACAGATAGTAGGACATCTTACATGAATAGTCTAATTTTATTGTCACTGATTTACAAGAAATAACTTGGTTCATAGATGTTATCTTTTAGCATAATCATCACAACCCATAAGATCATAAATTTCCCTTTGTCAGTAATCGTTAACAACTTGCTTAGACCAATAGGAATTGGAATAAATCAAAGAAAATTTGGTTAGAGAATGTATCTTATGGTAATAAATGATGCTAAGTGCATACATGTCATTAGCATTCTAATACATAAGACAAATTTCACATGGAACTCTAGAGTAATGCATGTGTTAAATTATTGAGATTCCATAATACATGTCATGACCCTCACCTTAAAGTGTGATAAGATTTAATTGCATAATTTCAATGCCCCTCTAAGAACCCTAAAACATCATATAAAACAATACATTAGATGCATGAGTACAATGTCCAAATTTGATACACATAACACAAATGGGAAATAACTGGATTTTGATCCAAAATGACATTAATATTTTTTTATGTGATAAAAGGATTCAACACACATGTGTATTGAGGTCCTTTTTTATAAGGCCAAGTACAACCATATTATTTAATTATGGATTTTACTCCACCAATGGAATGACGACAAATATTTTCTGCTTTGATTTTATATTTTTTTTGCTATAATGTTATTGTAAACTTATTGTTTACTTGTTTGTAGACTGATTTCTTACAAGATTGAAGGTGGATGTATATTGGGAATAGAGTGCAAATTGAAGTATTTCAGATGGGTTTACAAAAGTTCATTGACTTTGCATGCACCCATCAAACACTAGCCAGACCAGGAAAATTATTTTGTCCTTGTAAAACATGATCTAATAGATACATTACATCTGAGGATGATGTATTCTTGCATGTTTTACAAAAAAGATTTGTCAGAAGCTATGATGTTTGGACATATTATGGGGAAATGATAGGAAGGAATACAACAAGTGCAATATCAACTACACCTACATCAGACCCTATGCATCAAACACTAGGGAATATATTTGGAATGGGAGATACATCACATGGCACTGAGTTTGAAATGGAGGAGGAGCATGCAAATATTAACACTAAATGATTCTTAAAGTTTCTCAAAGAGGCTGATAAACCTCTATATAGAGGTTGTAAAACTCATTCCAAGTTGTCCTTTATAGTGCCTCTATTATATAGAAAGGAGGGGTCTGGATGGTCAAATAATTCCTTCACAATGCTCTTGAAGTTGATAATCTCAGCCATCCCAGAAGAAGGTTGTCTATTTTCTAAGACTTATTATGAAGAAAATGCAATTGTCAAAGATCTTGGACTTAAAAAAGTTAAAATTGACGTTTCTCGAAATGACTGCATGCTCTTTTGTAAGGTTCAACAAATAAAGACATATGTGATACTTGGGGTGAGTCTAGATGGAATCAAAAGATATATAAAACAAAAGGAAAGAAGGTAGATAAAAAGGTGATGTATAATTTTCCTTTTATCCTTGTCTAGAGAGACTTTATATGTATACTTCAATTGCTAAAGATATGATTTATCCATTTAAAGAAAAGGAAAATGACAGTCATGTTCATCATCCTTTTGATACACAAGAATGACTCTCAATAGATAGAATGTATCTAGACTTTGCTTTTGAATCATACATTGTTAGAATTGCTCCAACAAAAGATGGATTTAATCCAATTAGACTTTATATGTTTACTCCAATTGCTAAAGATATGCTTTATCCATTTAAAGAAAAGGAAAATGACAATCATGTTCATCATCCTTCTGATATGGAAGAATGATTCTTAATGGATAAAATGTATCTAGACTTTGCTGCTAAATCATACAATGTTAGACTTGCTCTAGCTACAGATGGATTTAATCTGATTGGACTTATGAGCGCTTCATATAGTATATGGCCTTTGTTATTAACCCCTTTCAATCTTCCACCATGGCTTCTTCTAAAGGAGCCATATGTAATGATGTCTCTATTGATTCCAGGCCCCCAAATAGTTGGGAATGTCATTGGTATATATATTTGGAGCCATTAATTAAGGAGCTTAAAATTATTTGGGAGTAGGGAATTAAAGTATATGTTGTTTACAGCAGGAATTTTTTTAATGCGGGCAATGATCTTATGGACCATAAATGACTTTCTGGCTTATTGTGATCTTTCTGGATGGGGCACCAAAGGCAAAAAGGATTTGGGGTTACCATCGTGTAGTCTAGACACCGTATCCAAGTGGTTGGATTTTAGGAAAAAACAATGCTATGGGTTCCATATTCGTTTCTTGGAAAGTAATCATATTTATAGGCGTGACAAAAAAAATTACTTGACAACAATATTTTCATCCACCACCTAGGTGTTGGTCTGGTGAAGATATACTGAAACATTTGTAGGGCTGCACCAACATCATATTTGGAAAAGATAATAAACACAAAAGGTCTTCATATGAAGCTCGACCATTACCACCTGAATGGAATACAATTAGCATATTTTTCTGACTTCCATATTGCAAACATTTATTGCTTAGACACAATCTATAATGCACATAGAAAAAAATGCGCATGAGACATCTTGAACAATTTATTGGGAGATTCAAAGAAAACCAAAGACAACTTACAAGTCCATCAAGATCCACAAAAAATGGGGTGTTCAAAGTGATTTGTGGCATGTAGATGCAGGGAATAAATATTACTTACCTCCAACATTGAAAATAGTGAGAAAGAGAAGTTTCTATCTGTTATAGAAACATTGAAGGATCTTGATGGATATTTAACTAATATCTCTAGGTGTGTCAATAAAAGGGAGAAAAAGTTATTGGCACTGAAGAGACATGGTTGTGATGTTTTAATGCAACATCTCCTACCAGTTTCTTTACAGAATTGCATAAGCTTCAATGTTTATAAGCCTATTGAAAACTTATGTTCATCTTTTGATAGATGTTGCTCAGATGAAATTGATATGAAAGAATGCAAGAAGCTAGAGTAGGACATTGTTGTCACACTATGCAATTAGAGAGAATGTTTCCTCCATCATTCCTTACCATTATGATGCATCTGCCTATCAATTTATCTTATGAAGCGAGGGTTGTTTGTTCTGTTTGCTATAGGTGGATGTACCCTATTGAGAGATACTTAATGAAACTAAATAATTTTTTTAGAAAAAAAATCAAAGCATGCCGCTACTATTGGTAGAGGCTATGTAGTAGAAGAATGTTTGAAATTTTGTGCTAGATATCTACCTGGTTTTGAGACAAAATTCACTCATGCTCCTCATAATGTTGATGGATCTCCTATTAGAGTGGGAGTAGCAAAACATTTTGACATGCAAACATTGAAACAAGCTCATCATAATGTGATATTTGATACATACATGTTAGACAGTTACAGAAGGTAAATGATAATAGTTTTTCAATTTATAGAAGTGTTGATATATTATAAACACAACTTTGGATTGCATTATTAGTCAGTGAACACATGATCCTGCTTCAAGAGGCTGAACCAAATATCACACTACGTGCTTTAGAAGCAAAACACACAAGACAATTCACTATGTGGTTGAGAGAGCTTGTAAGTAATTTAGAATATTTATAATTTTTTTTACTAAGAATGTAAGTATCTTAATTTTTATGTTCTTTATAAAATAGGTAAGGCACATGTGAATGAGTCATCCAAACAATGTTAATGAAGAGTTGAGATGGATATCCCAAGGAACTTCTGTAGATGGAATGTACTATGAAGGCTATTCAGTAAATGGATATTGATTTCATTCAAAACATATTGAAAGTAATTGTACTACACAAAACAATGGGGTGTACTTGTTGGCAGATACATCTAGTAATGCAAGTGGGAGGGATAAAAATCCCATTATAGATACAATAACATATTATGACAATTGGAGGAGGTCATTGAGCTATGATATGGTCCAAACATAAAAATACCATTGTGTCGATGTTCTTGGTTTGATGTAAGTTATTCTAGCGGTTTGTGTATTAACAAATTATGGGTTCACACAACTCAATTTCTCAAGGAGATGCAATCAAGATGAACTGTTCACTCTTGCTTCACAAGCAATGTAATGCTTTTATGTAAAAGATCCTGATGATGATAATTGGTTCACTGCTTCAAAACTTCCACCTAAAAATATAAAGAACTACCTCTCATTGAGAATTATCTAAATGGAGAACAAGTTCAAAGTGTTAACAATGATACAAGTGATGATGTTTCTTGCTCGAGGATTGATATATAGGCATCTTTTGTTCCTAGACAACATGAATTATAAATTTGTACAAATGATTGTTGCAGACATTTGTGAATGATCTAGCATGTATTTTTTTCCTATGTGGTGCAAACATATATGAATGGTCTAGCATGTATTTTTTCCCTATGTGGTGCATTATGTGTTGGATTTTGATTGTCCTACCTTATACATTATTATACATTCCCATTGTAAATTGTTGTTTTTATCTCTTATGCACTTCTTTATTTATTATTGACAATTTTTGTATGTTCATCTAATGTAGGATGAGGAACACTAGGTCCAAATCCAGAGTTGCACCACAAGTACCCTCTTTAACACCTTCTAGTGTTATTGGAGTCTGAATGCCGTCTTCACCAACTGTCACTATTATTGCTGACCAACTTCACTCTCCACCCCATCTATCAATTGAAAATCTCGAAGTAGAAGATGATCAATTGAATGAGGACCTTGAGGATGAACACAAGAACCACAAATATGGTAGAGGGCCTGCAAGTGAATTCAATCAAATTCCAAATCTTGGAGAGCAATGCCACAAGGTCCAATGGGATGCAACTGGTAATGCAATCGGGAAAAATAGTGGTAAAGTTGAACAATTTCTGCGGCATATTAACTAGAAAAACACAAATATGGAATCTAGATCTACCATGGCATGAGCAATAAGAAATTGCATTTCAAGATAGAAAATCATGCATTGAGGTATTTAAATAAATATAGATTTTTTGTAATATGGTGTTCAACTATTTTTTTCCATTGTTTTATTAATACCTCCACATGATTTTTAGAAATACTTTGATCTGGGAAACCACCCAAGTGCATGAAACTATGAAGACAATCACATTCATAAAGATTTACAGACTTGGAAGTCATGAATGAATAAAGATTACTATGAAAAGTATATTGATGATCCAAATTTGGTGAGGAAAAAGGCTGAGAAGAATCAATCAAAAGATATTCTGTCTATTTGAATATCTTATGAAGTAATGTGGTACTGAGAAGTCTAAGGTATAGTCAAACATTATATAAGTTTATGACTTTCATTGCTATTATTCTTAAGTAACACTTTTCCTTTGTCTAGAAAATTGGTGCCACAAATAAGGTCAATAGATAAAAAAAAATGCATCATACTACAAGATCCAAGCCATGAAGTTGCAATAGTGTGAAAATGGTATAAAGTTCCATATTCCATTGATTTATCCAAATGTACTGATAAAGACAACTAACTACTTACATTTTCATTCTTTCATTTTAATAGAAAAATGGTGAGGGAGAGCCAAGTCAGACAAATTTTCTAAAGAAAGTGTATGAGAATAGTCCATTGCTGGTAATTTATTATATACTTCATTATATATATATATATACATATATATATATACATATATATACATATACATATACATACATACATATATACATATATATATATATATATATATATATATATGGCTAAAATAATTGTGTACCCGAGTACATGTAGCTTACATGTACCCACCTTCATTTATGGGGATTGTAAAATTGTATTGAATAATCCAACCTTATGGATGTATAGTATACCCCTTAGATAAGATGTGTACCAAAAATCATCGCAATCTGATATTCATAGAGCATATAATAAAAGAAAATGTCTATTTTCTAATCAATGGTAAGTTGTAGAAACTGCATAAACCATTGAATGATGTATGGCTATATCTCATGATCTACATAAGATATGATTATGATTTTTTAAAGACATCTAATCTATATAGAGTTGAATCAATCCATATGGTTGGATTTTATCAACATACTCTACATATGCTATTTTAATGGCCGGTACACGTAAGTTACATGTACCGGCCGGTACACACTTCCTAACCTCTCTCTCTCTCTCTCTCTATATATATATATATATATATATATAATTGAAACTATATTTGTTGATTGTTACACTGAAATAGATCGCTTACATGATGACATAACTGAATATTGTGGAAACTAAAATTGCTAATGGTGAAGTAACTAATCTGTCAGAATTTGATGAGGTGATAATTCACACTTTTTTAAGTGTTGTAAACCCTGTAAAAAGAAATAGGGTTCGAGGTATTGGACTAGGACATGCCGAAGAAGGTTACAGAGATAAAGCTACTAAGATTAGATCCGGATTTTTTTTCTGAGAAAATGTTGCAAAAGATGTAAGTATAGTAACTAATGTGCAAGTGTCTTTTGACATTATCCTCTAAAAAATGCTTCATTGTAGGATAAACTTAAAGAGGTTAATAAATGAGAACTATGTAAAATTCTTGGTCTCAATTTGTAACTTGGTGGCATAAAACTTAGGTTACTTGACAATAAGAAATAACTATAGTTTTAGAATATGTATATAAAATTAAAACATATATTGCATTGAGTATAACATGTTGTTATGTTTCAAATAGGCTGAATCTTCTAGAAGTAATTGTTGGTTCTAAGGGCCCTAGAGGGGGTGGGGGTGAATAGAGCTATAAAATTTCTCACAAAATAGATTAGATCTTAAAATTATATTAATTAGGAGCAAAATCTTAATGGTAATTTGAAGTCCTATCTAACAAGCATAGCAAGGATGAGAGAGATTGATAGCAAGCACTTGACAAAGGGATGTAGAGTGGTTCCACACTTCAAACTAGAAGTGAGTTAGTCCACTACCTAGAGAGGTCAACCTCTAGGACTTTGCAAGTGCTTTTCTCTATTATATCACCATGGACATTTACAAAAATAGACCACCAAAGGACTTACCCATCCAACCACAAGGAGATCTCCACCTTAATAAGGAACTTACCCACTTAGCTTGAGTCTTCAGCCTCCACCTAGGTCTTACCCACTCAAGCTTAAGCCTTCTGTCTTGAAGGACTTTGCTTCTCCTCTTGGATCTTCAGCCTTTGCCTTCTCCTTCACTTGGAGAAGACCACCACCTCTTCAACATCCTTGAAGAGGACTAGCTACAAATCCTTCACTCAATGGAGCTTGCTTCAGCTTTTCTTCATGAGGGAAGGGGATAGGGAAGTAGTGGAAGATTGAGAGTTTTACATGCAGACAGGTGGAACTCTCTTACAATAAAGGGGCTCAAGGAGTTGTAGTACACTCAACTATAGCAAGGATCTTGAATGTAGTGAATGAGCAAACTTGGAATGAACTCCAAGGGGTCCTATTTATAGCTGGGGGTGCTCCCTTGAGTTGGGAAATACTTAGGTCCGAAATATAGCCATTTTTACTCAAGGAAACAAATCTATTTTCGTCCAAACAAGTCACCAATGGTTAGAATCACTTTAGCTGCATTTTTCGTACAATGCATTTGGTTGAGTTTCAATAAAGGTAACTTGACCGATCGGCAAAAAGACAAATCCAATTTTCAATCTATTGGTGGAGTTTGTTATGGGTAACTCAATCGACCAGTTAAAATCACATTTGGTCAGTAAGCCATTCGGTTGAGTTCTGTGAATGCATAACTCGATCGATGTACATCATCATAGAATTGATCTAAGGGATCAGTCGAGATTGAAACTCGACCGATCAGTAGTCTGTGATCAATTTTCTAATTTGATTAAAAAGTGATTAAAAATTGGTACTAAGTGTCCCACATATTTTTCTCATCTTAGTTACAAGTCATATCATCAATACAAGTGATTACAAAATTCTTCTAAGGTCATTTGAAGGGATTTCCTTATTAGCACACTTGCATTGCTTTTGACTTGAACTTTGACGATCTAGGGCTTGTGTAAATTGATTCTTTTCATGTACCTAAAACCTGAGATCAATCTTGAATACACATGTTAGATACATATGAATGGAATGGTTGAGTCATTATCAAAATATGGACAATGCATAACCTCTAGGTCAACATTCTCCCCCTTTTGGACAATGACAAACCATTTCTCAAACATATTGAAAAGAATATTGAAGTTATACCTTTGCCTTGTGAATTAGGTGGATTCAAGATTTCAACAATGTGAATTGCCCCCCCTCAATCTATACTTACTTTAACCTGCATAGTTAGTATTTCTACACAAAGCAATATAACATGCATGTACTATATGGTCCTTTCGCAATTCACATGATAAAGCGTATAACGAACAAGAAAAGGATCACATAAGTAATAATAGCAATATGATTGAGTTTCAAGACATTGAATTTCTCTCCCCCTTTTGACATTATAAAAAAGGAAGGGGTAGAAGAGCATACAAATAACTCTTCTCAAACACAACCAAACAAATATTCAAACATGCAATCACATAATCATATATCAAACAGAGATGAGAGAAACACACAAGCTAGGTCATAATCAAAATATGGTGAAATATGGCACCAACTCATAAGATATAACTTATCAAAGAGTAAGAGTGCACAAAAGATAGATTACAACTCATGAAGCATGTTCTCATAACAACAACTACAAGCAAGAATTGATGAAAGATAAAGATAAAATAGTACATCTCATATCATGTGCCCAGATGTTTTTAATACAAAATAGCCTAGAAATATATATGATCAGCAAACTAGACTAAAAACTAAGGACATCTAGACATCTAAGCTATCTATGTCCACAACATCATCATCATCCTCGACATTAGGCTTGTAGTCATCATCACTGTCTGAAGGTGTAGCAGCAACACCTTCATCACCAGAGTCACCACCAGAGCCATAACCATCATCATCATCCTCACCATCACCAACATCTTCATCACCATAAGCAGTATCGTCATCAGCCTAGTCAGGCATCTCCTCATCCATAGAAGGACCCAAGCGATGACCGGGCCAATGAGAATTTTTCTCATCCCAAGTCATACCAAGAGCATAAAGCTCATTGGCCTAAGGGAAGGAGGGAGCATAATCACCTAGACAGGCAAGCAGAGTGGCCAAGGGGCCAATAGGTAATGGTAATAAGACTAGAGCAGGTCCACCAACAACAGAGGGTGTGGGAGTAGCAACAGAAGGCTTAGGTGAAGGATAGAAGTGATTGTATGCATAGGATGCATAATCACTACCGGGGTATGGCTGGTAGGTGGGGTATGGGTGTGTACTTGATAAGTTCATGTTAGATATGATTGAACATAAATCCTGGTGTAGATGCTCCTAGACTTAAAGGTTGTATGCCTGTTGGTGTATCATGTAACCCATGAGGGCTTCATTAGACACACGAAACGAGGCGCGAATAGGTCAGGTAGGCTGAGGAGGTGGAGGAGCTCGGGTTGAGATAGGTGTAGCTGAGGTAGAGGAAAAGGGTGAGGCACCAGGTGTGGTGGAGGAAAGGATAGGCATGGATTTCTGAATGGTGGTCTCACTGATACACACTCCCTTCCTGGAAGGTCTGTAGTGGAAGTCAGAGAAGAGTGATTTCTCAGTGGCGAACTAGAAAAGACCACATATCAGGGCAAGATAAGGAGGATGGGTGCATGGGTGTTCTTTCCAGAGTCAAAGCAAGTCATGTGGTGGAGGATATATCTAGACCACTTGACTTTGACATTCTCTAAGATGCAGTACATTATTACCGCAGTGTTCTCTACAATATCCGTTTGGTTTTTCTTTGGATGGATGTTGCAGTTGACCACTAGGGCTAATATATGCTTCTTGAGATCTAAGGAGGAGGAGGGTAGGGTGCTCTTCTTCTTATAGGGAATGTCAGGTTTCTTTAGATAACAATAAATATCAGGAAGAGTGATCTCATTTTTCTTGTAGAAACCTTTGGGGTCTAGCAGCTCAAAATACTCACCATAATCCTTACGCCATGTATCATTCTCATCGGCTCCTGAAAAGAAGATGTTTAGGATATCCTCTGAGATTTGGAATTTCTTCCCGGAGATCATAGAAGTAAGGATAACTTGAGTATTCAGAGGGGGTACAAGGGAGTCGCAATTCATGAACAGATTTTGTGCTTGACATAGAATTGTGAAAGCACTCATGCTCGACACCCAAGACTGATAGGTGATGAACAGAAAGCAATCTTGCCACTTGATCGATGATATCTTGACGCCTAGGTCTAGGCTCAAAAAGGGCTCTAAAAGGAAAAGGACTCCTAGGAAGAAGGTCCTTATACCAATTTACAACCTCAATTGAGACAAAGAGGGTCTCATAGAAAGGAATCAAGTGGGAAGATGAGGAGGAGGATGGTGCATTGCTAGGGGTGGCTCTCTTTCTTCTATTAGAAGCCATGGAGGTGAAATGAAAGAGAAGAAGATATCAAACACACAAACCACTCTACCAAAAACGTTCACACACCTAGGTTGAGCTAAGGGGAAGGTCTCCCTAGGTTGGATTAGGGCTAGGTTAGGGAAGGGAAGGTCAAGGGTTGAGAGCTTAGGGCTAGAAAGAGAGGAATCGGTTGACTATTCTCTAGTTGAGAGGGATAATAGTTGACCAAACCCAACTTAAGTTGGCTCCAGCCCACTGATCGGTGAGGTTCTGTGAGGTGGAAACTCGACCGATTGGTCCTTTTTAAAAAGCTCTCGGCCATAGATCGGTCGAGTTTGTCCTAGGGAAACTCAATCGATGGTCAACCTGACCTAAAACCATAAAACTTAATTTCTATCCATTTGAATGCTAATTAAATTTATTTCAAGTCCATTATGTATATTGAACATACTTAGGCACATATCACTCATCATGGGATACTATTTTGTGATAAAATAAGCGTTTGCGAAAAATACCAAAAAATGAGAGAAAAACAAGGCAATATGGACATGAAAAACCAATTTTAAGCATATTAGCACTCAAAGACGATCAAGATAGATGAAAAACATATAGGATAGATGACTACTAGCTAGAAGGCATATCAGATTCATTCAAAGTAGTTATAAGTAATTTTGATCTAATAAAATTAAATTGCTCTCTAGCTAGAGGTTTAGTGAAAATATCCGCCAACTGATTTTTCATGTCCATATGCGTGATATAAATATCCTTCTTGGCAATGTGATTGTGAAGAAAGTGATGGCAAACCTCTATATGTTTAGCTCTACTATGCAATATAGGATTGTAAGACAAGTTAATTGCACTAGTATTATCATAATAGATAGGAGAAGCATTAAAAAGAATGTTAAAGTCTTGGAGCATTTGCTTCATCCATAGGACCTGGGCACAAAAACTCCTGGCTGTAATGTACTCAACCTCAGTGGTTGATAATGCCACAGTGCTCTGTTTCTCAGAGAACCAAGACACCAAGCATGGTCCTAGGAGGAAACAAGTGCCACTTGTGCACTTTCTATTAATCAAGCAACCTGCATAATCGACATCACTATATGCAGTAAGAGTAAAGTCCCTTGACTTGGGATACCATAGTCCAAAATTTTAAGTTTTTGCTAAGTACCTTAGAATCCTCTTAATAGCTATAAGATGAGATTTCTTAGGATTTGATTAAAATCTAGCTCACAAGCCAACACTAAACATTATGTAATGTCTAGAGGTAGTTAAATAAAGTAAACTTCCAATCATACCTCTGTAGAGCTTCTTATCTACCTTTTCACCTTCTTCATCTTTATCAAATTTGGTGGTGTTTGACATGGGTGTGTCCATCAGCTTGGTATTCTCCATCCTAAAGTGCTTAAGTAGTTCATTGGTATACTTGCCTTGGTTGATGAAGTTCTCATCTTTTGTTTGTTTGATTTGAAAGCCAAGGAAGAATGTGAGTTCACCCATCATACTCAACTCAAATTTACTTTGTATTATCACTAAATTCTTTGTAAAGATCAAGGTTAAATATGCCAAAAATGATATCATCAACATATATTTGAATGATAAGAAAATTGTTAGAAGTGTGCTTTAGAAACAAGGTAGAATCCACTTTGCCCATGATATAACCATGATCTAACAAAAAGTTCTTTAATTTCTCATACCAAGCACTTGGTGCTTGTTTGAGTCCATAGAGAGCTTTTTGCAACAAATAAACATAGTTAGGTAGACTATCATGTTCAAAGCCTGGAGGTTGGCAACATACACTTCCTCCTCAATTGTACCATTCAAAAATGCACTTTTAACATCCATTTGATACAAAAGAAAGTTTTTATGACTATTAAAAGTAAGCAACATAAGAATGGACTCAAGTCTATCTACAGATGTCAATACCTTCCGGTTGATTGTAGCCTTGAGCCACTAACCTTGCTTTGTTTCTTACCACTTTGCCGCTTTCATCTAGCTTGTTTTGGTAGACCCATTTGGTGCCAATGATATTTCTATCACTTGGTTTTGGCACAAGGGTCCAAACTTTGTTCTTCTCAAATTGTTCCATCTCCTCTTGCATAGCTAGGATCCATTCTTCATCCCCAAGAGCTTCCTTGACATCTTTAGGCTCTAAAGGCGTTGTTGGCTTGTTCTTTGTTGAATGCAGCCTGCGTCTTCACTCTCTCAAATGGATCACCTAAGATCAACTCCTTAGGATGATTCTTTGCAAACAGGGGAGTTGGATCCTTCTTTTCATCATCTTTGTCTTCTTCTTGATCATCCAACTCTTTTCCCTTTTGGGTGATGTTGAGTTCTTTAAGGATAGGAATTACTTCATCTGCAACATCATCATTTGAAACAATATATTTGAGAATAGAGGGGTTAGTCTCAATAAAATTTACATTTATAGATTCTTCTACCTTATCAAGATCAACATTATAAACTCTATTTGCCTTGCTAGTAGTGCTATAGCCAAGAAAGAAAGCCTTATACAATTTTGGATCAAACTTGTCGAGAAAATACTTCATATTCAAAACAAAACAAGGACATCCGAAAACATGTAAATACTCAATAGAAGGCTTCCTACCACGCCATAGTTCATAGGGGGTTTTCTTAAGCGAGGGATGAGTGAAAGCATAGTTTTGCACAAAACAAGAGGTACTAACAACTTCAACCCAAAACTTCTTAGGAGTATCAAACTCAAGAAGCATGGTCCTAACCATCTCCTAGAGAGATCTATTCTTCCTCTCTACAACCCCATTTTTTTGAGGAGTTAGAGGTGAAGAAAAGTTGTGTGCATATCCCGATTCTTGAAAAAAATGCTCAAAAAAGCTCATTTTCAAATTCTCCCCCATGGTCACTACAGATGGAAACAATCCGGCAAGAAGCTTCATTCTCAACTCGAAACTAGAGAAAACATCAAGCATATCACTCTTTGAAATGAGAAAGAAGGTCCAAGTATATCTAGAGAAATCATCGACAATAACAAGACAATACTTGGAACCATGAAGCAATTGCATTCTCATTGGTCCAAGTAGATCAATATGAAGAAGCTCAGGAGCTCTCTTAGTGCTAAGGAATCCTTTGGATTTGAAGGAGGACTTGGTTTGCTTTCCTTGTGTACAAGGTTGGCATTCTTCATCCTTTTCAAAATACAATTTAGGAAGTCCCTTGACTAAGTCCTTTTTGCTCAAATTCTTTAATTGATGCATATTTACATGACCAAGTCGGCGGTGCCAAAGAGAAATATCATTTGAGTTGGCTACAAGTCATATACCAATGACATGATTAATATATTTAAGAACAATAACATAAAAATTACCACTTCCAGTTCCCTTATATATAACTTGGGAGGTGAGGGAATCTAGAATCAAACATTCAAAAGTAGTAAATAGTACAAGGTAACAATTTTCACAAAGTTGACTAAAACTTATCAAATTGTGATGTAGGCAATCCACAAAAAGAACATTCTTCATGCATAAGGATTCACCTACATCACCCTCACCTTTGACTTTACCTTCTTGTTGTCCCCAAAGGTGACAGATCCTCCTTTCTTCTTTGTGAAATTGTTGAAATGGCTTATGTCATCGGTCATGTGCTTTGTGCAGCTACTATCAACAATCCATCTATCTTTTCCATGAAAGAAAGGAGAATGTTGGTTCCCAACTCAAACTTTGGGATCTAGAGTTATCTTGGGGACCCATTTCATCTTTGGGTTGGTCCCCTTAGACTTGTAAGGACAATAAGTGGAATAATGATCATCACATTTGCAATAAGAACAAACCATAGGATTCTAAGTGCCTGAAGATTCTCCAACAAAGAAAGAGATCTCCTTGCTCTTTTTATTACCTTTGTCATTACTCTTACCCTTTGAGGCTCCCCCTACAAATCCCAAACCACTAGTACCACTTTATTTAGTAGAATGCTCAAGGATTTCATTTAGGGAGTTTTTCCCTTTGAGGAATTTCTATAGGGATGCTCTCAATCTATGGTTATCATCATTCAAAGAAACAATAGTAGAAGATAAACTAGATATGTCATCCCTAGTATGCACAAGATCATCCTCAAGACATAAAGCTTTAGTAAGATATGCATCCTTTTCAAGAGAGATAGAAGCAACATTAACACTAGGAAACAAAGGTCTAGAAGATATATCATTTACTTGACTAAGAAACCTAGCATTTTTAGATTTTAGCATTTGAATATCTTTGATATAAACATCTCTCTCTTCTCTACGAGCATCAATAAGAAACTTAAATTCAACATTTTCAGTTTTAAGCAATTCAAGTTCTTTTAGGCAATTTTGATTCTCTTCCTTAAGATTTTCAATGTTCTTAAGGTAGATACCATTCTCAACTTCAACCCCATTGTAGTGGAGTTCAAGATCAAGGTATTTCCCTTATAAATTATCAATAATCTCAAGGTTGGTTTTCTCATTCAATTCCAAAATTTCAAGCTTAGCATAAAGATCATCAATAATTTCACCTAACTATTTTCTTTTAGATTTACATTTAGCAAAAGAAGATATGATAGTAACAAGTATGTCAATAATAGTTTCTTTAGGCAATTCATGCAAACTTACCTCACTTACCTCACCAATGTCTTCACTTGTAGAGGCCATGAGAGCAAGGTGACACTCTCCATCTTCTTCGAAGCTAGAGATGCTTGAAGATGAAGCTTCCCAAGCCGCATTAGCTGCATTATTATGTCTCTTTTCCTTCTTGTCCTTCCTCTTGTGCTTGCTCTCCTTCTTGTAATACTCTTCTTTCCTTGAGTTGCTCTTGTGGTGAGACTTACTTGAATTTGTGCATTCACTCTTGTAGTGCCCCTTTTTACCACACTTGTAGCATCTCGGAGTAGAGGAGGAGGAGGCTTGCTTTCCCTTAAAGTGCTTGCCCTTGGTGTAGTTGGCTTCATGCTCACTAGAACCTTCATATTTACTAGAGGAGGGGGAAGAAGTCTGGTAAGCAAGTTGTTGTTGAATGATAACAACCTCCACTTGTTCTTTGAAAGCACTATCTTTGATCTTCTTGGCTTCCTTCTCTTCTTACTTAGCTTCTTCTTCTTGCTTGTCAAGTCTAGGCTCATGGGCTTGAAGATTTCCAATGAGTTCTTCAGTTGGGATGTCACCAAGGCTCCTCACTTCTTCAATGGAGGTGACCTTTGACTCCCACCTCTTTAGAAGAGTTCTCAAGATCTTTGAGTTGATGACACCTCTATCCAAAGTGTTGCCCAAAGCAGCCAGTCCGTTGATGATGACATTCAGCCTTGAATACATCTCCACAATGCCTTCTTTCTTTCCCATCTTGAAGTTTTCTAGGAGGCTGCTCAACATGTAGATCTTTGCCTCCTTGACTTGCTTTGTGCCTTCATATGTGATGCACTTGTCCCAAATCTCATAGGCAGTGTCCCATGATAAGATATGGTTGAACTCTGTGGGAGTGAGGGATGTGTAGAGGATGCTAATAGCCTTTGCATTGAGTTGAGCCTCCTCGAGAGCAGCTTCACTCCATGTTAAAACAACTCCAGTTGGCTCTTTATAAGGTGTGACCATCACCTTCCACATATCAAAGTTCATCCCTTGATTGTAGAACTACATCTGTCACTTCTAATAGAGGAAGTTGGTGCCATCAAAGACCAGAGGGTGCATGGAGAAGCCTCCCTCTAGGTTGAGTGAACCAAGTAGGTTGTCGCCCATCTTTTCATCTCGTGGGAGATTGTTGAAGGAGATCCTTAACTTTGATACCACTTGTTGGATCTAAGGGATCTAGGTGGGGGTGAATAGAGCTACAAAATTTCTCACAAAACATATTAGACCTTCAAATTATATTAATTAGGAGCAAAAGCTTAATGGTAATTTGAAGTCCTATCTAACAAGCATAGCAAGGATGAGAGAGATTGATGCCAATCACTTGAAAAAGGGATGTAGAGTGGTTCCACACTTCAAACTAGAAGTGAATCAGTCCACTACCTAGAGAGGTCAACCTCTAGGACTTTGCAAGTGCTTTTCTCTATTATATCACCACATAGATTTAAAGTAATAGACCACAAAGGACTTACCCATCCAACCACAAGGAGATCTCCACCTTAACAAGGAACTTACCCACTTAGCTTGAGTCTTCAGCCTCCACCTAGGTCTTACCCACTCAAGTTCAAGTCTTCCACCTTGAAGGACTTTGCTTCTCCTCTTGGATCTTTAGCCTTTGCCTTCTCATTCACTTGGAGAAGATCACCACTCTTCAACATCCTTGAAGAGGACCAACTACAACTCCTTCACTCGATGGATCTTGCTTCAGCTTTTCTTCATGAGAGAAGGGGATAAGGAAGTAGTGGAAGATTAAGTGTTTTACATGCACAAAGATGGAACTCTCTTACAATAATCCTAACTCACTCATAAATCACAAAATGATGTGTAAACTAGAGAGAGAATGGGGCTCAAGGAGTAGTAGCACATTCAACTATAGCAAGGACCTTGAATGTAGTGAATGAGCAAACTTGGAATGAACTCCAAGGGGTCCTATTTATATTGGGGGGTTTTCCCTTGAGTTGGGAAACACTTAGGGCCGAAATATAGCCATTTTTGCTCAAGGAAATGGATCTATTTTCATCCAAACAAGTCACCAATGGTTAGAATCACTTTTTCTACATTTTCTATACAGTGCATTCGGTCAAGTTTCAATAAAGGTAACTCGACCGATCGGCTAAAAGACAAACCCAATTTTCAAACTATCGGTCGAGTTTGTCCTGGGAAACTCAATTGATTATTCAAAATCACATTTGGTCAGTAAGTCATTCGGTTGAGTTCCGTGAATGCATAACTCGACCGATGCACATCATCAGAGAATTGATCCAAGGGATCGGTCAAGATTGAAACTTGACCGATCAGCAGTCTGTGATCAATTTTCTAATTTGATTAAAAAGTTATTAAAACTTGGTACTAAGTGTCCCACATATTTTTCTCATCCTAGTTACAAGTCATATCATCAATACAAGTGATTACAAAATTCTTCTAAGGTCGTTTGAAGGGATTTCCTTATTAGCACACTTGCATTGCTTTTGACTTGAACTTTGACGAGCTAGGGCTTATGTAAATTGATTCTTTTCATGTACCTAAAATCTAAGACCAATCTTGAATACACATATTAGATGCATATGAATGGAATGGTTGAGTCATTATCAAAATATGGACAATGTATAACCTCTACGTCTATAGTAATGTTCGTACATAGTTTGGGCCACAGGTAGGCCATACAAGTGTGTTTCCAAATGTACCCCCTTCTGGTAGTTTCAAAGTGGAGGCATAAATGGAGTGCCCTTCAACTCAGGAGGTGTAAATGGAGTGCTGTTCAACTCAGTCATAGGTAAGTATCAACAAAGTTTAATTGAAATTCAGATATTTAGGTATCAATTAAAGTTGAAAATGGGAATATTTTTTCAAAGGCTCAACTATATCCAAATGGGACTTCTACTGATGTCTTTTCTACTCAATGTGCTACAAATGGATCTGGTCCTACTTCATATAATACACATGGTGGTATGAATGGGCAATTGTTTAACTTCCAATGACATGTGTATATTATATATTTTATTCATCGTGTGTTTTCTAGGATCAACTACTCTGTATAATCTTTTTTCTTTTTAAGCCCCTTTTTTCTAGCACGACTACTGCTACTACATTTGTCTCTCAATGTGGTACAAAGGGATCCCTAGTATATATAAAAATATATTAGTGATGTTTGGTTATTCATTTTAAAATTTAAGAGATAGTTTTAATTCTATTATCAAGGAACATTTCTTTCCAAGTGGAACCAATCGTGGTGTGCTATCTTCTCAATCACACGTACATGCTATCATATATCCAATATCATTTCTTTTCCATTATCTATTTATTTTGAAAAAATAAACGTTCAATATCTATTTCTATATAGAACAACATTGGAGAAAATTATAGATGGAATACTACAACAAAAGACAACCATAATGCTTGAAGAAATTTCAAGACTTTACATTGTCTCTTGTTGTCATTTTCTCTAATATGTCAATGTCATTTTTTCTCTTTGAAACAGTCAGTGTGTTTTTTATGAATATAGTGAACTATCCCATGCCGAACTATCTCAAGTGTTTAAGCTTGTATTACTTGGTTTTGGTTAAATTTTGCATTGAATGGTCTTTTGGTTGTACTTCTCAACACAATAGATTCAGTACACTACCTTGACTATGCCCATATACCTTATGTTTGACTATGGTCTCATGGGATGAATGTATCAAGAAAGGTATTTGTATGGCGTAACTAGGGAAGAGAAATAGAGAATTTTATGTAAAAAACCATAATTTTTAGGTATACAGGTTCATGCTTCAGAGATCAGAGTATTACCAATATCAGAATGAGGTAGGCTGTGGTGATGTCCATCAATTTTGTGGGGTTGGCACAATTGTTTTGTTCAAGTTTTCATTGATGAGTTATCCTTTTTGAAAAGGCACATATACAACTGGGAAGCCAAACTCTAAATTTACATACAAATTCCTTTAAATTGATTATGACTACCTGACTCATTATCATCTTCATTCTCTAAATACACTCTCAATTTATGTTGTAATCACTAAGTCATTTCTTGCAGATGGCTTACTGGGAATTTATTGATGAGGGGAATTCCGGATGGCAAGGTGGTTAATTTTTTTCTCCCCACATCCAACAAACTTACCAATTGCATCAATACAACAAGAATTTGAATATCTAAAATATCTAAAATATCTAATAGGACATGAACATTCCTTCTTACAATGACTCCATACCTTCCACTATCTTATACTTTCTCTTACTATTGATTTCATACATTGTAATAATGTGTCTGTGCATCAAATTTGAACTATCCTCTTCCATACCAAAGGAAGATACATAATTAGAAAAAGTAAAACTCCTCAAATTTTCAGTTCGTGCAGGCAACGATTCTAGTTTGTATCATTTATCTCAGTCCATGCAAACATTAATCACTGTATTTTTTTTACCATACAACTGTCGTTTGTCACACCCATTCAACTCCTGATGAGAACATAGCTATTATGCTTTTCCAGTTAGATGTTGTAGAGACCCAAGATGATAGGAGGACCAGATCCTTGCTTGTTGGACTGACTTCCCATCCATGACATCCAAATCTATCTTACTCTGACCTATGCAAATATTACTGATATAGATGTTTTATGACAATAAAGATACAACATTTATTGCAATCAATCTAGTTTCCTATAGAACCTACCAAACATATCAAATAGATTGCCACTTCATCAAGAAAGCTGTAGTGAAGAAAGAGATGTCTACTTCTTACATACGATCAGAAGATCAGAGTACTGACCTATTTAGCAAAGAGATTCCAAGAAAAACCTATTAAGTTGGTCTTAATCATCCACTTATCTCCTCGAGTTTAGCAACCAGTTCAAGTATATGTACAATCATTATTTAGGACTTCCCTAAGGAGTTCTCCTTCAATGCAAGACAATGTCTTTGATTAATATTCCCAAGTACTTATTCATTCCTCCTGATTCAAATAGGATCTTTCCCATATTTTTTTAGAAAGCCTTCATGCTAAAATCATTATCAACAAATTTCTAAATGTACAAATGAATGTGGTTGTAAGAAATCTATCTATTTTGTGGTAGAAGAGAAAGGTAACCTATCAATACAAGTTGACAAAGGCGATAGGTCTTGCTGAAGTTTCCAAGACGAGTTGGGGTCATCATAACTGTCCCAAGACGAGTTGGGGTCCATCCTAAACGGTCATAACTGTCCCAAGATGAGTTGGGGTCGTATATATAAGTGTGAGATAGTTACAGTCACATTTGAGTGAAATCTGTAGGTCACACGACGTGTCCTATGCAATAACTAAAGTTTGGATCGAGTTCTAGGAGGTTACATGATGTGTCTTTAATAAGACACATCGTGTCTTTAATAAAACACGACATGTTGCTGCAAATCTGGAGTTCTACATTCAAATTCTAGACTGAGACACGGGGTGTCTTTAATATGACACGCCGTGTCTTTAAGTGACACGACGTGTCAATGGCTGTTCTGGGCTGTCGTGTATTCTGCTCATAACTTACGATGTATATGTCAGTTTTACACACCGTAAAAAGTGGTATTTGTACAGTTTCGAACTCCAAAACATGTAAGAACTTGAGGAGTGATCCAATAAGTGATAATATGATATATTCCTCATCATTTCATTGCAAAATGTAGTACCTGCAATCCAAACCATAAGACAAGTAAGAATAGCTAAAAATATAGAATCTAGCATGAATGAGAGTCATAATTGAGTCAAAACAACATGGATATGCAACCAAACAAGGTCCAAAAGATGATATGATCTGTGCACATCAAATTCCCCTAAGCTTAAACCATTGCTTGTCCTCAAGAAAATAGAGCATATAAACACAAATGAAGGAATTGTCAAGTTCATGCATAGATCAAATGAACTAAAAGATGTTATAAGACCGAACCAACCATAATCAACATGTTTATACTCAGACCCGTCAATTCAACTTAAACACCCAAGAAAGAGAGTTTTAGTTCAGCAGGGGTGGTCACAATTAAATAAATCAATCAATTAAATAACACTAAGTAGAATTTGGATGACTAAGCCAAGCAATTAGTGGATGTTCAACTCAAACTCTCAACTATTAAGGATACAAATGATGAAATCTTAGTTAAAATTGACAATTTTAGCTGTACCCTCCTTCTTTATCAAAAATGATATGACAATGGATTATGGGTTCCGACACTCGGCTACTAATGTAGGCTTATGCACATGTGGAATTTCAGTTGGGGTATTTTACCCTCTTTTAAGACATACCACCTAACCATCATGGCCAGATCTTACACTAGGCTAGCATGATATGTGGGCGGTTTAGCCATCTTTTATGGGGTATAAAGATGAGATAAGCCAAAAGAAATTTTAAAAATTTTCCAAAACATAGGAGAGTCAACTAAATTGCAACATTAGTTAGATTTCATTCATTTGTTTTGAATTTTTTTCATTGAAAGAGTGGTTGAAAATGCACTAAGAGCTTGGCAAGGGCATCACGTATTCCAAATGATGTTGTAAAGTTGATTTACTCACACAAATTGAAACAATTACATGTTTTAAGCAATCATGGATGTGAAAGATGAATATTTAGGCTAGAAGCATAAACCAGATTTAAGCACATGTTGATGGCCAAAAGGTTTCATTTGATTAATGCATGCCTTTCACAATTTCTCCAAATGAAATTTCTCATCAAAAGAGGACAATCAATTAAGCATAGGAGTTCTACCCACATATAAAAGATAAACCTCATATCATACTAGATTTTCTACTAGAAGAGCAGAACTGAAAACAACAACTAAGAAAAAGATGATAAAAGGAAAATAAAACTACACTACTGGCCGATTGCTCTCCCCCTAAGCTTGAAATTTGTAGTGTCCTCACTGCATATAACAAACTCAAGAGGATTGCAACCGGATACTTGTCATGGTGAACGATGAAGATGGAGGTCCATTGCTTTGATTTGAGGCTAGAACTTGTTGTGCTAAAGATTGATGCCTCCTTGCAAATATGTCCTTGATTTGGGGCAAGCAAAAGCACCTATAAGCTGCAGCAAGAATATTCTTTTGTACGCCAATACTATTTATCTTTTGATTCTCCTTTGAAGCATCATCAAAATATGAGTTGGGAAGAGTGTTCTCAATATAAAGCAATGTGCCATCTAGAGTGTGAGGAGGAAGGACATGTGGCTTGCTTAAAAAAAATCTAAAAGTAGATCACATGTTGTAGATTTCTCCCCTTGATTAGTAGCTTCATAATCCTCATAGGTATCAACCTCATCATACCTTGAAGGATATACTTCTATGACAACACCATTCTTCAATGTCACCTGCCTAAAATAGGTAGGATTCATCTCTAGTGGACTAGGCAAGAAAGGTGGAAATGCTTCTTTGCTAGAAAGAGCTTGTTGGGCAATTTGTTTCTCCAAGATGTGTGCATCAGTGGCAATATTGTCCACCTTAGAAGAGAGTTAACAAATGGAACCCTTCATTGATTGTCTTTGTTGATGAACTCCTCATTTTGCTGCATTTGAGTTGAAATAAATGTTGCAAGCATGAACTCTAATCTAGAAGTTACTTGTGGTTGTTTTGGCTGAATGAAATTTGGGTTCACATTACTGTAGAAGCCCGATGGAGTGTGGCCATTTGGAGAATAAATAGAAGAAGCATAACATGTAGAATATGAGTGTCCAAGAAACCCACATGTATCACAAATATGATTGGCTGTTTGAATTAGTTGTGTGCTTAGATTCACAAACCTTTGTGACAAAGTGTCTAACCTTTATGAAATCAAGTCTATAGCACCAACCATGTGATCTTCCACTTGCATTCCGGAAGTAGTATGTGAAAAGGATGGGTGGTATCTTGTAGCCGGACTCCATTGGCAATGATTTGCTGCCATATATTCAATAATAGCATAGGCTTTTCCATAATATTTGCTCATTAGAGCTCCATTTGCAGCTGCATCAATATACGTCCTTGTATTGTAGCACAAACTATTATAGAAAGATTGCAGTCACTAGTATAGAAATGGCTTATAATGTCACTTTTGATGTGTCAGTTGTTTATAAGAAACTGACGCCTAAATACTACAATGTCGGATGTATACACAAACCGGTATCTATATGTGAAGACTGGCCATACACGGGTATCACTTTTTTATTTAGCGTCGGTTTCTCATTAACAAACTGACACCTAAAATTGCCCGCAAAATCCAATTTTTTCAGTGCAAAAATTACTTCCAAAATTTTACATACTGCATCGGTTGTTTAACTAATAACCGATGACTAAATATTTTTTATCGATCCCTTTGTGTCGTCGGTTTGCGTAACATAACCGACGCTAATGAGTGTTCGCGCGCTGTCCCCGTGAAAATTTTTACCCCCATTTAGCGTCGGTTTTTCTCGGTGACTTATGCTATTGGTTCTTAGATGTCCGTTTTTGAAACAACTGATGACTATGGTACAATTAGTAGCCCCGTGAAACAGAGAACTTTTCCCCATTATCTCTATTTCATTATGAACCTGCTAGGTCTGGCAATTGTTGCCGGTGCTCCCCACCACCGTTGCTCCCGCTGTCATTGCCCCCGCCGCAGTTGCTCCCCCACGCCGCTACCACTCACTACTACTGCTCCTCTCCTCACCGACTCTGCCTCCTGGTCGCCCACTCTTGGTCAATCACTGCTGCTCTCCTCGCCGACGCTCTGCTCTTGGTCGCCCGCTCACCGCCTCCTGGTCGCCCGCTCACCGCCGCCGCCCTCTCTCCTGCTTGCTGCTCCAGCCACCGGCTCGCTGCACCTGGTACCCTTCTTCCTTCTCTTCTTGCTCCTTTCTCCTACTCCTGGCCCCCTACCCTCAGGGTGTTGGCAATGGGTTGGATGTTATACATGTTTGAGTACTTATCTACTGATTTGAATTCATCTTATCTACTGATTTGAATTGATATATCTACTGATTTGAATTGATATATCTACTGATTTGTATTTACTTATCTACTGATTTGTATTTGCTTATCTACTGATTTGTATTTACTTATGTGCTGATTTATATTTACTTAAATACTGATTTGTATTTACTTATCTACTCATTTGTTCATCTAATGATTTTTTTATTCATCACATTATTTAAATTTAGGGCTTTGTATTTGTTCATCTACTTTTTAAAATTATTTAATCATCTACTGATTTATATTTGTTTATCAACTAAGCTGTATTTTTTTATCTATTGCTTTGTATTTGTTTATCTACTTATTATATTTATTTATCTAATGCTTTGAGTTTACTTATTTAGATGTTGCTATTGTAAATCAACCTAGGATATGAACAAATTTTGTGCTTGCATATATTTGTGTTTCTAATCCTCATGCTTGACCTAATTCAGTAAATTTTGATGCATGTTGAAATAAGATTTAAACTTGTCCATTCTAGCATCCTAATTTGATTTGATTATGTGCTTTGAACCTTGAAACATGCGTGTTAAAGATACATTGAATCCCTATATTGTATGATGTAGATTGATGATAATGTATGAGCTAGTTTGAAATTTTGAAATCAATTATGAATCTCTCCATCCCTAGGTCATACTAATTTAATTATGTGTGTCTTTATCTTGATGATGAACATGCATGGACACTCAAAATGTTGAAATCAATGTTATAGAATATGATACCTAGATTAAATGATGTTACATGAAACCTAGGATATGAATGATGAAACTAGGATTGTAGGTATTGGAATGGCAACATATATACATGTATTTGTTGGCTTAGAAACCCATCCAAGATTTACTCATTAGGAGTAAATCTTGGATAGTCCTCAGTTTGGGACTGTTCTTGAACACCTAACTCACTTAGGATGTAAGTGTATAATGTGTATTGGGTTTTCAAGAAAATGTTGGCAACGTTTCCCCGTTTGTTCTCTAAATACATATGTACTTGGAGAACATCGGGGAAATGCTGCCGAAATTTTATTGAAAACCCAATACACATTATACACTTACTAGTGAGATTAGGTGTTCAAGAATGGGATAGGTGGTACACATTTATTATATATAAGAATGACAACACATGTATATGTTGGCCTAAAGTTTTAACCATGCAAAAACTCTAATATGTTAACCCTAGACCCTAATCTTGTTGTAATATATACTTGTTTTCTCTTTGATCATAGAATGGATAGATCATGGATGTCCATTCGCAATTGCTGCACCCTAGAGTTTATTTCTGGTCTTGACCAATTTATTAGATTTGCCGAGGAACATAGGAAACAACCTGGAGATAGGTTCTACTATCCATGTAGGCATTGCGGTAACAACTTGAAAGTCAACACTGGTGATGAAATCAAAAGTCATGTCATGTGCAACGGGATTATACAAGGCTATACAGAATGGCACTGGCATGGGGAGATTTCCAACCCAAAACCAGTGGATGTCGATAGCAGTGCTTGTGTGGAAGAAGAAATTGCCTCCGAATGATGTAGATGTGAATGAACCAGTTCCAATAGACATCGTTGATGTGATGCTGGATAGTTGTGGGGTAGAGCACACCGATCCACCTCCCATTTTTAGAAACATTGTGCATGATGCTGAGATATCATTATACACAGGTTGTACTAAGTTTATTAAGCTTAGCGCTGTGTTGAGATTGTATAAGCTAAAAGCTAACAATAGATGGAGCGACAAAAGCTTCATGTCATTGTTGTCTTTGTTGAAAGAAATGCTTCCTGAAGGAAAGGAGCTACCAATCTCAACATACCAGGTAAAGAAATTGTTGTGCCCAATGGGAATAGATGCCAAGAAGATACACACATGCTCGAATGATTATGTATTATTTCAAAAGGACTATGTGGATTTGAAAGATTGTCCAAAATGTGGTGCGTCACGGTATAAATTAACGACTTCGGGGGAGTCCAAAACTGGTTCTCCTACCAAGGTGATGTGGTATCTACCTATAATATCACAGTTTCAACGCTTGTTTTCCAATCGGATAGATGCGAAGAATTTGAGGTGGCATGCAGATGTTAAGAAAAATAATTATGGGATCCTACGACATGAGTTTGATTCCCCACAGTAGAAGAAGATTGATCTATTATATCCTGAATTTGGTGAAGAAGTCAGGAATCTAAGACTTGGGCTTTGTACAGATGGGATGAATCTGTACAGGACATTGAGCAGCCAACATAGTACTTGGCCAATCATGCTTGTTATATACAATCTTCCTCCCTGTCTGTGTATGAAAAATAAGTACGTAATGCTATCATTGTTGATATCGGGCCCTAAACAACCTGGAAATGATATCGATGTTTATCTTGAACCTCTGATTGATGACTTAAAGAAACTTTGGGGTGAAGGTGTGATGACCTATGATGGTTCATGAAGAGATACATTTCGTTTGCATGCTATGTTATTTTGCACTATTAATGACTTTCTAGCATATGGGAATTTGTCTGGATATAGTGTCAAAGGAGCTAAAGTGTGTACTATATGTGAAGATAACACTGATTCAACAAGACTAAAACATGGCGGTAAGACCGTATATCTCAGTCATCAAAGGTTTCTTACAAAATTCCATCTGTATCGTAGGAGGCGCAAAGCATTCAATGGATTGAATGAGGAACGGAGTGCACCTAAACCTATACCAGGGGAGGTTGTTTATGAAAGAGTAAAAGACTTTGTCAATGAATTTGGTAAGAGATCACAATGTACTATGGCCACACGGAGTGACAAATCTTTATTCAAGAAGAAGTCAATATTTTGGGATCTTCCTTATTGGAGTTCTTTGATAGTCAGGCATTGTATCGATGTCATGCACGTTGAGAAAAATGCCTGTGATAGTGTCATTGATACTTTGTTGAATATACCAGGTAAGACTAAAGATGGGATAAAATCCAGACTGGACCTATGTGAAATGGGAATAAGGTCAGAATTAACAAAATTACGTGAAATGGGAAATCAGAGAACACACTTACCTCCCGCTTGTTACACATTGTCTAGAAAGGAGAAGAAAGCTTTTTGTGAATGCTTGGTAAATGTTAAGGTGCCACAGGGTTACTCATCCAACATTTGTAGATTGATATCAATGGAAGATCTGAAGTTAATAGGTCTTAAATCTCATGATTGTCACACTCTAATGCAACAAATATTGCCTGTGGCAATTCGATCTATATTGCTGAAGCATGTAAGGTTTGCAATCACCAAACTTTGTTTCTTTTTCAACAGTCTGTGCAACAAAGTTATTGAACCTGATACTCTCGATAATTTGCAAAGAGAAGTGGTTGTTACCCTATGTCAGCTTGAGATGTATTTTCCTCCGTTGTTCTGTGATATCATGGTACATCTTGTTGTTCACTTGACTAGGGAAGTGAAAATGTTGGGACCGATTTTCTTGCATTGGATGTATCCCTTTGAACGATACATGAGCGTTTTTAAAAGTGATGTTCGAAACAGTTATCAACCTAAAGGGAGTATTATTGAGGGTTATGTGGCGAGAGAGGTTATGGATTTTTGCAATGACTTTCTCAGTGGTAATGGCACTCCTGGTAATGACAAGAATATTGATGAGAAATTTGGCAAAGGAATTTTGGGATCACGGGTGAAAGTAATCAGCCGTGAGCAGTTGGAACAAGGTCACTTGTATATTTTACGCAACATGGACGAAGTGAGTGTTTATATCGAGGAACATACCAATTTCATCAAGAGACAATATCCTCGATCCAATACAATGTGGCTTGCTAGAGAGCATAACAAGACATTTATGAAGTGGTTTGAAGATAAAGTTTTACATCAACTATCTCAAACACCAGATGATATTACTAAAACTATCTAATGCCTTGCCTTTAAACCAAAATTGAATGTTATGTCTTATGAAGGGTATGACATTAATGGATTCACATATTACACAAAGCACCAAGATGATAAGAGTGTCGTCCAAAATAGTGGGGTCACCCTTCAAGCGTCGACTATGTTTTTTGCAAGTGCAAAGGATAAGAGTCCATGTGAAGCTAAAATGTCATATTACAGTGTCATTGAAGACATATGGGAGTTTGACTACATAGATTTCAGAATTCCGCTCTTCAAATGTAACTGGGTTGATAACACCAAAGGAGTTATAGTGGATGAATTGGGTTTCACCTTAGCAAACTTTGAAAAGATTGGCGAGAAGGGTGAACCATTCATATTTGCATCACAGGCGAAACAAGTATTTTATATTGATGATCCTGCAAATGATAAATGGTCGGTTGTTCTTCATGGTAAATGGAAGTTCATTAAAGATCCTATAGATGAAGAAGAGTACCATGATAAGTATGATGACTCCAGTCCATTCTCAGTTGGGTTGCCAACACCAGCAAATATTGAAGCTAATGATGACTTCTATGTGCGTGGAGATCACAATGAAGGATTGTTAATTGATAAAAAAATCACAATATTAGAGTCATGTTTATATTTTTTTATATGTTTTGTTTTTTTGAATGTGAACTTTACAATGTGAATTACTTTACAATGTGAATGTGAACTTTACAATGTGAATTACTTTACAATGTGAACTTTACAATGTGAATTACTTTACAATGTGAATGTGAACTTTACAATGTGAGCTTTACAATGAGAATTACTTTACAATGTGAACTTTACAGTGTGAATGTGAACTTTCAGATGGCTGAGCATTCTCCTGATGACCGTGTTGATGATTATCATGAGGGTGAGGACATCAATGCACCGCCTCAAAATGTAAGTTTTAAAAATATATCATATATTTATATCTACATGTCCATTTATAGTTATATCCTATAAGTGTGTTTATTTTGTCAAATTTTAGGTTGATGATGCACATGTACCCTCTGAAGCACTTGAGGCACTTGATGAGCAGCACCAAAAAGTTGACAAGAGAAGGGGCATCACTATGATGAAGAAGTTAATAGCGCAAAGGGGCAATGTACCCAAACTTGTTGTGGATTTTGATAATGCAGGAAATGCAATTGGAGTGAATCACAATTTGTTTGTTTCATATCTTGGGTATGTTACTCGTAGCCATTGCGATTGTAAGATATATTCTTTGCATAAAGTTCCTAAGGGGAAGAAAGACATAATATGGAAGGATTTATTCGTGAGTTATTATTAATTTGCAATTCTATTTTGTAGATTACTAATTTTTTGGATACTAGTTAATAACAATTCTATTTTGTAGAGTATATTTGAATTGGATGAAAAGCTGCATCGTAAATGCGTGATGCAACACTGTGGGAGAGTCCTAAGGAACTATAGGACAAATCTCACCCGAGAATACATAAAAGAAGGTGACAAGAGGAAGAAGACAGCCACTGAACAGTGGAACTTCCTGGACCAAGAAGAATGGGATGCGTTTGTTGCTTCAAGAAAAACTGATGAATTCAAGGTATTAGGCGTCACTCCCAATTTAATTAATATAGTTGTATTCACCTATTCAAGATTAACATTTAGTGTTACTAACCAAATCATTAATGTGCATACTAACTAGGCCCTCAGTGAGGCGCAAAAAGCAAGGCGTGCACTGAATGTGCATGACCACACAATGGGTCCAAAGGGGTATGCATGCATTCACTAAAGACTACAGGCTGAGTCTACTGCTGAGACTACTGCTACTTAGGAGTCCACTACTATAGGTACCACACCTCTACCTCGCCATGATGTCTAGATAGCTGGGAGGCAAAATAATAAGGGAGAAATAAGGAAGCCCGCAACTGCTGAGGCGGCTACAAAAATGGTAAAATACAACTCTTAGAGCAATCGTTTGAATATTGATTATTTATGGTGTTACTTAATTACAAATTTTTGTTTTGGCGATTAGCGGGAGCTGCACGAGCTGAGGAAACAAGGCAAGTTCATCCCTGAGGGCACAAGGGATGAATTGACAGTTGCTCTGGGTAACCCAGAGCATCCTGGACGTGTTAAGGCTGCAGGCGCTGGTGTGAGCATCAAAGCGTTCTTTGGGCCATCCCAGCACAAACATGTCCCAAAAGTGCGAATTTCACAAGAAGAGGTAACCTTGTCTTTCTTTATAATATTGCTGTAAAAGAGAATTCAATAATCAGAAGCTAACATTTCTTTGATCCATGTATAGGTAGATAAGATAGTTGATAGGAAAATCGAAGAAGCAATGAGCAAGTGGCAGGCATCTCTGACTGCCACTCAGCAGACAGTACCTATGGCGTCCCACTCTACTCCTACTGCAGAGGTTGGGAGTAATCCTGTAGACCCAACACCTAGCACATCCGTTGTAAGTATTTTTGTGACATAGTAACTAGTCTTTTCAAGATGATATGTTTGCAAGATGATATGTATATATGTATATAACATTCTTTACACAAAAATTTGTAGGGATTGAAGCCATGCCATCTAAAAAGTGAAGAATTTGTCATTGCAGAGGTGTCGGCTTACCCATCCCTACCAGGGGAAATGTTTCATGGGTCTCCATTACTAGCTGGTTGGGTTTGTGTGAGCCTAGTACATATATTCCCCAATTGGATGTATCTTCCATTGCCATATGCCCACCCAGATTGTGAAACGCTTGGTGAGGCAGAAGGCGGAGTGATATTGTGGCCAAAAGTGGATGTCCTCTATACTGAAACTGTATGGTAAATTTACATTACATTAAATTGTTAGTGTGTGTATATGATGTCAATTGATCTGAAATCATATATATATATATATACAGGTTAAAAAGAAGACACTCATAGCATCTAGGCCGCCACCTCCACCTCCTACATTACCAAGTTGGGTTCCATAGGACCTACCTGTCCCGTTAGGTCCTAATTGTAGGGGTATGGCAATATGGTTAGGCGAACATGATATAAATTGCCCTATAACTATTTCTATAGATGCGGATGTTGCAGGTCAATCATACAAAAATAAACTATTTATACAAGATATTTTGGAGTTATTTCGATATGATTGGCTGAATACATCTGTGATAGAGCTATGGATAAGGTGAGATCTTCTTTATACATCCATATACCTTGTGTAGGATCTGGTGATCTAGTTTCTTATTTATTAATGCATATGTAATCCATGTTTTGCAGCTACTTAGATAAGATATGTGCAGATTTTTCATTCGAACATGTAGGACGTTGATTCCATATTTGATTAGTCCAGTAGCTAAAGACCATCCGTCAGTTCAACAATACTGCTGTGATACTTTTACAAATTTTGCTCAAAATAAGAAGACAGTGATAATAGCTCCATTCAATGTGGAGTAAGTTTACTTTGCTTATAATTTGGACTTAAGAAAATTACATTTTTATTGTGGATTTTGAATTATTAATTTTTAACTTTTTTTACCTCTAGTGGTATGCATTGGGAGTTACTAGTTATTGTCCCTGATACGTTCACTGTCTATTATCTAGATCCTAAGGGGACTAAATTGAATTCAAAATATGGACACACAATGAAAATGGCATTATTCCGGTGAAAAATATTTTATTTTCATATACGTTAACATATGTTATTACATTACTATTTAATTATGCAATGTACTGTGTTACATTCACATGTAAGGGTTTAGAAGAGTTCAAAAAGGCCAGAGGAAAGGTCCCCAGGAAAAGAACCAGCCAATAATTTGGAATAACGTGGAAGTAAGTTTCCGACTGCAATGTATATATTATTTATGTGAAAAATGCTTAATTAGTTGTATTTTTTAATATTTTATGTTTCAATTTATAGTGTGCTACACAAGACAACGGATGGGCATGTGCATACTATGTGATGCGATTTATGCACATGATTATCAAATATGCCGCAGTGGACATCGATACCATTCCTGAGGTATCACATATAGTCTCATTAGATAATATGAAATATATCAATCTTATTTATATATTATTAATTATATATATAAATCATTCTCTTTGCAGGTATTTAAAACTGACCACACTACAGGAAAGGCCTTACCAGATGTACATGCTCCCTATACGATGGAAGAATTAAATGATGTAAGAGAAGAATGGGCAACAACCATACAAGTAGTGGGGTTTTTAAAATATAATTGGGATGCTGATAGCGAATAATGACTAAAGAATGATATTTTGTAAATGAATTTCTAAATTATAATGTGTGAATGTTTCCACATGTCTGAATGTTTCTACATGTGTCTGAATGTTTCTACATGTGTGAATGTGAAAATGAATGAACCTACTGGTTGCTATATGAATGTTTCTACATGTATGAATGTGAAAATGAATGGAACTGCAGATTGCTACATGAATGTTTCTACATGTGTGAAAATCAAATGGAACTGTAGGTTGGTAAATGTGTGAAAATTAATGTTGTTAATTTTGTAGGTTTGGGGCATGTTGTTGGCTGATATCAATGGATGTCATAAAACTTGTAGTTCATAACTGAACTGCAGGTTTCTCATCCTGTGACCAGCCACAGCAGGCCTGCAGACTGACTGATAAGAAAAAAACATGAAATAAGCATCAATTATTTGTTTAAAATCGATGAAAAATGATTACAACATCAGATAAATAATTATAACTGATGCCTAATGCATGTGATGTGGCGTTAGTTATCAATAATAAACTGACGCTGATGGTTCTGGCGTCAGTTGCCCTACTAGTAACTGACATCGATTTCCCTAATGAGGCCAGACACCACGGCCGTGCTGGACAACACAAGTCGTGGCAGCGGGCCATACACCACGGCTGTGCTGGCTAGCACGGCCGTGGAAGAAGAGGCTAGACAACACGGCAGTGGCAGCGGGTGAGATGGCATCGATTATCACTAATAAACCGACGCTGATAATGCCCCAGATGGCATCCTTTCTGTGGCGTGAAGGTTTATGGCGTCAGTTTCAAAAATAATAACCGACTCCTATACTCCCATGTTGGTGCGTTTTTGGTGGCACACGAAGGGTTGTGGCGTCAGTTTGAAAACCGACGCCTAACAGTTGGCCTTTTAGTGGTGCCCACATAGGTGTCGCATTAAAACTGACGCGAAAGACCTTAAATAACTGACACTAAAGGCCGGTTATGTACTGGTGAATAGAAGCCAATTGCTTAGATCATGGCGTGGATAAAGATGTTGAAGATCTCTAAACCTCTCCCATGTATCATACAAGGTCTCTCCATCCCTTTGAGAATAATTGATGAGTTGACTCCTCAGCTGTAAAGTTTTTCTAGGTCGAAAATATCTTACCAAAAAGACCTGTAGAAGCTCCTCCCAAGTGTTGATTGACTTCTTTGGCAAAGTATAGAGCCATGCCTTGGCTCTATCTCTAAGAGAGAATGGAAAAAGTATTAGGCGCATCCCATCAATAGGAACACCATATATCTTTATGGTGCTTAGCAACTATAGAAATTCAACAATGTGGAGGTTTGGATCCTCCATTGGTGTCCCTCCAAATGCATTCACCTGTAGCAATTGTATGATGGCTGGGATGATAGAAAACTCCTCTGCCTCAAATTCTGAAATATTAATAGGCCCAATCATGTGCATTGCAGTTGTACCAAAGTAGTCCTTAAGAGGAATGCCATCCTCCTTGACTAGTTCTTTATGTGGATCCAGAGGATTAGGTGGATGTGGCGTAGATGGTGGTGGTGTATGTGGTATGGTTGAAGGTGGTGGATATGAGAGTGTGGAAGAATGTGGTATGGGTGTTGGAGGTGTATATGATGGTGGTGAAGTAGGTGTGAATGATGGTGGTGTGGATGAAGGTGGCATGGGTGAATGTTGTTTGGATAATGGTGACATGGATGATGGTTGTGTGGGTTGTGATTCCTTCATACATGTTTGGGTTTCACTCCTTCTTTCTCCATGAGGGCTGTAAACAATGTGTTCATTTTCTGAATGTAGAGATATGCACAGTTCAAGGATTTTTTTTATGAACACCCCATATGCTCCTGCAAATAAACAAGGTGAGTGAGATACAAAAACAAACATGGAAGATACAACAAATTATGATGGTCATGATGATTTATGATTTATGGATATGATGGTGGATATGAAGGTTGTGATCTAGTCTCATTTACTTATCAACAACTCTTACTCTAACAGGAATACCGATGCTCCCCGAAAACGATGCCAAAAACTTGTTGGTTTGTTACACTAACGAGTTTCAATCATAAGAATGATATTTTACTCAACTAGCTATTTCCCACAAGTATACGAGAGTAGTTGTAGTCAAGGTCGAACACAAAGAGCGTTGGTTAGCTAGATGCAAGTGTTATGATTTTCAACAATCTAGATCGTTGTATACAAGATGATTGGATTAGAACAACTAAATTACAGATTTAAAACAAAATAATAAATTATCACTTAATAAAGGTTAAGATTCAGATTTAGGAAGAACCTAGACTTGGGATTTCACTATCACATCATAGCTTATATTAAAATACGAATTTAAACATGTTAATTAACTTGTAAAGGAGGTTTGTAGTCATCACTCACCTCCTAGTGAAGTGATGACGATTCTAACTCCATACATCACTCTCGTGTATGTATTTCATTTCGAATCACAAACCTTGCTCCTCAACTTAATCCCAGCCACTCTCGCGGTCAAGGACAAGTTGCCAAAAGTGTAACTCCATACTCTCAAACACATCTTCTCAGATTATGAAAGAAAGCATAAAACATGAAAGTATGATGGCCAATCACACAAACAAGCATTTCAGATCTGAAACAACTCTTGGAACATGCAAGCAACTAACATTTAGTACAAAATTCATATGTTCATACAAGCTATGACATGAGAATTACTCTCCCATGTCCAAGATTCAGATTCTACTCATCCATGGCTAGAGAAAGAAGGTACAAGCAACAGAAAACATCAAAGGACATAGTAAAAGAGTAGAAAGAACTAGTATGTCCGTGAGAAGTAGTAGAACGAAGAAGAACTCCAGCTAGAAGTCAAGCTCCATCCGTTCTTGCTGCACTTTCTCCATATTTCTTCACTCCCAAGCGATTGGAAGAGGAAGAAGAAGATCCTTGCTACAAATAGTGAAGAAGAAGGAAGAAGAAGAGGGTTCTCTCTCAAGTAGCCACCTCCTATCTCCCTTGGTCTCCTCCAACTTCTCTTGGACTCCCTCTAGTCAAGTTGCCCTCCAAAAGCTTATGCAATAACTGAAGTTTGGATCGAGTTCTGGGAGGTTACACGACATGTCTTTAATAAAACACGGTGTGTTGCTGCAAATCTGGAGTTCTGCATTCAAATTATGCACTGAGACACGGGGTGTCTTTAATATGACATGTCGTGTCTTTTTAAGACACGACGTGCCTATAAGTGACATGGCGTGTCAATGGCTGTTCTGGGCTACTGTGTATTCTGCTCATAACGTACGACGTGTAGGACAGTTTTACACACTGTAAAAAGTGGTATTTGTGCAGTTTCAAACCCCAAAACATGTAGATATTTGAGGAGTGATCCAGTAAGTGATAATATAATATATTCCTCATAATTCCATTGCAAAATGTAGTACCTACAATCCAAATCATGAGACAAGTAAGAATAGCTAAAAATACAGAATCTAGCATGAATGAGAGTGTTAATTGAGTCAAAATAACATGTATATGCAACCAAACATACCGTTCCTATCTCTATATCATAAGAAGAAACTATTCACCTATTTCTATCAAAGAGATCTGAGTTTATACATTTAGACGCCTATTTAGGTTTGTATTTGCAAGAAAAAACTTTGCTAGGTAGTCTGGAGGTCTCTTTTCTTGTACATGAAAGTGTTGTTTTAATGTAAACTTTAATATTTGCTCTGCTAAAATCTATCCCATGGATTTTTCCTTATAAGAAGTTATTATTACTCTAATAAATATAGACTTACTTGTTTCTCTATTTTTTCAGGGCATCATGACCATTCCAACAACTTTGCGATTCAAGTATATCAATAGAGGAAAGAGCATAATAGCAAGAGGAATGATCAAGCACATGAAGACCATTAGTAATAATGAGCATAATGGAGTTGAAGAATACAATACCAATGAGAACACGATGAAGCACCTGAATAGGAACCATGATTCTAAGCAAAACAAATTCATGGGACTCTGACACCAATTTGGATCTGGAGGTTATTGATAAGGTGCCATTTTATGGATTGATCAAATTTGTAGTTCCTAAATTTTCCCCTATTCGGTACATGAATATATGTCACCGTAAGGCATGCATAGTTCCTAAATTTATTCACCATAAGGCATGCATAGTTACTGAATTTATTCCTATTCCTTCAACTGATTTCAACTCTAATACATTCATCTTGTTTTCATACTACCACACTCTAGCAAATTTGATGTTCAACTGATCACAACTTGTCTTTGGTGTCATTAAGATATGTGAGCATCACTGAATTGGACTGAGCAACCTTCCAATTCTACTGCTACATCTTCTACACTACAAGCTTGAATTTCTAGAGCTCCATGTTGGTGTACTCAATGATCACATTCCTCTTATTGATCATCATCAGTAAAGAAGCATTGTTCTTGAGGAGTTGGGCGTTGTCCTTCTAATAAAAAAGGCTAAGTTCATGAATGGATTTGAGGATTGAATCTGCCTAAGGGGATCGGTGTTGGTTATGTCCCTCTCAATGAGATCCGTATTCTCTAGCAAACAAATTGATTGAGTGTTGACTAATGTGTTGGTGTTGCTATTTAAATAATGTATCTTGATCCCTTTCACGTCAATCATGCATTGTACTCCATCTACTATTGACCTCCACTATGTAATGAACCATTTTTATGTAAAATAGAAAAATAACATTTTGAAATGTTGTTGTTTGGTTGTTTTGTCTTATAAAATCATATAGATTATTAAAATGGTATTTTTGCTTCACAATAATTTAAAATGTATTATTTAACAATATAGAAACATTATCTAGAAACATTGAATATGTCTATTGCAAGTGTATTGCATGGGATAGTAAGTGTATTTCATGGGATAGTAAGTGTATTTGTGAAGGCCATAGAACCATTATAAGATTTCTCTTCATAGATGTATTAAACCCTTTTGTGAAGGTTAAAAAATCCTTTAGAATTGCATTTGTGAAGGCCAAATTATCTCATGAATGTATTTGTGAAGATACTTTTGTGTGGGACTTTTTGTGAAGGATTGTCCTTCATCTGATTCTTTTTATGAAGGTTTCTGTAACGATATCATTTTCCCCCGATTAAGGAAGGCCAAAAAGGTGAGAGCCATTACCTAAATTTTTTTCCTAAGGATCTAGATTTTAAACAAATAATAATCAATATAAAATAATTTCCATTAATTCAAAATCATTGTTTACACGTTGTTCCTCCAAAACATACATAACTTTCCATCATCAGAATTGTACATATGAGAACTATATGAGAAGAAGTGTATATCCAATCCTCCTTATTAGTTAACTTTAATGTCTTCAAGTATATTCAGTTGATTATCATGTCCATCGTATCTCGATATCACCTTATCTAGCATGTACCTAAAATGCCTTGAAACAAATGCACAGAATAGTATAACAAGTTATACTATTACATGGGGTGCATTCAAAAGTATGCAAGTAAACTAACAACATATATTCCATCAAATAGTTGCAAATAAGAAATGCCATTTTCTTCACATATTATTTCTTTATGTGATACTCTTAGTGGCATTATAATTGAATAGAAAGTAAATAAAGATCCAACAATTTAGTTGTTCAATCCTTGAGAAACACTAAAAAAACACCGACAAACTAATATGGGTAAGCATAGGCGTAACCACATACAATAATGGTGAATCATGCATATCTTACACTCATTAAGAATATTATCCAACCAAGTAAGCAAATCAAGCAATCAACTTTAGTATGCATGCATGTAACTCCTAAAGTGTCACCATCACATTAAATATATTAAACCCTACTTGAGTCCTAATATAGGGTTTTAGGGTTTTGATGAGGAATAAGGGTGTAAACCTTATTGCCATTGTATGTCCCTAATTACTATATCCAATCTACCATTTTATTATGATCACTTGGATTAGTCCGAGTTCATTCGAATTGTCATCTTTAACGCCAAAACCCTAATTCTTCATATACATGATTATTTACATTAGAAACCCTAATTCTACATCATTATGATCATGATCATGCTAAGTCATCATTATGTTCCATAATATCAAATAATAGCATTAAAGAAGAATTTTTCATGCTTTCAACATGTTAATACTTAAAAACTAGGGTACTTAAACATGTACCCATTGGTAATTTTAGAAATCCCTTTATTAGTGGATTTCCACTCTTTCTTTGTCCAATATTAATAAATTATTGGAACAATCAAATAGACAAAATCTATTACATGTGAAGTATTTGCACTTTCAAACCACGGTTTCCACATAGAGAACCATCTTTCTAATATGTCCTTCATATTACATTATTTGCAAACAAATATATTAAAAAAGGGGGAAAACCAGGTTATAACAGTTTCAATGTACTTTTGTGAAGGATTCATCCTTCACAAATAGCCCTCATTCTTGTAGTAGTTCTAATTGACTCTAAATTATACTTTGCTTCATGATGAAACCCTAATTGTGGCTATGAACTATTTTCCCCACTTTTGTGGTGGATGTTTTATATTGTCCATTTATATGATGGCAACCTCATTAGTTCTATTCATTTGTCTGAACTTTTACTTGCCTCCACATTTTGCATGCTTTGTGATTCAATAATCCTAGATTTATGTAAGTAATTTGGTTTTTATTGGGTTATGTGCCCTTTATTTTTGGGATGGAGGTTATGTGCTCCATACCTAGGTTTTGTGCCCACTTTATATATATTTAGGAGTTTGGATATGTGATTTAGTCTATCAAGTTTTAAGATTATAAACCTTAGCCGCCATTGTTATTTATATTTCACTTGTGCTATGTTTATCTCACGTGCATGCATGTTAAATATTATTGTGTTGGGTTTTGTGACCTAAATTCTTTATATGTGCTTTTAGGCATAACTCTTATGTTTTTATTAATGGCAAGTATTCTCCTTGATTATCATCTTATTCCATTCTTGTTATATTCCACTTGGGTAGTACTTTCCTCTTATATGGGAAGACTTGTGCATTTGATGTCCTTTATTCCTTATATTGTTCACATTCCAGATTAATATGCTCATACATAATTTCATGCTGATAATTTCCATCTTTTTCTTCTCTTATGGGGTATGCTTCCAACCCCTAGGTAGATCCAAGGTGGATAGATAGCCATCTGTTGATCGTACGCTTTAGTTTTTTTCACATGTATCACCATGTGTGGAAAAGGATGGTGATAATAGAATCAATGTAATAGTTAGATCTTTTTATTTTCTGCTACTAAACATTTGGTCTAATATACCTCTATTTGGGAGATGAAAATTTACACCTATTACAAAATATATTTTTGGTATGTTTGGGATAGAGATTTTATTCCTCAAATTTATTAGGGAGTGGATCCCCTCTTCGGTTTCAATCCTTACAAGATGGTATCAGATCCATAAGCAGTCATTTCAATCCTTACAAGATGGTATCAGATCCATAAACAGTCAATCAATCTAACTATTTTCAATCTTATCTCCCTTAGGATGTTTACCTTTTCATTAAGTCACTTATACCTAGTATCCTTTCCTTGAGCAGGCATACCCTTATGGATAGAGATAACTCATATGTTGATAACCTAGCTGGTTTTGAGACTCCCCAGAACCCAAAGTACATAATGCATAGGATGGATCCTCCTTTTACCCCTCTAGTGTCTCAAGTTACCCCTACCACATGAAGTTAGCCCTTAGTGGGTCATGATAACCCAACATCTACTATTGCTGATGTGGGTTCTGGCATCTCTCTTGTATAAGAGTTAGCCTTGTTGAGACAATTCCTCACCACAACTATGGTGGGAAAGTTGAACATCCCTCCCATGTCTGATAAGACAAAGGAGTATTTGTTGACTGATTTCATGAAGATAAGACCACACTACTTCAAGGGTAAAGGGAAACTATAGATGGTCACTAAGGTCGATGATTGCGTTTTAGATATAGAGAGGACGTTTGAGGGTATGGCATGCCCTACTCATCAGAAGGTCTGGTTTTCCTATTATGTGTTGTATGGATCGGCTCATGTTTGGTGGAATGGAATAGCTCAAACCCATGACACTTCATCTTTGGCTTGGAAACAATTCTTGGCACTCTTTCATGAGAAATACTGCTATTCTTAGAAATAAGGAAGTTAAACTCTATAGTTTGAAGCAAGGTTCCCTATTTGTTTCCACATATGTGCAAATATTCCTGTTGCTTGAGCTACTGGGTGCAGATCGTAGGGTTGATATGTTTTTACAAGGACTCAACTACAATGTGGGTCGTTTTCTTACCCCACAACTTCTGCTGACTTTCAACAGATGGTTGATAAATCTTTAGCTATTGAGTATTATCCAAGATATCAACCTAACGCTCATGACAAGAAGAGGAAGTCACTAGGTGATGATTAAAGGAGGTATAGGTGTCCTAAGTGTCATGATTATCATCCTCTTGGGAACTGTTCTCATGTTGGAACTCAAGGAAAACCCCAACCCAACTTCCAAGTTGTATGCCATCATTGCAATGAGCCCAATCATATCTGACCTAGATGCCCTCAACTTCACAATGAATGTGCACCAGCTCAACAACAACAACCTCATGCACCCCCTCAAAATAATGGCAATAATGTAAGAAGACTTGTTGAAAGACGTGCTGGAAGAGTCTTTGCTTTGTATGGCCGAAGTTTATGAAGAAGATCATGTTGAAGGTAACCCATAATCTCTTATTTAGACTTTAAAGATATGTTTTCCATTTTGCATGATAACTTTGAGGATGAGAGTGATGAAATGCATGGATTGTGGGTGGACTATTCTTTGTACCTATAGGGTTGCTTGATTTATTAGGTTAAACCTTTTAAGGGGTGGAGAATAGATGTTTGATAAAATATGGATGATTAAATTTAGAAGATGAAATCCTTTTAAGGGGAGGACTTTTGTAATGAACCAAAACCTAAGATCCTACCCAATTGCATAGGATAGTGTATTGGTGTCTTATATTTGACAAAACAAGGATAAATTTTACCTTAACGAATCATATTAATACATATAACATATTATGCGACAATAGGTTCTATAATCAACATCACATATTTACATAATAACTTAAATATATTCTAATATGTAAGTTAATTCATGAAGTATTTACATATATTTCCTTTTCTAAATAATATTCACATAATGATTAAATAAGATGGATAATGTATTTAAAAACATGTATTAGTATAACAATTGGAATATTCATGTGCGGTCACCTAGGTTAAAGTGTAATTAATGGGATAAATATGCTAAACAAGTAAAATATGGAATTTCATGCATAATAATCAAAGGTAAATCTTTTGGTACTAATGTGAGGATAATGGAACTCTAAAATTATAAATAATGAACATAATACTTTAATTTTATAATGATGATGGGCCTAAAACTATAATTGTATTAGAAATCATAGATGAAAATCTCAAAAGTGAAATATAATGGTAAAATTGTGATATTTGGTCCCAATTATCTTGGGTACCAAGCTTCACTTTATTTGAACAATAATAACTATCCTAATTTTATTTAGAATAGAAAATAGGAGAAAAGGCCAAAAGTGTTGAATAAATTATTAAATGTCTTCAAAAATGGAAATAAACCCCAAATTCGGATTTCAAATACTAAAGTTTGTCTATGTGTGAATTTTCACATTAATTGGACAATCTTAGTTATCCTAGTTTTATTTCTAAGAGAGAATATGACGTAAAGTTCAAAATATTAACTAAAATAGTAAACATTCCCAAACGGGAAAATTAATGTCAAAATCAGACTCATGTTTTAGGTTGCTTGTATACCAAGTTTGACATCTTTTGAGTGTTCCTAGATGCCTCCAATTCATTATGGAAAGGAAATATATGACATCATCTAAAAATATTAAATGAAATACTAAAAGTCTTCAAAAGTAAAAGCTAATCTCAAACTGAATCTACATTCCTTAATTAGTATAAGGAGCCAAATTTCATATTAATTGGGTAATCTTTGCACCCAGAATTTGATTTGAAAAGAAAGAACATAATTATATATCCTCACTTTATTCAGTTTCCGATTTGGCTAAGGTTTCAGATTAATTATCTATGATGAGTTGTTTTCCATCTTTGGTTGATTCCACACATGATGTGGGTCACCTGATCTAAATCTAATGAAGCCAAACCCATCTCCTACCACATGTAGGAGGGGTGTGCGTGAATAGTGCCACCACACTGGTATTTCACAGATATCTTGCTTGATTCTTGATCTTTCTTGAAGATTTTATTCATTGAAAATGTGAGCGAATCTGATACAAGATGAGCCATAATTTGAGTCCTAGTTTCATTCCTTCAGGATTCACCTAACCTTTCTCTTCAAGTCTCTTGACCCCCCTACTCCCAAATCCCTAGAACCAAACCCCACCTATAAATACTAGTACCAAGATCACCTCTGTCTCCATGGTTTTCAATCTCTCATAACAATTTTGTCCAAGAGTCCTCGCATAGACACCACCAATCAAATCTTGTTCGTGCTGACAAACCCCATCACTACCATCAACACCCTCGACCTACCACTCAATTGAACTAAGTGTAAGGTTCTTAAAAACCCTTTCTTCTATTTCATTTTTCTATTTTGGCTTGAGAGTCGCCCCTCATGATTTCCCCAATTTTCTACCAACTAGTTCAAGATACTTCACACAACCATTGTGTGTGTGTGATGGGAAAGAGGATGATTTTCCCTATATTTTTTCTTCCCTACCCCTTGTTTCCTTTTCATGTTTTATTTTACCGCTAGGGGAAAAGTAGTCATTTTACCATGGACTTGTGTTCTTTGCTTCGTTGAATTGCATGCCTTGCTAGTTGCTGACACAACAAATTAGCCTCCATTAATTGCATCATCTTGGCAGACCAATCTCACATTTGTGGATATTGTTTGATTTCATGCATTTTATATGTTTTCCTATTGCTCAGAACTTCAAAAATATATAAATAATTCTATAGTTATCCAAAAGTTACACAAAAATACTTGTTGGAATAAAAAAGTATTCTATATCAAAATAAAATTATTTCATAGCCAAAAAAAGATCATATTAAGAATGGTTAATCTAAGGTTTATAATATGAATACTAATTAGTGGTTTGTATATAAAAATCTATGTTAGGTGAACACTTGGAAATGCGGTTTGGGATTTGGCAAGATGACAAACATATTGAGGTATGTGGCATTCCTTATTATTCATATTGAGCAATCACCCACTTTCTATCTTTCTCTTGGTCCTATGGACAAAATATCTGACACAAGTTCTCTCTCTCCTAAGAATTTATTTCATGTGAAAGACTCTATGTTGATCTTGTGATCATATTACTCTGTTGGTTATTCTTATTGACTCTAAATTATAGATTGGTTCATGACAAAACCCTAATTTTGACTATGAACTATTTTGCCCACTTTTGTGGTGGATGTTATATATTGTCCATTTATGTGGAGAAACCTCATTGATTAAATTCATACGATTGTACTTTTACTTGCCTCCACATTTTGCATGATTTGTGATTCAGTAGCACTAGAGTTATGTAAATACTTTAGTTTTTATGGGGTTATGTACCCTTTATTTTTGAAATGTAGGTTATGTGCCCCATACCCAGGGTTTTTTCCCATTTATATATATTTGGGAGTTTGGTTATGCTCCGTACTCTATCAACTTTTAACATTATGAGACTCAACATAGATTGTTATTTATATTTCTCTAGTGCTATGTTGATCTCATGGGCATGCATGTTGAATATTATTCTGATGGGTTTTGTGCCCTAAATTCTTTATATGTGCTTTAGTGGAACAACTCTTATGTTTTTATTAATGGAAAGTATTCTACTTGATTATCTTATTGCTATTATTATTCTATTTATATCCACTTGGATAGTACTTCCCTCTTCTAGTTGAAGAGTTGCACATTTGATTTCCTTTATTCTTTATATTGCCCATATTCCTAATTAATATGCTCATACCGACTTTGATGCTGATGATTTCCATATTTTTCTTCTCTTATGAAGTATGCTTTCAACCCCTAGGTAGAGAGAAAGGAGGAGAAAACCAAGGTTGAACAAGACAACTTCAAGAGTATCTGAACCTTTTTGGGAGATAGATTTGACATGGTTAAATAACCCTCTGCTGATCCTATGCTTTATTTAGTTTTCATATGTATCACCCTGTGTCGTGAAGGATGGTGATTATAGAAATCAATTAATAGTTAGATGTTTTATTTTACACTACTAAACATTTGGTATTATATACCTCTATCTGAGAGATGAAAAGTCACATCTATTCCAACATATCCTTTAGGTGTGCTTGGGATTAAAGATTTTATATCTCAAACTAAGTAGGGAGTGGATCTGTTACAACCCCAATTTTGGGTTCTTTTGGTGAGAAATGTAATTTATCATATTAGAGATGTTGGAACAAATAATGATATAATTTGTTTCGAATAAATGAGTTTCGTTTACAATAGCCTTGATGATTGTGTTGTGGGATTTATTGGCTATTGGGCCCAAATAATAAGAAAATTCAATTAGTAAATGAATAGTTGAATATTTGAGAAAAGAAAAATGTGGAAACCTCTAGAAGGCAAATCCAAAGAGGGATTTCGTGCCTCTTGGGTTCCAAGGAGTCTAAACTTGCATAGAGAATGCAATAAGAAAAGAAAAAGATCAATTAAGTATTTCTTTATTAAGAAAGAAATTGAAAACAATGATAAATGTGGGAAAGAAGTGAAAAGAGGCATAATTGAGTTATCCTTGGTGGATTTTCATATCCATGAGATTTCTAATATTAAAAGGAATTCCAATAAGGAAAATAAAAGAAAAATAAAGAGAAATCCTCAAAAAGAGATATTTTAATGAAGAAATAAAAAGACAAGGAATATATGTGAAAGAGACATAAATAAAAGGATAAAAGCAAGTAGATATTCCCCGATGAGGGAATCCATGCCTTGAGGATTTCTTGAGGTCCAAGGGACCCAAGATAAAAAGATAATGGCAAAGGGAAAAGGATTACTAAATTAATTTGGTTTAATTAATGAGATAACTTGGGAGAGAAGGAAGACTTCTCATCCATTGCAATTTGATTCCCAAATTTTGTATATAGTTAGATAATGCCAAGAAAAACCTTCCCTTAAAATTTGATTTAAAAAGGAGCAAGGGTTTGGGAGATACAAATTTCTCAAGATTTTTCCAAAATTGGGAAATTATTCTGAAATAGGGAAAATAGGTTTCCTTTTGTTAGAACGCGAGCTTTGAGGATCACTGGATCTCAATCCAACGCTGGTCACTCATCTCCTAAGTCCCACACAGACTTGGAAGTTGCAAGTTACATGGAGGATTTCCCTCTCCAATTTCCTTGTGATCCAGGGTAATTGCGAGCCAACAATGTTTTCCATTGAATTCGGGAGACTTTCCCAAGTTGAACAAGCCTGACTTTGTGGGGATCATGCGCTGGAAGGGAGTTTTCCCCAAACTTGGATTGCACGCCAACCCTACCTATATAAGGAGGGGGCTACCCATGACACCCACAAGTACACAAACCATTTGTGCAAGTGCGAGGGATGACAATGCGTGGTCTAGCACGTTCTATTGGTAGAAACACCTCGACTTTCACCTCCAACCTAGAGCCGCTTCCCGCCAGAGAGGGGGGCTTCTTCGTCCCGTCAACTGAAGCCGACACTGATGAATCTAAGGGCACCCTCGAGTTCAGTGGGGCTTGGCGGTGGTGCGGCGGTCTCCACTAGAGGCTGGGGGAGCAAGTTGCCCAGAGTCAACCCTAAGGTTGACCACGGCAAGCCTGGATCGCGAACCAGGGGAAATGCAAGCTTGAAGATGATAAGAGACGCTTATACTAAACTACCCCTGTGGCGTCTTCAGTAAGGTAAGGGCATGCTTTTCCTTTGGCTCCCTTTTAATCGCAAGATAAGGCGCATACGTCCCTGGCCGTTGGATCCTGAGTGGACCAGTTCCCACGGATCTAATGATCCTAGTTTTTTCTGTAAATTGCTAATAATCAATAGAAAGGGATTTTCTTACAAAAATCATATCTTGAGCTAGAAAACTCGGATGAGAAAAGTTTATACATGAAAATTGATCAGAAAAATACGAGGAATAAGTTAAAAATGGTTTTAAAGCCTAAATTTGTCTCTTTTAACATAAGTGTAGTATTTTGATGAAAAAGGTGTTAATTTGTGGTTAGAAACCCTAATTGTTAATCAAGGATAGATTCAATATTGCAATTGGGTTAATTAAAGCATGGTTAACTTGTTTAATGATAAATATAGATTTTAACCTATTTTGAAGATGAAATTGCAAAGTTTAGGGCTTAAACCTAATATGATGATTAATATGCTTAGAAACCCTAAGTAAGAGAAAAAGAAAAAGAAAAATGCTTATAATCCAAAATTAGGGTTTCATGTTGCTAAAAGATGATCTTAGGATCTTAATGGAAAATAGGATGAGATAATTAGGGTTTGATGGATATTTTGATAAAAGTAAAGTAAAAATGGTAAAAAGAAAGTGAAACCCTAATTATGGTCAAAACCCTAAAAAGGGCTAGTAACCCTAGGGCACGATTAGGCCTATTAGACTGGAATACCATGATCCATGATAGAAAAATATTGGATGTATATTTCAGGACTGAATTGTGTGCTTGCTTACTTGATTCTGGATTACTTGATTGATTAGATTATTCTTGCACCTGAGTCTGCCTGACAGGTATTTGGTTAATTATGAATAACCGCCTTAGTTTCTCGAGGATTTTTTGGATGGTTAATCGCATTGAATGAAAATTATCAGTTTGGATGTTCATACTTGCAAATCATAAAGTCACTATGATTATCACGTTAATAATAGAAGTATGTATTCTCACACCTACATGCCACCCTGATGGATGATGCCAAAGGTCAGGCCCAGATGGGTAGACCAATGGGCACCATGAGTGGTGACCCCAGGCACCAAGCTCGGGAATGAGAAGGTGGCCTATGATATTGAATGACTAACGAACACTATAAAGGGTGACCCCAGGCACCAATCTCGGGATTGAGAAGGTAGCCTTAAGTCATTGGCAAAAGAAACCCTAAGGTGGGTATGCCAGGGTTAGGGAAAAAGTGGTGGAGAATGTCATCCTGAAAAGCATAAATTGGCTTGTTAATTAACTTGATAGTGATAATTAGATTGTTATCCATATGTGCAAACTTTTGGTTGTCCCCACATACCGATATATTTTGATATGCTGACCGAAATTTTGTTTGTCGACGTTTTAGGTATAAGTTTGAAAAGCACAAACAGTAAAGTGACACATCGTGAAAATAAGAAGTAAAGTACAAGGAGGGTTAGATAGAATAATTCAAGTGTGGATAGATGGTTTTCCAAAGTTTTCAAAAGGTATGCAAAGTTTTATTTTATACCAATTTTCAATTTAGTTGGTAGAATTTCATAATTAGTATTAATTAATTGTCGAACCTTTGATCCGGGTATTGGATAACGGCTCTGACCTTTCGGTCTCCCTTAAATGGGGATTATCGGGAGGTCGGGTCATTTCAGGATCCCCTCTCGGGTCCCACTCCTTACAAGATGGTATCAGTGTCATCAGTGGTCAGTTAATCTAACTATTTCCAATCTTATCTCCCTTAGGATATTTACCTTTTTCATAGGTCACTTTACCTAATACCCTTGCCTTGTGCAAGCATACCCTTATTGTTGGAGATAACTCATCCTTTGACAACCTATCTAGTTTTGAGACACCCCAGAAGACAAAGTATGGAATGTCGAGGATGGATCCTCCTTTTACCCCTACAACGTCTCAAGTTACCCCTATAAGAGGAGGTCAACCCTTAGCTGGTCAGGATACCCCGACATATGCAGTATCTAATGTGGATTCTGGCATCTCTCCTAAATAAGAGTTAGCCTTGATGCGACAATTCCTCACCATGACTATGGTGGGAAAATTGAACACCCCTCTTGTCTCTTATAAGCTAAAGGAGTACTCATTGATGGATTTCATGAAGATGAAACCACTCTACTTCAAGGGTGAAGGGGAACTGGAGATGGTCAATAAGGTCGATGATTGTGTTTTAGCTATAGAGCAGACATTTGAGGGTATGGCATGCCCTCCTATCAGAAGGTGTAGTTTGCATCTTATGTGTTGGATGGACCGGCTCGTGTCTAGTGGACTAGAATAGCTCAAACATGTGACACTTCATATTTGGCTCGAGAACAATTCTTGACACTCTTTCATGAGAAATACATCTGCATTGCTTCTCTTAGAAAAAAGGAAGTGGAATTCTATAGTCTGAAGCAAGATTCCCTATTTGTTTCTGCATATGTGCAAAGATTCATGCTGCTTGAGCGTTATGCTTCTGGGTTGAGTGCGGATCGTAGGGTTGATATATATATATATATGTAAGGACTCAAGTACCATGTGAGTCATGCTCCTATCCCATGGCTTCCCTTGACTTTCCAACCAATGGTTGATAAAGCTTTAGCACTGAGTCTTATCTAGGATATCAACCTAAGGATCATGTTAAGAAGAGGAAGTCCTCAGGTGATGATCATAGGAGGGACATGTGTCCTAAGTGTCACGGTTATCCTCCTCCTAGGAAGTGTTCTGATGTTGGAAATTAAGAAAGAGAACAATCTAACTTCCAAGTTGTATGCCATCATTGCAATGAGCCTAGTCATATCCAACCTACATGTCCCCAATTTCTCGATGAACGTGCAACAACTTGACAACAACAACCTCAGCCACCTCCTCGAAATAATCACAATAATGGAAGAAGACCTATTGAGAAACGTGCGAGAAGAGTCTTTTCTTTGTATGGCCAAGAAGTTTATGAAAAAGATCATGTTGAAGGTAACCCATAATCTCTTATTTACACTTTAAAGATATGTTTTCCATTTTGCATAATACCTTTGAGGATGAAAGTGATGAAATGCATGGGTTGTTGTATCTATAGGGTTTCTTGACTGATTGGGTTAAACCTTTTAAGGGATGGAGAATAGATGTTTGATAATATACTGATGATTAGATTTCAAGGACGAAATCATTTTAAGGAGTGGAGTGTTATAACGAACCAAAATCTAAGATCCTACCATATTCCATAAGCTGATGAGATTGGTTCCTTAAATTTGACCAAACAAGAATAAAATGTACCCTAATAAATATTGTTAATACTAATAATTAATTTATATGGCACTAGGTTCTATAATCAACATCACATATTTACATAATACCTTAAATATATGCTAACATGTAAGTTAATTCATGAAAAATGTTATATATATTTCCTTTGCTAACTAGTATTCACACAATGGTTAAATAAGAGGGATAATGTACTTAAAACATGTATTAGAATAACAATTGGCGAAATATGTTAAAGTGGAATTAATAGGCTAGTGGAATTCATAGGCTAAATATGTTAAAAAAGTAAAATATGGAATTTCAAGCATAATAATCAAAGGTATCTCTTTTGGTAGTAATGTGAGGATAATGGAGCTCTAAAGTAATAATGAATGAACATAATAAGTTAATGTTGTAATGATGATGGGCCTAAAACCAGGATTGCATTAGAACTCATAGAAGGAAATCTCAAAAGTGCAATATAATGGTACAACCATGATCTTTGGGTCCCAATTACCTTGGGTACCAAGGTTCTCTTTATTTGAACAATAATGACTATCCTAATTTCATTTAGAAAAGAAAATAGAAGAAAAGAAAAAAAGTGTTAAATAAATTATTAAATATCTTAAAAGTAGAAATAAATCTCAAATTCGGATTCCACATATCAAAATTTGTCTATGTGTGAATGTTCACATTAATTGGACAATGTTAATTATATTAGTTTATTTCAGAGAGAGAATATGACTCAAAGTCCAAAATATTAATTAAAATGGTAAATATTCCCAAAAAGGAAAGTTCATGTCAAAACCAGACTCCTCATGTTTTAGATTGTAGGCCAAGTTTCACATCTTTTGAGTGTTCTAGATGCCTCAAATTTATTAAGAAAAGAAAATATATGATATGATCTAAAAATATTAAATAAAATACTAAAAGTCTTCAAAAGTAAAAACAAATGCTGAAAATAGAATCTATATGCCTTACTTAGCAATGGAACCACAGTTTTGTATTAATTGGACACCTTCAATTTGATTTGGAAAGAAAGAACATAATTATATATCCTCACTTCATTAAGTTTCCAATTTCGCTAAGGTTTCTTATTAATTAATTGCCATGAGTTATTTTCTGGCTTTGGTTGATTCCATGTGTGATGTGGGATAACCGATCTATATGATGGCATTTGACCCATATCCTACCTTGGATTGGAGGGGCGTGCATGAACAATGTTGCCACACTAGTATTTCATGGATATCTTGCTTGATTCTTGATCTTTCTTGAAGAATATTTGTGCATTGAATTTGTGAGCAAATCCCACTGTTGGCTCCAATGAAACTATTATTTCACAGACAACTCTTACTACAAAATCAAATGTGTCACACATTAACTCAAACGGTTGGCTCCAATCTAGGACACAACCATGGGTGAGGAGATCAACGTCTCCTTCAAAATCTCAAATACTTTCAAACAGTGGTCGTCAAAATTGAATTTAACATGCTTCTCTAACAATTTGGAAAGAGATTTTGCAATCTTTGAAAAATCATTTGTAAAACATCGATAAAAACTCCCAACTCCCTTCACCGAGGATGTTGAAGGAAGTTTAGAGATCACTTTTATTTTTATTGGGTCGACTTCCATCCCTGTGTTGGACACCTTGTGTCCCACCATAGTCCCCTCGCTCATCATCATATGACATTTTTCCTAGTTCAAAATTAGATGAGGTCCTCACAAATTTGCAATACTTTGTCAAGACAAGCAAGGTAATCCTGAAATGAATCTCCATTAATAAAAAATCATCCATAAAAATCTCAAGACAACACTCCACCATATCCAAAAAAATAGTGAGCATACATCTTTGAAACGCCGCTGGAGCATTGCAAAGACCAAATGACATCCAACAGTAAGTAAAAGTACCATAGGGACAAGTGAAGGTTGACTTCTCTTGATCATGTGGTTCGATAGAAATTTGGTTGTAACCAGAATAACCGTCTAAAGAGCAAAAATGTGTGTAGCCGGTGAGCCTCTCAAGAATTTGATCAATGAATGGGAGTAGAAATGATCTTTCAAGATGGTGACATTCAAATGGATATAGTCGATGCACACCTGCAACCCAGTCACTAGCCTAGTCGAGACTAACTCACTTGTAGGATTTATAGTGACCATGATTCCTCCCTTCTTAGGAACAACCCGAGTTGGGCTAACCCACTTAGAACCAGAAATAACATAAATTATACCTACTGATAGAAGATTTACTACCTCTGTCTTCATCACCTCCTTCGTGATCATATTTAGACGCTACTGAGGTTGTGCTATAGGTTTCACTCCTTCAATCCTGATCTTGTGTTCACATAGACTAGGGGAGATCCCCTTGATGTCAACAATAGACCAGCTAAATGCAACTCGATGATTCTTCAAAACTATGAGCAGCTGCTCCTCTTCCTTCACAATCAATGATGTAGAAATTATCACTAGCTAGGAGTTTGCTACGCACTGCTGGGAATGTGAACTTTAAGTGTGGCAATAGTGGCTTCAATTCTGGCTTAGGAGGACATGATAAGGATGGAACTAATGGTGGCGGTGGTGGTCCTAGATCATCATAGTGTCATGAATAGAAGCAAGGCAATGTCTTTAGAAATAAGGCACACTCCTCCAATGAATGAGAGTGCGTGTATGCATCCACCAAATTCATGATAAAATATTCTAAAGGTAACTGAGGATATTCCTGCGTCATTAAAGAAAAGGTTGCATCTGCAACTGCCTTCAGGTACTCCTCCTCTAGATCAATATGAATTCATCAACCTTTACTAGTAATGTGACAACCTGACTTTCTCTCTCTTCAAATATACTCTTTATCTCTCTATTAATAATTCACAACACTCTATTTGAGTTCAATTACATAATTTGAGTAATTCGATGCTTAATCATAGTCCCTTGTGCCTATGTTCCTATATACGACATAAATTTGTAATTTGGAACTATGTATCATCCTTAATACCTTCCTATCTTGTAAGTGAAATTGATTCCCATCAATGAGATGTTCTTACTTCTTAATATATTTCATGTTGTATAGCTCTCAATTTGAATCAAAGTACACAAATTTGTCCCAATGGGAGTTATAAATACATATTTATGCCCTCTCAAAGTTGGTTGATTTTGCACTTGATTTAATTGGAATTTAGCCTTCTGGGCCTCAAATTGGGCGCAGCCCGACTTAGGTGGGGCACGCACCATGTCAACAATCCTTTCACTCTCGCCCAAACCAATCATCTCTTGTTGCTGTGGATCACTGTTGATCCTTGGATCTACATTGAACGACCATGAAATTTTCTTCTTTCGTCGTACAACGTCGGCGGAGCAGGCACTGGTGCCACCTACCACCACCTTGGCGCCAGCCAATGTCCACCTTCCCGTCTCCTTTGGCTCGATTAACACCTCCTTTCTTTTCATTTCTTTTCCCCCTTTATTTCCCCTCTCTTTTCCCTCTTCTTCGTGACCTGGAGCTCCCCCCTTCCACCCTTCTTTCTTGTCTCTTGTTCATGGCGCCGCCATAGAGCCCTAGATTGGGCGTTTCTCCTCCTCGCCACCCCGGGACGAACCAAGGATAGAGGTGAGTCCGCACGGACTTCCTCAGTGCGGGCGGCATGTTTGCCGTGTCTGTCACCTTCTATCGCGTGCCCTGTTCCTTGGCACCGACGAGCCTGTCGGACAATGCCGCCGTGGCTCGGCAAGGCCCCACGCGGTACGTGCCCAGTGGAAGCGATGACTCAAGAGTCGTGGATCTACAGTCGGATGGCCTGGCTGGATCAGCTAAGAGAGGGAGTGAGACGGGCACATGTGGGCCTCTCCTGTGTGGGGAGGGTCAAAGGCACCTTGGACCGCGGTCCACTGGTCGCCGACGGCAGGCGCGGAGCGATAGTGGATCACACATGGACACCACTGAGACTGCGGGGTGCTAGGAGCAGACCGACCCAACGTGATGTGGCCACTGGATCTGCTTCCGACAGCCCAGATATATCGTCACATTGGTGACATGATACATGTAATGCTCTAAATCTGAAAGCCTATAGTTTTTATGCATATCTTCCTTATCCCTTGGCCAAAGTTCATGAACCAATATATCGAATTGATCAACTGAAAAAGATCTACAACTTGGGGATAGTGTCAGACCCTAAAACACCTTCACATTCCTCTGTTTTGGCTAAAAAACAAACTTTAATTATATTTAATGCATACTTATGTTATAGTTGATGCTCTACCCATCTCCTAATCTTTAAATCAGTATATTTATATACTCATGAACTAAATGGGAGTCCTACTCTTCCCTATTGCTCATAATGACTCTAATTGTACATTTATGCCTTATTTGGGACCTTAATGATGTACCTTGACCTAACTTGATAATCATGCTTCTTAATATGAACTAATGCTTAATCAACCTAAAAAATCAGTTATCTATGTCCCTTCTTGACTATATTATAATCCCTAAGTGCCCTTTTTGCTATGTTTACTCATATGGCTATGAAGGCGTGGTTATGCCCCTTTTATGGAAATGCATGCTATACTCTTACTTTGCAAGTGTTATGTTGACCTATCTTGTGCATGAACCTCATTTATATTCTTGAAATATGTAACACCATGATGTTAACATCCAAATGTCCAAGTCTCACCCTAAGTGCAAAATGGTGTATGTAACTATAATTTGCCTATTATGACCTTAGTGCCTTGAATTGTGGTTCTTGCACAATGCATATGTGGATCCTTCTCTCTTATCTTCCTCTCTCAAATCAGGGAATACTCTATACCTTATGATGAATTGGATGTGTCCTAATTAAGGAACATATGTAATCTTGATGGCATAAGTGAATTATTATGATAAAATCATGTATGTTCGAGATGTTGACACCAATGTTGATCTATGATGAATAGACCCCAAGGGGCATGCACTTACCTTTGAGCATAATTATCATGTCCTAATCTTGTTGATATAAATCATAGTCTATGCTTGGATCCCTTGTATTTATGATCCTTAACCTTATCTTGCTCTATTATGAGTCTTTGACCAAAAAAAATAGGCATGTGTGACTTGAACCTTGAAATGATCATATAAAATGAATGGAACATGGAAATGTGAACTAAAACTTGGACCCTACCTTCTTGATGACCTATAAGTCAATAAAAGTTCATCTAATGCACTAATAAAAAACCTTGAACCTAACTTGGATAAAACCCTAAAATGGAACTAGTTAGGGTTAATGATGAGAATTTAGTACATGTATACAACTGTGTTCTTATTCAGGTGTTTCTTATGGATAGATGGTCAATGCTAAGTTAAGTTAAGAGTCTCTAAAATTAGGTACGACCTTTAATAATTATATGACTATGACTTTCTTTCTTGAAATTTGATACATATGTATGCTTGTTTACTTGCTCAAATATTTCCATGTAGTACTCTAGTATTGTACTCGATGTTTGTCTCGTGCCATAGTTTTATAACTTGCAAACATAATATATAAACTCCATTATACAAACTTTGTGCACCTCCTTGTATTCTCATGGTAAGGACACGAGGTTGGGCGTCCTACTTGAGTTATCAAAATAGGGTGAACCATGTCGATAAAAGGGTTTGCTAAATTTGAGCACCCTTACAGACTCTTCCAAAGGGAAGTAGTCAAAGGCATTATGATATATGATGTTGTTGGTATTATTGGAGTAAAATGACATATAAAACACATGCTCTTGTCTTTCTAAATACTTAATTCATTTATTCTTTTTTCATCTACTTCTACAACTCTTTCTCAAATTATGCAAAACTTATGTATATGCAACTTTTAGCCCTATACTCAACACCTCATGTGTTGACCTACCTTGTTTCACATATTTTATAGGTTCAGAGATGGCTAGAAGGTGATGGTCCTAGTGAGCTATGTCAGGTGTACTTTTTATAAGATCCCTAGTGTGCATGAGTAGACTTGTGAAAATTGTACTCTTGAATATGTAATTGAAATATTGTAATAAAAGGATGTTGCTACTAATACTTGTTGAATGTTGAGATAATGATTGGTACTTTTATCCTTTTATCTGTTCATGTATGCTAAGCTTTCCAATTCCACGTTCACGCTTTGTCAATACCATTCTAGGGATGGACGCTTAGGTCCTATCTCCATTAACTTTGTAGTCATTTGGAGTTAGGATTTGGGTAACTAACGGTTCTGTGACAGATGATATCAGAGCATGAATAATAACTACACCAAAAATTTCTCACATGAAACACAAACTAAACACAACCTTACATATCAACCTTAGGAACTTAATGAGTTGTCCTTTTTGGACTAAGTTGACTTATCTTTTAGGTTAGAACCTAGATGTTCTAGAATTGGGTGTAGGCTTGTATAATGTTTAGAACATTTCTTTCTCATCCTTCTATCTTGTAGTATGGGATGTAGGTTTAGGTGGGTGAGAAAAGGGAGATCTTATTACAACCCTAGACATATGTTCACCACATGTGCTTAGGGTAGCTACAAAGGTGTGCACCATGTTGTTGATAGTTCTCTAGGTTTCATGGTACTAAACTTCCTAATGAGTGTGATTATTCATTTCGGTTTTATTCGAATGGAGTGTGGTGGTTTTCATCACATGTTTCAATGTTGGAGGAAAATTATTTCAAGTATAAAGTATATGTACATATGAAAAATGCTACCACTTGTAGAAAGGTAGTGAGTGTCCATGTAACCTATGAGAAAGGGATGTAACATCAAGTCTAGATGAGAGAGTTTATATGCTAGTTGTAGTCTCTAGAGTTGTCTAGAGCCACAATAAAGATTCAGATAGTAGTGGTCTAGATGACTAATGACGATGATGATGACGACAACGATGATGATGATGATGATGTTGATAATGACGATGATAGTGATGGTGGTGAGTTGATGATGATGACAATGACTACAATGATGATGATGATATTGATAATAAGAATTTTCTCCAATATGACCTAAGTTTGTTTGGGAAGGGACAAGTATGTTTTTATGATATGATATGAGTTTGACCATGCACTCTAGATAAACCTAGCATCATGTATGACATACAACTCAGGTTATGTGCTAAGAATAGCTACTAGAATGACATGCTTGCATATGCATAGTCCTGCATATGTTAAGGTATGATATGTGAGATATGTTTTAGGACCAACTGAGGCCTCAACCTCTTTACAAATGAGGACCTCTAGCATGGGACATACGAATAGGGTGAGATATTAATATGAGTCAACCCAACATGAGAGAAGGTCAGAGTACCTAACCTCCAAAATATATGTGAAATATTGAAAACAAATACAAACGATGAAATGCATGATGATGAGTCCCTAGCTAGAATACTTCTGAGTATATGAGTTTAGTCACCTAGTGTGTGGTTCCATTGATAATGTTGAACCCTAAATTTCCTATGTAAAGATCTAACCATAGAGAAAGAGGCAATTGAATATATAATACTTTCTCTATAGGTGAGGGAGATGTCCCAAGACCCTAAGATGATGTACATGATATGTGATCTCCATGAAGAGCCTCATACTCAAGTTAGTGGCTATATGCAAAGAAATCTTGTGGTTTCCCTTGTTTTTGAAAGTTGGGTAGAATTTGTTAGGGGTATATGGTTGTTTTTGGCATGTCTCGTTGGACAATGACAAGTCTTAGCTTGAGTGACTTGAGATGTAGAGCTCATTTGAGATAAAAGTGAGAAATCTCGATGTTGATGACAATATTTGTCCTTATATGATGCTTGATACAAGAAATATCTCACTTATGTCTAAAGTTTTACGTAAGTACGATAAGCCACTCTCATAAGCTAGACCCCATATAAAACTGTACCATATAGGAAAGCTGTATATATGAAAGCACAAACTCAATATGATGATGCCCTGTGATCTTAGTTCAAAAAATCATGAATACAATGCTTAATTTGAGACCCATAATGAAAAGTATAGGACCCAATTGGGGATGATTAATGATAATTGGTAAAATCTTGGGGGTGATATCAACATTTTGATGTCTAGTGTAATGATGAATACAAGTTCAATAATAATGTTTCGTGGAAGTCATCATGATGAAAATGTCCATTTGTGGAATTGGTGACCTAGATCTCTATAACACACCTTGAACTTGTATGAAAACATGAAAACCCTAATGCTATAGGGATATGGGATGGGAAACCCTAATGCTAAAAGATGTTGTACTATGACTATAAACTAAATAATGCTCAAATCTATGAATCGGGATGGGTACACAAATGAATGGAAGCTTATGTGTGCGCCCCATGATGGGAGATGCCTTAACACTTATACTAGGTTGCCTAAACATAATAACTACAAACCTAAACCTTCAACTATTATATTGGATGAATTTTGAGGAGGAAATTTCTTTTAAGGAGTGATGCGAGGATTTTGAGTCGCTTTTATAGACTAGTTTTACATGCATTTTATGTGTTTATTTGTAACATCCCTGACCTGGGTTATGCTTTAACCCTAGGTGTTTTGATTAAGAAAGTTGATTATATGCGTGTACTTATCTTGTGAAAGGTAATTAAGGCTCTTGAGGAACTTATATTTCAATTTCAGTCCTTTTTGAATAATGTTGAAGCAATGTTTGCTTATTTCGGACTAAAGTGCAAATTACCCAAGTTGAGGGGTTAACTTGCAAATTGCACATGATAAGATGTTACTCTGATGTTGTGACATCATAAGAATGAATATAATGTAGTGGTATGATTTTCCCAAGCCTGGACACCAAGATAGAGCTTGTTGGATAATGTTGTGCATTAAAACCTAGTTTTAGAGTAAAGTGCAATTTACCCAAAATCTAGGGTTCAATATGCAAATTACCACTACAATATGGTCCTTAATGTTTCTTGGCATAATGTAGATCAAATAAAATGAGAGGGACTCCTCATTTGAATTAAGTTGTAGGAGAGAGAATCTTGACATTAAAATAATCAAGAATAATGCCTAATTGAAACCCTAATTTGATTTAGGGAAAAAATAAATAAAAATAATTGAAGGGATTTCAACAAAAATATTTTGGGTTGATTTTGAATAAGGATGGACGTTCCTTTAACAAGATAAGGAACGAAAATATCTTAAGTAGGTGAAATTCCACTCACCTTTTTATAAAGAAAAGTAATATCCACTCACATGTGGGATATTATATAATAAGCATTAAGGTGCTTAATTTTCTTTTCTTCAAATTGAGGATAATGAAGGAGAATTAAAGGCAAATGGATATGCCTCGTATCCATGGAGTTGAGGGGGAAGAGGCGGCCATAATTTTTGGATTAATTGGATTTTTATAAGGCATATTCTCTCTCATCAATTTCTTTATAAAAGTGCCATTTCCAAGCCCAAACCAAGGCCTTTTTCGGATTTTCTTCTTCCCCTTGCTTGCAAAACCGACAAAGAAGCTAGGGAGGAGCAGGGAGAACGTCCCCAACCTGTGGGTAAGCCCTTGACCTTCGTTCTCCATGATTTCATGGTGGAAATTGAAAATAAATTATGGATTCCTTCTTATTTCGATCTCCTCTTCAACACTAGCCAACTTTTGCAATCAAAAGCTTGAGGACGAGCCTAGGGGGAGTTGCAATAGCTTCATCCACCATTAATGGAATTATCTTGGAGCTTTGGAGCTCAATTGGAGGCGGGTTTTATAACTCAAACCCTTAAACATTGCTATTGCATCAATTCTCTATGCTTTGTTGATTGATTTCTTCAATTTGATACACTCTTGTTTCTTTGCTGCAATTTCCATCAAGAACGGTTGCTGTTCTTGGTTGTTAGAAGTAAGGGGATGATGACATCATCCTAGATGCTTATCCAAAGAAAATTACCAAGCAAAACAGTTTTGATAGCTACTCCAAATCGTTTTAATTTGATTGGCTATGCGGTTTCAGCAAACCGTTTAAGGGCAAACGGTTTGAAACCGTTTGGGAGAAAACGGTTTCAAGACCGTTTGAGATGGTTGACCAAGCGTTGACCATTTGGTAATTGTGTTCCTAATTATGTAGGCTGATAACCCTCCAAATTTGAGGGATTAACGCCAAAGGAATCGAGAGTTGAAGGCCAATCAATTAGGCAATCAGATTGAATTATGTGCTGATTTTCAACCTGATTAACTTGACCTGGTTGAGCAAACGGTCTCAAGACCGTATAAGATGGTTGACTAAGAGTTGACCGTATGGGATTACTGTTCATAATTATTTTTATTAATAACCCTCCAAATTTGAGGGATTAACTCCAAAGGAATCGTGAGTTGAAGCCTAATCAATTGGGGAAACGTACTTGGATTAAGTGCTGATTTTCAATCTGATTTAATTGAACTTTTTGGGAAAACGGTCTCAAGACCGTATAAGATGGTTGACTAAGAGTTGACCGTATGAGATTCCTGTTCATAATTATTTTTATTAATAACCCTCCAAATTGTAGGGATTAACTCCAAAGGAATCGTGAGTTGAAGCCTAATCAATTAGGGAAACCTAATTGGATTAAGTGCTGATTTTCAATCTGATTTAATTGAACTTTTTGGGAAAACGGTCTCAAGACCGTATAAGATGGTTCACTAAGCATTGACAGTATGAGATTACTTTATCCTAATGATGTTGGTTAATGACTCACCAAATTTTATGGATTAATTCCAAACGAGTCATGAGTTGAAGCCTAATCAATTGGGCAAACCCTAATTGAAATCAGTGCTGAAGTTCCAATGAGTTAATTAGAGATTTTGGGTTGATTAGCCCAAACGGTTTCAAGACCATTTGGGGATCACACCAAGACCGTTTGGAGGTCTGGGGTCAAGTATAGTTGACCAATTGAAGGTCCAAAGGTACTAATCATATTGCAATGTAGTGCTGATTTGTTGATCAACTCGATAGACCAATCCATGATGAATTTTCACTAGAGTCCAAAGGTTGGATGGGAAAACGATCTCAAGACCGTTTGGAGCTCATCCAAACGGTCTCAAGACCGTTTGGTGGTCACCCAAGACCGTTTGGAGGTCTAGGGTTGAGTATGGTTAGGTGTTTGAAGGTCTAAAGGTACCAAGCTGTTAAACAATGTAATGCTGATTTGGTGATCAATCCAATGAACCAAACCCTAATTGGATTGCTTAGATTTGAGTGATATGATGGGCAAACGGTCTCAAGACCATTTGGAGGTCATCCAAACGACCTCAAGACCGTTTGGGGTCAGGTCATACCCAATTTGGATGATGGTTCAATGGTTTCAAAGTAACTAGTCTTACATTGATTAGTGTTGTTGAATCATCGATTCCAAACCCTAATTCAATTGAATCAAACCCTAATTGATGATCAATTGAGGGTCAATTGAGAGTCAAGTCAGTTGAAGGTTGACCTATTAAACTCAATTGAAGTATGAGGGTAGGTCCAATTGATGATTGGTTCCATGAATTCAATGATTGAAGGAATCAACATTGAAAACCCTAATTCAATTGGATACCTTATGTAATGGAGGTCCAATGTGATTGAATCTCTTGAGAATAGAGATGATGAATCATCCATTGATCCAATGATGATTAGTAATGATAATCAATAAAGGTACAAAGGTTGAAACCCTAATAGTACCTAAGTGATTAGTGCCAATTAAGGAATGAACCCTAATTGCTTATAAGAACAATGTCTTAGTACACTATGTTAACCATAGTTGTATATACTTGATTGAAGGGTTGATGTAACCTAATCAAGTTGATAGGATGATGGAAAGGAATTCATACATGAGTATTGATCATGTGATGAATAGGGTATGATCCTTAATAAAGAGATCATGTGAACCCTAATTGAGGTTGATTCCATGTAAACCCAAATTGAGGGTGATGCCATGAGAAACCCATGTTGGGATGAATAGTAAACCCTAATTTTAGGCAATATGATGAGAAAGCCTAATGAAGGGTGATGTTATACACAATCCTCACCCTAATGAAGTATGATAGTATGGGAAACCCTAATTCTAATACCTGGAATAATAACACAGGATTGGCTAACACCCAATACCTGGAATGCACAGGATTGGCTAACTCCCAATACCTGGAATAATAACACAGGATTGGCTAACTCCCATTACCTGGAATGATAATACAGGATTGGCTAACTCCCAATACCTGGAATGATAGCACAGGATTAGCATAGTCTAATACCTGGAATAATAACACATGATTGGCTAACTCCCAATACATGGAATGCACAGGATTGACATAGATCAATACCTGGAATAATAACACAGGATTGGCTAACTCCCAATACCTGGAATGCACAGGATTGGCTAAACCCCAATACCTGGAATAGTTGCACAGGATTGACATAGATCAATACCTGGAATAGTTGCTCAGGATTGACACAGATCGATACCTGGAATGGTTGTACAAGATTGACATAGATCAATACCTGGAATGGATACACAGGAATAATATAAATCTAATGCTTGTACTAGTTGCACATGATTGGTGTAATCCAATGCCTGGAATACTTATATAGGATTGGTATAGACCAATGCCTGAATAAGACATGATGATGTACACTCTCATGTCTATTATAACCAAAATCTATTTAGCAGATTGGCTAAGGCCAATAAGTTGAAACGAGAATGTCTCATGGGTGACATATCAAGATAATGAGTGTCACAAGAGAATGTCTCATGGGTGACATATCAAGATAATGTGTGTCACAAGAGAATGTCTCATGGGTAACATATCAAGATAATGAGTGTCACAAGAGAAGTTTGATATGATGGTATAATATGGAGGATAAATGATATACATGTTCTTCCTATTCCTTATTAAGAGAATGCTTTAAATTGCTTATCATCTGCCTAGTTTTATATCCTTAATTGCAATAATAATGTTTTGGCGGAGAGTTATATCTCTCGCTGGGGCAATTTACAATTGTCTCACCCCCGTGGGAAAACATTTTTTAGGTATGCATGGAAGGCAAGGCAGGAAATCCCTAGAACAGAGATGAGCAGAAGCAACAGCAACAACAAGGACAGCAATGAGATCTCGGGTGGAGATATTGTCTGTCAAGTCATATAGATAGTAGTCCTATGTGTCGTCTCTGTACTCTCAGGTCCTCGGAGTTTTAAATGATTCAATCGGAGTTTTGGCTTAATGCCTCAAAGTTTTATACTGCCTGTGTATATTTGTTAACAGGGCAGTCAATGTTGTAATCCTTAAAAAGGAATTGTACAGGCTGTGTACTTGTGATCCAGGATGAAATGGAAACACTTTGGTTCTTGGTTAAAGAGTTTTCCTATGAATGGATCTCTTTGCAAATGGTTTTAATTTTTAGTGATTTTCAGTAATTACGCTGCAAATAATTCACTTCCGCATTAGTTAATCCTGTTTTCGCGAGACGGTCGTCACAATTTAGTGGTATCAGAGCTCTAGGTTCGTTGAGTCTACAGAGACATAGGACTAAGTTGTTGAGTCTGTGTTAGTGTCCTCCAATATACCCTATAATGATTTCTGCTTGTGCAGAGAAAGGGTAAAGTTTAAAATGACTGGAGAGAACAATGAACACATTGCTTAGGGCAATGTTGTTGCACCAAGAAGAGGTGCAAGGGATCATGCAAGAATAGAATGAGTGCCTGAGAATCCCCATTAAGACCTGATCAAGATAGAGAATCCTATGATCATGCTCTTGTTGGGAAGATTAGGGCAACAATAATGCATATGAGTGGACTGGATGCTAGGCTTACAACCTAGGTTATCAGTCCTTAATACAGAAAGCTTGAGCTTTAAATGAGTTCCTAAATGACTTAGTCATGTTGGAACAAGGGAAAATATGGAAAAGATTAACTTATAGCAAGAAAGTGGACTCTGCTATGAGTTCAGACAGATAATAAATATGTGATGGTAGTGCCCAAGAAGGGGCAATAAGATGAGAAGTAGGGAATGGTCTCTATAATTCTAGAGACATTTGCCTAATGGTTTTAAAAAGCCAAGTTTTTGGTACTAATAGTGCAATAAATGCCTAGTGTACCAGGGAAGTAGGCACTAAGTAAGTGCAAAGGTCTTAACCTATCACCTGTAAGATTATATGGCTTAGTTTGTGCTTCAGTAATAAGATTAGTAAGACCATGATATGAGTACAAGGTATGTTATAAATGTGTACATGTTGAGTACACTAAACCCTTTTTGTTATTAAAAAATGTTGATATTGTTTTCCCCATTGGTTACTATATAGGGATGAAATGATGAGAACTAGAATTTGAATTCTGTTCAATATTCTTTTAAATGCTCTATATTGATCTTACCTCCATGAAAGAGGAAGAGGTATAGAAGAGATGCCTGGATAAAATCCAGGGATGTTAAATCTTATGTTATGGTAATATGAAAAGAAAGGAATATGATAGCATGTAAGTGCATACTACTTGATCTCAGTAATTGTAAACCCTGATCAGGTGTACAACTATTGATGATAAAGTGAGTATGGAAACTCTTAGATTGATATCTTTTTGATTGCCCTGATCAAGCAATCATTCTGATACAATCTAATGAGTATCACAAAATTGGAAATATGATATGGATAAATGTATCATATCTTAAGAACAAGAAAGAAGGATCTGATAGGAATTCAGATCAGTATGTGTATATGAGGAAGTAAAAGTATGACCCTCATATGATGAGAAAGAGAACAAGGGAGGTGATCCCTATTCTATAAAGTTGTAAATATGATAAAAGAAAGATGAGAATATGATGTGTATTCAACACATGTGACTGATACCAAGGTAAGAGATTCTAGTATCTGAGAATTATCAGATGATTTAGATTGGCTACCTGGAGTGGTCAACTACGAAATCAGTCTGATTATATAAAATGATATGAACATCATATGTTAGGGGCTTATGCTTTGCATAAACATAACAACTAAATATGTCTTTAAGATAAGTTCTCAATTGGCTCTATGAGAATATTGTGGGAAGGAACTTTGTGCTAATAAAAGTTCTATGATGTCTTCATAACAATGAGGTGTTATGAAAAGACATGATGATATGAGGAATGAATAATATCTATTCCCTTTATCTGGGATTTCGGGGACGAAATCCTTGTTAGGGGTTTATAATTTGTAACATCCCTGACCTGGGTTATGCTTTAACCCTAGGTGTTTTGATTAAAAAAGTTGATTATATGCTTGTACTTATCTTGTGAAAGGTAATTAAGGCTCTTGAGGAACTTATATTTCAATTTCAGTCCTTTTTGAATAATGTTGAAGCAATGTTTGCTTATTTTGGACTAAAGTGCAAATTACCCAAGTTGAGGGGTTAACTTGCAAATTGCACACGATAAGATGTTACTCTGATGTTGTGACATCATAAGAATGAATATAATGTAGTGGTATGGTTTTCCCAAGCCTGGACACCAAGATAGAGCTTGTTGGACAATGTTGTGCATTAAAACCTAGTTTTGGAGTAAAGTGCAATTTACCCAAAATCTAGGGCTCAATATGCAAATTACCACTTCAATATGGTCCTTAATGTTTCTTAGCATCATGTAGAACAAATAAAATGAGAGGGACTCCTCATTTGAATTAAGTTGTAGGAGAGAGAATCTTGACATTAAAATAATCAAGAATAATGCCTAATTGAAACCCTACTTCGATTTAGGGCAAAAATGAATAAAAATAATTGAAGGACTTTCAACCAAAATGTTTTGGGTTGATTTTGAATAAGGATGGACGTTCCTTTAACAAGATAAGGAACGAAAATATCTTAAGTAGGTGAAATTCCACTCACCTTTTTATAAAGAAAAGTAATATCCACTCACATGTGGGATATTATATAATAAGCATTAAGGTGCTTAATTTGCTTTTCTTTAAATTGAGGATAATGAAGGAGAATTAAAGGCAAAGGGATATGCCTCGTATCCATGGAGTTGAGGGGGAAGAGGCGGCCATAATTTTTGGATTAATTGGATTTTTATAAGGCATATTCTCTCTCATCAATTTCTTTATAAAAGTGCCATTTCCAAGCCCAAACCAAGGCCTTTTTCGGATTTTCTTCTTTACCTTGCTTGCAAAACCGACCAAGAAGCTAGGGAGGATCAGGGAGAACGTCCACAACCTGTGGGTAAGCCCTTGACCTTCGTTCTCCATGATTTCATGGTGGAAATTGAAAATAAATTATGGATTCCTTCTTATTTCGATCTCCTCTTCAACCCTAGCCAACTTTTGCAATCAAAAGCTTGAGGACGAGCCTAGGGGGAGTTGCAAGAGCTTCATCCACCATTAATGGCGTGATCGTGGAGCTTTGGATCTCAATTGGAGGCGGGTTTTATAACTCAAACCCTTAAACATTGCTATTGCATCAATTCTCTATGCTTTGTTGATTGATTTCTTCAATTTGATACACTCTTGTTTCTTTGCTGCAATTTCCATCAAGAACGGTTGATGTTCTTGGTTGTTCGAAGGAAGGGGATGATGACATCATCCTAGATTCTTATCCAAAGAAAATTACCAAGCAAAACCGTTTTGATAGCTACTCCAAATCGTTTTAATTTGATTGGCTATGCGGTTTCAGCAAACCGTTTAAGGGCAAACGGTTTGAAACCGTTTGGGAGCAAACGGTTTCAAGACCGTTTGAGATGGTTGACCAAGCATTTACCGTTTGGGAATTTTGTTCCTAATTATTTAGGCTGATAACCCTCCAAATTGGAGGGATTAACTCCAAAGGAATCGAGAGTTGAAGGCCAATCAATTCGGCAATCAGATTGAATTATGTGCTGATTTTCAACCTGATTAACTTGACCTGGTTGAGAAAACGGTCTCAAGACCGTATAAGATGGTTGACTAAGCGTTGACCGTATGGGATTCCTGTTCATAATTATGTTTATTAATAACCCTCCAAATTTTAGGGATTAACTCCAAAGGAATCGTGAGTTTAAGCCTAATCAATTAGGGAAACCTAATTGGATTAAGTGCTGATTTTCAATCTGATTTAATTGAACGTTTTAGGCAAACGGTCTCAAGACCGTATAAGATGGTTTACTAAGCGTTGACCGTATGGGATTCCTGTTCATAATTATGTTTATTAATAACCCTCCAAATTTGAGGGATTAAATCCAAAGGAATCGTGAGTTGAAGCCTAATAAATTAGGGAAACCTAATTGGATTAAGTGCTGATTTTCAATCTGATTTAATTGAACTTTTTGGGAAAACGGTCTCAAGACCGTATAAGATGGTTGACTAAGCGTTGACAGTATGAGATTACTTTATCCTAATGATGTTGGTTAATGACTCACCAAATTTTATGGATTAATTCCAAACGAGTCATGAGTTGAAGGCTAATCAATTGGGCAAACCCTAATTGAAATCAGTGCTGAAATTCCAATGAGTTAATTAGAGATTTTGGGTTGATTAGCCCAAACGGTTTCAAGACCGTTTGGGGATCACCCAAACGGTCTCAAGACCGTTTGGGGATCACCCCAAGACCGTTTGGAGGTCTGGGGTCAAGTATATTTGACCAATTGAAGGTCCAAAGGTACTAATCATATTGCAATGTAGTGCTGATTTGTTGATCAACTCGATAGACCAATCCATGATGAATTTTCACTAGAGTCCAAAGGTTGGATGGGAAAACGGTCTCAAGACCGTTTGGAGCTCATCCAAACGGTCTCCAGACCGTTTGGTGGTCACCCAAGACCGTTTGGAGGTCTAGGGTTGAGTATGGTTAGGTGTTTGAAGGTCTAAAGGTACCAAGCTGTTAAACAATGTAATGCTGATTTGGTGATCAATCCAATGAACCAAACCCTAATTGGATTGCTTAGATTTGAGTGATATGATGGGAAAACGGTCTCAAGACCGTTTGGAGGTCATCCAAACGACCTCAAGACCGTTTGGGGTCAGGTCATACCCAATTTGGATGATGGTTCAATGGTTTCAAAGTAACTAGTCTTACATTGATTAGTGTTGTTGAATCATCGATTCCAAACCCTAATTCAATTGAATAAAACCCTAATTGATGATCAATTGAGGGTCAATTGAGAGTAAAATCAGTTGAAGGTTGACCTATTAAACTCAATTGAAGTATGAGGGTAGGTCCAATTGATGATTGGTTCCATGAATTCAATGATTGAAGGAATCAACATTGAAAACCCTAATTCAATTGGATACCTTATGTAATGGAGGTCCAATGTGATTGAATCTCTTGAGAATAGAGATGATGAATCATCCATTGATCCAATGATGATTAGTAATGATAATCAATGAAGTTACAAAGGTTTAAACCCTAATAGTACCTAAGTGATTAGTGCCAATTAAGGAATGAACCCTAATTGCTTATAAGAACAATGTCTTAGTACACTATGTTAACCATAGTTGTATATACTTGATTGAAGGGTTGATGTAACCTAATCAAGTTGATAGGATGATGGAAAGGAATTCATACATGAGTATTGATCATGTGATGAATAGGGTATGATCCTTAATAAAGAGATCATGTGAACCCTAATTGAGGTTGATTCCATGTAAACCCAAATTGAGGGTGATGCCATGAGAAACCCATGTTGGGATGAATAGTAAACCCTAATTTTAGGCAATATGATGAGAAAGCCTAATGAAGGGTGATGTTATACACAATCCTCACCCTAATGAAGTATGATAGTATGGGAAACCCTAATCCTAATACCTGGAATAATAACACAGGATTGGCTAACACCCAATACCTGGAATGCACATGATTGGCTAACTCCCAATACCTGGAATAATAACACAGGATTGGCTAACTCCCATTACCTGGAATGATAATACAGGATTGGCTAACTCCCAATACCTGGAATGATAGCACAGGATTAGCATAGTCTAATACCTGGAATAATAACACAGGATTGGCTAACTCCCAATACCTGGAATGCACAGGATTGACATAGATCAATACCTGGAATAATAACACAGGATTGGCTAACTCCCAATACATGGAATGCACAGGATTGGCTAAACCCCAATACCTGGAATAGTTGCATAGCATTGACATAGATCAATACCTGGAATAGTTGCACATGATTGACACAGATCGATACCTGGAATGGTTGTACAGGATTGACATAGATCAATACCTGGAATGGATACACAGGAATAATATAAATCTAATGCTTGTACTAGTTGCACATGATTGGTGTAATCCAATGCCTGGAATACTTATATAGGATTGGTATAGAACAATGCCTGAATAAGACATGATGATGTACACTCTCATGTCCATTATAACCAAAATCTGTTTAGCAGATTGGCTAAGGCCAATAAGTTGAAACGAGAATGTCTCATGGGTGACATATCAAGATAATGAGTGTCATAAGAGAATGTCTCATGGGTGACATATCAAGATAATGAGTGTCACAAGAGAATGTCTCATGGGTAACATATCAAGATAATGAGTGTCACAAGAGAAGTTTGATATGATGGTATAATATGGAGGATAAATGATATACATGTTCTTCCTATTCCTTATTAAGAGAATGCTTTAAATTTCTTATCATCTGCCTAGTTTTATATCCTTAATTGCAATAATAATGTTTTGGCGGAGAGTTATATCTCTCGCTGGGGCAATTTACAATTGTCTCACCCTCGTGGGAAAACATTTTTTAGGTATGCATGGAAGGCAAGGAAGGAAATCCCTAGAACAGAGATGAGCAGAAGCAACAACAACAACAAGGACAACAATGAGATCTCAGGTGGAGATATTGTCTTTCAAGTCATATAGATAGTAGTCCTATGTGTCGTCTCTGTACTCTCAGGTCCTCGGAGTTTTAAATGATTCAATCGGAGTTTTGGCTTAATGCCTCAAAGTTTTATACTGCCTGTGTATATTTGTTAACATGGCAGTCAATGTTGTAATCCTTAAAAAGGAATTGTACAGGCTGTGTACTTGTGATCCAGGATGAAATGGAAACACTTTGGTTCTTGGTTAAAGAGTTTTCCTATGAATGGATATCTTTGCAAATGGTTTTAATTTTTAGTGATTTTCAGTAATTACGCTGCAAATAATTCGCTTCCGCATTAGTTAATCCTATTTTCGCGAGACGGTCGTCACATTATTAGTCACATTTATGGTTAGTATCGCATGATTCAATCGCTTTAGTCTATAATCTCATTTTGCATCAAATCTACTATATTTCATCTTTTTGGTTATAAATGATCATATTGATGTGTTTTAGCAAGGCTGATTCGAATTTATCTTGAATTTTCAGGAAAAATGAATACATGCAGCTGTCGATACCATCGACAGCTGTCGATAGTATCGATTCGGCTACAGTAAGACACCCGCAAGGAATCAAGATGAGTCAATACCATTGACACTGAAGTCGATGGTAGCGGGATACCTACAACGACCCAACAGTCAACTGGTCGATACTATCGACTTCACCCAGCTTCAGCATCGGATTGGTGATAAAAGCGACGCCTAAAGGTGTCAATACCATCAACATTAAAGTCGATGGTATCGAGTCTGCATCAGCATGAAACGTCAGAAAAAGAAAGAATCATCGATATTATAATGGGTCGATATCATCGACCTGCGTCGATGGTATCGACGTCGTCAGATCATGTTTTGTTACAGATCATTTCTAATCCGACGGTGGTGATCTTTTGGTGATCTAAAGTGGTGCATATACCTAATTACGGTGGCCCTAAGCAGGGTAGCACATCATTAGTCATTGCACAAGTCTCAAGGAGGAGAGGAGAGAAGAACGGAGCCCAGAGCCATGCCCTGATCATTCTGAGAGCTACAGAAGGAGTTTTCCACTACCGAAAGGCTGTAGATCGCTCATTCTACACCGAGGAACGCCCAGATCTCCTCTGTTTAGGGGTTTACATCACTTCTATTCACATTTTCCTCATGTTTTCCCTTTCTCTGATCATGTCTTTCATTGAGATGAACATGCGAGGCTAATCCCCTTTACCTTTAGGACCGGGAGTAACCCGGGTGATCGTTGTATGACATTTTTACCATAGTATTTCATAATTTCTCTCTTAAATATGTGGTATGATTTCATTTTCTCCATTATATCATTATGATTGATCACCCTAATGATAATCTAATACCTTTAATTACTTTGAAAGAAGAATTAATAGTTGAAAAGAGACGAAATTCACATTAACTAATAAATCCTTTGAACAAGGCGATGTACAATTAATGGTGGAAACCCAGAGTATGGTCTTCATGCACCTAGTTTAGGGTATATGTTACTACTACTGTGGAACCGACCTAGATTTAGGTAGTGAATTGTATCATGAAAGTGAGCAATTCTGAATACAAGCCACTACCCAGAATGAGAGACGAATTAGGATAACTGTGCAGGAATTAATACAACAAGAACCTGTGGTGAAACCGCAATCCTAAAGATTCCCATTTGAATTGATTAAACCAAACATTTATTCAATTGCTCTATTTTCTTTTATTTTTCAATCAACTCTTAAAGCATTTTAATCGGTCTAGCTAATTGCAAGTAGTTAGTAGTAGTCTACCAATAATTATGTTTCTCTGAGTTCGACTCGGGCCTCACAAAGGCCTATATTAATCTGACGCGTGCACTTGCGTTCTACACACGGTAAATTCATGTAAAGGAGGGAATGATGTCATAACCTAACTTTCTCTCTCTTTGAATATACTCTTTCTCTCTATTAGTAATTCATAACACTAAATTTGAGTTCAATTACATAATTTGAGTAACTTGATGCTTAATCGTAGTCACCTTGTGCCTATGTTCCTATATATGACATAAATTTGCAATTTGGAACTATGTATCATGCTGAATACATCCCAATATTGTAAGTGAAATTGATCCCAACAATGAGATGTTCTTACTTCTTAATATATTTCATGTTTTAGATCTATCAATTGTGGATCCAAGGGGACATAATTCGTCCCAAATTGAGTTATAAATCCAAAGTTACACCCTCTCAGAGTTGGTTGATTTGCACTTGATTTAATTGGAATTTAGCCTTTTGGGCCTCAAATTGGGCGCAATCCAGCTTAGGTGGGGCGTGCACCATGTCAACAATCCATTCACTCTTGCCCCAAACAATCATATCTTATCACTATGGATCAATGTTGATCCTTGGATCCACATCGAACGACCATGACTTTTTCTTCTTTCTTCGTACATCGTCGGCGGAGTAGGCGCTGGCACCACTTACCACCACCTTGGCACCAACCAATGTCCACCTTGTCACCTCCTTTGGCTCGATTAATTCCTCCTTTCTTTTCATTTCTTCTCCCCCTTTCTTTCCCCTCTCTTTTCCTCTCCTTCGTGCCCTGGAGCTCCCCTTCGACCCTTCTTTCTTGTCTCTTTTTCATGGCACCACCATGGAGCCCTAGATTGGGCGTTTCTCCACCTCGCCACCTCGGGATGAATCAAGGACATAGGTAAGTCCGTATGGACTTTCTCAGTGCATGCAACATGTTTGTAGGTCCGTCCCCTTCTATTTCGTGCCCCGTTCCTTAGCACCAACGATCATATCAGACACCACTGCCGCGACTCAGCAAAGCCCCACACGGTTTGTGCCCAGTTGAAGAGACAAATCAAGAGGCGTGGATCTACACTTGGATGACCTAGATCAGCTGAGTGAGGGAGGGAGATGGGAATATGTGGGCCTCTCCTGTGTAGGGCAGTTCAAAGGCATCTTTGACCGCGATCTTCTGGTTGCCAACGACAGGCTGGTGATGCGGAATGATTGTGGATCACACTTGGACGCCGCCAAGTGATTGTAGGCAACTTGAGACCATGGGGTGCTAGGAGAAGACTGTCCCAACGTTGATGTAGCCATTGGATCTACTTCTGATGGCCTGGATTTATCTCACATTGGTGACATAATAAATGTAACACTCTAAATTCTAAACCCTATAGTTTTGATGCATATATTTGTAAAATGCATATATTCATTATCCCTTGGCCAAAATTCATGAACCAATATATACAAGTTGATCAGCTCAAAAATATCTACAACTTGGACATAGTTTCAAACCCTAAAACTCCTCATATTCATCTATTTTGGCTAAAACATGAACTTTGACTATGTTTAATGCATACTTATGTTAAAATTTGGGATCTTTGATGCTCTACCCACCTCCTAATCTTTAAATCAGTATATTTATATAATCATGAACTAAATGTGAGTCCTAATCCCCCCTATTTCTCATAATGACTCTAACTGTACATTTATGCCTTATTTTGGACCTTAATGATGTACCTTGCCCTAACTTGATAATCACGCTTCTTAATATGGACTAATGCTTAATCAACCTCATAAATCAATTATCTATGCCCCCTCTTGACTATAATATCATCCCTAAGTGCCCATTCTACCATGTTTACTCATATGGCTATAAAGGCATGGTTATGCCCCTTTTTTAGAAATGCATGTTATACTCTTACTTCAAGTGTTATGTTGAACTATCTTGTGCATGAAACTCATTAAATATGTAATGCCATGATGTTAGGATCAAAATGTCCAAGGCTCGCCCCAAGTGCATATTCAATGGTGTATATAACCCTAATTTGCCTATTGTGACCTTGGTGCCTTGAATTTTGGTCTTTGCACCTTAATGCTTATGTGGACCCTTCTCTGTTGTCTTCCTCTCTCAAACCAGGGAATAATATATATCGTATGATTAATTAGATGTGTATGTCCTACTTAAGGCACACATTGAATCTTGATGGTATAAGTGAATTGTTATGATGAGAGCATGTATGTTCAAGATGTTGATACCAATCTTGATCTATGATGAATAGATCCCAAGGGACATCCACTTACCTTTGAACATAATTATTATGTCCTAATATTGTTGATATAAGTCATACTCTATGATTGGATCCCTTGTCTTGATGATCCTTAACCTTATCCTGCTCTATTATGAGTCTTTGACCCAAAAATGTGCATATGGGACACAAACCTTGAAATGATCATATAAAATGAATGGAACAAGGAAATGACCTGAAACTTGAACCCTACCTTCTTGATGACCTCTAAGTCAATAAAAGTTCATCTAATGCACAAATAAGAAACCTTTAACCTAACTTGGCCAAAAACCTAAAATGAACTAGTTAGGGTTAATGATGAGAACCTAATGCATGTATACAATCTTGTTCTTATTCAGGTGTTGCTTATGGATAGATGGTCAATTCTAAGTTAAGTTAAGAATCTCTGAATCAAGTATGGGCTTTAATAATTTTATGACTATGGATTTATTATTTGAAATGTGATACATATGTATGCTTGTTTACTTGCTCAAAATTTTCCATGTAGTAGTCTAGTATTGTACTTGACATTTGTTTCGTGCCGTTGTTTTTTAACTTGCAAAAAATATAGAAAATACATTATAAAAACCTTGTGCACCTTCCTGTATTCTTAAGGTAAGGACACAAGGCTAGGAATCCTACTTGAGTTGTCAAGATAGGGTGGACCATGTCGATAAAAGGGTAAGCTAATTTTGAGCACCCTTACGGACTCTTCCGACGGGAAGTAGTCAAGGGCCTTATGATATATGATGTTGTTGGTATCATTGGAGTAAAATGACATACAAAACATGGACTTTCAATTTTGATAAATAATTAAATAATTTATTCTTGTTCATCTAGTTCTGCAATTCTTTTTCAAATTATGCAAAACTTATGTATATGTATCTTTTAGCCCTGTACTCAACACCTCGTGTGTTGACCCACCTTGTTTCACATATTTTATAGGTTTAGAGATGGATAGAAGGTGATGGGCTTGGTGAGCTATGTCAAGTGTACTTTTTGTAAGATCCCTAGTGTACATGAGCAGACTTCTAAAAATTGTGCTCTTGAATATGTAACTGATGGATGTTTCTTAATAATACTTGTTGAATGTTGAGATAATGATTGATGCTTTTATCTTGTTATCTATTGATGTATGCTAAGCTTTCTACTTCTACATTTGTGCTTTGTTAATAGCATGCTAGGGACAAATGTCTAGGTCCTATTTCCATTGACTTTGTAGTGATTTGGAGTTAGGATTTGGGTAACAAATGGTTGTGTGATAAGTAAATCTTCATAGATGCCTATACTAGCCTAACTACTGAATTGTCTGCCAGCTAGATCGTCATGTTGCTCTTCCGAGATTCTCTATTTCCTAGTTTCTTGAATGTAGTCAGCCACATAAGATTGATGATTTCCCTGAAATCACATATGGAATATCCAAACTTGACCCTGCCAATGTAGCATGGAATGTTGAAACACCCTAGATCTTGTCTCTTATATAGAAACTTCCTTTGTATCAAATGATTGACCTCTTCCTTTAAGACCACAAAATGAGAATAACCTATCCTCATCTTCTTGTTGATAATGTCATTCAAGAAATTTCCATAAGGGGGAATTTTCTCAAGAGAATCAACTAGTGGTAGGTTGATATAAAGTTCCTTGAATGTATCCCAAATTTTCTTGAACTACTGATCAACCTTCTTGGCCTTCCAGATGTTATGAAATGGTACTAGAGTCACAATCTTTCACTAATGGGGTAGGATGTAGGAATCCTTCTTGGCCTCTAACTGCCCAATCAATTCTTCTTCTAGGGCTTCCTCCTGTGGTGTGGTGTCTTGTGGCTGTTCTAGAGAGAATCTGTCATTGCCCCAGTGTCATCTGGTGTGGTGTTCTTCTCTAGAGTTGCTTTTTGCTCTTTCATCATCACTTTGAAACTATATAGAAACACTGCCTTCACCTATTTATTACCAAATGGGATATCCATGTTTCATAGAAATCCTTGCTGACTTGGCTTCTTAAGGAATGCCACCTCCACTGCTAGCTGAGAAATCTAATTTTCAATGTTGTGAATTTGTGCCCCTTGATTTTCTTTCTCCCTTATTGTCTAGTCCAAAGGGCCTCATTCTAGTTCACCAACCCCGTCCAACATGTATTCTATTTGGTCTATATAACTGGGGGGCCTATCTTGTTGATACCGCTGTGACATGTTGACCTACTGCTATTTAGGTTGTTGTGTCTGTAAAGGATCCTGCTAAAAATTATTGGGACCTTTTATTGAATTTGGAATCCCTCCTCCCCGAGTACTCATTTCTTCCCATGTTATTCTACTGTCATACAAACATGCACTCTTCTTCTTCACCTCCAGATAAGGTGCCAGATTTCTGATGACTTTCTTTATGAGTCTATCCATCTGATGATTTAGTTCAATGATCTCCCTAGATTTAGTAGCACCTTTAACTATTGTTGGTGATCACCCAAGGACTAGTTTGTAGCCATGTTCTTCAAGCTCCCATGACGCATGGTAGACTTACTATTAACAAAGAAACATGCATCTATGTTTTTAAGTGTAGTCCTTTCGACTTTGTAGAGGCCATAGTAAAATTGATTTGCCTATCCATGTAGGTCAATCCCATGACGAGGGACCTTCCTGAGCATGTTGTAAAATTTCTTCCAGGCTTCAAAATAGGACTCCTCAACATGCTGCTCAAAATTGTGGATCTACCCCACTAGTTCATTCGCCTTCTAAGGTAGAAAGTATCACTTGAAAAATGCATCAATCATTTCATCTCAAGTATCTATCGATTCTTACGGAGGCTAAGGAACCATGTCTTGGCTTTGTATGATAGTGAATAAGGAGACAAATTCAAGTAGATCACTATATCTAGAACCCTATCAAGTTTAAGAAAATTACAACTCTATGTGAAACTATTGCTATAAGTCATAGTGTGAGCATATCACATGACTGTGATTTAAATTAGTGTCACCAATCTCGGATCTATCTTGTAACTGCCCACGTTGACTTCTTTCTGTCTAATTGGACCTAGTTGAGTTGTGGCTAAAAATGCTTTAGTCTTCTCCCAAACAGTCTATTTCTCAAGCTCATCAGTGCTTTACCATTTCTAGCCATATCCACTGCCCGTGCCTACTTTGCATGTGGTTGTGGAGTTTGGATGAGCTTCTCAGTTGAAGCCTCAAACTTTCTTGCCTTATGAAGAATCTCCTCTTGGCCTGTACTTGTTGGAGTGGATTCCCCATAGCTTGTACACTAGTACCTAAAAATGAGATAAAAATGTGAGAGAATGAATACCAGTTAATTGTTGCGAGAAAAATACTTTCAATTATGAAAAATTTCAAAGAAAAGAAATGACATAGAGTGATCGAACACAACATTCGTACTTCTGGAGTTTCCATTTCCTTGGCATATTGCTAGAGTTGTTTCCCTTGCATATTGCTGGAGTTGTTGTTTCCCCAAAAATGATGCCAAAAATTTGATATGCCAAAACTATGAGTGTAAAACACAAGTGTACTGGTCACATAATATAGGCCTACGAGGCCAGAGTGTTGAACTAAGGGAAACATTTTCTCAAAACTACTACTAACTGTAATGTAATCAGCTAGGCCTAGAGAATGTGATTGGTTGGTCATTTTATAACTAAGAGCAAGAATAAAATCTAAATTAAGTGGAAGAGATCAGTAATGGATGGATTTCTTAGGATTATAAATTTCACCATGGTATGCATTTTATTCAACTTTATTTCATCAATGATTATTTACCCTTAACCTTAGACTAAAGGCTGTAACAAGTATTGCCCACTCCTGTAGTGTAATACACTACCTACACTAAGACAAATCCCACTTCTATAGCAGTTTGAAAATTATCTATGTGCATTAACCATGACTCTAAGTTATTCTTTCATAGACATAATCCCTCTCCTGAGGCACAATATAAGTTGTGTAAATGTATAGAATTTCCAACCTATGATCCCTCTCCCAAAGTAATTAGTGGTCTAATATATTGGTTGTGGTGATCAAGAAAAAAAACTCGATAATAAATTTAAGCTTCACGTCCAAAATTGATGGAAATATAAATTATTAATTTATGAAACTTAAATATAAAGAAATACCTGGCTAGTATTGGGTCCTAAGGAATATGTGAATTAGTCCCACATGATTTTCACCATAGTACAAAGAGAGGAAGAGGGAGAAAACGAGGTAAACATTAGAAAAACCAATGAAAACCCTTGAAAAAGTAGTCATGATGATCCCCTCTAGTAGACACCTCGATCCGTAGTGTTTTGACTATAAATCTGTCTTCCAAAAGTTCCTAGAGTGTCTGATCCGTGGTTATATCCTTCATATCCTCCTCTCCTGGCTTCTTGCTCCATTGCACTGATATAGAACATGATCCTCCCTTTTCCAAACCTCCCTTAAGTCATAAGTGAGACTCGATGTCATTACGTCACAACCATTGGATCAGTTATAATTTTTAATATGCACTAATCGTGCAAAGTCGGTACCACTCACTAGATGATAGTGGCACTGTAAGGACCCTGACCTCCGTTTAGGGTTTACCCTGTTTGCTTTGCTTAACCTTGATGCTTAGTTGCTTGCTAATCACCTTCGGTGGTGATTAGGGTTTGTTGGTGCTTTGTTGAGAGTTGGAGGTGCTACTTGCAATTAACCCAAGTCTAGGGTTTGTGGGCAAGTTTGCCACCTTGTGAGGTGTTCCTCCCTCTCCTTGCTTCCTCTAGTGTTGAGAGGAAGGTTTGGGCTCGTTGCTTGAGTTCCTTTGGGCTTAGTTGAGCTTGTTGGGCGTTGTTGTGCCTTTCCTTTGCTTCTTTGGACCTTGTGTCGGGAAAGAGCATGCTTGTGTCGGCCTAGATGTGTCTCCCAGGATGTGTGTCACCCTATTAGTGTGTCGCCCAGGGTGTGTGTCGGCCATGGCATGGAGGTGTGTCGCCCATGGACCCTTTGACCTTATTTGACCTCGTTTGTGTCACCACTAGTGGACACTTGGTTCTTGATGCTTGCATGTGGCAATGGCCTTGGACATGTGTTTAAGACATGCTAGAGTGGTGGCATTACTCATGGACAAGTGTCCCTAGGTGGGTGACACCTTACCTTGTCTTTCCTTGGTTTCTCCTCCATCCTCTCCTATATATGCGTTTCCTTTCCCTTGCTAAGGATCCCTTTAGTCCCTTAGTCTCCCTCTCCTTGGTGCACGACACCCTCTCTTCTTTTGCAAGCTTGGTGGCCAATCCTTGCCTTGGAGTCTCCTTCTTCCTCTAGTGGTGGCCGAACCCTAGAGTGCCTTGCTCTTCTTCTCATGGTGGTGCTTGGAGCTAGGAGCTTGGAGCTTGCTTGAGGTGGGTTACACAACTCCTAACCCTAACTACATTACCATCTTCTATGTTCTTGTTTATATGTTGCTCATGATCGACTAAGTATGTTGTTAGTTTAGTTTCTTGCTTAGTTGCACCTTGTTGGCCGAACCTATGTTCTAGGGTTTCTTGGTGAGCAACACTCCTTTCTCTGCTTGGTCTATAGGAGTGAGCTTGATTTCTAGTAATATGGGCAATACACCTCTCTCATTTAAGTTGAGAGGTGAGCTTGTGTTCTAGTTGCTTGAGCAACACCCTCCTCTCACCATGGACTTGAAAGGTGAGCTTTGTGGTGGTTGTTCCTTGTGTTGCCCGATTGGTGATAAGGGATGTGTAAGACCCCTCTCTCTTAGTTGTTGAGAGGTGAGCCATCTTCTTGATCCATTAGGGTTTGGTGCCCTTATGCTTAAGGTTGATGACAACCTTGTGGAGTTACATCTTGACCTTTATGATCTTGGGGGAGGTGCTGCCCGATATCCCTCTTGACCTTGAGCTTTGGACGAAACATGTTGTGGTTGTGTCGGGCGATGCTCCCTGGTCCTTTCCTTGTTGTGTCGGGCGTCACACTTAGCTGAGTACCCTGCCCGACACATATAACCTAGAAGGTGGATTAGTTTTGTTATGCCTTGTTGTGGTGGAAACGTTTCTAGCTAGTTTGTGGTGGGCGTCACCCTTTGGCCTTAGCTCTGTGTGTGTCGGCCGACAGCACAACACTTGATGGGCGTTGCACGACACCATAGTGCCCGATACATGTGGATGCCCGATATGCTGGGGTGCACGATACATGACACACCTTTGTACGACATGCCGTTGCCAGACATGCTCCTTTGGCTGAGCTGCGTGCCTGGTTTGAAAACTACACTAGAGGGGGGGTGAATAGAGTTTTAAACAATTTTAAACAATTTTTTAACTCAAACAACCAATCACAAAAATATTGGACAAGGGGACAAGGATTTAGAGTGGTTCCTACCTTAGCAAATACTAAGGCAGTCAGTCCACTACCCGGTTGCTTACCCAACCGGGATTTGGAAAGAATTTAATTTTATTACCTCGCAAGGACTTTACATAAAATTACAATTCTCTCCCTAAACCCTTCAAGCAGCCTTCACCTCGAAGTAATCACACCAACCTTGAAGCAGCCTTCACCTAGAAGCAATTGCACCAACCTTGAAGCAGCCTTCCTCCTGAAGTAGCTTCCCGTTGCAATAACCTTCTTGAAGTAGCTTCCCGTTGCGATAGCCTTCTTGAAGTAGCTTGAAGTCCACCTTCTCCTCCGAGAAGAACCTTCTCCAATCCGCAGCCTCCAACCCTAGGAGCAGCAAGGAGAATACAAAAGATACAAAGGAACAAGAAAGAAAACAGAAATTACAATACCACTTGTAGCTCAAGGCTTGATTTCCTATATCAAGCGTTTTGATCTCCTAACCAATGTATGTAGAAGTGTAAGTGTTGTGGATAGGAGATACTAGCCTATAGGACACGAAGTTGGAGCAATGGGAATGAATAGCCAATGTAGGAATTGCTCTATTGCTCAAAACAGATTGCTAATGAGTATTCAATCTCAAGTGTAGCACACATGTAGCTTAGGTGAGTTTAGGTGTCCTAAGGCATGTCCTATTTATAGGAATGACCTACAAGTGCTTAAGGACATTCTAGACACTTTCTAGGGGGTTCTTAGTGCTCAACTAGCCGTTATGTGTCCACTAATTGCATTTGCAACGACTAGTTAATTGACCCTGAAAAGTGCAGACAGAACTTTTCTCGATCGACAATTTGTCGACCGAGAGTCCTTCTCGGTCGAAGATTTGTCGACCGAGGGACCTCCTGGAGCAAGTGTTTACAACGTTTATTTCCAACTCCCAACCACTTTGTCTGCTGGGTCTAACAGCTAGTAGGGTCTATTCTCGATCGAAGATTTTGTCGACCGAGAGTTTCTCAGTCGAAGATTTGTCGACCGATATTTTCTCGATCGACGATTTGTCGACCGAGAATATTACTGACTCAATGTATTCATTTACTAAGTGTGTGTATCAATGTGCAATTGTGATACTATCTTGGAGAATGGCCTATCTAAGTGTTGTGAGTGGATAGGGAAGATCTAAATGCTTGATTTACATAATATCTAATTACTTGTACATTATATACTTGTACAAGCATTTACATTTGATTACAATCATGAAAATAAAGCGATTTTATCAAATTGTTTCTTCCAAGTCTTTGTTATCCACCACCTTATATGCTTGTTCCTGAAATACTCAAATAGCACGTTAAAACCACAAGAATGAAATGTTTGTCATTATCAAAACAAAAGGGATTATGCTAATGTCAATTTAGCCAACAATCTCCCCCTTTTTGAAGATGACAAACATTTCCTAAATATAAAATAAGGAAATATAAATCATGTGAGTTTCATACCTGAAGATTACCTTTTGTAGCCATTCTTGTTTTGCAAGTGGATGTTGGCCGAAAAAATATGAAACTCATATTTTTATTTTATGTTTTTGATTTTATATTATTTCTCCCCCTTTGTCATTTCAAAAAGATATCCAATATAATAGATTTTATTTCTCCCCCTTAATTTTATGCTATGCTCCCCCTTAAAGAGATATTCAATTAGAAAACAAGGGATTAAAGCAAAGCAATGATTGTTAAATTTAGCCATAATTTATTTCTCACTCATTTGCAATGTATGTTAAGCCTTGAAATGATATGAGTTCCTTTTAGGTTCATGGCATTTGTGTATTGATTTCTCATCCATTTTACAAGGGATGTTAAGCCCTAAAAATGAAATGAGAATTCTTTAATCTTAGAGTACATAAAAATTTCTCTAGCCAAATGCACGGGATGTTAACCCCTAATTTGTCTAGAGAATTCCTTTAAGAACAAGATATATCATTTTATGAAATTTGTTGATTTCTTCATAACCAAGAGTAAAAATACTAAGGTCATAATAGGCTTCAAATGATGTTTACAATATTTTTGTACGCTTCTTAATCAAATAATCAAATTTGTTTTTATGAGCTCCCCCTTAATCTTACAATTTAAGGCTTCTAAGGTCACAAATGATTTTAAATTTTGATTTTGACCTTTATCAAACATATACTAAGATTAAGTACAATAAAATGATGTCAATATAAGCATTTTGTCAAATCTTATTTTAGGTCGCCCTTGACTACGACCATAGCGCCCCTTGGTCAATTTTAATTTCAACCAAGAGGCAAATTCTGCAGATTTCCAATTTAAACATTCATATGTGAAGTATAATTTCTGCAGATAGCTTTAAATAAATATCTATTTGAAGCATATTAAGATATACCTATTATGAAGACTTAATATGGGCATCATAGTGAAGTCTTTGTCCTTGATTTTTCTAGAACGCATGTTTTACATTCATTGTGAATGATGTTTTCATAAGCTTTGCTATGGGTACATATTAAATCACATTTCTTCTTATACCCTTATTTTCATATTAATCATAAGATTCTTTAGAGACATATATTTTGAAAGCAAGATTAATATCTTAAAGTCAAGATTTTTGCTTTTGATTTCTTAGAACAAACAAATAGATAAAAACATTAATATTTTTGTTCTAAGAGGCACCGTTTGGCTTGTCATAGCAACATCATTATTTTATCACAAGCTATGTCCACAATCATTGTTTATTATGTCAAGATGCTTTTATGCTAATGGCATTTTCAATTTATCTGAATCACAATGATCAAGAATAATATCCATTCATGGTTTGTATATATGAATCAAAGATTATTTTAGACAAACCAATGAAACATAATGATCATGATGAAGCATATCCATGGTGTAATGATAGAACAATTGAAGCATATACAATGATCAGCATATAAATGCAATAATTATGATCATTTAAAACAAATTTCAATACACACATGGTTCATGTATAGATATTCCAAGGGTTACCATGAAAACAGTAATTTTCCCTTAACTTAAATCAAATATGATTCATAGATAAAAATGATCTCATATAAGTGTTCCAAAGATGATTTCCATAATTTGTGCATGTAAAACAGTTATTAACAGCAAATAGATAGCACATTGATCCTTTGTAAAATTATTCAGCAGACTTATTTCAGACTGACATCAGTAACCTTCTCGGTCGATGATTTCTCGACCGACTGACTGCTCGGTCGAAGATTTCTCGACCGATCAGGTTTCTGTATTGTTTTCAGAACCATTTTCAGTAATTGTTTATAAGTAAATCATGAATGGTTATTTACTCAATTAAACAATTTGAAGACTCAGTTTAGTTGAGATAGACTTTATGAACATCAAAGGAACTTTTAGATCAAATCCCAACTAATTGTATCCAAATCTTTTTTTAACAATTTAGCTATGAGTAAGGCAAAATTTTATTTTTGCAATTTGAAGGATTTTGTATATATCCAAGTTAGATGTTTAAAAACTTGAATTAATTTATTATCCCATTATGTTGAGTTGAGATAGACATAGAAATATGCAACTAAGGTCCTTGGTCATATCTCAAGTTAATTCCGTTCATTTAGTTTGGAGGTTTTGGAACCCATACCAACTCAACATCCTTTTTCTTGTATGGGCATGAAAAGGAGTAATGTCCAAGACGTAAGCAATAATGGCAACATATAGAATCAACCTCAAGTCTCTTTCTATGTTTTTGTTCTAGGTTGTTCTTTGGTACATATGTATATTTGCCTCTAGGTACATACATGGATTGACTCTCTAGTGCTTGTGTCCTTCTCCAACTAGGTTTTTGATGAGATTTTCCTTTAGGCTTATAACCTAGTCCTCTCCTTCCAATTTGACGATAAGGATCACTTAAGATTTTATCGAGAATATCATTGTTACTCAAGCTACTGATTTCTTGTTGTAACTTAACAATTTCATCCATTCTCTTCTTGATATCCATCTTCGCTTGATCTAGATTAGATAATAAAGAATCTCTTTCTTTCACAATAATATCATAATATAGATGTGTACACAAAATAGGTTGTTTTTGAAGATCATTTACTTGAGTTTGCAAATTTAACTTTTCTAGGGAAAGAAGATTGCAATTTGCTTCTACAGATTTTAGCTTAATATCATGATCTTCAATAACCTTTTTGAGATCTTCATTTTCAGATGTAAGAGCAAGAAGTCTAGCATTCAACTCATCATTTGTTTTATTAGATTTCTTTAATTTCTTCTTGCACTCAATATACTTATTATGTGTTTCTTCAAGACTAGAAATTAGCTCTTCTTTTGATAAATCAAGAAGGCTTACCTCTTCTTCTTCTTCATTGGTTGTAGCAATGAGACAATTTTTGTGGACCTCTTTCTTCTTTTCTCTCCAAGGACAACCGATTGTTGTGTGACTTGTTCCTAAACACCAATTGCAACTTGTTGAAGGTTGGTCCAAGTTGCTCCTTTGCTTGCGGTTGTAGTCACCACCACCCTTCATTCTTCAAGACATGGTTAGGGTTCCTTGAAGCCTGCTCTGATACCAATTGAAAACTACACTAGAGGGGGGGTGAATAGAGTTTTAAACAATTTTAAACAATTTTTAACTCAAACAACCAATCACAAAAATATTGGACAAGGGGACAAGGATTTAGAGTGGTTCCTACCTTATCAAATACTAAGGCAGTCAGTCCACTACCCGATTGCTTACCCAACCGGGATTTGGAAAGAATTTAATTTTATTACCTCGCAAGGACTTTACATAAAATTACAATTCTCTCCCTAAACCCTTCAAGCAGCCTTCACCTCGAAGTAATCGCACCAACCTTGAAGAAGCCTTCACCTAGAAGCAATTGCACCAACCTTGAAGCAGCCTTCCTCCTGAAGTAGCTTCCCGTTGCAATAACCTTCTTGAAGTAGCTTCCCGTTGCGATAGCCTTCTTGAAGTAGCTTGAAGTCCACCTTCTCCTCCGAGAAGAACCTTCTCCAATCCGCAGCCTCCAACCCTAGGAGTAGCAAGGAGAATACAAAAGATACAAAGGAACAAGAAAGAAAACAGAAATTACAATACCACTTGTAGCTCAAGGCTTGATTTCCTATATCAAGCGTTTTGATCTCCTAACCAATGTATGTAGAAGTGTAAGTGTTGTGGATAGGAGATACTAGCCTATAGGACACGAAGTTGGAGCAATGGGAATGAATAGCCAATGTAGGAATTGCTCTATTGCTCAAAACAGATTGCCAATGGGTATTCAATCTCAAGTGTAGCACACGTGTAGCTTAGGTGAGTTTAGGTGTCCTAAGGCATGTCCTATTTATAGGAATGACCTACAAGTGCTTAAGGACATTCTAGACACTTTCTAGGGGGTTCTTAGTGCTCAACTAGCCGTTATGTGTCCACTAATTGCATTTGCAACGGCTAGTTAATTGACCCTGAAAAGTGCAGACAGAACTTTTCTCGATCGACAATTTGTCGACCGAGAGTCCTTCTCGGTCGAAGATTTGTCGACCGAGGGACCTCCTGGAGCAAGTGTTTACAACGTTCATTTCCAACTCCCAACCACTTTGTCTGCTGGGTCTAACGGCTAGTAGGGTCTATTCTCGATCGAAGATTTTGTCGACCGAGAGTTTCTCGGTCGAAGATTTGTCGACCGATATTTTCTCGATCGACGATTTGTCGACCGAGAATATTACTGACTCAATGTATTCATTTACTAAGTGTGTGTATCAATGTGCAATTGTGATACTATCTTGGGGAATGGCCTATCTAAGTGTTGTGAGTGGATAGGGAAGATCTAAACGCTTGATTTACATAATATCTAATTACTTGTACATTATATACTTGTACAAGCATTTACATTTGATTACAATCATGAAAATAAAGCGATTTTATCAAATTGTTTCTTCCAAGTCTTTGTTATCCACCACCTTATATGCTTGTTCCTGAAATACTCAAATAGCACGTTAAAACCACAAGAATGAAATGTTTGTCATTATCAAAACAAAAGGGATTATGCTAATGTCAATTTAGCCAACATGGTTGCCCATTACCAGCAGTGCACGACACCGCGTTGCACCTGATACCCTATGTTGCACAACGTTGTGTTGCCCGACATGCCCTTGAACCTAGCTGCCCGATATGATGTTTCCCGTTATGCCTTGGACGTATGACACCCTAGTGCTTGTCCGATACGTGTTGGTCTGCGTAAACGGCATGAGTTGAGGGTTGGGCGATAGGGGAGAGTGCCCTGCCCGATACCACTTTTGGTGAGGGTAGTGGGCGCCTCTAGTGAGGGTTTGGTTCCCTTTGGAAAACATATATGCTAGCTTTTGCTCATGAATCACGTTGATTTTTGATAGTATACCTTGACATGCTTGATGGTAGTCATGATAGTAGGTTACACCTATGTATCTTACCATGATATCACCTGTGTGTGTAATCATCTTAATGATACGAATACTACTGAGATAATGGTAAACATATAAGATGCTTTGCATGAAATGTATCTATGGTCACAGGTTGAGGCATGAATGATAAAGTACCTAATCATCAATGTTGCCCTACATTAATAATATGATCTTTCTGTTAATCCATGATGATTGTGTATACTAACCATGCAGGTGATGCATAGCCAGGTAAAGGGCTATGAGGTATATATATGATGAGTAACATTGCTTTGATAGTTACTCTTGATGATGAGATGACATACATGATGTGTTTTGGTCTGAAAACCTGGGATTGGCTAGAGTGCCTAAGTTGATAAGAATGCCTTGAGAGGTAGTGGCATTATAAGGGATTGAGATCCCATGGAAATGTGATGATCCTTGAGATGGATCTAGATGATTGGCAAGAGGCCAAGTGGTAACATGTAATGTTGGTTGATGACAGTAAAAACATGATACTGAGTTTCATGTCATTTATTCTTGTTATAGTTTGCATGTTATATAACTTGGTTGAATCTTGCAATCCACTTAAAATATACTAATTAATCACAGTGGAACAAATCGTGTAGTTTGCCCTGGCCATAGATCCATCATCGTCAGAAGCTGGTGATGGTGAAATAGGTTCTCCTGCGGGTTAACCTGGAAGCGCATATTGTTGAATATGTGTGGTTTCTCCTAGCCTAAAATAGAGAGGGAATCGAGTGCAGCTGCGATTGTAGACTCGGATATATATAGAGCATGGTGAACAGGCCCATGGCTCAGAGTGGTAGAGCATGAATGCGTTCATGGCTCAGAGCACGGTGAATAGGCCTGTGGCTCAGATATACTAGCATCGTGACCTGTACCAAGGAGGGCTAGAGGAAGGGTAGCCTATGGAGCTGACCCTGTGGCTGAGGCCACTTAAGCACGAGACTGCGGTCCTGCTTTGGTTCTCATGCACTGACCACGAGGTGGGAGGTCGTGGAGTCCGACTCTTCCATTGACCTTGTATGGCACCGGCTCCGGGTTTCACAGCCGTCGGTTGGATCTGAGCGATACAGCTCACTTCCTTAGGGCATAATAATACATAATCCAGACGAATAGTATTTATTGATTAAGGAAAAACATAAAACATTGGTTGAGGCCTTGCTTGTGTAGCTAATCTTGTTATACTTGCAGTTACTTAGACATTCCTTATGTTATGATGTATGATCTTATAAACTTTATCTTATTAATCATGTTCCATAAAAAGAGATATTTGGTGATATGCCTTCAGTACATCTGGTAAGCTTGATGGTATGAATAGCTTTGATATATATAAACTGCTCTTGTTATACCTCTTATCAATCATCTGCTGTTATTGCTCTATCTTTTTGAGGTTTTGTAGTTTCGGTAGGGAGTTATGTTTCTCACTGAGACTGTGTGTCTCACCCCACTGGTTTATAACCTTTTTAGGTGTTCGAGCTAGACGTGGTGGTGGTCGCGGAGTTGCGGTCGAGCAGCAAGACAAGCAGTAGAAGGCAAGCGATGGACATGCTGCTGTTTTGGTTGTTTTGTAGTAGAATCTTAGAGTCATCCCTGTACTCTCAGGTCCTTGGAGGTGTTTTGACATTGTTTCGCGACGTTCAACTGTTGATGTTTTGTATGTCCTGTTGCTGGCCGGATGTGGGCCGTTATGTACATATAAACATGTGATAAACTCATGTGATGGCTAAACAACTGTTCCTATAAGTTGTGGACACATATCAAGTCTTGTAAATGTTTATATAACCTGTTTCCTTACAGGATGTGGACATGAATGTAATAGTTTCTCAGTTTATCAAATTTCCGCAATCGGTTTTAATTAACCCGTGTTTTTGGTAATCTGTGGTTTATGGTGATTTCTGCACGTTTTCACGTAACACCTCATTGTCTGTGTGATAGCGGGATGTGTTGCCACATGCACTGAGTTATCGACTGACTCAAAATGCAAATGGAAATTTTAGGAATCCAAGTAGGCATGTATGGATTTTGGTATTATGAAGCTGAGAAGTTGTGGTAGGACACACAGAATGACACACAAATGGGTGAAAATGTACGAGATACATGGACAAAATTCGTAGTTGTGAAAAATGTCAATTTTGAAGTAATTAGCAACTGCTATCTTTGTATAAAATTAAGTATGCAATTTTACAGAAATACAATGGCATTTGTCATCATTCATTTACTGTGTATATTACATATTAACCATAGGGAATCCATTGTGGGCGGCCAAACTAGGCCTTAAACTTGTCATAGTCACATGTTTGGGAAGAAACCTAGAAAACACATGGGTGGCCAGTTGTTGGATGCTCTTTATCCATTTTAGGGTCTAAGAATCTATTAGAAGACTTATTCACAGGTACAAGAATGAGGATTCAGGATTAGGAACTTGACGTGGGCGGATTTGATGCACACACAAGTTACCCATTTTGTTTGTTAGTTTATTGTGATATTGTTGACAATTTGGTCATTATTGTATTAAATGATAACCAAATGTTAGAAAACTGTGAAATACTTGTTTGTGCATCAAAATATAGATTTGTGAAAGTATTAATGTAATGATTTTATCATATGGATTTGACATAGTAATAAACAAATGCATCATTTCAAGTGTGTCATACCTTACTATTAAAAAGTCAATGCATCAACTTTTATGTGATGTCATCAAACCCATTGTCCCTGAGATAGACTCAAGAACCAAGTACAGTCAATCCATAGACCTTAAAGTCAACTCCACTGACCTAGATAGAAGGAGAGGAAGTTGCCTATCTGACCTCGAGTCTATGCATTGTCCATTAAGGTGATGCCAATGATCTAGAAACATGTTCACAAACACACACAACTGCATGAGTGTATGCATAAATGGGGTGTGTAGCCAGATATGTAGAAAATAACTTATCATGATCCTATGACAAAGATTAAAGTGAAAAATGACCTCAATTAAGATTTATTGCCTTCCATTTAGTTGAATATTTCATTATTTAGGTTGCACAATTGATAAAGAGAAAAGGGAGAAGGTGCAAAGATCTCTTTTGCATGCACATATAATTCAAAGAAAAATTCTATTGAAAGATAACAAACATAGGCATCCATGTGCTAGTGCTTGGCGTTCTACACCTTCCCATACATTCTCATAACATTACCATGATCTTATTTCTTTATTTCAATAAATGTTTGGAGAAATATCGAATCATGATGAACTAATCCTCTTTCCTTAGTATCTTGAAGTACCCATGCATGAAGCCTTATTAAAATGGAAGATTTTATTAAAATATGGTTGTTTGATTTGGATTTCATGATTGAGTGCTTTATCATGATGATTTTTCTTGATTAGCATGTTCAACTTATTAGATATATTTTAATCAAAGATCTCTTTATTAGATTTCATCCATCAATACAAGACACGAGTGCACACATGTAGGCTTGTGTTTGTTTATCATTGTAGACCAATATGAATGGATTTATCCATGTACGAATGCTAAGAAAGTAGTGTTCTTCCTAGTTCGGCACGATACCATGAGTGTGAATGATGTAATACTATAGTACACGACTTATCGAGTAATAAACATCATGTATTTGTTAATAAGTCATTTTATCAAGAAATAGTGGATTCTCATGGTGAGCATTCTAGAGATACTTAATGTTGTAAATTATTCAACCTTAGTTATTTGTGTTGGTTTAGTTTTTAGTAATTTAGGAGTAAAGAGTAAAATTCTTTCATCAACCTAGATGATTGGTAATAGCTGAGAAGTCTCTAGTGGCTCGATTTCCCATGGAAGACAAATATGGACACAAAATGTCAGGACCCACTCTTTTGATTAGCATAAATACCAACCATTCAAGATATTCCCAAAACCTAAAACTAGATTATGAAATAAAATAATGAATTCTTGACAAAAGTGATAAAATAATATACAAAAAACATAGATAAATTTTTCCTTTTTCTTTCTTCACAAATTCATAAATCAATGTCACATCAAGGACAACACATTTAGATATCACAAATCTTATTCAAATCCATTAAAACCATAATCAAATCTTGTTCTCATATGCGGTTCAGTTTACATCAGATACATGTACATTGATGAACAAACTTCGTCTACAACTCATCCTGGGAAAGAGAGATTACTTATCTAGATTATGCTATTTATATCTTCTTTGTCACGACCTCTTCGCTGGATAGCATTATACCTAAAAAACATTTGAAACAACCTCATGAGACTCATATAGAGCCCCAGTGAGTGGATACCTCCCACTCAATCTAGGTACATGCATCATCATCAGATTAAGTATAATAAACATAACAGAAACGTGTAGATATTGAAAAGTCTAGAAGATAGTTCTATCATAAGTCCAATCTATCTTGCAATGGTAATCTAATCTAATAGACAAGGTAATCACTTAAACCAATTATAACTTTGAAACATCTTTTAGAGCATATCTATGAACAAATCAGCAGATACTTCTTAGTTCAGATTAAGAATCTTACTGAATGAGTAATAAGTCAAGTTCTAAGTTTTTTAAATCAATACATAATAATAACATTATCTTTGTGAAACTCCACCAGCCGAACCAGGAACCCATCCTACAGTCCTGAAGCTGAAGTACACATAATACATATCTCTCAAACAATATTATCAAATAGAAAGAAATCCAACTCATATTAATAATGGATATAAATCCCATCATTTATAACTTGTCAACATGACATATCATAATATGAAATAGAAAATGTCCATAGCAACATGAATACTTTCCATAATAAGAAGCATAATAAAAAATGATAAATCATCAAGTAGAAGTACAAGGAATGTAACAACCATATAATTCATGCTACACAACTTATCATCTTTTATTCATTTGTCCTGAAACTACTTGGCTTGTACCTCACTAAGTAGAAGTTACCACACCATATTCTCATGTCAACAACTCACCATCACTATCTTAGGGTTTATCCGACCACCCTAAGATATCAAAAACAAACCTTGGACAAATCAGGGTTGTGTAAAGAGGACCACATCATCATCTCTAGTACATGAGATAGGAACCAAAAAAATAGTATATCACATATCAAAGTATTTCACATATTTTCACATTTGAAATATTTCATTTCATCAGAGTCTATTCCATTTGGACATAGACTTTCTATAAGGCCTCTGATCTTACTAAATGAGTTTAATAAGCTTAATTACCATAATTTAATGATTAGAACCCTAATATAACCTTTTTATATGCTTTTAAATCATAATACAAGCTTAAGTTTCAAATTTGGTCTAATTTGGACACTGTTTGAGCAAGTTATGCAATTTTATGCACATTTTAGACTTTTATGTAATTTACCCAATTGAGAGGTGTTATTTGCAATTTATCACTTTAATTATGTTCCTTGTATATCATCTCACCATTCATGAGCTTTTTGAGCCATGGGGCACCTATTTAATCCTTGGTTTGAAGGTGTTTTCTCTAAGGGTATTTTAGGGTTTACCCCTTCACAGATGAGCAACCTTTAGTAGCTATCAACTAATGAATTATGTGATTGGCTGGGAAATTAGACAAAGGAAATCTAAGAAGGTATATAATGACGGTGGGGGATCTTATTGTGTGTGTTCTTGTATATTCTTAATAGTTTAAGGCCATAGACACACGGGGAAGCTACTTTTACACCTCATGCTTGCTTCCATCCTTATCCATGTGCTATATTTACCTCTTCCTTGCCCAAGTACAAATCTATGCTTGGTTTCTCTTTCCTCTAACCTGGAGAAATGACTCCACTCTATTTTTCTACAGAAGCAAGTGCTCTAAGGTATAAGACAACTTCTTTTTGGAGAAGAAGGTCTCCTAGAGCTCCATTTAGCCCTACCTAGGGTTTCCAAGGTCAGCTTCTAGGGATTTTGACCAAGGCAAGTTATTTTCTTCCTTCCTTCTCCATTTATCTTTCTCTTCTCCTTCCTTAGACCTTCCTCCAGGTCGGAACCTTACTGTTCAATAGTAGAAATTGCTCTAAAGCTCTAAAACCCTACCTTTCTTGCTCCTTATGCTTAGGGTTTGCTCATTTGATGAAAAAATGTGCTACATAGACGAGTTCATAACTTATGCTTGGATTTTCTACACTACCTACTCGAGATTTCTTCTATGTGGGGTTTCATATTCTCATTATAGGCAATTTTTATAACTTGCTGCACGTTTATTGCTTACCATAAGCTATCTAGATCATGTTCTTGCTTGAAAATGATGATGCATGCACTAAAAAGCTATGCTTGACTTGGATTTCAAATTTTATAATGTTCCCAATTATGATTTCAGTTATAGATGAACCTGTGACCATGTTTACATTATTCCTAAGGTATAATATGACTTGGATCAGGTTAGTTTGACAACCTATGGTGCTAAGCACCTATCAACCAATGGTCAAATTTAGGGTTTACAACTGATTTCTTCTATAAACCCATGACCCGATGATAGTACCATTGCAAAAACTGTATGGTGTTGTCTTCATGATAACTAATGGTCAAGATCAAAGGTGTCAGATTATGGTGACAACCTATGGTCACACCCTTAGGTCAGGTTTTGGATCAATTAGAAGTTTAATGATCAATCATTAAGTACCCTACCGATGTTATCAATCAATGATGACATTAGCTTAATGTTTGATGCTAATTAATGAATATAGTGTTAATCTAACAACCTATGGTGATTTAATGATCACTAATGATGGTGGATCAGGTCTCTACAACCTATGGTGAGTTAAGCATTGAAGTTGTAGCATCAATTAAGCCTTAGACAATTGGTTTCTTGGGTCACTTGATGCAATGGCCATACCTATAATGTAATTGATGGTTGTAACATATGAACTTGACCCAATGGTCAAGGTCTAATATTTATTCCTCCAATAAAGTGTAATGAGGGCTAATGTAATATGTTGGTCCTAATAATGTGATTTAGATGGTTTCCTTTATATGATCAACGTAAGGAGCTTACTTATTGACATTGGATGGCTTGTTTTAAATGAACAGTCAATTGTGGGTTTTACCCTACTCTCAGCAGAACCCTTATTGTTGTTAACCAAATGATGTCTAGGGTTAAATGATGACTTTTTAGATCACAACTCAATAACATCATATATGATTCATTCAAGGTGTTTACTTATGTAAACAACCAATGGTCTTACGTTTTAAACATCCAATGGTTCTGGGTGACATTGTGGTATGGTGATATGGGTTGATGATGGAACAAGTGGAGGGTTACCCTGAATAAGGTAGTCTTACCTATTCAGTCATATGAATAGAAGGTATGATAATCATATTTTGTTGATATGTAAACCAAATGAGGTATATCTTGTTATACCCAATTTTAATATAACTGAATGATGGTAATTGGGTATGAATAGTACTTGGATGACTAATATTATCATGGAGTACTATGTTACTACTATTGTAACCCTAGTAATCTATAACCCAATGGTTACACCTTGATTTATGTGTGGGTTCATACTTGAGAATAGTATGGAATGTGATGGTGATGCTTCACCTTATGCATCCATGATCCAATGGGGATGTTGTGAGTTAGGGTTTGGGTATAAGTGTTGATTATTAACATTGATATAATTTATCATGTTGAACCTAACTCTAATGCAAATAGATCAAGATGAGTATTCATGTTTAACATTCTTATATGATGGAATGATGGTGGCATAACCTCCTTAACATGATCATAACCTTAATATGTTAATTGGTGGTTATCATAGCCACATGGCTAATACTTTTTTATGCTAAACATGTGCATTATGAATATGATGAATGTTAATCATATCTAGATTCCTTGCATGTTTATGTAATAAAGGAATGTTCTTAATGTTAATATAACCCTGCTATGATTGTTTATGAATATCTCCTAGCTCATTAATGCAATATTGTGCTGATCTGGTGCATTATATGTAAGTGATGTTGTTGAGCCTTGTTATAAGGCATGCAAAGATAATGATGATCTTATAGGGAATAGTATAATGGTCTTAATGACCTTTGGGCATGGTTTAGCCCTGAATGAGGTTTAATCCTCTTATGTTGATAAGGGTTAATACCCTGTGATATTATGAAAAGAATTTATATCCTGTGATAGTATGATGGTCTTAATGACCTTTGGGCATGGTTTAGCCCTGAATGATGTGTAATCCTCTTATGTTGATAAGGATTGATACCCTATGATATTGTGAAAAAGATTATTATCTTGTGATAATATGATGACTAGTGTGGTCTCATGAATGGCAAGTGAATAGTACCATGTGATGATGAGATGAGAAATTATGTTTCACACATTTTATATCTTTTAAAAGTTGTGATATTTATATATTTGCTAGAAGTGAATTAGGGTTTGTATGTACACTTGTTTGATGCAACCTTAATTCACCCAATTGGCATAACTAATCAAGTGCAACTCTAATCATGTAGTGCCCTATGTCATAGAACCATCTTCAGTGTAAAAACTTGTTGGATGGTGAGACAAGTATTTCTAAGGGAAACTTAGAGAACATACTATTGAGTATGTGGGGGTGGAAGGTTGAGGACATATCCTTGTTATCCACAATGTAGATTGGGGAGGTTGGCTATGGTCATGCCTCATATATCTGATGTGATTGAGAATGGTTGTGGTCGTGTCTCGGTGATTATAACATGATGTGATTGAGGACAACTGCGGTTGTACTCGGATTAGAGGGTTTTGTATACCCTAGTTTCTAGTGACGTGACCTATACCAAGGTCGGACTAGTGGTTATCAACTTGACTATATGTTGCTGTGGTGGCATCTTTGACTGATATGTCACTGTCTGTTTACTCATACTGACTGAGGGGAAGAGATCTTAGGATACTGCCACTCCTAGATCTTGTACGAAACCGAATAGCCCATCTCAGGTGTCGGTTGGACTTTGAATGGTACAATTCAAATTCCCCAGGGTGTAATCAAAGATGTAATATAGCAGTGTAGCATATTTGTTTAGGGTTATACATAACATTTCACATTGAATGATAACCCTTATTTGTTATCTTTACATAAAGATGATGCTTAGTGCAATTAAGAGATAGTAGATATACTTATGTTGTTATCTCTTCCTATGATGTTGATATGTTCAACCAATTAGACATGCTCATGTTGTTAGCTATGATATGTTATTAGACTTTCTCATGATGTAAGATATGCATATGCTACAGAATTGCTTATATTGTCAACACGATAAAGGATGATAGCCTAGGTAATGATGATAGTTATTATCTGCTCCTTTATCTATTTTTTAATCATCAATACTGCTGGTCTTATTTGTTATATCTTATTAATTTGCTCAACTGTTTAATTACTTAAAAATGTTGTAATCAATAAATGTTGTTGGAGGTTATATCTCTTGCTGGGACTGGGTCTCACCCTTGTGGTTCACCACATTTTTTTTAGGTAATCGATAGTGACAAAAACAAACTTGTGGTAGAAAAGAGGAGCTATAGTAATGAATATTTGAGAAAGTTGATTACATGTATAGTGTGTCCTAGAGTCGTCTCTGTACTCTTAGGTCTCGACAGGAAAAGTTTTTATATGGTGTTTCAAACAAATCAAGCTTTTGTTAGCATATTAATGCTTGTTTGTGTGGCATATTTGAATATTGTTCTCCTGTGTATATATGTTGTGGCTAAGGAGATAGAACAATTTGTATCAAATTTTTAGCATAGTATGGATACAAGAAATATGTTGGGATCTTATTCAAACGTTTCTGAGCGGGTGCTGACGTTGAAATCAGTTTTAATTTACCCATATTTTTGGGTATGTGGTTAATTGATGATTGATTATGTTTTATGTTTTTAGTGATCTCTTTTAGTGTAATAGGTTCTCACAAGTTGGTATCAGAGCTTTATGTTCACTGAGTCTACAAGGACACTAGGAATTAGGACTAGGATGATGTCTAAGTTAGGAATATGACATAAAAGTATGGTGCATACTACCTAATCTTAGTATTTGGGTGCCCTGGCCATGTATTCAATTATTGAAGAAAAGGTAAGTATGGAACTCTTAGATTGTTATCTTTCTAATTACTCTGATCCAGTAGTCATTTTAAGACAATCTAAAGAGAATAATGAATAAGAAATCATGGTATGAATATCTCAATCCTACCTTAAAGAAGATGAGAATTGTATCATAATCTATCAAAACTTGAATGTTTCATAACTATAAGAGAAAGATACAACACCATGAAATCTAAATCTGAATACAAATGAGAAAAAGTGGAGTTCTTAAAGATGTGATTCAATAAGAGAATAAAGTAAAAGATAGATAAGTATATGCTTATAAAGTGAATCAAGATATGAAATCCACATAAAATAGAGAGAACTCCTATAACAAGTACAAAATGAGAAGATGAATGGGAACAATGACAAAGAAATAAGGTGGAACTTGAGTTAATCTCAGACCAACCTATGTGTGTAAGAAAGTGTTAATGAAAAATAAGCATGACATGTGAAAGAAATTAAGGGAGATGATCCCAATTTAATGAAGAAAATGTGGAATATGATGATTTACCTGTCGATAAGTGGTTGAAAAACATAATAAAATAATAGAACATACCAAGTGTGATAAATAGTCGTCAAGGAAGGAGTAATGTGATATGTTAATCATGATGATTCCTATGCTAATGGTAAGGAACCTAAAATGAAAAAAAGGTAAAATTATACATAAGAAGTTGTAACTTGCATAATGAAAATAGAATTGGTTACCTTTTTGCTAGTGACATTGAACAATGTTGCTATGATGTGGGAAGTGTGTTTCCCTTTGTGTCTTTCCTTTCCAGGGCACAACTTTCAAGTGGATCATTGCCACCTCGTATGTGTGGATTCGTTGTAAACATGAGGGTGGATAGCTTATTATAGCATAAGGTTGTATGGACTATGGTTCCAAGTTCATAAAGTTTGTGATGATTTTTCTTTTGAGCCTTCCAATAATTAGGAAGACTCCTCTTATATGTCTTGATATTTGTTATGTTGGTAAAAGTAGATGATATAAGGATGTGAGTTGCTTATAGCACATGAGGTGGATACTAAGGTAATGAATCCTAGTATCCAAGATGTATCAACAATATGAGAAATATGTGAAGGTTGGAGATGTTTATTAAATGAACATTTCAAGTGTTTCTCTCCATTAGAGAGATAAAGAGAGTTGATGATGACCCTCGAAATGTTGTTTGAAAATAAAATAAAAAAAAGTGATTCTATAATGTTGTGTATGGTTCAGTGATAGTTGGGCAAGATCACTATCAAGGATAGATGGTTTGTTGGTCAATAGATATGTGATACCGTGTTCCTTTAAGATAAACCTATGATTAAATGTCAATGCATAAGAGTTAAATTGGATGGCATAATTCACATGAACATGTCAAGTTTAGAGTTATGTCATATAGACTAACCAATGTACAAATAGAATTTATGAATAGGAGGAACAGAGCATTCCAGTCATGTCATACAAGTTACATAAAACTTTGAATGATGAAATGTCAAAGTATTTCAAATATGATCAATATTCCTTCAAAACCCTTAGGGTTGCTAAAGTAGCAATAGCTATGAGACAAGTTGAACAAGAGTGAGATGGGGTTGATTAAATGTCTTTATGGGATCATGATATGTCTTCTAAGTAGGTTGTGTAAATCCTAGTAAGGTGAAGATAGTGCTGTTGTTTGAATCCTAACAAGGTTGACTAAGAATGTTGTTTCCTTGTATGAAATGACAGGTGCCACTATCAGCATTTCTTTTGATGCTGAAAAAGAACTGACAAGTGTTCCAATGTCAGTGTATCTAGAAAAAAAAGATGGATACATCACCTTTTTTTATATGCTTCAAGGAATGGCATGGGACACATGCCATGATTGGTAAAAAGTTAGCAAGTATGACTTTTGAGTAATGTGTTGATACAATAGATATAATTTTAGGATGATAGCTAGAGTTTAAAGTTGAACATTACTACTAGAGTTGTATAGATGACACAACAAGTTTCTACATTCCATATTGAGAATGTCTTCTTAGGTGGGGGTTTTTGTGCTGACCCAAGAGGATATATGTATGAATGATGTGACATAACCATGATATGCAAGTAACCATGTGAAGGTAATAGGATTATGTGCAAAAGAAGTACCCATCTTTGTTTACCTTGGATTTCGGGGGCGAAATCCCTGTTAGGGGTTTATAGTAGTAAGGACCCTGAACTTGGTTAATGAGTTGAATAAGCTTAATTACCATAATTTAATGATTAAAACCCTAATATAACATTGTGATATGCTTTTAAATCATAATACAAGCTTAAGTTTCAAATTTGGTCCAATTTGGACACTGTTTGAGCAAGTTATGCAATTTTATGCGCATTTTGGACTTTTCGATGATTTACCCAATTGAGAGGTTTTATTTGCAATTTATCACTTGCATTATGTTCCTTTAATATTATCTCATTATTCTTGAGCTTTTTGATCCATGGGGCACCTATTTAATCCTTAGTTTGAAGGTGTTTGCTCTAAGGGTATTTTAGGGTTTACCCCTTCACGGATGAGCTACCTTTAGTAGCTATCAACTGATGAATTATGTGATTGGCTAGGAAATTCGATAAAGGAAAGCTAAGAAGGTCTATAAGGATGGTGGTGGAGCTGCTTGTGTGTGTGCTTGTATATTCTTAATAGTTTAAGGCCATAGACACCTGGGGAAGCTACTTTTACACCTCATGCTTACTTCCATCCTTATCTATGGGCTATATATACCTCTTCCTTGCCCAAGTACGAATTCATGCTTGGTTTCTCTTTCCTATAACCTATAGCAACGACTCCATTCTGTTTTTCTATGGAACCAAGTGCTCTAAGGTAGAAGACAACCTCTTTTTGGAGAAGAAGGTTTCCTAGAGCTCCATTTAACCCTACCTAGGGTTTCCAAGGTCATCTTCTAGGGATTTTGACCAAGGCAAGTTATTTTCTTCCTTACTTCTCCATTTATCTTCTCTTCTCCTTCCTTAGACCTTCCTCTAGGTCGTACCCTTGTTGTTCAATGGTAGAAATTGCTCTAAAGCTCTAAAACCCTACCTTTCTTGCTCCTTATGCTTAGGGTTTGCTCATTTGATGAAAAAAGATGCTACATGGATGAGTTCATAGCTAATTCTTGGATTTTCTACCCTACCTGATCAAGATTTCTTCTGTCTGGGATTTCATCTTCTCATTAGAGGCAAGTTTTATAACTTGCTCCACGTTTATTGCTTACCATAAGCTTTCTAGATCATGTTCTTGCTTGAAAATGATGATCCATGCACTAAAAATCTATGCTTGACTTGGATTTCGATTTTTATAATGTTCCCTATTCTGATTTCAGTTATAGATGAACCTGTGATCATGTGTACATTATTCCTAAGGTATAATATGACTTGTATCAGGTTGGTTTGACAACCTATGGTGCTAAGCACCTATCAACCAATGGTCAATTTTAGGGTTTAAAGCTGATTTCTTCTATAAACCCATGACCCGATGATAGTACCATGGCAACAACCGTATGATGTTGTATTCATGATAACTAATGGTCAATATCAAATGTCAGATTATGGTAACAACCTATGGTCACTGTTACAACCCCAATTTTTGGGTTTATTTGGTGAGAAATGTAATTTCTCATATTAAAGATATTTGAACAAATAATGATATAATTTGGTTTGAATAAATGGATTTCATTTACAATAGCCTTGATGTTAGGGTTGTGGGCTTTATTGGCTATTGGGACCAAATAACAAGAAAATTCAATTAGTGAATGAATAATTGAATTTTTGAGAAAAGAAGAATGTGGAAACCTCTAGAAGGAAAATCCAAAGAGGGATTTCATGCCTCTTGGATTCCTTGGGTTCCAAGGAGTCCAAAGTTGCAAAGAAAAGAAATAAGAAAAGAAAAGATTAATAAAGTATTTCTTTCTTAAGAAAGAAATTGAAAATAATGATAAAATGTGGAAAACAAGTGAAAAGAGGTATATATGAGTTATCCTTTGTGGAATTTCGTATCCCAAGGATTTCTAATGTTAAAGGGAATACCAATGAGGAAAATAAAAGAGAAATAGAGAAAGATTCTCAAAAAGAGTTATTTTAATGAGAAATAAACAAGATAATGTGAAGTAATGCATAAAGATGCATCTAGAAGGATAATAAGTATCCAATAGAAAGAATTTCGAAATAATAGAGTTTCTTGGGATCCAAGGAGTCCCAATGAAGAAAGAGGAAAGAGAAAATACCAAAATTGCAAAATAAGAGGATAATGTGATACATTATTAATGAATTTTGCGATTTTGATAAAAATAAAGTATTTATTAATAAAGGAAAATAGGATTTCGAGGCCAATGAATTAAAAAGGGCAAGTATAAATAAAATGGAAGAGGAATTTTGAATTCCTAATATCCATATAATAAGGAATATCCAAAGGATAAAGAAGAGAAAGAAAGCTTGATTTTTAATGAAGGAAGGTGGTTTCCTAATAAGGAGAGGACTTGTTTCCTCTTAGATGGGTATCTTAGGGTGAGGATATCCTCCCCTATAAAAGAGGTAGACCCCCTGGTCGAGTTCAAAGAAGAAAACCCACGTCTTCCTCTCACTTCCCTATCTTCTTCTTCCTTGTTTGCATCCGTAAACCCTAACCACAAGTTACTTCATGATTCTGGAGCAGCGGGGAACCCAGGTGGGGTTGTGAGGGTAGCTGGTCATGAGGAGGAGCTAAAGCAAGGCCTAGCCGGAGCTGCCAAGACCTAAGTGACTCACCATGGCAGCAACATGACTGCATAAGGTGGATGGATCGCAGGTCCTCCCTGACCGACTTGCGCCACCACGACAGTTAGTTGTGGGCCCTGTAGGTGCGCCAGGGTACGACGAAGGTCGGGGACCTATCCCCGAAGGCCGTAGAGGGTTCAGGAGTGGAGGAGTGGCCGCGCAAGGCAGCAGCTCGGCGGCTAGGGCGGCAGCAAGCCGCTAATCCGAGGAAGAAGAAAGGAAAAGAGGCGTTGGACCGTTCTGCCCTCCGTGGGCTAAAGATGTGCACAACTTAAGTAGGGGCAAAAGGGTCTTTCAATTATAATTCTCAAACGGACCGCTTTGCATGGAATTGACGACGTGGCAACACGCCATTGGCTCAAACAGGTAATTCGTACAAAATTCATATCTCAATATTCGTAACTCCGATTAGGACAAGTAATATATGAATTTTGATTAGGAGAACCAGAGGAATCCAATAAAAATGATATAAAATATTGATTCCGTTCCTAATTGTAAAAGTACTATAAGTCGATGAAAAGTGCATTAAAGTTGAGTTAAAAACCCTATTTGTGATTAAAGGTTGAATCTAGAATGCTTAATGGGTTAATTGAAGTGTTAATAACCTGTTGAATGATAATGTTAGATTCAAACCTGATCTAGATGTAGAATTGCATGATTTAGGGTTTTACCTCATATGAGAATGATTAAATAATTTAGAAACCCTAATTTAGGGTAAAAGAGGATAAAATCATATTTAATTTGAAAATGTGAAAATATGATTGTTTAATGATGGTTCTAAGTTATTTGTATATAAAAGACCTTAATTCTGGATAAATACCCTAAAAGTAGTAATTAAGGATTTCTCATGAATAAAAGGTGGAATTAATAGCAAATTGAGTTCATATGTGATTTAGACCGTAATGAACTATGAATTGATGATAAATGCGTATAATGATCTTGTCATGGATTAAAGGGATAAAAATAGTAGCTTTAATGAAAAAGAAGCTTAATTGATGATTAATGTGCCTCAAATATGAAAATAGGGTTATATGTTGTTAAGATAACCTTAATGTTGAAGAATAGATGAGATAATTAGGGTTTATGAGTAATGGCATAAAATTAGGGTTTAATAGGGTAAAATATGAAGGGAAACCCTAATTGCAAAACGAAACCCTAAAAGGGATACAGAAACCCTAGAAAGTGAATCCAAGTTAATAAAGTAGGTTCTTGATAAAGTGTGTAATAAATAGAGTACAAATTCTTTTCAGGAATTATGTGATTGTTGAATTACTTGGATTGCATGCTTGGTTGGATTTTTTTAATGCTTCTGAAATCATCAAATTAGGTATGTGGTTACACTTATGAATATCTCGAATTAGTTTTTCAAGGTTTATCGAAGTTTTCATCGATGTCATGAATTAATTGTTGGATGATTTTAATTCATGCAAACTATAATGTGGCTATGACTATCACATAAGATATGTGCCTACTAGCTTAGATCCTGGTCCCCTCTGTGGCTTAATACTTGACCTAGTAAATGGCTACCAATGGGGTAGGTCCATCAGGTCATTAGATGACTTAGTAAATGGCTACCAATGGGGTAGGAGCATCAAGTCATCATGAGTTAGATATTGGGCTACCTTCGGGTAGTGCCATGCAACTCTATTACCCTAGGTATTGGCTACCTGTAAGGTAGGTCCATGGGGGTAAGAAGCTACCTAAAGAGAGGTAGCATATAAGGGATAGCAAAGAGTTAGGGGATAGGTAAGGATTGAGTAGTATGGCTTAAAATGTAATTTTGGTTGTTAAATGATTAATTGAATGATTACGTTGTTACCATATTTGCATGATTATTGTTCCCCCACATACCAGCTTCGGCTGACCTAAGTTTTGTATTTCGGCATTTTAGGTATAAACAAAACAACAAACAGTAAAGTGGCATATGTGGTACTAAATGAGAATTAAAGTGCAAAGGAGGATTAGATAGATTAGTATCTGTAACAACCCTGACCTGGGTTATGAGGTGACCATATTTTTTTTGGCTAATAAAGTTGCTTATAACTTTAATATAATCCTCTAAGGTGTTTTTTTATCATGTCACACACTCATGTTTCAAGTTTGGTCCCGATTGAATGTTGTTTGAGCAATTTTCCTTTGTTTTGGACCAAAGTGCAATTTACCCAAATTGAGGGGCTATAATGCAAAATGTCACATGTTGAACATGCCTCATGTGTTGTAGAATCATTATTGAGAGAATGATGCAAGGTGGTGGCTTGTGGAAAGCCTAAATTCCAATTTTGAACTTGTTTGAACAATGTTGGTACCTTGTGCACCAATTTTGGCACAAATTGTAATTTACCCAAAATGTGGGGTTGATATGCAAATTACCACCTCTAGAGTGTTACTATTTTATCTATGTATCATTTATAGGAGAGATAATGAATGATACACCATGTTTGATTCCATTATGAATGATGGTAATCTTGGTGATGAAATGACCAAGAAAAAGGGTTGAATTTGGAAGCTTAACTTGAGTTGTATCAAGTTGAAAAGCTTATATATGAGTGCCTATCGGCCATGGAGCCCAAGGAGGTGTTCCATATCGTTTTGTGAACTCTTGTAAGAGTCCATATCGTTCAAAGCACCTCAAGGAGGTGAGGTATGACAGCCAACAAGTTTCCTTAGAAAAAGTGTATCGGCTTGACATAAAATAGTGATTAAACCTAGATGACTTATCCAAATGGATAAGGAATGGAAGAATTTGCATCTTTAGATGATCCTCAACCTTTTTGCATGTCAATATAAATGTTGATGCATGCATGGAAACGTGTCACCCATGCATGACATGTAGCACCTACTAGCTCAAAATGTTGACACATCATTTTTGCCTTTCTTCATGATCAACAAGTATATATACCCCTAGTTTCACCCCTTGGTGCAATTTTGCGACCCTTACCACACTCCTACCCTAAGGTATCGTGCATAGAGCTCCCATATCGTGAAGGAATGTTGTGGTATCGTGCATGGGCCTTGGGGTATCACCCATGGCAAGACCATATCGCCCAAGTAGGTGATATCGGCTATATAGGGTGATATCGGCCATAGAGTGAAGTGTTTTGACTCCAAGTGAGTGCCATATCGTGCAAGTGAGTATCATATCGTGAAAGAGGGGTGGCATGTCGTGAAAGAGCACAAGGGTATCGTGCATAGGCCTTGTATATCATCCATAGCAAGTATATCGGCTATACCATGTTTATATTGCCCATAGCAAGTCGATATCAGCCAATTGAAGTGATTTTGGCCACAAGTGAGGGGGTATCAGCCACAAGCAAAGTTGTGTCATACAAGAGGAAGTACATATCGCCCAAGAGTGGTAGGGTGTCGGTCAAGGAGCTAAGGAACTCAAAACTTAACCCTAAGGTAAGATATAGTTGTCTTCAAGCTTGAATTGAAGCATGGAATTAGGGTTATGATCTACGTTTCTTTTCTTCTTCACCAATTCCTTATCCATGGTGATTCCTTGTATATGAAGGAGTTGTGAACGAACCTCGGACCTTTGATAAAGTCATATTCAACCTTAGGAACATGTATCTTTGGACCTTGAAGCTTTGAAGTGGTTCTTAAGGCGGGTTATATAACTTGAACTCAATCGTGTTATTATTCATCACCTAAATTGTTATATTTAATGATCTACTTTTAATTCCAAAATTTCCTGAAATAGTTGATGCAATTATGAGTTCTAGTAGTTGCTTATAGCTGTTGACTTGAACTATAATAGTTAGAATAAAGGTCTAGAGCTTGAAGATTGTGATATCACCTTATAAAAGTGATATCAGGTGCATGCACATAAGCAAGCACCTCTAACCCGATAGATGATGCACCTATTTCACTAAAATGAAATGAATAGGTTTTTAAACCTTATTGAACGATATGGGGGTGTAGTATAAACCTCTTGCACGATAGGAAGTCTATTTTAGATGCCATGCACGATACAAGGTCAATTGTATACTTGTAAGTTGACAAGAAACTCTAAATTGGGTAACCTGATATAAGTGAAGAGTAACAAGTGTTATTGCATGATATGATCATATGATACATCATTGAATATTAGTATCATGAGGCTTACATGACCTTGTATGACATGGTTGCACGACAGGGTTGCACGATACACAACCCTAAACAATATGGTAACCCTAACCCATCATGGCTAACCCTAGATGGTGACTAGCCCGATAGGGTGATTGAATGTACTTCTAGCTCGACATGGTGATGGGTTGATACCTCATAAGTATCATGGGCGACACATACATATATCTTGTGCCCGATATGAGGTCAAGAAGGTACCTCATTCCTGATATGGAGACAAGTGCAAATCCTAGCCCGATATGGTGAGTGTCTATACACCTAGAACCCGATATGGTGAACATATGCACATGATTTAACCCTATACACCTTGTAAAGGTAAGGTCAAGACACTCTTAGGAGTGATGAGTGTAACACCAAGTAATGGTGTGGATAATACCTTGATAGGTGAAACACCTAGAGTGGTTGATAATGGTTAATCCTATATCAATAATGCCTTAACCCGAGATGAGTTCATATCATTAATGATGGTTGAATAATTCAATTGTGTGACTTATGACCAATACATTACATGATAAATGTGATGATCTAGTGCATAAAGTATTAGGTTGGGACATACCCTAATACAAGATAAGTTGATGAACTTAAGTATGTTAAAAGTGATGAGGGAAGTGATACATCAAGACATGATGGATATCACATCCAGCACTTCAAGGTTGATGTACCTTGATGCACCTTAAATCAAATATACTTGGATGAGTAACACATGAAGTGTGTTATGTCAATTGTTACATTGAGATGTAATAAGTTTAATGCACTTTGATAAGTGTGGGATAACATACTTTGAGAAAGGGTTAAGCCAAGTTAATAAAGTCTGATGTAATCATACCCTGGTAACGATGAGAGAGGAACTCATACCTTGTGTTGATGATTCATTTAATGATAAATGATGAGAATGAATAAGTATGATTGAATACTTATAATATCAATGTTTTCTCCTAGATGTGTGGAGCAATGAATTAGGGTTTGATAATTGATAATATGATCTTGAAAACTTAAATGGTTAATAATGGAAAACCCTAACCCTAATGAAGGGTAATGATATGTAAGAGAAACCCTAAATGATAAGAAAGGGAAACCCCTAACTTTAATGATGGGAAGGTTGTATTTCTCTTATTGCATAATCCTTTTAAGGCATGTTAATTACATGTATAACAAGTATAATGTGTAATGGCCTTGTGAGGCATGTGAATAAAGTTGTTGCCTAGTGAGAGGTGACAAGATGTGTAATGGCCTTGTGAGCCATGTGAATAAAGTTGTTGCCTAGTGAGAGGTGACAAGATGTGTAATGGCCTTGTGAGCCATGTGAATAAGTTGTTGCCTAGTGAGAGGTGACAAGATGTGTAATGGCCTTGTGAGCCATGTGAATAAATTGTTGCCTAGTGAGAGGTGACAAGATGTGTAATGGCCTTGTGATCCATGTGATAGTTTGTTGCCTAGTGAGAGGTGACAAGATATTTAATGGGCCTTGTGAGCCATGTGAGATGCTTGTATAACAAGTATCATGTATACCTTGGTCTGAGGACCCAGAGGTAATTGTTACCTGATAAGTGGTAATAGTGTTCAATGATGATCTAAGGGTTTGAATACCTAGATCTAGTAATCATGATAATGATGATGTGAAGGGATGAGAATTCCCAGTAATGTGATTAGGGACTGAGATCCCAAGTATCATGTGTTTAAAAGAATTGGACAAGTACGTGATAGATGTATTACACCTTTCTTTGTAGCATTTGTTGTGTTTGATAAAGATAACTTGTTTGATGCTAAAAGAATGTTGTAATGCACGTAATATATCACTAGAAACTATAAAACATTGCCCTCACCATAGATCCATCAACGTCAGAACTTGCTGATGGTGAAACGGGTTGCTCCGCGGCATAACCCAGAGTGCATACTTTTGAGTATGTGAGGGCGTAAGTAGGGATGGTATTGTGTGAGCCGATCCCCTTACGATCCTGAAATGAATGGGGATTTGGCTATATGCCCTATCTTGGCTCGAGTGCGACTTTGGTCGTAGACTCTGTGTTGAGCACGGTGAACTGGCCCGTGGCTCGGAGTATGGTGCTTGTGTCGCCATGACTCAGACTGGGGACGGTTGTGTGTAGATGTTTCCCCTAAGAGAGTGCAGTTGACGCTGTAGCTCTAAGCGAGGATGCCTACGTACCCTGGCACAACTTGTTAGCAGTGACACGAGATGTCCTGCATGTGGTCTCGTACTGACCGAGACGGTCTGAGGTCATGGAAACCTGCTCGACCATTGACCTTGTATGGTACCGACTTGTGAGAAGTTTGTGGTCAGTTGGAGATGACCGGGGTATGCTCCATCTCCTCAGGGCATAAGTGTGATTTGTAAAATATGTTCAGCTGTGTAGTATATCTGCTTCAGGATCGAATACGAGAAACATTGCTTGATGCGCAATACAGTTATACATTCTAGTTGATAGATGTTATTTATGTTTCTTTACATTCCTTGCAAAGCAGATAGATGAATTATAATCTACCATGGGTAGATGCAATGTTCTCCTTATGAAAGGAGATTACTCCATTCTATTCATATAATGAATTATCCTGCTTGTTAATATAAAAAGAACATCTGCTCAGTTTATAAATGCTTAATCTGTGATAATAATATGGTCGGCGAAGAGTTATATCTCTCGCTGGGACAATTACAATTATCTCACCCCCGTAGGACCCAAATTTTTAGGTGGACGTGCACGAGGAGGTGAAGACCTTTTTGCATAGGAAGAACAACAGATGAGGCAGCAGTGATAGCTCAGGTTGAGTGTACTGTCTGTCATGTCTTGTAGATATGAGTCCTATGTGTCGTCTCTATACTCTCAGGTCCTTGGAGTTGGTTCATACTAGTTTTATAATCAATAAGAGATTTTGGATTACATGCCTCGAGGTTTTATGTTGCTCATGTATAGTTTGGTAAAGCAACTGTTATATGTTATTCTCGAGATGAGATGTACCAGATATGTACAATGTGAATAATGATGTATATAAGGTTTTGGACCTTTCAGTAAGAGTTTTCCTTGGAATGGATCTCTTTGAAAAATGGTTTTAATTTTTAGTGATTTTTGTTGATCTGTTATTTACGTTTAATTCCGCTTAATTAGTAACGATTTGATTGTCGGTCGTTACAGTTTTAGTATCAGATCTTAAGGTTCGCTGAGTCTACCGAGACATAGGACTAAGGTGTTGAGTCTGTGTTAGTGTCCTCCAGTATACCCTATAGTGACTTCTGCTTATGCAGAAGAAAGGGTGAAGTTTATAAATGACTGGGGAACACGAGGAATACATTGTTGAGGGCAATGTTGTTGCACCAGGAAAGGGTGCAAGGGATCAGGCAAGAGAAGAATGAATGCCTGAGAATTCCCATCATGACCCGATCAGGATAGAGAATCCTATGTTTATGCTCTTGTTGGGTAGGTTAGGACAACAATGATGCATATAGTAGACTAAATACTAGCATCAAAACCTAGGTTACCAGTCCTCAATACAGAAACTTTGGGCTTTGAAAGGGTTCCTGAATGACATAGTCATGTTGGAACAGTGGAAAATGTGGAAAAGATTAACATATGGCAAGAAAGTAGACTCTTCCATAAGTTTAAACAGATAGTATATCTGTGATGGCAGTTCCCAATAAGGGACAGTAAGTCGAGAATTAAGGAAATGTCATTACAATTCCAGAGACTTTTGCCTAGTGGTTCTAAAAAGCCAAAAGTAACAACATGAAACAGCTAGACTTTATGGGTTGAGTCAACCTAAAGCGGTGGATGACCGCGAGGGGTAACAATCAAATAGAGCTTTTTCATTTTGATATGACTTCTTTTGATGTTACCTGATAATCCTAAAAAGGATTGATGTTATGGACTTCCCTATTGATTGTCCTATGGGGACATAGGGAAGAAATGATGAGAACAAGAATTTATATTCTGTTTAGTATTCTTTTAAATGCTCTATAATTTCTCTTATCTGTGTGAAAAAGGATGAGGTATAGAAGAGATGCCTGGAGAAAATCCAAGAATGTTAAATCATGTGTTAGTTATTATACGAAAAGTAAGGAATATGATAGTAAAAAAAGTGCATACTACTTAATCTCAGTACTTGTATACCCTGGTCAGGTATATAATTATTGGAGATAAGGTGAGTATGGAACTCTTAGATTGTTATCTTTCTGATTACTCTGATCAAGTAGTCATTCTGAGATAATCTAGTGAGTATAATGAAACTGGAAATATGGTATGGACATGTATATCACATCCTAAGTGCAATAAAGTGGAATCTGAGATGATCTCAGATCAATCTGTATGTATGAGGAAATGAAAAGTATAATCCTCATGATAAGAGAATGAGAACAAGGGAGATTATCCCTGTCAGATAAAGCATGTGTGAATAGTAAAGATCTTTTCCCATGATGTGGAAATGGGAAATGTGATAAAATCACAAAATGTTCATGAACATGTTAGACAATAACAAAGAAAGGAATAATGACATGTAATCATCCTTATAATTCCTATTCTGATGGCAAGGAACCTAGGATGAAACATGAGTAAATGACTCATGAATAGTTGAAAGTTCATGCAATTATGAAAGGAGATGATAATCTCCTCTTTGATAAACAACCCTGGATGATGATGGGGTGATAACAAGAATATGTTCCTTTGTGTTCTTTCCCTTCTGGGACATGGTAATCATGTGGGTCTTATGACACTTGATGTGTATAAGTTAAAAATGTTCAATTGATGGATACTTAGAAAAGTATCAGTTTGTCTTGGACTTTGGTTCCAAGATAAAGATATGTGTAACAAGTAATGTCCCAAGATGAAAGAAAGATGAGGATGCGATGTATTTTTGACGCATGTGATGGATACCAAGATAAGAAATTCTGGTATCTAAGAAGTATCAAGTGATATGGCAAAGTAAAAGCATAACTCCTAATCAACTGATTTATGTGGGTTACATGGGATGGCCAACTGTGAAATTAGTCTAGTTACATAAAATAGTATGGACATCACATGTTAGGGGTTTATGCTCCGCATAAACATAACATCGATAAGGATGTACTATTTGAAGGAACAATTGTAAAATCATTGTGGGAAAAGCTTATCAAGCTAAAAATAATTTCTTAGAATACCCCTATCTAGATCTGTTAAGGCAACTTATATATAACATCTAAAGATACCTCTAAGATAAGTTCTTAATTGATAAGTAACCTACCCTTATTATAAGAGAATGTACAACTAATGAGATAGTTGGTACAAGTAGTAAGAAATTTTAATGTTGTGTCAGTAGATTAGATGAAACAACAGATATATGACAAGACTTGTAGTCACAAGTGGATGACAGAACATGACTCTGGTCTTTCCTTTAAAAGTAAAATGCTAAATGAGGAGTATGGGAGACTTCCCAAAATCTTGTCACATAAAGTTGTAAGTTGAGAAAGGTGACAAATCAGTAAGGTATGACACTTGAGTTAAATAAGGTATGAATGATGTTTCCCTGACTAAGAAAAGTATTACCTGGCATAGAGTTGACTCTACAGTCAATAATGAAAAAGACAGTGGAATATGTGCCCTGTGTGAAAGATTCAATGATAACCATGTGTGGAAGAAGTTGGTGTTGATCAAAGTTCTATGTCATCTCCATGACATTAAGATGTTATGTAGAGACTTGATGGTATGATTAATGAATAATATATGTCTTCCTTTACCTGGGATTTCAGGGATGAAAACCTTATTAGGGGTTTATAACTTGTAACAACCCTGACCTGGGTTATGAGGTAACCCTATTTGTTTTGGATAATAAAGTTGCTCAGAACTTTAATATAATCCTCTAAGGTGTTTTTTTATCATGTGACACACTCATGTTTCAAGTTTGGTCCCGATTGAATGTTGTTTGAGCAATTTTCCTTTGTTTTGGACCAAAGTGCAATTTACCCAAATTGAGGGGCTATAATGCAAAATGTCACATGTTGAACATGCCTCATGTGTTATAGCATCATTATTGAGAGAATGATGCAAGGTGGTGGCTTTTGGAAAGCCTAAATTCCAATTTTGAACTTGTTTGAACAATTTTGGTACCTTGTGCACCAATTTTGGTACAAATTGTAATTTACCCAAAATGTGGGGTTGATATGCAAATTACCACCTCTAGAGTGTTCCTATTTCCTCTAGTATCATTTAGAGGATAGAGAATGAATGATACACCATTTTTGATTCCATTATGAATGATGGTAACCTTGGTGATGAAATGACCAAGAAAAAAGGTTGAATTTGGAAGCTTAACTTGAGTTGTATCAAGTTGAAAAGCTTATATATGAGTGCCTATCGGCCATGGAGCCCAAGGAGGTGTTACATATCGTTTTGTTAACTCTTGGAAAAGTACATATCGTTCAAAGCACCTCAAGGAGGTGAGGTATGACGGCCAACAAGTTTCCTTAGAAAATGTGTATCGGCTTGACATAAAATAGTGATTAAACCTAGATGACTTATCCAAATGGATAAGCAATGGATGAATTTGCATCTTTAGATGATCCTAAACCTTTTTTCATGTCAAGATAAATGTTTATGCATGCATGTACACGTGTCACCCATGCATGACATGTGGAACCTACTAGCTCAAAATGTTGACACCTCATTATTGCCTTTCTTCATGATCAACAAGTATATATACCCCTAGTTTCACCCCTTGGTGCAATTTTGCGACCCTTACCACCCTCCTACCCTAAGGTATAGTGCATAGAGATCCCATATCGTGAAGGGATGTTGTGGTATCGTGCATGGGCCTTGGGGTATCGCCCATGGCAAGACCATATCGCCCAAGTAGGTGATATCGGCTATATAGGGTGATATCGGCCATAGAGTGAAGTGTTTTGACTCCAAGTGAGTGCCATATCATGAAAGTGAGTATAATATCGTGAAAGAGGGGTGGCATGTCGTGCAAGAGCACAAGGGTATCGTGCATATGCCTTTTATATCAAACATAGCAAGTATATCAGCCATACCATGTTGATATTGCCCATAGCAAGTCGATATCAGCCAATTGAAGTGATTTTGGCCACAAGTGAGGGGGTATCGGCCACAAGAAAAGTTGTGTCGGCCAAGAGGAAGTCCATATCGCCGAAGAGTGGTAGGGTGTCGGCCAAGGAGATAAGGAACTCAAAACTTAACCCTAAGGTAAGATATAGTTGTCTTCAAGCTTGAATTGAAGCATGGAATTAGGGTTATGATCTACCTTTCTTTTCTTCTTCACCAATTGCTTATCCATGGTGATTCCTTGTATATGAAGGAGTTGTGAACGAACCTCGGACCTTTGATAAAGTCATATTCAACCTTAGGAACATGGATCTTTGGACCTTGAAGCTTTAAAGTGGTTCTTAAGGCGAGTTATATAACTTGAACTCAATCATGTTATTATTCATCACCTAAATTGTTGTATTTAATGATCTACTTTTAGTTCCAAAATTTACTGAAATATTTGATGAAATTATGAGTTCTAGTAGTTGCTTAGACCTGTTGACTTGAACTATAATAGTTATAATAAAGGTCTAGAGCTTGAAGATTGTGATATCACCTTATAAAAGTGATATCGGGTGCATGCACATAAGCAAGCACCTCTAACCCGATATGATGATGCACCTATTTCACTAAAATGATATGAATAGGTTTGTAAACCTTATTGAAAGATATGGGGGTGTAGTATACACCTCTTACATGATAGGAAGTCTATTATAAAGTCCATGCACGATACAAGGTCAATTGTATACTTGTAAGTTGACAAGAAACCCTAAATTGGGTAACCCGATATAAGTGAAGAGTAACAAGTGTTATTTCATGATATGATCATATGATACATCATTGATACTTAGTATCATGAGGCCTACATGACCTTGTATGACATGGTTGCACGACAGGGTTGCACGATACACAACCCTAAACAATATGGTAATCCTAACCCATCATGGCTAACCCTAGATGGTGACTAGCCCGATAGGGTGATTAAATGTACTTCTAGCCCGACATGGTGATGGGTTGATACCTCATAAGTATCATGAGCGACACATACATATATCTTGTGCCCGATATGAGGTCAAGAAGGTACCTCATGCCCGATATGGAAACAAGTGCAAATCCTAGCCCAATATGGTGAGTGTCTATACACCTACAACCCGATATGGTGAACATATGCACATGATTTAACCCTATACACCTTGTAAAGGTAAGGGCAAGACACTCTTAGGAGTGATGAGTGTAACACCAAGTAATGGTGTGGATAATACCTTGATAGGTGAAACACCTAGAGTGGTTGATAATGGTTAATCCTATATCAATAATGCCTTAACCCGAGATGAGTTCATATCATTAATGATGGTTGAATAATTCAATTGTGTGACTTATGACCAATACATTACATGATAAATGTGATGATCTAGTGCATAAAGTATTAGGATGGGACATACCCTAATACAAGATAAGTTGATGAACTTAAGTATGTTAAAAGTGATGAGGGAAGTGATACATCAAGACATGATATATATCACATCCAGCACTTCAAGGTTGATGTACCTTAAATCCAATATACTTGGATGAGTAACACATGAAGTGTGTTATGTCAATTGTTACATTGAGATGTAATAAGTTTAATGCACTTTGATAAGTGTGGGCTAACATAATTTGAGAAAGGGTTAAGCCAAGTTAATAAAGTCTGATGTAATCATACCCTGGTAAGGATGAGAGAGGAACTCATACCTTGTGTTGATGATTCATTTAATGATAAATGATGAGAATGAATAAGTATGATTGAGTACTTATAATATCAATGTTTTCTCCTAGATGTGTGGAGCAATGAATTAGGGTTTGGTCATTGATAATATGATCTTGAAAACCTAAATGGTTAATAATGGAAAACCCTAACCCTAATGAAGGGTAATGATATGTAAGAGAAACCCTAATCGATAAGAAAGGGAAAACCCTAACCCTAATGATGGGAAGGTTCTATTTCTCTTATTGCATAAGCCTTGTAAGGCATGTTAATTACTTGTATAACAAGTATAATGTGTAATGGCCTTGTGAGCCATGTGAATAAAGGTATTTCCTAGTGAGAGGTGACAAGATGTGTAATGGCCTTATGCGCCATGTGAATAAAGGTTTTGCCTAGTGAGAGGTGACAAGATGTGTAATGGCCTTGTGAGCCATGTGAATAAGTTGTTGCCTAGTGAGAGGTGACAAGATGTGTAATGGCCTTGTGAGCCATGTGAATAAGTTGTTGCCTAGTGAGAGGTGACAATATGTGTAATGGCCTTGTGAGCCATGTGATAGTTTGTTGCCTAGTGAGAGGTGACAAGATATTTCATGGGCCTTGTGAGCCATGTGAGATGCTTGTATAACAAGTATCATGTATACCTTAGTCTGAGGACCCAGAGGTAATAGTTACATGATAAGTGGTAACAATGTTCGATGATGATATAAGGGTTTGAATACCTAGATCCAGTAATCATGATAATGATGATGTGAAGGGATGAGAATTCCCAGTAATGTGATTAGGGACTGAGATCCCAAGTATCATGTGTTTAAAAGAATTGGACAAGTACGTGATAGATGTATTACACCTTTCTTTGTAGCATTTGTTGTGTTTGATAAAGATAACTTGTTGGATGCTAAAAGAATTTTGTAATGCAGGTAATGTAACGACAGTCGCCAAACCGATAGACAAATCATTACTGATTAAGCAGAATTTAAAACATTACCAGCGGATTAACAAAAATCACTAAAAATTAAAACCATTTTGCAAAGAGATCTATTTCTAGGAAAACTCTTTAAGGCAGAACCAAAACTTTATATGCATCATTGTTCACATTATACATACACTTTACCATCTCTTCTCGAGCATAACATATAATAGTTGCTTTATCAAACCATATAATTAAGCAACATAAAACCTCGAGGCTTACAAGCCCAAACCTCAGATCGTTCATGAAACCATAACGAACCAACTCCAAGGACCTGAGAGTACAAAGACGACACATAGGACTTCTATCTACAAGACATGACAGATAGTACACTCAACCTGAGCTGTCACTGCTGTCCCTGCCACTGTTGTTCTTTTTCTGCAGAAAGGTCTTCACCTCTTCGTGCACGTCCACCTAAAAATTTGGATCCCACGGGGGTGAGACAATTGAAAATTTCCCCAGCGAGAGATATAACTCTCCGCCAACAATGTTATTATCACAGTTAAATAGTATTAGATTGTATCAGAATGACTGCTTGATCAGAGCAATAAAAAAGATATCAATCTAAGAGTTTCCATACTCACCTTATCATCAATAGTTGTATACCTTGCCAGGGTATACAATTATTGAGATTAGGTAGTATGCACTTTATGTACTATCATATTCCTCATTTTATGTATCATCACCAACACATTATTTAACATTCCTGGACTTTCTCCAGGCATCACTTCTATATCTCATCCTCTTTCACATAGATAAGAGAAATTACAGAGCATTTAAAAGAACACTGAACAGAATATAAATTATAGTTCTCATCATTTCTTCCCTATGTCCCCAAAGGACAATCAATAGGGAAGTCCATAACAGCAATCCTTTTTAGGATTAGCAGGGAACATCAAAATAAAGCATATCAAAATGAAAAGCTCTATATGACTATTACTCCTCGCGGTCACCTACCGCTTTAGGTTGACTCAACATATAGAGTCTAGCTATTTCATGTTGTTGCTTTTTCCTTTTCACATTATTGGACTGTGACTTTCATAAGCCTTGTCGAGTCTACCTCAGTTGTTGAGTCATTTCCTCCCTTCTTTTCAAATAAAATAGTTTAGTATGCTCAACATGTCCATATCCATAACATTTCTTGTTCTCATACCATGATCTTATCAGTCTCATTACCGATGTACAAGCTAAGACATGATTTCTTACAGGTGGAAAGTTAGGACCTTTGCCTTTACTTAGTGGCTACTGCCCTGGTACACTAGGCATTTATTGCACTGGTGGCAACAAAAACTTTGTCTTTTTAGAACAACTAGGCACATGTCTCTAGAATTGTAGAGACCTTTCCTTATTTCTCAACTTATTTCCCCATCTTGGGCATTGCCATCACAGATATACTATCTGTCTAAATTTATGGCAGAGTCTACTTTCTCGCCATATATTAATGTTTCCCACATTTTCCACTGTTCCAACATGACTATGTCATTCAGGAACCCTTACAAAGCCCAAGGTTTTCGTATTGAGGACTGGTAACCTAGGTTGTAATGCTAGTATCCAGTCTACTATATGCATCATTGTTGTCCTAACATGCCCAACAAGAGCATAAACATAGGATTCTCTATCCTGATAGGGTCATGATGGGAATTCTCAAGCATTCATTCTTATCTTGCCTTATCCCTTGCACCCTCTCTTGGTGCAACAACATTGCTCTCAACAACATGTTCCTCGTGTTCTCCAGTCATTTTTAAACTTCACCCTTTCTTCTACATAAGAAGAAGTCACTATAGGGCATACTGGAGGACACTAACACAGAGTCAACACCTTAGTCCTATGTCTCTGTAGACTCAGCAAACCTTAAGCTCTGATACCAAACTTGTAACGACAGTCGCCAAACCGATAGAAAAATCGTTACTGATTAAGAGGAATTTAAAACATTACCAGCGGATTAACAAAAATCACTAAAAATTAAAACCATTTTGCAAAGAGATCCATTTCTAGGAAAACTCTTTAAGGCAGAACCAAAACTTTATATGCATCATTGTTCACATTGTACATACACTTTACCATCTCTTCTCAAGGATAGCATATAATAGTTGCTTTATCAAACCATATAATGAAGCAACATAAAACCTCGAGGCTTACAAGCCAAAACCTCAGATCGTTCATGAAACCATAACGAACCAACTCCAAGGACCTGAGAGTACAGAGATGACACATAGGACTTCTATCTACAAGACATGACAGATAGTACACTCAACCTGAGCTGTCACTGCTGTCCCTGCCACTATTGTTCTTTTTCTGCAGAAAGGTCTTCACCTCTTCGTGGACGCCCACCTAAAAATTTGGATCCCACGGGGGTGAGACAATTGAAAATTGCCCCAGCGAGAGATATAACTCTCCGCCAACAATGTTATTATCACAGTTAAATAGTATTAAACTGACCAGAGGATAAGCAGTTTAGAACATTCTCATCTTTTAAAACATTGCCACTATCTATGATAGAGCAGTAAATCATCTATTCACTTTATAAGGAATGGGAAGAACATGTATATCATTTACTCATCATACTATATCAACATCTCAAGCTTATCCAGTGAAACTCATTATCATGGTATGTCATCCATGAATCATTCTCATTTCTATTTATTGGCCTCAGCCAATCTGCTAACCAGATATTTAATTGTACCAGTCATGTGAGTATACATCATCATATTATATTCAGGCATTGGACTATGCCAATCCTGTGCAACTATTTCAGGCATTGGACTATGCCAATCCTGTACAAACATCACTGAATACCACATCATTTTTACTAGGCATTATACCTTGGCCAAGCCATCATACTTATTCACATCCTTTCTATAAACAAGTATCCCTTTCATATATTTCAAACACTATAGCCCTTATTTGGCTATAAGCATAAAGCATGTATGATCAAGATTTCATTATTATTATTGTATCCATTTATCATTATCATTATATTACTAAGTTTCCATTTCTTAGTTTATTTGGAACATTATCATTTCTTACATGAGACTATTATAAACACCTTGTTACCTCTCACTAGGCAACAACTATCCTCATGGCTCACAAGGCCCATTAAGTATCTTGTCACCTCTCTCTAGCCAACAAATTATCACATGGCTCACAAGGCCATAACACATCTTGTCACCTCTCACTAGGCAACAAATTATCACATGGCTCACAAGGCCATAACACATCTTGTCACCTCTCACTAGGCAACAAATTATCACATGGCTCACAAGGCCATAACACATCTTATCACCTCTCACTAGGCAATAAATTATCACATGGCTCACAAGGCCATAAAACATCTTTATACTTTTATACAAGTATTTAACATGTCTTACAAGGCTTATGCAATAAAAGAAATACAACCTTCCCATCATTAGGGTTAGGGTTTTCCCTTTCTTATCGATTAGGGTTTCTCTTACATATCATTACCCTTCATTAGGGTTAGGGTTTTCCATTATTAACCATTTAGGTTTTCAAGATCATATTATCAATGATCAAACCCTAATTCATTGCTCCACACATCTAGGAGCAAACATTGATATCATAAGTATACAATCATACTTATTCATTTTCATCATTTATCACTAAATGAATCATAAACACAAGGTATGAGTTCCTCCCTCATCTTAACCTGGGTATGATTACATCAGACTTTATTAACTTGACTTAACCCATTCTCAAAGTATGTTATCCCACACTTATCAAAGTGCATTAAACTTATTACATCTCAATTTAACAATTGACATAACACACTTCATGTGTTACTCATCCAAGTATATTGGATTTAAGGTGCATCAAGGTACATCATCCTTGAAATGCTGGATGTGATATCTATCATGTATTGATGTATCACTTCCCTCATTACTTTTAACTTACTTAAGTTCATCAACTTATCTTGTATTAGGGTATTTCCCATCCTAATACTTTATGCACTAACTCATCACATTTATCATGTAATGTATTGTTCATAAGTCACAAATTTGAATTACCCAACCATCATCAATGATATGGACTCATCTCAGGTTAAGGTATTAATGATATATGATTAACCATTATCAACCACTCTAGGTGTTTCACCTATCAAGGTATTATCCACACCATTACTTGGTGTTACACTCATCACTCCTAAGAGTGTCTTGCCCTTACCTTTACAAGGTGTATAGGGTTAAATCATGTGCATATGTTCACCGTATTGGGTTGTAGGTGTATAGACACTTACCATGTCGGGCTTGGATTTGCACTTGTCTCCATATCGGGCATGAGGTACCTTCTTGACCTCATATCAGGCACAAGATATATGTATGTGTAGCCCATGATACTTATGAGGTATCAACCCATCACCATGTCAAGCTAGAAGTACATTCAATCACCCTATCGGGCTAGTCACCTTCTAGGGTTAGCCATGATGGGTTAGGGTTACCATATCAGACTCAACCCAATATACAAGTCAATTGGAGTGTAGGGAACCAAACCATATTGGGCTACATCATCAAACATTAGGTTGCAACACCCATGACGGGTTAGGGTTGATTGTGTCGGGCACATGGCATATACATGTGTCGCCCATGATACTTAAGAGGTATCAACTTATCACCATATCGGGCTATCATATTGTCTAGGGTTGTGTATCGTGCAACCCTATTGTTCAACCCTATCGTGCAACCCTATTGTGCATCCATGTCATGCATCCATGTTGTGCATCCATGTCATGCAATAATACTTGTTACTCTTCTCTTATATCGGGTTACCCAAATTAGGGTTTCATGTCAACTTATAAGTATTCATTCAATCTTGTATCGTGTATGGAGTCTATACTTTACTCCCTATTGTGCAAGTGGTGTATACTACACCCCCATATTGTGCAACAAGGTTTAAAAACGTATTCATATCATTTTAGTGAAATATGTGCATCATCATATCGGGTTAGAGGTGCTTGCTTATGTGCATGCACCTGATATCACTTTTATAAAGTGATGCCATCATCTTCAAGCTCTAGACCTTTGTTCTAACTGATATAATTCATGGCAACAGGTCTAATCGACTAATTGAACTCATAATTTCATCAACTATATCAGGAAATTTCGGAATTAAAAGTATTTGACTAATTAGAGCAATTTAGGTGAAGAATAATAACATGGTTGAGTTCAAGTTATATAACCCACCTTAAGAACGACTTCAAAGCTCCAATCTCCAAAGATCCACGTTCCTAAGGTTGAAGATGGACTTCAAAACTCCTCTATATGCAAAAATAATCACCATGGATAAGCAATTGGTGAAGAAGAAAAGAAAGGAAGATCAAAACCCTAAATTCATGCTTCAAACCAATGTTGAAGATGATCTTATCCTCGCCTTAGGGTTAAGTTTTGAGTTCCTTAGCTCCTTGGCCGACACACCACCACTCTTGGCCGACACAACCTTGCTTGTGGCCGATACCCCCTCACTTGTGGCCAAAATCACTTCAATTGGCCGATATCAACTTGCTATGGACAATATCAACATGGTATGGCCGATACACTTGCTATGGCCGATACCCAAGGCCTATGCACGATACCCTTGTGCCCTTGCACGATATGCCAACCCTCTTGCATGATATGGCACTCACTTGCACGATATGGCACTCAACTCTTCACCCTATTGGCCGATATCACCTCATATGGCCAATTTCACCTACTTGGCCGATATGCTTTTGCTATGGGCAATATCCAAGGGCCTATGCACGATACCCTTGCTATCCTGCACGATACAAGAGCCCCATGCACGATACCACAAGTTAGGAGGGTGGTAAGGGTCGAAAAATTCCATTAAGGGGTCAAACTAGGGGTATATATACTTGCTGATCATGAAGAAAGGCAAAAATGAGGTGTCAACATTTTGAGCTAGTAGGTGCCACGTGTCATGCATGGGTGACACATGTCCATGCATGCACCATCATTTATCTTGTCTTGCAAAAAAGTTTAGGATCATCTAGAGATGCAATTTCGTCCATTACTTATCCATTTGGATAAGTTATCTAGGTTTAATCACTATTTCATGTCAAGCCGATACACTTTTTCTAAGGAAACTTGTTGGCCGACACACCTCACCTCCTTGAGGTTCTTTGCATGGTATGGACTTTGCCAAGAGTTCATAAAACGATATGGGACACCTCCTTGGGCTCCATGGCCGATAGGCACTCATATATAAGCTTTTCAACTTGATACAACTCAAGTTAAGCTTCCAAATTCAACCCTTTTATTGGTCATTTCTTCACCAAGATTACCATCATTCATAATGGAATCAAACTTGGTGTCTAATTCATTATCTCTCCTCTAAATGATACATAGAGGAAGTGGTAACACTCTAGAGGTGGTAATTTGCATATCAAACCCATAGTTTGGGTAAATTACAATTTGTACCAAAATTGGTGCACAAGGTACCAGCATTGTTCAAACAAGTTCAAACTTGGAATTTAGGCTTTCCACAAGCCACCACTTAGCATCATTCTCTCTCTTATGATGCTAAAACATATAAGGCACATTCAACATGTGACATTTTTCATTATATCCCCTCAACTTGGGCAAATTGCACTTTGGTCTAAAACAAAGGAAAATTGCTCAAACAACATTCAATCGGGTCCAAACTTGAAACATAAGTGTGTCACATGATAACAAAGCACCTTAGAGGATAATATTAAAATTCTAATCAACTTTATTAGCCAAAAAAATAGGGTTACCTCATAACCCAGGTCAGTGTCATTACAAGTTATAAACCCCTAACAAGGATTTCGTCCCCGAAATCCCAAGAAAAGGGAGGGACATATTATTCATTAATCATGCCTTCAAGTCTCCACCTAACTTCTTAATGTTATGGAGATACCATAGATATGTAGTTCACACAAAGTTCCTTTCACTAATTCAACCTTATCAATGTTTATGTTTATGCAGAGCATAAACCCCTAACATATGATGTCCATATTATTGAAAGGAAGAAGCATAAAAGAGCATACTTCTATCATCACCCAAGAATATTTATCAAAAGGGAAACATATATATCTAATAGAGATAATTGACTCAGCAATCTTTTATTCGTTTGGAAAAGTTCACTTAGCAAACTCTATTTAATTGGGAATGCTCACTTAGCTTTTCCTTTATATTGGGAACGTTCACACAGCTCTTCCCATTTAGGAATGTTCACACAACTTTTCCTATTTAATTGGGAATGTTCACACCGCTCTTCCCATTTTGTTTAGGGTTGGAATTGCACAAAGCATTTTCCTTTATTGGAATTGCACAAAGCATATTCCTTTATTGGAATTGCACACATCATCTTCCTTTATTGGAATTGCACAAAGCATCTTCCTTTATTGGAATTACACACAACATCTTCCTTTATTGGAATTGCACACAACATCTTCCTTTATTGGAATTGCACACAACATCTTCCTTTATTGGAATTGCACACAACATCTTCCTTTATTGGAATTGCACACAACATCTTCCTTTATTGGAATTGCACACAACATCTTCCTTTATTGGAATTGCACAAATCATCTTCCTTTATTGGAATTGCACACAACATCTTCCTTTATTGGAATTGCACAAAGCATCTTCCTTTATTGGAATTGCACACATCATCTTCCTTTATTGGAATTGCACACATCATCTTCCTTTATTGGAATTACACAAAGCATCTTCCTTTATTGGAATTGCACACAACATCTTCCTTTATTGATTCCATATTTCTTATTTCATGATACTCATTAGATTGTATCAGAATGACTGCTTGATCAGAGCAATCAAAAAGATATCAATCTAAGAGTTTCCATACTCATCTTATCATCAATAGTTGTATACCTGGCCAGGGTATACAAGTACTGAGATTAGGTAGTATGCACTTTATGTACTATCATATTCCTCATTTTATGTATCATCACCAACACATGATTTAACATTCCTGGACTTTCTCCAGGCATCACTTCTATATCTCATCCTCTTTCACATAGATAAGAGAAATTATAGAGCATTTAAAAGAACACTGAACATAATATAAATTATAGTTCTCATCATTTCTTCCCTATGTCTCCAAAGGACAATCAATAGGGAAGTCCATAACAACAATCCTTTTTAGGATTAGCAGGGAACATCAAAATAAAGCATATCAAAATGAAAAGCTCTATATGACTATTACTCCTCGCGGTCACCTACCGCTTTAGGTTGACTCAACATATAGAGTCTAGCTATTTCATGTTGTTGCTTTTTCCTTTTCACATTGTGGGACTGTGACTTTCATAAGCCTTGTCGAGTCTACCTCAGTTGTTGAGTCATTTCCTCCCTTATTTTCAAATAAAAGAGTTTAGTATGCTCAACATGTCCATATCCATAACATGTCTTGTTCTCATACCATGATCTTATCAGTCTCATTACCGATGTACAAGCTAAGGCATGAGTTCTTACAGGTGGAAAGTTAGGACCTTTGCCTTTACTTAGTGGCTACTGCCCTGGTACACTAGGCATTTATTGCACTGGTGGCAACAAAAACTTTGTCTTTTTAGAACAACTAGGCACATGTCTCTAGAATTGTAGAGACCTTTCCTTATTTCTCAACTTATTTCCCCATCTTGGGCATTGCCATCACAGATATACTATCTGTCTAAATTTATGGCAGAGTCTACTTTCTCGCCATATATTAATCTTTCCCACATTTTCCACTGTTCCAACATGACTATGTCATTCAGGAACCCTTACAAAGCCCAAGGTTTATGTATTGAGGACTGGTAACCTAGGTTGTAATACTAGTATCCAGTCTACTATATGCATCATTGTTGTCCTAACATGCCCAACAAGAGCATAAACATAGGATTCTCTATCCTGATCGGGTCATGATGGGAATTCTTAAGCATTCATTCTTCTCTTGCCTTATCCCTTGCACCCTCTCTTGGTGCAACAACATTGCTCTCAGCAACATGTTCCTCGTGTTCTCCAGTCATTTTTAAACTTCACCCTTTCTTCTACATAAGAAGAAGTCACTATAGGGCATACTGGAGGACACTAACACAGACTCAACACCTTAGTCCTATGTCTCTGTAGACTCAGCGAACCTTAAGCTCTGATACCAAACTTGTAACGACAGTCGCCAAACCGATAGAAAAATTGTTACCGATTAAGTGGAATTTAAAACATTACCAACGGATTAACAAAAATCACTAAAAATTAAAACCATTTTGCAAAGAGATCCATTTCTAGGAAAACTCTTTAAGGCAGAACCAAAACTTTATATGCATAATTGTTCACATTGTACATACACTTTACCATCTCTTCTCGAGGATAACATATAATAGTTGCTTTATCAAACCATATAATGAAGCAACATAAAACCTCGAGGCTTACAAGCCAAAACCTCAGATCGTTCATGAAACCATAACGAACCAACTCCAAGGACCTGAGAGTACAGAGACGACACATAGGACTTCTATCTACAAGACATGATAGATTGTACACTCAACCTGAGCTGTCACTGCTGTCCCTGCCACTGTTGTTCTTTTTCTGCAGAAAGGTCTTCACCTCATTGTGCACGCCCACCTAAAAATATGGATCCCACGGGGGTGAGACAATTGAAAATTGCCCCAGCGAGAGATATAACTCTCCACCAACAATGTTATTATCACAGTTAAATAGTATTAAACTGAGCAGAGGATAAGCACTTTAGAACATTCTCATCTTTTAAAACATTGCCACTATCTATGATAGAGCAGTAAATCATCTATTCACTTTATAAGGAATGGGAAGAACATGTATATCATTTACTCATCATACTATATCAACATCTCAAGCTTATCCAGTGAAACTCATTATCATGGTATGTCATCCATGAATCATTCTCATTTGTATTTATTGGCCTCAGCCAATCTGCTAACCAGATATTTAATTGTACCAGTCATGTGAGTATACATCATCATATTATATTCAGGCATTGGACTATGCCAATCCTGTGCAACTATTTCAGGCATTGGACTATGCCAATCCTGTGCAAACATCACTGAATACCACATCACTTTTACTAGGCATTATACCTTAGCCAAGCCATCATACTTATTCACATCCTTTCTATAAACAAGCATCCCTTTCATATATTTCAAACACTATAGCCCTTATTTGGCTATAAGCATAAAGCATGTATGATCAAGATTTCATTATTATTATTGTATCCATTTATCATTATCATTATATTACTAAGTTTCCATTTCTTAGTTTATTTTGAACATTATCATTTCTTACATGAGACTTTTATAAACACCTTGTTACCTCTCACTAGGCAACAACTATCCTCATGGCTCACAAGGCCCATTAAGTATCTTGTCACCTCTCTCTAGCCAACAAATTATCACATGGTTCACAAGGCCATAACACATCTTGTCACCTCTCACTAGGCAACAAATTATCACATGGCTCACAAGGCCATAACACATCTTGTCACCTCTCACTAGGCAACAAATTATCACATGGCTCACAAGGCCATAACACATCTTGTCACCTCTCACTAGGCAATAAATTATCACATGGCTCACAAGGCCATAAAACATCTTTATACTTTTATACAAGTATTTAACATGTCTTATATGGCTTATGGAATAAAAGAAATACAACCTTCCCATCATTAGGGTTAGGGTTTTCCCTTTCTTATCGATTAGGGTTTCTCTTACATATCATTACCCTTCATTCGGGTTAGGGTTTTCCATTATTAACCATTTAGGTTTTCAAGATCATATTATCAATGATCAAACCCTAATTCATTGCTCCACACATCTAGGAGCAAACATTTATATCATAAGTATACAATCATACTTATTCATTTTCATCGTTTATCACTAAATGAATCATCAACACAAGGTATGAGTTCCTCCCTCATCTTAACCAGGGTATGATTACATCAGATTTTATTAACTTGACTTAACCCTTTCTCAAAGTATGTTATCCCGCACTTATCAAAGTGCATTAAACTTATTACATCTCAATTTAACAATTGACATAACACACTTCATGTGTTACTCATCCAAGTATATTGGATTTAAGGTGCATCAAGGTACATCATCCTTGAAATGCTGGATGTGATATCTATCATGTATTGATGTATCACTTCCCTCATTACTTTTAACTTACTTAAGTTCATCAACTTATCTTGTATTAGGGTATTTCCCATCCTAATACTTTATGCACTAACTCATCACATTTATCATGTAATGTATTGTTCATAAGTCACAAATTTGAATTACCCAACCATCATCAATGATATGGACTCATCTCAGGTTAAGGTATTAATGATATAGGATTAACCATTATCAACCACTCTAGGTGTTTCACCTATCAAGGTATTATCCACACCATTACTTGGTGTTACACTCATCACTCCTAAGAGTGTCTTGCCCTTACCTTTACAAGGTGTATAGGGTTAAATCATGTGCATATGTTCACCATATTGGGTTGTAGGTGTATAGACACTTACCATGTCAGGCTAGGATTTGCACTTGTCTCCATATCGGGCATGAGGTACCTTCTTGACCTCATATCAGGCACAAGATATATGTATGTGTAGCCCATGATACTTATGAGGTATCAACCCATCACCATGTCAAGCTAGAAGTAAATTCAATCACCCTATCGGGCTAGTCACCTTATAGGGTTAGCCATGATGGGTTAGGGTTACCATATCGGACTCAACCCAATATACAAGTCAATTGGAGTGTAGGGAACCAAACCATATTGGGCTACATCATCAAACATTAGGTTGCAACATTCATGCCGGGTTAGGGTTGATTGTGTCGGGCACATGACATATACATGTGTCGCCCATGATACTTAAGAGGTATCAACTTATCACCATATCGGGCTATCATATTGTCTAGGGTTGTGTATCGTGCAACCCTATCATTCAACCCTATCGTGCAACCCTATTGTGCATCCATGTCATGCAATAATATTTGTTACTCTTCTCTTATATCGGGTTACCCAAATTAGGGTTTCATGTCAACTTATAAGTATTCATTCAATCTTGTATCGTGTATGGAGTCTATACTTGACTCCCTATTGTGCAAGTGGTGTATACTACACCCCCATATCGTGCAACAAGGTTTACAAACATATTCATATCATTTTAGTGAAATATGTGCATCATCATATCGGGTTAGAGGTGCTTGCTTATGTGCATGCACCCGATATCACTTTTATAAAGTGATGCCATCATCTTCAAGCTCTAGACCTTTTTTCTAACTAATATAATTCATGGAAACAGGTCTAAGTGACTAATTGAACTCATAATTTCATCAACTATTTCAGGAAATTTCGGAATTAAAAGTATTTCACTAATTAGAGCAATTTAGGTGAAGAATAATAACATGGTTGAGTTCAAGTTATATAACCCGCCTTAAGAACGAATTCAAAGCTCCAATCTCCAAATCTCCACGTTCCTAAGGTTGAAGATGGACTTAACAACTCCTCTATATGCAAATAATCACCATGGATAAGCAATTGGTGAAGAAGAAAAGAAAGGAAGATCAAAACCCTAAATTCATGCTTCAAACCAATGTTGAAGATGATCTTATCCTCGCCTTAGGGTTACGTTTTGAGTTCCTTAGCTCCTTGTCCGACACCCCACCACTCGTGGGTGATATGGACTTCCTCTTGGCCGACACAACCTTGCTGGTGGCCGATACCCCCTCACTTGTGGCCAAAATCACTTCAATTGGCCGATATCAACTTGCTATGGACAATATCAACATGGTATGGCCGATACCCAAGGCCTATGCACGATACCCTTGTGACCTTGCACGACATGCCAACCCTCTTGCACGATATGGCACTCACTTGCACGATATGGCACTCAACTCTTCACCCTATTGGCCGATATCACCTCATATGGCCAATTTCACCTACTTGGCCGATATGCTTTTGCTATGGGCAATATCCAAGGGCCTATGCACGATACCCTTGCTTTCCTGCACGATACCACAAGGTAGGAGGGTGGTAAGGGTCGACAAATTCCATTAAGGGGTCAAACTAGGGGTATATATACTTGATGATCATGAAGAAAGGCAAAAATGAGGTGGTAACATTTTGAGCTAGTAGGTGCCACGTGTCATGCATGGGTGACACGTGTCCATGCATGCAACATCATTTTTCTTGTCTTGCAAAATATTTGAGGATCATCTAGAGATGAAATTTCATCCATTACTTATCCATTTGGATAAGTTATCTAGGTTTAATCACTATTTCATGTCAAGCCGATACACTTTTTCTAAGGAAACTTGTTGGCCGACACACCTCACCTCCTTGAGGTGCTTTGCACGATATGGACTTTGCCAAGAGTTCACAAAACGATATGGGACACCTCCTTGGGCTCCATGGCCGATAGGCACTCATATATAAGCTTTTCAACTTGATACAACTCAAGTTAAGCTTCCAAATTCAACCCTTTTCTTGGTCATTTCCTCACCAAGATTACCATCATTCATAATGGAAACAAACTTGGTGTATAATTCATTCTCTCTCCTCTAAATGATACATAGAGGAAGTGGTAACACTCTAGAGGTGGTAATTTGCATATCAACCCCATATTTTGGGTAAATTACAATTTGTACCACAATTGGTGCACAAGGTACCAGCATTGTTCAAACACGTTCAAACTTGGAATTTAGGATTTCCACAAGCCACCACTTAGCATCATTCTCTCTCTTATGATGCTAAAACATATAAGGCACATTCAACATGTGACATTTTGCATTATAGACCCTCAACTTGGGCAAATTGCACTTTGGTCTAAAACAAAGGAAAATTGCTCAAACAACATTCAATCGGGACCAAACTTGAAACATAAGTGTGTCACATGATAACAAAGCACCTTAGAGGATTATATTAAAATTCTAATCAAATTTATTATCCAAAACAAATAGGGTTACCTCATAACCCAGGTCAGGGTCATTACAAGTTATAAACCCCTAACAAGGATTTCATCCCCGAAATCCCAAGAAAAGGGAGGGACAGATTATTCATTAATCATGCCCTCAAGTCTCCACCTAACTTCTTAATGTTATGGAGATACCATAGATCTGTAGTTCACACAAAGTTCCTTTCACTAATTCAACCTTATAAATGTTTATGTTTATGCAGAGCATAAACCCCTAACATATGATGTCCATATTATTGAAATGAAGAAGCATAAAAGAGCATACTTCTATCATCACCCAAGAATATTTATCAAAAGCGAAACATATATATCTAATAGAGATAATTGACTCAGCAATCTTTTATTCGTTTGGAAAAGTTCACTTAGCAAACTCTATTTAATTGGGAATGCTCACTTAGCTTTTCCTTTATATTGGGAACGTTCACACAACTCTTCCCATTTAGGAATGTTCACACAGATTTTCCTATTTAATTGGGAATGTTCACACCGCTCTTCCCATTTTGTTTAGAGTTGGATTTGCACAAAGCATCTTCCTTTATTGGAATTGCACAAAGCATCTTCCTTTATTGGAATTGCACACATCATCTTCCTTTATTGGAATTGCACAAAGCATCTTCCTTTATTGGAATTGCACACAACATCTTCCTTTATTGGAATTGCACACAACATCTTCCTTTATTGGAATTGCACACATCATCTTCCTTTATTGGAATTGCACACAACATCTTCCTTTATTGGAATTGCACACAACATCTTCCTTTATTGGAATTGCACACATCATCTTCCTTTATTGGAATTGCACACAACATCTTCCTTTATTGGAATTGCACAAAACATCTTCCTTTATTGGAATTGCACACATCATCTTCCTTTATTGCAAATTACACAAAGCATCTTCCTTTATTGGAATTGCACACAACATCTTCCTTTATTTTCAAATAAAAGAGTTTAGTATGCTCAACATGTCCATATCCATAACATGTCTTGTTCTCATACCATGATCTTATCAGTCTCATTACCGATGTACAAGCTAAGCCATGAGTTCTTACAGGTGGAAAGTTAGGACCTTTGCCTTTACTTAGTGGCTACTGCCCTGGTACACTAGGCATTTATTGCACTGGTGGCAACAAAAACTTTGTCTTTTTAGAACAACTAGGCACATGTCTCTAGAATTGTAGAGACCTTTCCTTATTTCTCAACTTATTTCCCCATCTTGGGCATTGCCATCACAGATATACTATCTGTCTAAATTTATGGCAGAGTCTACTTTCTCGCCATATATTAATCTTTCCCACATTTTCCACTGTTCCAACATGACTATGTCATTCAGGAACCCTTTCAAAGCCCAAGGTTTCTGTATTGAGGACTGGTAACCTAGGTTGTAATGCTAGTATCCAGTCTACTATATGCATCATTGTTGTCCTAACATGCCCAACAAGAGAATAAACATAGGATTCTCTATCCTGATCGGGTCATGATGGGAATTCTCAAGCATTCATTCTTCTCTTGCCTTATCCCTTGCACCCTCTCTTGGTGCAACAACATTGCTCTCAGCAACATGTTCCTCGTGTTCTCCAGTCATTTTTAAACTTCACCCTTTCTTCTACATAAGAAGAAGTCACTATAGGGCATACTGGAGGACACTAACACAGACTCAACACCTTAGTCCTATGTCTTTGTAGACTCAACGAACCTTAAGCTCTGATACCAAACTTGTAATGACAGTCGCCAAACCGATAGACAAATCGTTACTCATTAAGCTGAATTTAAAACATTACCATCGGATTAACAAAAATCACTAAAAATTAAAACCATTTTGCAAAGAGATCCATTTCTAGGAAAACTCTTTAAGGCAGAACCAAAACTTTATATGCATCATTGTTCACATTGTACATACACTTTACCATCTCTTCTCGAGGATAACATATAATAGTTGCTTTATCAAACCATATAATGAAGCAACATAAAACCTCAAGGCTTACAAGCCAAAACCTCAGATCGTTCATGAAACCATAACGAACCAACTCCAAGGACCTGAGAGTACAGAGACGACACATAGGACTTCTATCTACAATACATGACAGATAGTACACTCAACCTAAGCTGTCACTTCTTTCCCTACCACTGTTGTTCTTTTTCTGCAGAAAGGTCTTCACCTCTTCATGCACGTCCACCTAAAAATTTGGATCCCACGGGGGTGAGATAATTGAAAATTGCCCCAGCGAGAGATATAACTCTCCTCCAACAATGTTATTATCACAGTTAAATAGTATTAAACTGAGCAGAGGATAAGAAGTTTAGAACATTCTCATCTTTTAAAATATTGCCACTATCTATGATAGAGCAGTAAATCATCTATTCACTTTATAAGGAATGGGAAGAACATGTATATCATTTACTCATCATACTATATCAACATCTCAAGCTTATCCAGTGAAACTCATTATCATGGTATGTCATCCATGAATCATTCTCATTTGTATTTATTGGCCTCAGCCAATCTGCTAACCAGATATTTAATTGTACCAGTCATGTGAGTATACATCATCATATTATATTCAGGCATTGGACTATGCCAATCCTGTGCAACTATTTCAGGCATTGGACTATGCCAATCCTGTGCAAACATCACTGAATACCACATCACTTTTACTAGGCATTATACCTTGGCCAAGCCATCATACTTATTCACATCCTTTCTATAAACAAGTATCCCTTTCATATATTTCAAACACTATAGCCCTTATTTGTCTATAAGCATAAAGCATGTATGATCAAGATTTCATTATTATTATTGTATCCATTTATCATTATCATTATATTACTAAGTTTCCATTTCTTAGTTTATTTTGAACATTATCATTTCTTACATGAGACTTTTATAAACACCTTGTTACCTCTCACTAGGCAACAACTATCCTCATGGCTCACAAGGCCCATTAAGTATCTTGTCACCTCTCTCTAGCCAACAAATTATCACATGGCTCACAAGGCCATAACACATCTTGTCACCTCTCACTAGGCAACAAATTATCACATGGCTCACAAGGCCATAACGCATCTTGTCACCTCTCACTAGGCAACAAATTATCACATGGCTCACAAGGCCATAACACATCTTGTCACCTCTCACTAGGCAATAAATTATCACATGGATCACAAGGCCATAAAACATCTTTGTACTTTTATACAAGTATTTAACATGTCTTACAAGGCTTATGCAATAAAATAAATACAACCTTCCCATCATTAGGGTTAGGGTTTTCCCTTTCTTATCGATTAGGGTTTCTCTTACATATCATTACCCTTCATTAGGGTTAGGGTTTTCCATTATTAACCATTTAGGTTTTCAAGATCATATTATCAATGATCAAACCCTAATTCATTGCTCCACACATCTAGGAGCAAACATTGATATCATAAGTATACAATCATACTTATTCATTTTCATCGTTTATCACTAAATGAATCATCAACAAAAGGTATGAGTTCCTCCCTCATCTTAACCAGGGTATGATTACATCAGACTTTATTAACTTGACTTAACCCTTTCTCAAAGTATGTTATCCCACACTTATCAAAGTGCATTAAACTTATTACATCTCAATTTAACAATTGACATAACACACTTCATGTGTTACTCATCCAAGTATATTGGATTTAAGGTGCATCAAGGTACATCATCCTTGAAATGCTGGATGTGATATCTATCATGTATTGATGTATCACTTCCCTCATTACTTTTAACTTACTTAAGTTCATCAACTTATCTTATATTAGGGTATTTCCCATCCTAATACTTTATGCACTAACTCATCACATTTATCATGTAATGTATTGTTCATAAGTCACAAATTTGAATTACCCAACCATCATCAATGATATGGACTCATCTCAGGTTAAGGTATTAATGATATAGGATTAACCATTATCAACCACTCTAGGTGTTTCACCTATCAAGGTATTATCCACACCATTACTTGGTGTTACACTCATCACTTCTAAGAGTGTCTTGCCCTTACCTTTACAAGGTGTATAGGGTTAAATCATGTGCATATGTTCACCATATTGGGTTGTAGGTATATAGACACTTACCATGTCGGGCTAGGATTTGCACTTGTCTCCATATCGGGCATGAGGTACCTTCTTGACCTCATATCAGGCACAAGATATATGTATGTGTAGCCCATGATACTTATGAAGTATCAACCCATCACCATGTCAAGCTAGTAGTACATTCAATCACCCTATCGGGCTAGTCACCTTCTAGGGTTAGCCATGATGGGTTAGGGTTACCATATCAGACTCAACCCAATATACAAGTCCATTGGAGTGTAGGGAACCAAACCATATTGGGCTACATCATCAAACATTAGGTTGCAACACCCATGCCGGGTTAGGGTTGATTGTGTCGGGCACATGGCATATACATGTGTCGCCCATGATACTTAAGAGGTATCAACTTATCACCATATCGGGCTATCATATTGTCTAGGGTTGTGTATCGTGCAACCCTATTGTGCATCCATGTCATGCATCCATGTTGTGCATCCATGTCATGCAATAATACTTGTTACTCTTCTCTTATATCGGGTTACCCAAATTAGGGTTTCATGTCAACTTATAAGTATTCATTCAATCTTGTATCGTGTATGGAGTCTATACTTGACTCCCTATTGTGCAAGTGGTGTATACTACACCCCCATATCGTGCAACAAGGTTTACAAACATATTCATATCATTTTAGTGAAATATGTGCATCATCATATCGGGTTAGAGGTGCTTGCTTATATGCATGCACCCGATATCACTTTTATAAAGTGATGCCATCATCTTCAAGCTCTAGACCTTTGGTCTAACTGATATAATTCATGGCAACAGGTCTAAGCAACTAATTGAACTCATAATTTCATCAACTATTTCAGGAAATTTCGGAATTAAAAGTATTTCACTAATTAGAGCAATTTAGGTGAAGAATAATAACATGGTTGAGTTCAAGTTATATAACCCGCCTTAAGAATGACTTCAAAGCTCCAATCTCCAAAGCTCCACGTTCCTAAGGTTGACGATGGACTTCACAACTCCTCTATATGCAAATAATCACCATGGATAAGCAATTGGTGAAGAAGAAAAGAAAGGAAGATCAAAACCCTAAATTCATGCTTCAAACCAATGTTGAAGATGATCTTATCCTCGCCTTAGGGTTAAGTTTTGAGTTCCTTAGCTCCTTGGCCGACACCCCACCACTCTTGGGCGATATGGACTTCCTCTTGGCCGACACAACCTTGCTTGTGGCCGATACCCCCTCACTTGTGGCCAAAATCACTTCAATTGGTCGATATCAACTTGCTATGGACAATATCAACATGGTATGGCCGATACACTTGCTATGGCCGATACCCAAGGCCTATGCATGATACCCTTGTGCCCTTGCACGATATGCCAACCCTCTTGCACGATATGGCACTCACTTGCACGATATGGCACTCAACTCTTCACCCTATTGGCCGATATCACCTCATATGGCCAATTTCACCTACTTGGCCGATATGCTTTTGCTATGGGCAATATCCAAGGGCCTATGCACGATACCCTTGCTTTCCTGCACGATAAAAGAGCCCCATGCACGATACCACAAGGTAGGAGGGTGGTAAGGGTCGAAAAATTCCATTAAGGGGTCAAACTAGGGGTATATATACTTGCTGATCATGAAGAAAGGCGAAAATGAGGTGTCAACATTTTGAGCTAGTAGGTGCCACGTGTCATGCATGGGTGACACGTGTCCATGCATGCAACATCATTTATCGTGTCTTGCAAAAGAGTTGAGGATCATCTAGAGATGCAATTTCTTCCATTACTTATCCATTTGGATAAGTTATCTATGTTTAATCACTATTTCATGTCAAACCGATACACTTTTTCTAAGGAAACTTGTTGGCCGACACACCTCACCTCCTTGAGGTTCTTTGCACGATATGGACTTTGCCAAGAGTTCAAAAAACGATATGGGACACCTCCTTGGGCTCCATGGCCGATAGGCACTCATATATAAGCTTTTCAACTTGATACAACTCAAGTTAAGCTTCCAAATTCAACCCTTTTCTTGGTCATTTCTTCACCAAGATTACCATCATTCATAATGGAATCAAACTTGGTGTCTAATTCATTCTCTCTCCTATAAATGATACATAGAGGAAGTGGTAACACTCTATAGGTGGTAATTTGCATATCAACCCCATATTTTGGGTAAATTACAATTTGTACCAAAATTGGTGCACAAGGTACCAGCATTGTTCAAACAAGTTCAAACTTGGAATTTAGGCTTTCCACAAGCCACCACTTAGCATCATTCTCTCTCTTATGATGCTAAAACATAAAAGGCACATTCAAAATGTGACATTTTGCATTATATCCCCTCAACTTGGGCAAATTGCACTTTGGTCTAAAACAAATGAAAATTGCTCAAACAACATTCAATCGGGACCAAACTTGAAACATAAGTGTGTCACATGATAACAAAGCACCTTAGAGGATTATATTAAAATTCTAATCAACTTTATTATCCAAAACAAATAGGGTTACCTCATAACCCAGGTCAGGGTCATTACAGGTAATATATCACTAGAAACTATAAAACATTGCCCTGACCATAGATCCATTAGTGTCAGAACTTGCTGATGGTGAAACGGGTTGCTCCGCGGCATAACCCGGAGTGCATACTTTTGAGTATGTAAGGGCGTAAGTAGGGATGGTACTGTGTCAGCCGATCCCCTTATGATCCCAAAATGAATGGGGATTTGGTTATATGCCCTATCCTGGCTTGAGTGCGACTTCGGTCGTAGACTCTGTGTTGAGCACGGTGAACTAGCCCGTGGCTCGGAGTATGGTGCTTGTGTCGCCATGACTCAGACTGGGGATGGTTGTGTGTAGATGTTTCCCCTAAGAGAGTGTAGTTGACGTTGTAACTCTAAGCGAGGATGCCTACATACCCTGGCACAGCTTGTTAGCAGTGATACAAGATGTCCTGCATGCGGTCTCGTACTGACTGAGACGGTCTAAGGTCATGGAAACCGGCTCTACCATTGACCTTGTATGGTACCGACTTGTGAGAAGTTTGTGGTCGGTTGGAGATGGTCGGGGTATGCTCCATTTCCTCAGGGCATAAGTGTGATTTGTAAAATATGTTCATCCGTGTAGTATATCTGCTTAAGGATCGAATACGAGAAACATTGCTTGATGTGGAATACAGTTATACATTCTAGTTGATAGATGTTATTTATGTTTCTTTACATTCCTTACAAAGCAGATAGATGAATTATAATCTACCATGGGTAGATGCAATGTTCTCCTTATGAAAGGAGATTACTCCATTCTATTCATATAATGAATTATCCTACTTGTTAATATAAAAAGAACCTCTACTCAGTTTATAAATGCTTAATCTGTGATAATAATATGGTCGGCGGAGAGTTATATCTCTCGCTGGGACAATTACAATTGTCTCACCCCTGTGGGACCCAAATTTTTAGGTGGACGTGCACGAGGAGGTGAAGACCTTTTTGCAGAGGAAGAACAACATATGAGGCAGCAGTGACAGCTCAGGTTGAGTGTAGTGTCTGTCATGTCTTGTAGATATGAGTCCTATGTGTCGTCTCTGTACTCTCAGGTCCTTGGAGTTGGTTTGTACTGGTTTTATGATCAATAAGAGATTTTGGCTTACACGCCTCGAGGTTTTATGTTGCTCATGTATAGTTTGGTAAAGCAACCGTTATATGTTATTCTTGAGATGAGATGTACCAGATATGTACAATGTGAATAATGATGTATATAAGGTTTTGGACCTTTTAGTAAGAGTTTTTCTTGGAATGGATCTCTTTGAAAAATGGTTTTCATTTTTAGTGAATTTTGTTAATCTGCTGTTTGTGTTTAATTCCGTTTAATTAGTAACGATTTGATTGTCGGTCGTTACAGTATCTATGTGGATAGAAGTTTTGAAATCCCAGTTTTAAGAGGTATGCAAAAGTTTTTATTTTTCTCCATATTTCAGTATAGTTGGTAGAATTTAATAATTGTTAATGATTATTTGTCGAACCTTTGATCCGGGTTATTGGTTAATGGCTCTGTCCTTTCGGTCTCCCTTAATTGGGGGTTACCGGGAGGCGGGGTCATAACAATTGGTATCAGAGCCTAGGTTCCTCAACTAATCTTTAATAATTATTAAATTTTACAAATTTTGTAGAACCCAAGGGAGTTATTAGAGGATTATCTGAAAGATTGAGGTGTCTAGAAAAGGATCACGTCCAGGGGCTGGCAATATTTTCCTCCGCACCGCTAGTCGGAATACGAGGACTCCCAGATCTGTGTGACTGTCTGGCCAAAGTCTTGGGGTATGAATCGAAATAAGATACCTTTAGGACTCTCTCATCTTGTTCATCCCTTCTCAACTTCAATTCTATTAAGGACCTTAAGGATTAGGGTTTCCTCTCTCTTCTCCTCACCCTCTTGAGGTATGGGTAAGGTTGATAAGGATTAAGGAATCATCCACCAAATTAATAAAAAGCATGTAAATAAGATGTCATGGACATAAGCTTAATAGAGTAAGCGTAAAGGAATAGATACATGCTTAGGTCGTATGACTCGAGTTGTCATTGCCCTCAGGAGAGACCTGAGGATAGACCTCCTTGGTAGGAGGATGAGTAGAGAGAGTTAGTCTTGGAGGTAGAGACCTCCATTAGAAGTAGAGACCTAGCACATCCTTTGAGGATGATGTTAAACCTAACCCTAAGGGAAGGTTAGAGAGAGAGATGACATGATGAGTTAGATGTCATGGTTGACTGAGTGTTTGGTTGGTCACGCCTTTGGGATGCCATAAGAGGGTAGATGACCTAGTACCTTTGGTGACCCAACCCTGGAGAGGGTCGTGCATGCCATAGCGAAGGATAGCTCCTTCGTGGATGAGGTTAGAGGAGAACTTATAGAACCCTATGGGATTGTGCAAGTAGGGTATATCTTGCACCCAGAGTACGTTCGTAGTGCTGATAGTAGGATGAAACCCTGGAAAAGGAATCATAATGGGTGGCTTATGAGATAAGCATAAGGGGTTATGGATAATCTTGAGTAAACATAAGTTCGAGCATAGGCTTCACTCAGGTAGGGACATGCTTATGGGGTTGATCCTTCATGAAGAAAGGACCTCTTATAGAGAGGTTGGTTGGAGGATTAGCTCTAGAGAGAGAGCAGCCCCCAGGCAAGAAGGTTGGAAGCCTAAAACCCCAAAATTTGAGGACCAATGGGAGTTGAGGATGATGCGACCTAGGTGGATGATAGCGGTTGTCGTATGCTTGACCCTTGGAGGCTGACGATGTCTTAGATGCCATGAGAGGAACCCAAACTAAGAGAGAGGATGATTCTGCTGGTACCTCTGTGCCTATGGTATATGTGTTTACCTCGTGAGATAGGGAGAAGAGTTTCTTAGAATTGGAGAGGTATAGAAGCAAGATGTGAGGCCTTGTACCTGGTTGGTTGTCCTTAAGGAGGAACCAACTCTAAGTGTTGCTCGAGTTGAAGGATGACAAGAAGTGCATGTCATGCCTTTTACATGCTTGGTTCATGGTTAAGAGATAGAGCATGTAGTTGGAAACCTACAAGTGAACCTAGGGTTCCTAGGCCTAAGAGGGGAAGTGGTGTACCTAATGCTCATGATGAGAATTAAGTTTCTATAGTTTCGAGCATGGTACTCCTCATGTATAGAGGAAAAGGGAAACCCCTTAAGTTTAAGGTATGTTTGATGAACCCCTCACGACAAAGTTGGCCTAATGTTGAGGATGAGAATAAGTGTGGCCTAGCATGGTTTAGTAAGTGTCTTCTTGTGCCTTAGTAGCTTTCTAGGATTAAGCATTCTCATGTGAATGTAAACCCCAAGGACGCTTGTGACCTTTGTTATCAAGATGTAGTTTCCTCCCATCCTGGGAGAGGGACCCTTTGGTAGGGAGTTTACCGGTTTGGTTGGTTTCGAGGTAACCTGAGGAGGTTTCATAGGATCTTGAGAAGCTAAGTGAAGATTACATGGCATGAGAATGAACCTATAGACCCATAGATAATCATATCTATGTGCATGTGGATGTGTTACCATGGAGGTAACGGGTATGGGGCTTGGCCCAGGTAGGCAGGTTGCCATGATCCCTATGAAAGGATGAAAGTCAACCCATGAATGCAGAAAGAGAGATGATGAATGCTTGGGTAAGGTTCTATGTTGGACATGTACTGTGATATAATCCTAAGTCTATCCTAGGGTCAAGTAGGGGTAAGACCGATGAAAGTAGGAGTTGCCTAATTCCCTAGTTGTACAAGACCATAGGGTCGGGAGGTAACAACTATCATTGTCTGAGGGCCATGGGTTAGGAGATTGATCACCTTCATGAACTCATGGGACCCAAAGGGCAGATGAGTGGGGCACTCTCTGATGCATGAGGGAAGAGGGACGACCCCAAAAGTGTCGACACCCTATAGACCTAGAGGTGATGACTAAGGATTGTGTTTGGACCAGATAGGTTCAAGACCAGTTTTCCATGGAAGTAACTTTGATATCGAGATGATTGTGATGTAGAGACATAAGTTGCACGTTTCAACCTAGATTTGAAGGAGTACTGGCAAGGTGGGATGTACCATCTCTACTCTTGGAATAGGAAGAACTCTGTATTTGGAGTGCAACCAAATGCTTATTTCCTCTTGTTATGGGAGCGAGAGATAGGACAATACACATGCCATACACCAAGGATAAAAGATGATGTGGTTTGGAACGTTGCCAAGAGATATGGGGATAGAGAACATAACATACCCTGGTAAAGTGAATGATACATGGATGGTTTGCAAACGCTAAAGAGAAATAAGGTAGTCATCTTGTAAGGATGTTTTTAGCATGAGCTATGAGTTACACCAGGTTGAGTTTGAAAACCAAAGGAATAAGCTCAGAATGTTCTTGATGAAGATGGAGTTAGGGATAAGATGAGATAATAAGTGGCATATAGGAAGGTGTATGTCATCAATGTTACCTATTACCTAAGAATGTGAAGTGGTAATGGATGCTCTAGTTGAGATATAACTACCTAGTTTGGCTAGAAGAGGTTGTTAGGTTAACCCTAAGTTTGGAAAGGAGGTGTGTTTAGATAACACTCTGATGTAACAAGATATGTTGAAAAGTTAATGGTTGTTTGGTTAGCCAGCCTAGGCCTTGATGCAATGAAAGGATGGTTGTAGAACCTCAAATGCACTTCTGTGGAAAGGAAGGTGATGAAACCCCGACTAGAGTGGTTTAGGGTTTCTAAGGAATCGATCTTGAGGAATCATGGCATTTAGGAAATCGTGATATTAAGATCACCATACACCACGATATTACTGAGATAATGAGTGGTAGCAGTACTATGGATGCTGGAGATGAGGCTGCATGTGATATGTTGCCATGCATGACAAAAGGTGAAGGATGAATATCGGTAACCCAGTGCATTGATATAGAGGATAAAGAGTTCCCAAGAGGGAATGAGAGTTCATCACTATGCATGTTGTGATAAGTCTCCTCTAGACCAAGGAAGGTCAAGATGCAATGTGGGTTATGGTAGATCGCTTTACCTAGATGATGTAAGAAAGAAAGAGTTATGTCAAGGGACCATTTTGGTTGAACTACCCATGAGAGAGATGGTTCAGTATCACCATGATGCGAGTTCAAAAGTTCTTGAGTTTGACCTAAAGGTTCACTTCCATAAGGTGGAAGTAGGTACATGAAGAACTGAATGTTAGTACAGTTTATCACCCCTAACTAATGGTTAGTATGATCCAGACTAAAGGGTCTGATGAGAGCATATGTGCTCATTCAGGGTGATAGCTAGAGACAGTTCTTGTCCTATGCAAGATGTGAAGTTAACCACCATAGCCAATATCGGGATTCAAAGAAGCTCTATAAGAGAGGTTGTGTCGGTCACCACTTCAGTAAGGTGATGTTGGTGAAGGACCACGTGATGGTTAGAAAAGGACCACAATGTGTGTAGATGAAGTCGCTTTGATCGTGCAATGGCTGAAAGGAGCCTAGAGATGATAAGAGTCGTGAGCAGATGCAAAGTAGACTGACATGCAGTTCACTGTGGGAGAGTATATGACATGAAAATCCGACCCCTCTAAGTTATAGCTAAGAGAGCTGAGTCCCCGATACATGGGTCCATTTGAGATGGATTGGTGGAGAAGGTTATGGATAACCTTACCCTTCAGGATAAAGAAAGGTGTGATGAGTTCCAAATGTCCAATTTAGAGCACTATGTGTGGTACCCAAACCATGAGCTAAACAATGAACCTAGTGAGCCCCAAGGGAGGCTGAAATGACCTAAGTCACCTATGTAGTTTATAGATGCCAGGATGAAAGAACTCAAGGAAAAGAATATGTGATGATAAAGGTTCTTTGGAAGTGCCATGGGTAAGGTAAAGCCACATAGGGGCCGTTGATGGACATGGAAAAGTCTTATCTTGAATTGTTTGTTTTGTTTGATTGAATTTTGAGGACAAAATTCCTATAAGAGGGGAAGGATGTTACAACCCCAATTTTTCGGTTTATTTGGTGAGAAATGTAATTTCTCATATTAAAGATATTTGAACAAATAATGATATAATTTGGTTTGAATAAATGGATTTCATTTACAATAGGCTTGATGTTTGGGTTGTGGGCTTTATTGGCTATTGGGCCCAAATAACAAGAAAATTCAATTAGTGAATGAATAATTGAATTTTTGAGAAAAGAAGAATGTGGAAACCTCTAGAAGGCAAATCCAAAGAGGGATTTCCTTCCTCTTGGATTCCTTGGGTTCCAAGGAGTCCAAAGTTGCAAAGAAAAGTAATAAGAAAAGAAAAGATTAATAAAGTATTTCTTTCTTAAGAAAGAAATTGAAAATAATGATAAAATGTGGAAAACAAGTGAAAAGAGGTATAATTGAGTTATCCTTTGTGGAATTTCGTATCCCAAGGATTTCTAATGTTAAAGGGAATACCAATGAGGAAAATAAAAGAGAAATAAAGAAAGATTCTCAAAAAGAGTTATTTTAATGAGAAATAAATAAGATAATGTGAAATAATGCATAAAGATGCATCTAGAAGGATAATAAGTATCCAATAAAAAGAATTTCGAAATAATAGAGTTTCTTGGGATCCAAGGAGTCCCAATGAAGAAAGAGGAAAGATAAAATACCAAAATTGCAAAATAAGAGGATAATGTGATACATTATTAATGAATTTTGTGATTTTGATAAAAATAAAGTATTTTTTAATAAAGGAAAATAGGATTTCAAGGCCAATGAATTAAAAATGGCAAGTATAAATAAAATGGAAGAGGAATTTCGAATTCCTAATATCCATATAATAAGGAATATCCAAAGGATAAAGAAGAGAAAGAAAGCTTGCTTTTTAATGAAGGAAGGTGGTTTCCTAATAAGGAGAGGACTTGTTTCCTCTTATATGGGTATCTTAGGGCGAGGATATCCTACCCTATAAAAGAGGTAGACCCCCTGGTCGAGTTCAAAGAAGAAAACCCACGTCTTCCTCTCACTTCCCTATCTTCTTCTTCCTTGTTTGCATCCGTAAACCCTAACCACGAGTTACTTCATGATTTTGGAGCAACGGGGAACCCAGGTGGGGTTGTGAGGGTAGCTGGTCACGAGGAGGAGCCGAAGCAAGGCCTAGTCGGAGCCGCCAAGCCCTAAGCGACTCACCATGGCAGCAGCATGACTGCATAAGGTGGATGGATCGCAAGTCCTCCCTGACCAACTTGCGCCACCGCGACAGTTAGTTGCGGGCCCTATAGGTGCGCCAGGGTATGGAAAAGGTCGGGGACCTATCCCCGAAGGCCGCAGAGGGTTCATGAGTGGAGGAGTGGCTGCGCAAGGCAGCAGCTCAGCGGCTAGGGCGGCAACAAGCCGCTAGTCCGAGGAAGAAGAAAGGAAAAGAGGCGTTGGACCATTCTGCCCTCCGCGGGCTAAATACGTGCACAACTTAAGTAGGGGCAAAAGGGTCTTTCAATTATAATTCTCAAACGGACCGCTTTGCATGGAATTGATGACGTGGAAACACGCCATTGGCTCAAACAGGTAATTCATACAAAATTCATATCTCAATATTCGTAACTCCAATTAGGACAAGTAATATATGAATTTTGATCAAGAGAGCGAGAGGAATCAAATAAAAATGATATTAAATATTGATTCCATTCCTAATTGCAAAAGTACTATAAGTTGATGAAAAGTGCATTAAAGTTGAGTTAAAAACCCTATTTGTGATTAAAGTTGAGTTAAAAACCCTATTTGTGATTAAAGGTTGAATCTAGAATGCTTAATGGGTTAATTGAAGTGTTATTAACCTGTTGAATGATAATGTTAGATTCGAACCTGATCTAGATGTAGAATTGCATGATTTAGGGTTTTACCTCATATGAGAATGATTAAATAATTTAGAAACCCTAATTTAGGGTGAAAGAGGATAAAATAATATTTAATTTGAAAATGTGAAAATATGATTGTTTAATGATGGTTCTAAGTCATTTGTATATAAAAGACCTTAATTCTGGATAAATACCCTAAAAGTAGTAATTAGGGATTTCTCATGAATAAAAGGTGGAATTAATAGCAAATCGAGTTCATATGTGATTTAGACTGTAATGAACTATGAATTGATGATAAATGTGTATAATGATCTTGTCATGGATTAAAGGGATAAAAATAGTAGCTTTAATGAAAAAGAAGCTTAATTGATGATTAATGTGCCTGTAATATGAAAATAGGGTTAGATGTTGTTAAGATAACCTTAATGTTGAAGAATAGACGAGATAATTAGGGTTTATGAGTAATGGATAAAATTAGGGTTTAATATGGTAAAAGATGAAGGGAAACCCTAATTGCAAAACAAAACCCTAAAATGGATACATAAACCCTAGAAAGTGAATCCAAGTTAATAAAGTAGGTTCTTGATAAAGTGTGTAATAAATAGAGTACATATTCTTTTCAGGAGTTATGTGATTGTTGAATTACTTGGATTTCATGCTTGGTTGGATTTTCTTAATGCTTCTGAAATCATCAAATCAGGTATGTGGTTACGCTTATGAATATCTCAAATTAGTTTTTCGAGGTTTACCGAAGTTTTCATCGATGTCATGAATTAATTGTTGGATGATTTTAATTCATGCAAACTATAATGTGGCTATGACTATCACATAAGATATGTGCCTACTAGCTCAGATCCTGGTCCCCTCTGTGGCTTAATAGTTGACCTAGTAAATGGATACCAATGGGGTAGGTCCATCAGGTCATTAGATGACTTAGTAAATGGCTACCAATGGGGTAGGACCATCAAGTCATCATGAGTTAGATATTGGGCTACCTTCGGGTAGTGCCATGCAACTCTATTACCCTAGGTATTGGCTACCTGTAAGGTAGGTCCATGGGGGTAAGAAGCTACCTAAAGAGAGGTAGCATACAAGGGATAGCACAGAGTTAGGGGATAGGTAAGGATTGAGTTGTATGGATTAAAATGTAATCTTAGTTGTTAAATGATTAATTGAATGATTATGTTGTTACCATATTTGCATGATTATTGTTTCCCCCACATACCAACTTCGACTGACCGACGTTTTGTTTGTCGGCATTTTAGGTACAATGAAAAGAACAAACAGTAAAGTGGCATATGTGGTACTAAATGAGAATTAAAGTGCAAAGGAGGATTAGATAGATTAGTATCTATGTGGATAGAAGTTTTGAAATCCCAGTTTTAAGAGGTATGCAAAAGTTTTTATTTTTCTCCATATTTCAGTATAGTTGGTAGAATTTAATAATTGTTAATGATTATTTGTCGAACCTTTGATCCGGGTAATTGGTTAACGACTCTGTCCTTTTGGTCTCCCTTAATTGGGGGTTACCGGGAGACGGGGTCGTAACAGTCACCCTCTTAGGTCAGGTTTTGTATCAATTAGAAGTTTAATGATCAACCATCAAGTACCTTACCGTTGTTATCAATCAATGATGACATTAGCTTAATGTTGATGCTGATAAATAAATATAGTGTTGATCTAACAACCTATAATGATTTAATGATCACTAATGATGGTGGATCAGGTCTCTACAACCTATGGTGAGTTAAGCATTGTAGTTGTAGCATCAATTAAACCTTAGACCAATGGTTTCTTGGGTCACTTGATGCAATGGTTGGACCTATACTGTAATTGATAGTTTTAACATATGAACTTGACCAAATGGTCAAGATCTAATATTTATTCCTCCAATAAAGTGATATAATGGCTAATGTAATATGTTGGTCCTAATAATGTGATTTAGATGGTTTCCAATGGTCTCACCTTTTAAACATCCAATGGTTCTGGGTGACATTGTAGTATGGTGATATGGGTTGATAATGGAACAAATGGAGGGTTACCCTTAATAAGGTAGTCTTACCTATTCACTCATATGAATAGAAGGGATGATAATCATATTGTGTTGATATGTAACCCTAAAGAGGTATAGCTTGTTATACCTGGCTTTAATATAACTAAATGATGGTAATTGGGTATGAATAGTCCTTGAATGACTAATATTATCATGGAGTACTCTGTTACTGTTGTTGAAATCCTAGTATTCTATGACCCAATGGTTACACCTTAATTTATGTGTGGGTTCATACTTGAGAATAGTATGGAATGTGATGGTGATGCTTCACCTTATGCATCCATGATCCAATGGGGATGCCGTGAGTTAGGGTTTGGGTATAAGTGTTGATTAGTAACATTGATATAATTTATCATGTTGAACCTAACTCTAATGCAAATAGATAAAGATGAGTATTCATGTTTAACATTCTTATATGATGAAATGATGGTGGAATAACCTCCTTAACATGATCGTAACCTTAATATGTTAATTGGTGGTTATCATAGCCACATGGTTGATACTTTCTTATGCTAAACATGTGCTTTATGAATATGATGAGTGTTAATCATATGTAGATTCCTTGTATGTTGATGTAATAAAGGAATGTTCTTAATGTTAATATAAATCTTCTATGATTGTTTATGAATATCTCCTATCTCATTAATGCAATATTGTGCTAATCTGGTGTATTATATGTAAGTGATGTTGTTGAGCCTTGTTATAAGGAATGCAAAGATAATGATGATCTTGCAGAGAATATTATAATGGTCTTAATGACCTTTGGGCATGGTTGAGACCTGAATGAAGTTTAATCTTCTTATGTTGATAAGGGTTAATACCCTATGATATTGTGAAAAGGATTTATATCCTGTGATTGTATGATGGTCTTAATGACCTTTGGGCATGGTTTAGCCCTGAATGAGGTGTAATCCTCTTATGTTGATAAGGGTTGATACCCTGTGATATTGTGAAAAAGATTATTATCTTGTGATAGTATGATGACTAGTGTGGTCTCATGAATGGAAAGTGAATAGTACCATGTGATGATGAGATGAGAAATTATGTTTCACACGTTTTATATCTTTTAAAAGTTGTGATATTTATATGCTTGATAGAAGTGAATTAGGGTTTGTATGTCCACTTGTTTGATGCAGCCTTAATTCACCCAATTGGCATAACTAATCAAGTGCGACTCTAATCATATAGTGCCATGTGCCTTAGAACCATCTTCAGTGTCAGAACTTACTGGATGGTGATATGAGTATTCCTAAGGGAAACTCAGAGTGCATATTGTTGAGTATGTGAGGGTGGTAGGTTGAGGACATATCCTTGTAATCCACAATGCAGATTGTAGAGGTTGGATGTGGTCATGCCTCATACATATGATTTGATTGAGAATGGATGTCGTCGTGTCTCAGTGATTATAACACGATGTGATTAGGTTCAACTACAGTTGTACTCGTATTAGAGGGTTTTGTATACCCTGGTTTCTAGTGTCGTGACCTATACCAAGGGCGGACTAGTGGTTATCAGCTTGACTATATGTCACTGTGGTGGCAGCTTTGACTGATATGTCACTGCCTTTTTACTCATACTGACCGAGGGGAAGAGATCTTAGGATACTAGCACTCCTAGATCTTGTAAGGAACCGAATAGCCCTTTGTAGGGGTCCGTTGGACTTTGAATGGTACAATTCAAATTCCCCAGGGTGTAATAAAAGATGTAATACAACAATGTAGCATATTTGTTTAGTGTTATGCACAATATTTCACATTGGATGATAACCCTTGTTTGTTATCTTTACATAAAGATGATGCTTAGTGCAATTAAGAAATAGTAGATATACTTATGTTGTTATCTCTTCTTATGATGTTGATATGTTCAACCAATTAGACATTCTCATGTTGTTAGCTATGGTATGTTATTAGACTTGCTCATGATGCTAGATATGTATATGCTACTGAATTGATTATATTGTCAACACGATAAAGGATGATAGTCTAGCTAATGATGATAGTTATTATCTACTCCTTTATGCATTTTGTTAATCATCAGTACTTCTGATCTTATTTGTTATATCTGATTGAATTTCTTAACTATTTAATTACTTAAAAATGTTGTAATCAATAGTGACGAAAACAAACTTGTGGCAGCAAAGAGGAGCTACAGTAATGAATCGTTGAGAATGTTGATTAGATGTATAGTGTGTCCTAGAGTCGTCCCTGTACTCTCAGGTCTGGGAAGGAAAAGTTTGTATATGGTGTTTCAAACAAATCAAACTTTTGTTAGCATGTTAATGCTTGTTTGTGTGGCATATTTGAATATTGTTCTCCTGTGTATATATGTTGTGGCTAAGGAGATAGAACAATTTGTATCAAATTCTTGGCATAGTATGGATACAAGAAAGATGTTGGGATCTTATTCAAACATTTCTGAGTGGATGCTGACGTTGAAATCGGTTTTAATTTACCCATATTTTTGGGTATGTGGTTGATTGATGATTGATTATGTTTTATGTTTTGAGTAATCTCATTTAGTGTAACGGGTTCTCACAAGTTGGTATCAGAGCTTTAGGCTCACTGAGTCTACGGGGACACTAGGACTTAGGACTAGGATGATGTCTAAGTTAGGAATATGACATAAAAGTATGGTGCATACTGCCTAATCTCAGTATTTGGGTGCCCTGTCTAGATATTCAATTATTGAAAAAAGGTAAGTATGGAATTATTAGATTATTATCTTTCTAATTACTCTGATCAAGTAGTCATTTTGAGACAATCTAAAGAGTATAATAAATAAGAAATCATGGTATGAATATCTCAATCCTACCATAAAGAATATGAGAATTGCATCATAATCTATCAAAACTTGAATGTTTGCTGTCCAGCAGGGCCGTGGTAGGCCAACACAGCCATGGTTGTGCTTGCTGTTGGTAAGGAGCTAGGGAGAAGGAAGCAAAGAGGCTAGGGCTACCTGGAGCTAGCGTGGAGAAGAGCGGCGGCAACAGTGGCGGCGAGAAGGCGAAGAAGTAGAGGGGCGGGCGACGAACAACAGTGGCACCGGGAGAAGAGCAGAGCAGCGGCACACCAGCAGCAGCGGCGGCAGCGAGCACAGGTGCACCAGCAGTAGCGGAGGGTGGCGGGCAGCTGCAGTAGAGAGTAGAAGAGCACCAACAGCAGCGCCAACGAGCAGCAGCGGGGGTCGTCGGGCGATTTTGGGAGAGCGGCGGTGAGCAACAACACAGGAGAAATATCGCGATGAAATAGGAAGAAAGGGGGAAGAGCCGGGTGATCGGGTCTATTAAGTTGGTCAACGACGTCGGTTATCTACAAAACCAATGCCTATAATGCTTTAGCGTCGGTTGATAGTAAAAAACCGACGTCCAACTAGACAATTTTTACCCTAAATTATTTGGTGGGAACCATTATCAGCGTCGGTTATCCAAGGATAACTGACACTGAAAGTGGGACTTTTTGCACAAATTTTCATCTTAATTAGGCGTCTGTGCATAGCTAAAAAACCGATACTGTAGGTGACGCAAATTTTTTCGCTCGAAAATTGGATTTTGCGGGCGATTTTAGGCGTCGGTCTGTTATACCCAGCCGACGCTGAATACAAAACGGTACCCGTGTCTGGCTAGTTTTCGAATATAGACGTCGTTTTACCTAAATCACCGACGTCTAATATTATAGGCGTCGGTGTTCCTAAATAACCACGCCCAAAAAAGTGACACTGAATGCTGTTTCTGTAGTAGTGAAAGATACAACACCATGAAATCTAAATCTGAATACAAATTAGAAAAAGAGGAGTTCTTAAAGATGTGATTCAAGAAGAGAATAAAGTAAAAGATAGATAAGTCTATGCTTACAAAGTGAATCAAGGTATCAAATCCATATAAGATAGATAGAACTCCTATAACAAGTACAAAATGAGAAGATGAATGGGAACAATGACAAAGAAATACGGTGGAACCAGAGTTAATCTCAAACCAACCTATGTGTGTAAGAAAGTGTTAATGAAAAATAAGCATGGAACGTGAAAGAAATTAAGGGAGATGATCCTGATTTAATGAAGAAAATGTGGAATATGATGATTTTCCTATCGATAAGTGGTTGAAAAACATAATAAAATAAGAGAACATACCAAGTGTGATAAATAGTCATCAAGGAAGGAGTAATGAGATATGTTAATCATGACGATTCCTATGCTAATGGCAAGGAACCTGAAATGAAAATAGGTAAAATGATACATAAGAAGTTGTATCTTTCATAATGAAAATAGAATTGGTTTCCTTTTTGCTAGTGACCTTGAACAATGTTGCTATGATGTGGGAAGTGTGTTTCCCTTTGTGTCTTTCCTTTCCAGGGCACACATTTCAAGTGGATCATTGCCACTTGGTATGTGTGGATTCATTGTAAACATGAGGGTGGATAACTTATTATAGCATAAGGTTGTTTGGACTATGGTTCCAAGTTTATAAAGTTTGTGATCATTTTTCTTTTGAGCCTTCCGATAATTAGGAAGACTCCTCTTATATGTCTTGATATTTGTTATGTTGGTAAAAGTAGATGATATAAGGATGTGAGTTACTTATAGAACATGAGGTGGATACCAAGGTAATGAATCCTAGTATCCAAGATGTATCAACAATATGAGAAATATGTGAAGGTTGGAGATGTTTATTAAATGAACGTTTCAAGTGTTTCTCTCCCTTAGAGAGAGAAAGAGAGTTGATGATGACCCTCTAAATGTTGTTTGAAAATAAAATTTAAAAAAAAAAGTGATTCTATAATGTTGTGTATGGTTCAGTGATAGTTGGGCAAGACCACTATCAAGGATAGATAGTTTTTTGGTCAATAGATATGTGATACCTTATTCCTTTAAGATAAACCTATGATCAAATATCAATGCATAAGAGTTATATTGGATGACATAATTCACATGACCATGATGAGTTTAGAGTTATGTTCTATAGACTGACCAATGTACAAATAGAATTTATGAATAGGAGGAACAGAGTATTCCAGTCATGACATACAAGTTATATCAAACTTTGAATGATGACATGTCAAAGTATTTCAAATATGATAAATATTAATTCAAAAACCTTAGGGTTGCCGAAGAAGCAATAGCTATGAGACAAGTTGAACAAGAGTGAGATGGGGTTGATTAAATGTCTTTATGGGATCATCATATGTCTTCTAAGTAGGTTGTGTAAATCCTAGTAAGGTGAAGATAGTGTTGTTGTTTCAATCCTAACAATGTTGACTAAGAATGATGTTTCCTTATATGAAATGACAGGTTCCAGTGTAAGCATTTCTTTTGATGTTGAAAAAGAACTGACAAGTGTTCCAGTGTTAGTGTATCTAGAAAAAAAAGATGGATACATCACCTTTTTTATATGCTTTAAGGAATGGTATGGGAAACATGCCATGATTGGTAAAACCATAGCAAGTATGACTTTTGAGTAATGTGTTGATACAATAGATATAATTTTAGGATGATAGCTAGAATTTAAAGTTGAACATTACTACTAGAGTTGTATAGATGACACAACAAGTTTCTACATTCCATATTGAGAATGTCTTCTTAGGTGGGGGGTTTTTGTGCTGACCCAAGATGATATATGTATGAATGATGTGACATCACCATGATATGTAAGTAACCATGTGAAGATAATAGGATGATTTACAAAGGAAGTACCCATCTTTGTTTACCATGGATTTCGGGGGCGAATTCCCTATTAGGGATTTATAGTTGTAAGGCCCCTGGACTTTCTTAATGAGTTGAATAAGATTAATTACCATAGTTGAATGCTTCGAACCCTAATCTGACCTTGTGATATTATTTGAAATCATAATACAAGCTTAAGTTTCAAATTTGGTCCAATTTGGACACTGTTTGAGCAAGTTATGCAATTTTATGCACGTTTTGGACTTTTCTAAAATTTACCCAATTGAGAGGTTTTATTTGCAATTTATCACTTGCATTATGTTCCTTGAATATTCTCTCATAATTCTTGAGCTTTTTGATCCATGGGGAACCTATTTAATCTTTGGATTGAAGGTGTTTTCTCTAAGGGTATTTTAGGATTTACCCCTTCACGGATGAGCTACCTTTAGTAGCTATCAACTAATGAATTATGTGATTGGCTGGGAAATTTGACAAATTAAAGCTAAGAAGGTCTATTGTGACAGTGGGGGAGCTTCTTGTGTGTATCCTTGTATATTATTAATAGTTTAAGGCCATAGACACATGGGGAAGCTACTTTTACACCTCATGCTTGCATCCATCTTTATCCATGGGCTATATTTACCTCTTCCTTGCCTAAGTACGAATCTATGCTTGGTTTCTCTTTCCTATAACCTAGAGAAACGACTCCACTTTGTTTTTCTACAGAACAAAGTGCTCTAAGGTAGAAGACAACCTCTTTTTGGAGAAGAAGGTCTCCTAGAGCTCCATTTAGCCCTACCTAGGGTTTCCAAGGTCATCTTCTAGGGATTTTGACCAAGGAAAGTTATTTTCTTCCCTTCTTCTCCATTTCTATTGCTCTTCTACTTCCTTAGACCTTCCTCCAGGTTAGAACCTTGATGTTAAATGGTAGAAATTGCTCTAAAGCTCTAAAACCCTACCTTTCTTGCTCCTTATGCTTAGGGTTTGCTCATTTGACGAAAAAAAGGTGTTACATAGACGAGTTCATAGCTTATGCTTGGATTTTCTACCCTACCTTCTCTAGATTTCTTCTGTGTGGGGTTTCATCTTCTCATTAGAGGCAATTTTTATTACTTGATCCACATTTATTTCTTACCATAAGCTTTCTAGATCATGTTCTTACTTGAAAATAATGATCCATGCACTAAAAAACTATGCTTGACTTGGATTTCAATTTTTATAATGTTCCCTGTTCTGATTTTAGTTATAGACGAACCTGTGATCATCTGTACATTATTCCTAAGGTATAATATGACTTGTATCAGGTTGGTTTGACAACCTATTGTGCTAAGTACCTATCAACCAATGGTCAATTTTAGGGTTTAAAGCTGATTTCTTCTACAAACTCATGACCCGATGATAGTACCATTGCAACAACGATATGGTGTTGTATTCATGATAACTAATGGTCAAGATCAAAGGTGTCATATTATGGTGACAACCTATGGTCACCCTCTTAGGTCAGGTTTTGGATCAATTAGAAGTTTAATGATCAACCATTAAGTACCTTACCGATGTTATCAATAAATGATGACATTAGCTTAATGTTTGATGCTGATTAATGAATATAGTGTTGATCTAACAACCTATGATGATTTAATGATAACTAATGATGGTGGATCAGGTCTCTACAACCTATGGTGAGTTAAGAATTGTAGTTGTAGCATCAATTAAGCCTTAGACCAATGGTTTCTTGGGTCACTTGATGTAATGGTCGGACCTATACTGTAATTGATGGTTTTAACATATGAACTTGACCCAATGGTCAAGGTCTAATATTTATTCCTCCAATAAAGTGAAATTATGGATAATGTAATATATTGGTCCTAATAATATGATTTAGATGGTTTCCTTTATATGATCAACTTAAGGAGCTTACTTATTGACATTAAATGGCTTGTTTTAAATGAACAGTCAATTGTGGGTTTTACCCTACTCTCAACAAAACCCTTATTGTGGTTAACCAAAGGATGTCTAGGGTTAAATGGTTACTTTTATATATAACAACTCAATAACATCATATATGATTCATTCAAGGTGTTTACTTATGTGAACAACCAAAGGTCTTACCTTTTAAACATCCAATGGTTCTGGGTGACATTGTGGTATGGTGATATGGGTTGATGATGGAACAAATGGAGGGTTACTCTTAATAAGGTAGTCTTACCTATTCACTCATATGAATAGAAGGGACGATAATTATATTGTGTTGATATGTAACCCTAAAGAGGTATAGCTTGTTATACCTAGCTTTAATATAACTAAATGATGGTAATTGGGTATGAATAGTCCTTGAATGACTAATATTATCATGGAGTACTCTGTTACTGTTGTTGAAACCCTAGTATTCTATAACCCAATGGTTACACCTTGATTTATGTGTGGGTTCATACTTGAGAATAGTATGGAATGTGATCGTGATGCTTCACCTTATGCATCCATGATCCAATGGGGATGTCGTGAGTTAGGGTTTGGGTATAAGTGTTGATTAGTAACATTGACATAATTTATCATGTTGAACCTAACTCTAATGCAAATAGATAAAGATGAGTATTCATGTTTAACATTCTTATATGATAGAATGATGGTGGAATACCCTCCTTAACATGATCATAACCTTAATATGTTAATTGGTGGTTATCATAGCCACATGGCTGATACTTTCTTATGCTAAACATGTGCATTATGAATATGATGAGTATTAATCATATCTAGATTCCTTGCATGTTGATGTAATAAAGGAACGTTTTTAATGTTAATATAACCATGTTATGATTGTTTATGAATATCTCCTAGCTCATTAATGCAATATTGTGCCAATCTGGTGTATTATATGTAAGTGATGTTGTTGAGCCTTGTTATAAGGCATGCAAAGATAATGATGATCTTACAGGGAATAGTATAGTGGTCTTAATGACCTTTGGGCATGGTTGAGCCCTGAATGAGGTTTAATCCTCTTATGTTGATAAGGGTTAATACCCTGTGATATTATGAAAAGGATTTATATCCTGTGATAGTTTGATGGTGTTAATGACCTTTGGGCATGGTTTAGCCCTGAATGAGGTGTAATCCTCTTATGTTGATAAGGGTTGATACCTTGTAATATTGTGAAAAAGATTATTATCTTGTGATAATATGATGACTAGTGTGGTCTCATGAATGGCAAGTGAATAGTACCATGTGATGATGAGATGAGAAATTATGTTTGACATGTTTTATATCTTTTAAAAGTTATGATATTTATATGCTTGCTAGAAGTGAATTAGGGTTTGCATGTCCACTTGTTTGATGCAGCCTTAATTCACCCAATTGGCATAACTAATGAAGTGCAACTCTAATCATGTAGTGTCCTGTGTCGTAGAACCATCTTCAGTGTCAAAACTTGCTGGATGGTGAAACGAGTATTCCTAAGGGAAACTCAGAGCGCATACTGTTGAATATGTGGGGGTGGCAGGTTGAGGACATATCCTTGTCATCCACAATGTAGATTGTGGAGGTTGGCTATGGTCATGCCTCATACATCTGATGTGATTGAGAACGTCTGCGGTCGTGTATCGATGATTATAACATGATGTGATTGAGGACAACTATAGTTGTACTCAGATTAGAGGATTTTTTATACCCTGATTTCTAGTGATGTGACCTGTACCAAGGGCGGACTAGTGGTTATCAACTTGACTATATGTTGCTGTGGTGGCAGCTTTGATTGATATGTCACTGCCTTTTTACTCGTACTAACTGAGGGGAAGAGATCTTAGGATACCGACACTCCTAGATCTTGTACGGAACCGAATAGCCCTTTGCAGGGGTCAGTTGGACTTTGAATGGTACGATTCAAACTCCCCAGGGCATAATAAAAGATGTAATATAGCCATGTAGCATCTTTGTTTAGGGTTATACACAACGTTTCACATTGGATGATAACCCTTGTTTGTTATCTTTACATAAAGATGATGCTTAGTGTAATTAAGAGAAAGTAAATATACTTATGTTGTTATCTCTTCTTATGATATTGATATGTTCAACAAATTAGACATGCTTATGTTGTTAGCTATGCTATGTTATTAGACTTGCTCATGATGCTAGATATGCATATGCTATTGAATTACTTATAATATCAACACAATAAAGGATGATAGTATATCTAATGATAAAAGTTATTATTTGCCCCTTTATGTATTTTGTTAATCATCAGTACTGCTGATCTTATTTGTTATATCTGATTAAATTGCTTAATAGTTTAATCATTTAAAAATATTGTACTCAATAAACATTATTGGAGGTTATATCTCTTGCTGGTTCTGGGTCTCACCCTTGTGGTTCTCCACATTTTTTTAAGGTAATCGATAGTGACAAAAACAAACTTGTGGAAGCAAAGAGGGGCTATAGTAATGAATTTTTGAGAAAGTTGATTAGATGCATAGTGTGGCATAGAGTCATCCATGTACTCTCAAGTCTGGGTGGGAAAAGTTTGTATATGGTGTTTCAAACAAATCAAACTTTTGTTAGCATGTTAATGCTTATTTGTGTGGTATATTTGAATATTGTTCTCCTGTGTATATATGTTGTGGCTAAGGAGATAGAACAATTTGTATCAAATTCTTGGCATAGTATGGATACAAGAAAGATGTTGGGATCTTATTCAAACGTTTCTGTGCGAGTGCTGACATTGAAATCAGTTTTAATTTACCCATATTTTTGGGTATGTGGTCAATTGATGATTGATTGTGTTTTATGTTTTGAGGAATCTCATTTAGTGTAATGGGTTCTCACACTTTCACAACAAGGATTTAGGGCCAGAGCCACTCAAGATGACTCACTCTTAAATCCTGGTGGTCTAACCTTTAAGGTCTCGATCCACACTCTGGAAATCCTTCTCATAATTCATCAATCCATTTTGTTTTCCCAGTGTGGTCCTTGGGGGAAAATCACGGTGTTCAGGGTAACTAATAAGATGTTCCATCATTTCACTTGTTATTAATCTCTTTTACTCATCTTAAAAGAACTCAACACATCATATATCATATTTGTGTATTCTCACGTAACTAGAACAACATGAAACAAATTAAGTTTATCAATAAGGATGATGATCAAGGCAAGAAGCAAAATAAATATGTAGATTGCAACACATATGATTATTTCTATCTTCTACATCATCTCATAGCAATCATCAAAAGTAGGCTTTCTGCCCGAGACATAATCTTATTGTCAAGCATTTACCCCATCAGGGTTTTATAATCATCAGTGGGCTTTTATCCCTAGACATAATCTCATTATGCTACATTTACCCTTATCAAGGTTTCTCAAATGTAAGAAGTGCATATTAAATTCAATTTTGCCAACTCTTGAGCTCAAATTCCTAGAATAACTTCACTACAAACTCAATTTTTGAGACATGTAAACGTTGTCCCTAAGGTCAGGACCATGCATGAACATGAACTGGTAAGTTCAATTCGAGGACATCTACTCTACTTGTTTATGCAAGGCATCAAAGAACAAATTCTTTCAACTGATTGAGTTGATAGAAAAGTAAACATTATCATTAGATCCAGTTATCCACTCTCCTCCTTTTTACTCATCTCAAGTGGTAGGATAGTACTAGAAATTGAGACCATTGATCCCAATTATTTTTTCTCAGTTCTAACCTAATATATCATGTACACGATCCATATTGTTAAAAAATTTCATCCATGTGCTTAAGGATGTCTATTTATTGTTGATCTTCCACTCTTATTTCCTTAGGGTAGCTAACACTCAAGTCTCCAACAAGTTGTTATATATGACCCATGCATATATGACTCAGTTTCCGTTGTTTGATTTATATATCACACACATGTTATAAATATTGATCCAGTATACATTTCATATAATAAATTGAGATTAGGATCACTCGTGTGAATCATGTGCAATTACCTACTAATATATGAACATGTTTGGACTTTCTTTGCACTTGCGCACATAGAATCTTACTGAAAAATTTGTTGAGTATGAATATAATTCTTAATCTCACTAAAAAATTTGTTGAGTATGAATATAATTCTTACATGTGTGCTTAAATAATGTTAGTTAATGGTCGGTTTGGCCTTTTAATTTTGGGATTTCTCACATGGCCATACAACCGTGCGGCGTGCCCAGAGCTGGATGCCACGAAATAAAACTTAGGTTAACCCGAACAAACACAACATGAAACCTTTTTTTTTGGCTTAAAACTAGCCACGCGCTCACTCAAATAGACCTAACTTCCACTAATTCAACCCTAAAATGACCTACGTTGCTAAACTAAGTTATTTTGATAGTCAATACAATAGATAAAGGAACTAATGTAAAGAAAGGAATTTTTGATGGTGACTAGGTACCCATTTAAGTCAGTGGAAGAGCTTGACACTATATTAATATGATAGGTTTACGAGTTCTCTTTTCAATCCAATAGGTAAAATAGCAATGCAAGCAAAGGGAATTTTACGGACAATTTGCTATTGTTAAGTATCATATTTACCAAAACAAAAACAAATTTATTAATTTTTTGTATTTATTTTCTTGTGTTTGACAAAATGAGGGAGGCCTACTCTTTCTCTTCGGCATAGTTGTCTTATGCACATGCATTTTATTTGCAGGGCGGGAGTGGCTTCCCACAGAGACATTGGTTGTGAGCGTACACCTCGGCCTTAAACGAGTTCAGCTCCCTGCCTCATGGAATCTCTCCGCAGACTCTGTTGTAGCTGACGTCTAAGCTATACAGGTCGACTACTTCAGCGATCTGCTTGGGAATCCTCCCATAGATCCTGTTGTGGCTAATGTTGACGGAACGAAGCTCCCAAATGGTTGGGAAGAGGACACCGCTGAGGTCAAACTCGAACATGTTCATAGACAGGTCGATGTGGCCGAGCTCCACCTTGTTTTTGCCAAAGAGGAATCTGGCGTCACCGGACAGACGGTTAGAGGACAGATCAATAGCGCCGAAGCCCACAGCCCCGAGCTCTGGAGGCAACGGCTCGGAGAGGTTGTTGTGGGAGAGCAGGAGGCTGGTTGCTAACTTAAGCTTTCCAAGCTCGGTTGGGATGGTGCTGGTAAGCCGGTTATGTTGGAGAGAGAAGAGGCGGAGCTTTGGGAGCCCGACAATGGCTCCTGGGATGGGTCCGCTCAGGCAGTTGAATCCAAGGTCTAGGTACCAGAGCTCGGAGAAGTGTCCGATGAAGGCGGGGACAGAACCGGTGAGGTCGTTCTTATCGAGGCGGCCGAGATATTCGAGCTTCCGTAGCAGGGAGAGCGTCGAGGGGATGGAACCCGTGAGATGCGGGATCCCAGTGATATCTAGTGTGGTCAGAAGCGGTAGGTAGCCCACAGCGGCAGGGATGGTGCCGGTGATGTCGTCGTCGTCAGAGATGCGGAGAGCAGTGACATGACCGGTCAAGTAATAGCAGGATACGCCTTCCCACCCGCAACAGCCCGTGGACGGTACCCAGGACGCGAGGCGGCTGGGATTATTCCAGAACTGTCTGATGGCCAGCAGGGCTTTCTTATCGTCGGGGTGGCACTTGGCCGCCGAGGCCGGTGAGAAGGAGGTTGTTGCTATGAGGGTTGCCAGAAGGACAAGAAGGAATTAGGTTCCGGGCCATGAGTTGCTGCTACTCTGTTCTGCAGCTGTGTTTGGTTAGTTTGAAGGTAATCTGAGGGGTAATGTTGTAGCCGATCGTTAGAAAGAAACTGACCATTTATAGGTATGTCTCTGCTGCTTCCTGATTGTGGATAGTGATGGAGTCGTTGCTGGTTTCATCTTACTGATGGAGCCGTGATCTACCATGGTTTTCTGACTACAGCTGGAGTAAACGAGCAACAGTGTATTACCATTAGCATGTACATAATGGTTTTTCGTATCATTGACTTCATGCACTGCATGTTTCTTTGTATTTTATTGCCGATGAGGCATTATTTTTTTGTAGTCAATTTAATCTGGATGTAGTTGCTACAAAGAGAAGTTTATAAATCCAAATCCTACGAAAGTGTTAATGCTCCCCATTTTCTCAAACTAATGAGCATAGTAAAGACATGTACAATGGATATCATTATAAGAGAACATTCCTTCCTTTATCCCTAATCATGTTTTATCGCCTTTAATGTGTTCTTTAATCTTTTCTAGTATGAAGCATGGATGGTTTTTATTATTGCTTCACATATATGATTAACATGCTTTCAATATGCTTATTTAGGGAAGTGAATTTTAGCACAACATTGTGTACCTTCCCAGCGCGCGTCTCCTCCTCTCGGGCGGCGGCGGGGGTGATAGGTTAGTTTCACGTCTTCGGCTGTGAAGTTTGGTCTGGCTGAGTCCAGTGTTAGGGCCCCTGGTGGTGCTGGGATATCATCGAATCAATGGAAAAGGAACTAGAACGAAGATGCAGAGAGCTCTCGCTGGGGAAAGAGGAGACAGTGGCAGTCTTTACTGAGTCGGAAATGGAAGAGGCGAAAGAAAATGGCGACGAAGTTCTAGCAGGAAAGATGATGATGGAGAAGCTGGTCAACATAAACGCCCTACAAAGAACTCTCAGCTTAGTCTGGAATCTCAAAATAGCACCGAGCTTCAAAATGATTGAGCATGGAACTATAATCATAAGCTTCGGAGGGAGAAGAGACAAGGAAAAGGTATGGAATAGCGCACCGTGGACATTTGACAATAACGTTTTGCTTCTGAAAGAGATAGATCCTGCAAAAAAGCCATCGGAAATGAAGTTTGAAGAAGCTCCTTTCTGGGTCAGATTCTATGATATGCCGATGGGGGTACAGAACGGACAAAGCGATCTCCTTCATTGCTAGCAAGGTGGGGAAAGTCCTGGAGGTCGACAAAAATGAAACTAAATGGGACAGAGCTAGGAGGATAAAGATAATGATTGACGTCACCAAACCCCTAAAGACAAGGCAACCGATGAAGGACATCAATGGGAACCTACTGAACATTGATATGAGGTACGAGAGGTTACCTAACTTCTGCTATGCTTGTAGATTGCTGGGACATACACAAAAGGACTGTGCAGAAGATGTCGAAGGAAAAGAACTGAAATGGGGGGGGGGGGGGGATCCGGGCCTCCCCAAGAAAAGTTGTTCAGTGAAATACTAATATGTCGTATGAAAAGAGAAGGAGGAACATTTATTTCGGGGAGGAGGCAGCAGAAGGAAATAAAGAAGGGGGCACGAAAGATGTTCGACGAAAAGGCACAAAGACAGTTAATGAGGAGGAAGGAAAGGGAACAAACCCGGGAAGCAAGAGTAAAGAAGGAAAAGGGAAGGAGGTCTACCTCTGTGCACGGGGGGACCAGGAAACAGAAGCAAACCATGGATGGCAAAAAACAACGGTGGATGAAGAAACACAAAGGGGGTCCCCCATAATGGAATCAAATGGAGGAAAAGCCAAAGATACAAGGACAACATGTGAGACTGAAGCACCCGCTTAGAACACAAAGGAGAAAGGGGAAAGTAAAGAGAGATACAAGACTGATGAAGGGGTCCCAAGCAACATAGGAAAATATACAGACGAGGAAAGTATAACAGAGTTAGAACGAGATATCAGAGAAAATAAGAGGGAAGGCAAGGAAAATGAGAAGGGAAAAGCTGCGGAAAGCGAAGACAGTAGAAAACATGAGGCCATAAGGTACAAAAAGAACGGAGGAAGAATATGTACAAGACTGAAAACAACAGAGAATAAAGAAAAGGAAAACAAAAAAAGAAGGGGGGGAGGAAAATGAGGAAGCCACAGGGAGTAATAGTAGAACAAATAAGATGAGTAGAGGAGAGAAGAACACAATGGTGTGGGAGGCATATCCAAACCAAGTAGCCGGTGCTGAGAGGACTCAGACTCGTGAAGAGAAATGAAAATATTATGCTGGAACTGCTTCGGGCTTGGCAAACGAGGTACGTTCAAAACTCTTCAATGCATGAGTTGGAGAGAGAGGCCAAATTTTGTTTACTTAATGGAAACAAAAATAAAGGATAGAGATCTCGAGGAGATAAGGAAGAAGTGTGGTTTTGACAATGGGGTTTGCCTTAGTAGTGAGGGGAGAAGTGGGGGGATGGTCCTGTGGTGGAACGAGGAGGAAGTTGAAACTATTTCCTATTCTATACATCATTTCAGTGCAAAAATTAAAGGGAAAAGAGGGAGTAAAGACTGGAAACTGGTGGGTGTGCATGGGTGGTGGGAGACACACCTCAAATATAAAACTTGGGAGATGCTTAGGAGTTTGAGCAATAACAGCAGTTTGGCCACTGTCTTCATAGTGACTTTAACGAAATCCGCAACCACAAAGAGAAAAAAGGAGGGGAGGTCAGACAGGAAATATTTATAAACAATTTCAACAACTGTATCAGCGAGTGTGAGCTAATGAACATACCCTATAGAGGAAATCCGTTTACATGGTTTAAAGGAAAAAAGAAAGAAAATATTATCATGGAGAGATTAGATAGAGTCCTGATTACCACCAAGTGGAGTCAGCTAAATCCAGAGGCAAAGCTTATACACTTGGTGAGGAAAAACTCCGACCACGCACCGTTACTTCTCAAATGGGGTAATGATACCACAAAAAGGAAGAGAAGCCACTGCTTCTGTATGGAACATATGTGGCTTGCTGATCTATATTTTAACAATATCATCGGGGACAACTGGAAGGGAAATATTGGAAAGAGTCTTGCAAACAATTTCTATACGGTGGGGCAAAAGCTGGGAGAATGGGCAAAAGAAAAATACGGTGATATAGACAAAAAGCTAAAAAGAGCGGAAAAGGAATTGGATAGAAGACAACAAATGATAATGTCAAATGAAAATATCAGTCGGTGCAAAGAACTTTGTGAAGAGATCAATGAGCAACAAAAACTGAAAGAAACTTACTGGTACACTCGTGCAAAGATCAAAGAGTTTAAAGATGGAGACCAAAATACTTCCTACTTCCACAACAAGGCCTCTCAAAGAAGAAGAAGAAATAAGATCAGTGGAATAATGAATGAAGAGAATATATGGCAAACTAGAGATGAAGACATTGCTAAAGTGGCTATTGATTTTTATACAAAGCTTTTTGAAACACAAGGTGTTGTTGACTGCGACAATGCCCTGAGAGGTATAGATGTTGTTGTTTCTAAGGAGATGAATGAGGAACTTGAAAAAAATCCAGAGGAATAAGAAATCAAAGAGGCTTTATTCAGTATACACCCGAACAAGGCCGCGGGACCTGACAGGTTCCATGCTAGTTTTCTTCAATCTCAATGGTCCACCATTAGTGAGGAAGTGGTGTTGTATATCAAAGGATGGTGGAGTGGGACTAATAATCCGAATGAAATAAATCACACAAATGTGGTGCTGATCCCTAAGGTCAAAGAACCAAAAAATATGAATGAGTTCAGACTCATTAGCTTATGCAACACAACGTATAATGTTATCTCAAAGCTACTGGATAGAAGAGTAAAAAAGTTTATGAATCATATTATATCCCCTCAGCAAAGTGCTTTCATTCCCGGGAGGCTCATCACGGACAACGCGCTGGCGGCTTTTGAAAATTTCCATAGTATGAAGAGAAGAACAAAGGGCAAGAAAGGTCTGATGGCAATGAAGCTGGATATGAGTAAGGCCTATGATAGGCTAGAGTGGGATTTTGTCAAGAAGGTGATAATGATGATGGGGTTTGGTAAAAAATGGTGTGAAAAAATACATGAATGCATCAATAGTGTAACAATGTCGTTCATTATAATCGACTTGAAAAGAAGGTGCATAAAACCCCAAAAGGGGATCTGACAAGGAGACCCCATTTCCCCTTGTTTAGTTTTTGTGTAGATGCATTTTCAAAACTTTTTTCAAAGGCAAGCATTGAGGAACACATCACTGGAGCCCGGGTGAGCAAGAAAGGACCAAGGGTGACACATCTCTTCTTCGCGGACGACAACATTTTATTTGCTAAAGCAAACCTCCAAGAGGCCACAAAGATAGCTGAAATTATTATAAGGAGAAAGCTTGAAGTCCAACATGTGGAAGTACACGAAAAATACCTTGGTTTGCCAATGATTATTGGTAGATTAAAAAAAGGTGGTTTTTGGAATATTGAAGGAAAGGATCCAAAAAAAGCTGAGCGGATGGAAGGAGAAGCTTCTTAGCCAGGCGGGTAAGGAAATTCTCATAAAATTAGTGATTCAAAGTATCCCAACCTACATGATGGGTATCTTCAAAATACCGGATAATATAGTGGAGGATATAACTAGCACGATCTCCAATTTCTGGTGGGGAAATAAGGAGGTTAAGAGGAAATTGCATTGGACTACTTGGGAGAAACTATGTGCATCAAAAAGAGAGGGGGGTCTGGGGTTCTGTGATTTCAAGACATTCAACCAAGCTTTACTTGCAAAATAGGCCTGGAGGATGTACAATGACCCGAACTCACTGGCTGCAATGATTCTAAAAGACAAATACTACAGAAGGTTAAATGTACTCTATGTTGCTCGTGGTTTCGACCCTAGCCACTCGTGGAGAAGCATATGGGGGACAAAAGCACTGCTCACAAAAGGTGTTAGAATGCATATACATGGGGGTATGATGTCGATATATGGGAGGACAACTGACTACCAGGAGAGGTAGCCTCAGGGGTGATGAAAATTGATTACATGGGATACATTCCGAAGAAGGTGAAGGAGCTAATTGACGATAATAGAAACTGGTGGAACTCAAACCTCATCAACAAACTCTTCTCTAAAAAACCAGCCAAAGCTATCCTTAGTCTACCGCTGGGTGAGAATTTTGGTGTCCCTGTTTATTGGTATCTTGCTTACAATGGGAGGTTCTCGGTTAAAACTGCCTACTAGCTGGGCTATAGGGGGCATAAGAAGGAGGACGAGACCACAAGAAACTTACCAAATGATGTAGAGTGGAGGAGGGTATGGGTGGCAAACATACCTCCGAAGATGAAACATTTCTTTTGGAGAGGCTATAACAGACAACTTCTTACTAATTACAACCTGTTCAGGAGACACGCAAGGGAAAATGCAAAATGCGGGAGGTGTGGGGAGGTTGACGAAGATATACTACACGTGGTTAGGTACTGTCCTCAAATAAAAGGAATCTGGGAAGAGGATAACTCATAGATCTTCCTGAGGGGCCTACCATGTACGAGCTTTGAAGGGATGATTAGTTGGAGCTTAACTCAAGAAAGTAACAAAATCATTGAGAGAGTGGCCTCCCTTAGCTTGGAAGCTTGGATACATAGGAACCATATCACTTTTGGAGAAAGAGTGCAACAACCAGTGGTCCTCGTACAAGGTTTGAACAGTTGGGTGAAGAAGTACAGTGAACTGAACCAAAAGAAAAGTAGGATGCCAACCCCCATCAATACGAGAAAGAACACAGTTTGGTTACCACCTCCGCTAGAGTGCTTAAATTTAACTCCGACACAACTTACCTGCCTGATGGTCGACTGAGTTTGGGAGTGGTGTGTCGAGACCACACAGGAGCATGTAAAGCAATGGCAGCTAAGACTTTTCTGAGCAGTTGCAGCGTTGGCATTGCTGAAACTATGGGAATCCAACTCAGTATTCAGCTGGCTAAAAGTTTGGGAAGTAATCAGACATTATTTGAAGCAGATGCAAAACAAGTTATATATTTTATTGACTCCATAGATAGAGGTTTAAGTCCTGCTATGATGCTATATAGGGAGATAGACAAAGAAATTGGAGATAACCCAAACTTCACATTCCAACACACGCTTAGGGAGGGAAATGAGCAGGCTCACAAACTAGCAAAGATGGGAGTAGGGGGGGGGGGTTATTGGAACCGTCTGGTTATGTAATTTTCCTTTCAATTCGGGTGATGTAATCCAATCTTCACAAAGTAATATATGAGATGGTTTGGTATAAAAATGCTTATTTAGGGTTTTGTATGATTCAAACCCTGAGTATGTTTTAAATGAGTTATATGCATCTTTTAGTCTTTAACAACAAAAAACATGGTAAAATAACTCAAACTCAATTCTTGAATTTTCACCAAGTTCTTGAGTTTTGGAGCTTGGATAGGTTTAGTAAACATTACCGTCCTTAGTTGATGGTTCACCTTTACTATATTTGATGTGTTTCAACCTTTTGTTGACTGGCTAATCATTTGTTAGGTGACTACTTAGGCTCATGTCCATTGACATTACTAGCCTATTTCTATGTTGACATTTTCCAGTAAGAGACACTAGTCAAATGAATATTTGTTAATTGAATTAACTAGTCATGTTCAAAAATAGTAAGAGACATGATTTGTTGTTTATAGTTAGACCTATTAGATCTAGGGCTCTAGAGGGAGGGGGTGAATAGAGCTTCACAATTCTCACAAGATAAGTTAGACCTTCAAATTATATCAGTCAAAACTAATAGCTAAAGAGAAATTTGAAGTCCTAACTAAACAAGCATAGCAAGGATGAGAGAAACTGATACAAGCACTTGGACAAGGTTGTTTATAGTGGTTCCACTCTAAACCTAGGAGAGAGTCAATCCACTACCTAGAGAGGTCAAACTCTAGGACTTTGAAATCTGTATATACTTATATTCCATACATAAGAGATACAAGGAGACCACCATATATCCTAGGAGTTACCTATTCAAGACAAGAGTCTTCCACCTACACAAGGACTTACCCACTTGATCAAGATGTCTTCAGCCTTCAACAAGGACTTACCCACACTTGCATCAAGTCTTTGGACTTGAAGGAATTTGCCCACTATCTTGGACTTGCCCTTCTCCTTCACCTGAAGAAGATCTTCACCTTTTCTTTCAACCTTGAAGAAGAAGAACAACGACTTCATCTTCACTCAGAGTAGCTTGCTTCTTTGAGAAAAGGGTTAGAGAAGATGGAATGGAATGAGAGAGTTATAAGCACAAGAAAGTAGCTCTCTCACAACTGACCTAACTCACTCATAATCACAAAATTCTATGTAAATGAGAGAGAGAGATAAATGGGCTCAAGGAGTTGTAACACACTCAACTATATCAAGGACTTAGAATAGCATGAATGAGCAAACTTGGAATAAACTCCAAGGGGTCCTATTTATACCTGGGTATCCTTCGAGTGTGAGATCACTTAAGAGAAAAATATAGCCATTTTCCAAGTTACAATGGATCTATTCTCGCTCAAAAAAAATCACCGACGGTTATAATCACTTTTTTTGTATTTTCCATACGATACATTCAGTCAAGTTTCAATAAAGATATCTCGACCGATCCAGTAAGACAAAAAGCCAATTTTCAAACTATCGATCGAGTTTGTTCTGGGAAACTTGACCGATGAGTCAAAGTTAGTTTTGCTTAGTTGATTGATTGGTCGAGTTCTGTGAGTTTGCAACTTGACCCATTAGTCTCTCCAGAAAATCCATCACTAGATCGGTCGAGTTTCCAACTCGACCGATAAAAAACATGTAACAAATTTTCTAAATTGACATTTGAATGATCAAACATTGGAATTAAGTGCCCCTTATTTTTTCTCATCTTAGTTACATCCATATCATCAATACAAGTGATTACAAAAATAATCTAAGGTCATTTGGAGTGATTTCCCAATTTTCACACTAGCGTTGCTTTTGACATGAACTTGAACAAGCTAGGGCTTGTGTAATTTGATCGTTTTCATGCACCTAAAGCCTGAAACAATCTTGAACAAACATATTAGATACATATGAATGTAATGGTTAAGTCATTATAAATATATGGGCCATGTATAACTCTCAAGTCAACATTCTCTCCCTTTTTAAAAATGAAAAACCATTCCTCAATCATATTGAAAAGGATATGTAAAGTTATACCTTTTCATTCTAAATTATAGGGGGGTTCATGATTTGAACAATGTGAATTGATTCCCCTCAATCTATGCTTACTCTTACCTGCATAGTTAGTCTTTCTACACAAAACAATATAACATGTATACTATATGGTCCTTCAGCAAGTCACATGATAAAACATATAATGAACAAGAAAAGGATCACATAGGCAATATAAGCAATATGGTTGAGCTTCAAAATATTGAACTTCTCTCCCCTTTTGACATTATCAAAAAAGAAGGGGGGTAGACAAGCACATAAATAGGTTTTCTCCAAGCACAACCTAACATACATCCACAAACATGCAATCTCAAAGCATACATCAAACAAAGATGAGAGAAACAAACAATCTAAGTCATAATCAAAATATGGTAAACATGTCACCAACTCATGAGATATAGTAAATCAAAGAGTAAGAGTACAAAGGATTAAGAGTACAACCCAGAAAGCATGTTCTCAGAAACAACTACAAACCAAAATGATGAAAACATGATGCTAAAATAATACAACTTAGAAAATCTGCAAGATGTTTTTAGTACACAATAGCATAGAAATATATATATATATATATATATATATATATATATATATATATATGATCAAAATCTAGACTAAAAACTAGAAAAACTAAACATCTAGGTCATCTATGTCCACATCATCAACATCATCATCAGAAACTTCTGGCTCATAGTCATCATCTCTGTATGAAGGTGCAATAGAGATAGCAACATCACTTTCATCACCAGAGGCACCAGCAAAGCAATCAGAGTCATCATCAACATCCTTATCATCTGAAGCCTCCTCATCAGGAGCAGTAGCAACAACAACTTCCTCATCATCCTGGTTTGTATCTCCTCATTAGTAAGGGAACCAGAACCACGGTCTGGCCAACGAGCATTCTGCTCAGCCCAAGACATGCCAAGAGCATGAAAATCATTGGCCTATGGGAAGGTGGGATAAGAAGTACCAAGACCAGCAAGTAGGGTGGCCAAAGGGCTAGCAGGAAGCGGCATCACTCCAGTGGTAGATCCACCAACACCAGATGGTGTAGCAACAGAAGAAGAAAGTGGAGGGGTTGGGTAAAAGTGATCAAATGCATAGGATGCATAGTCACCTCCTGGGTAGGGCTGGTAGGCAGGATAAGGATGTGCTTAGGATAGGTTCATGTTGGACATGATGGCACAGAGATCCTAATGCATGTTCTCCTAAAACTAAAGGTTATATGCCTATTGATGCATCATGTAGCCCATGAGGGTTTCATTGGATACATGAAAACATGCACGAGTAGGTCGGGAAGTGATGTGAGTTATTATCGCATTAACAAATTCACTCAGGGTTGAAATCCCTGAGTTTTTACCAAAACCTGGTGCAATAATAGCACCCGCAAGTGGACGGGTCTTATCACAATATAGTTAAGGATCGAATCCCAAGGGACAACGTTTTTAAGAATCGTTGCTAGTCTAGTCTAGTTCAAGTAAGGCTAATATTTAGAACAAAAGTTGATTTGTGTTTAATTACACTAATGGCAAGGAAGTAAAGAACAGAATTAAAGTTGAAACTAGATTAATGATGGGGATCACTGGGGTGGTCCCGAGTTTCACCACCACTACACATGCAAACATATCCAATCACAAACATCCAGGTAAGATCTAACTATCCAAATAGAACTACTGTGAACCCTCCCTGAGGGATGTTTAGGTTCGCGTAAGCATCACATTAGGCATCAGATGTCTCATCACCATCTGGATCATGCACTTATGGTTCCAAAGATACATATATCCAACTGAAGCTGTGGCCCCCCTATACAGGCGTTAGGCACACAAAAGCATCACCGTAGGCTAGATGGCTCGTCTGCTCACAGATCATACACTTACGACCTCAAGGAATCCCATTCTATTTTGAGTTTGGGAGTCAACCACATTAATCGACATTCTATCCTACATATTGAAGTTCTCACAACATAGGAAAGAACAAGATAAAAGCAAGCAAGTGATCAAGCTACAAGCAATCATCAACGATTAACAATGAAATGAAAAGTTATATACATTGCCTTGGAATGTTAAAATGAAAAGACATGAACCCAGTGAAAAGGAACTACTCGCTCATGATGTGAGAAACAAGAAGAATAAGAGAGAGGGAAGAATCCGCCATGAGCATGATGCAGAAGGTAGTCACAACTCGGTGAAGATGATGTCATCTTCTACATTGTGTTGGAGTAGATCTGGATGAGGAGGAAGTACCACCAAGGCAGACTGAGCATATCTTCTTCTCCACCTTCTTTCTCGTCTCGACCTCCTTACTTGCAGTAGGAGCAATAGGTGAAGTGGAAATGGCATGGATGTATGTGGACCGAACCTGTGTTCAGGTAGCCTGTCAGCATCCTGGGTCCGATACCTCAAATGAGGACCCTACTGGTCCTATTTATAGGCACTGGTCCCTGGTCCTCATGTTTTTGGTGTGAATCCAAATTTTAAATAGTTTTGGAGGATCAGTTCTAGTTCTTAACGATTTTGACTTGATAAGTATTCTCGTCCAACTAGTCTTAGTTTCTTCACTTGCTACCCTAACAGTCTTGAGTCTCAGCAACCTTCATAGTCTCATTGTCATCCAAATGGTCTTGGCGACCGATTAACATCCAAATAGTTTTGATCTTTAACCGGTCTTCACTTCATGATCTACGACCTATCAGTTTGGGCATTCTGGCCTTCACAGTCTGATGCCCCATCATTCCTCACCTCCAAAGGATCTCGGTTGCTCACAGTTTGCAGATGTTGCTCCAAATGGTCTTCATTTCTGCATCCAAACGGTCTTCAGCCTTTGATCGGTCTCATGGTTCCTTCCTGGTCTTCAAGGTCTGTGACTCCAAATGGTCCTAGAGTTCTGGGATCCTCACGGTCTCGCTTTCCCCCTCTAATCGGTCTTGCTTCTGCGTCCAAATGGTCTTCGGCCTAGCAGTCTTGAGGACCTAACGGTCTGCACCCCAAACGATCTTGCGGGTATCTACTGGATGAACGGTCTTGAAGACCGTTTTCTGCCACACGGTCTTGAGGACCATTTGGAGGGCAGAGGCCATGATTGTAGAGAGGGGAAGGGACACGCAAGAGTGACGGGGTCACTGCTGGATAGAGAGGGAGACATAGGTGATGTTGCTAGTGAGCAGCGGCGTCAATGATGCCACGGGAGTTGCACGTGTGGGATGAAGATGCAACAAGTAGTGCAGTGGTTTAAGGTTATGAAGTACATATGATAGGATGGTGGAAGAGGAAGGACGGAGGTGCCGATGTTACTACTATAGTTTAATGGAGGAGGAAGAGACGATTGGTGGAGTCAGTTGATGCCAGTGCGTGGGCGGCAGTGGAGGTCTAGGGTTTGCAGTTCGGGCAAAAGGAGGAAGAAGACGAAGGTGGAGTGCATGTGCGTTGGGAAGTAGGTTGAGTAGAGGCACGATCAGGGTTCCATGCGGTCTTGGGTAGAAGGTTGCCCATATAGTCTTGAGACCGTGAGGCTTCACACTGTCGTGAGACAGTATGGAAGGCCAAGACCAATTGGACAAAACGATAGGGGGGGGGGGCAAGTGGGGAGGTGAATGAGGGGTGTTGATCCGAGATAGTGTGGTAAGGGGAAAGCACAAGATCAAATGATGTGAAACCGAATGGATCAAGATTGATTGGTCAAGACCAAGGATGAGAGGGTCTTGGGTGAAGGTAGATCTAGGGTTGAGAAAAGTGGGCCCCACTTATTAGGGTTTGATTCAGATGATGGTTGATGGAGATAAAGGTGGAATGAAGCAAGGGGTGGTGATGATTATGTTGAAGGTGGATTAGGGTTAAATGGAGGTGGGTGCCAACTGATGGTTCAACCTCATCATGACCTAAATAAAATCAATATAAACCCAATTAATAATCTTGATGATTGCACCAATTAAGCAATTTTGCATATTGTGATATTTAGTAGATGAAATCGGATGTATTGAGTCGAATTGAGCCCAAGATGGAGATTTGAAAATATGATGAATATGAATTCATCAAAACACCCAAAACTTAAACGTTGCTCGTCCTCAAGTAACACAAAATCTGAAACAGTCACCAAATGAATACTTTTAACTTGTGTGGTTGCCTCATCTTCACAGCACGATTGTTTCCTTTCTGCTTTGCGTGAATGAGCATCTCAACTTCCTGAGATCACTGAACACATCTTACCATATCTTTGTTCCTGAGTTTGTTTTCCAATATCACTTCCTCTTCACTTTTTCCAACTACAAGAAATTCTAAGAGCTTCGTAAGAGTCCAGAAATACCTGCAGAACAACAAATGTGCACCTGATCTGACACTGGTGTATTTCAGGATAGAGGAGGGCCTTTAGGTAGAAAAGGGAGTGAATGGTGGTATGGAAGGAAGAAATAAATCTCTCCTCTATTCGAATAGAGATTTTTATTTTATGATTGCAATTTCATTGATTGCATTTTTTGTGCGCGAATCTCTCGTCTATTCGACTCGAGATTGCATTTTCTTTTTGTGTGCACATGGGCATATTTTCTTGGTGGTACGTCCCTATTTATTAGTGAGGGGTATGGAAGAAGCGGGTATAGAGGGAAGTGGCGTGCCACCCTGAACTTAGGGTTTGACACTATTTTGGCTATTTTTATTTCTTTTTGATGGATGGAGGGGTACGAAGATGATAGAAGAAGTGTAGAAGAGAGTTCAAATCAGAATGTAACTTGATTTACAATTCAGTGCACCATGTGGTTCTCTTTATCATACTCTTCTCAAATAATGACTTGATGAGGATTCAGTGGGGATTCTATGTTATTGTTCCACTAGTCAGTTAGGAAGCACGAAGTGTTTGATCCCTATTAGTTAGACAGACACTTGTCATTTTTGTAGAAGGATCATGATGTTAGGAATCATAAGCTTCACAAGATGATTTCAATCAAAAGGCTAGTTTCAAGAAAATGATCCTTTTGAGGATCTGCTTCAAATAAGGAGGGTGTAGTGATTCAAACTGTATAGAGAGAGAAACAATCCAACTAGGTAATGGCCTTTAATGATACATAAAATGTCAAAATTTCATCAAGTTTTTGTTCAATTTCTTTGAAAAACTTTCAAAATTTCGAAAAATTTAATAAAATGTGCAATAGTGAAATCTTTAGTCTGAGAAGGATGGGTGTAGGTGGAAAGTAAAGTACATACCACCCACCCTCCACCCCAAACTTAGAAATTTGCTCGTCCCGAGAAAACTCTAAATCTGAGATGGAGAGGAAAATTCATGCCGGTTGGACCATAAGATGTGGTTGCGTTCCAATCAGCGTGCGTCCTCCATCTAAAAATCTGAAAAATGAAGACTAATCAGGACTCAAGATAGCATTTCACGATGTGATTTTTATTTAGTGCAAAATTATCTAAAAGGTAAAACAAAATTAAGGAAAATTTCTAATTCAAAATTAAAAGTAAAATTAATTTATTGATTGGGTTGCCTCCCGAAAAGCGCCTTTATTTTATGTCGATGGCTCAACTGAATCCTTCAATTTTATGGTGGATATGTTGGATTGGTGAGTTCCAGCATTGCTTCAGTGCCTATGTTAGATGAGGTGAAGTATTTCTTCAAGCGTTGACCATTAGCTACAAATTCGCCTGACTTTTCACTCCATAAAGAGAAAGCACCATGTGGGTACATGCTCTTGATGATGTATGGTCCAGACCAGCGAGAACAGAGTTTCCATGGGAATAACTTCAGTCTTGAATTGAACAATAGAACTTGGTCTCCTACTTGTATGTCCTTTCTTTTCAGATGGCCATCGTGCCAAAGTTTCATGCATTCTTTATAGATTCGTGCATTCTCATAAGCTATCATCCAGAGTTCTTCCAGCTCTTGGAGTTGCAGAATCCAGGCTTGGCCCACTTCCTGTTGGTATATGTATGTCCGTAGAGCCGTCCCAAGCGATTGCATGGAGTCAGATATTAATTAATAAATTAATGTGATTATTTGGTTAATTAATGAATTCGGGAATATTCTAATTAATCCACGAGCGTTTTAATTAATGCAACGTTTCTATTTACCGATGGATTTAGGAAACCCTATTTTTCTTTGTATCCTGTTTAAAGGATGATTGACGGTCGATATCTATATAAGATATCGAGAGACACTTTTATTTTACGCTCACGTACGTAAACCCTAGCCGTCATCGTCCTTAGGAAAGAAAGGAGAGAAATGCACCGCTAGCACGCCACCGCAGAGACACGACTCCTTCCCGCCGGCTTGGGAAGCGTGATGTGGAGTTTTGTCCATCCGTGTGGACGAAGTAGAGACGGAGATACATTGACGCCTGTGTTCGAAGGACGTCGACGACCACCTGTACACGCTACGAGCGGCGTACATCACTGCCACAAAGGAGCGTCGTCGGATCAACCTGCGACAGCGAACGGGAGAGAAGTTCCGTCCGTGTAGGTCAGTAGTGTTGCACCGTCGTGCAACGGGACATCGCCGGACTTGCTTCGCGATAAGGTATATCCCGCAAACACTCTTTCCAACGTTGTTGTCGACGAGATCCTATTTCGGGTTGCGTGGATTTTATTGCTTCCGCCGCGCATGTTTTCTCCACAAAACCCAACAGTGGTATCAGAGCAGCGTCGATCTACGTCGTATTTGGATTCATTTTGATATGATCGAATCGCTATATACTGTTTTTATGTTGCATACGATGCAAATTAAACCTGCTAATGTGCAAATCTAAACCTAATTCCACATACGCTGCATGCTTCTATTTTTGACATTTTGGACGGGGTAGACTATGGAAAATATTGATTTTCCTAAGTGCACGGAAGTAAAATTCTGTAGACCTTTCAGGGACTCTGCCCCTGAGACCCCGCGAGGGGCGACCTCCCCTCGATCCCCGCCGCACAGGGGCGCTGCCCCTGTGTACCCTGCATTATCTGCATGGGAGTCAAAAAAATTTAATGGGGAATGTCCCACATTAAAAGTACTGCAATTTTAATATGTATATACGTATATGTAGATATACCTATGATAGCATACACGTCGCCTTTAAAATCTATTTTATATAGTGAGTGCATGCACTGTTATGTCCTAATATCCCCTTTTGTGAATGTTGTAAATGAATGTTGATGCCAATCTTGTGGATATGTTTGTATGTGAATTCTATGGATGTATAATGGTTACATATGGATCCTTTGTATAAAGTATTCGGCTTGCATGTCGAGCCTCATCTCTTATTTCAAAGTGTAATTAATTCTTTCCTTTTATATTTGTACTCACATGATGTAATAGAGATAGGATTAGTTTTAGTTTTTTTAAACTTGATGTAAGGATGCCACTTGAAGATCCAACTCCAAGGAGTGTCCATGGAGAAGCACCATGAAGATCTAATTCCAAGAAGCAACCTAAAGATCCAACTCCAAGGAGTGTCCATGGACAAGCAACAAGAAGATCCCATTCCAAGAAGCAACTTGAAGTTCCAACCTCACGAAGCATCCATGAAGTTGTTCATTGTAATGTTGATCATTACAGGTTTATAGGTTGATTCACAGGTGTTGCATGAGATGCATAAGACTATAGGTGGACCGTAATCCTTTGTTGCTCTAAAGGATTACGATAGTATGACCATAACCGATGTATTTGTGTTTGTGATTGCATGTATATCATTTTTGGTTGTGGATATAGTAGTATATGATACGTACTATAAGTATGTGGTGTTTGGATATGTATATGTATTGATAAAACCCCTCAATTAATAATATTAAGTTTTAGTTGCCTTCCATAAAGAAACACACATGAAAAGCTTGATCGACTATGTGTGGGCACGCCTCCGCGTGGTACACTGTCTATCTCGTGGAAGTGTGATGGTGGGTGTGTGGGTCTGCCTCCGTAGGGTGCACACTCATCGTGTTGGCTTATGGGTTGGACTTAACTAGGGAACCTTGATAGGATCAAGTACCTAGAGGCACATAGATGCATCATGGCAAGGAGTTGTGCATGATCATCTATCCAAGAGTTGCATATGATGCAATTGGAAAAAGTTGCCTACCTTAGTATTTGGTCTTTGACGTCGGCATTGGCTGGGCATTGATCCAATTATTTTGGGTTTTGGCTCACTAGAAGGTTGTGTGTTGCAATCTTCCGAGTTGATAATGAGGGATATCAATTTGAATAAAATAGTGGGAGAATAATTAATTAAAGGCCTAATTAATCTCGTTTATCAAATCTTTACAAGTCAAAATGTTTTGGACTAAATGCAAATTTTTCTTTTGTAGCAATCAAATGGCAACCAACACTCACACTTTCTCGTTGCGATTGGTCCTTGAGAAGGACAAACTTACCGGAACCAACTTTCAAAACTGGTTTAGGACGCTGAGAATTGTTCTCACACATGAGCGTAAGCTCTATGTCCTTAAAACACCAGAGCCATAGGAGCCCGCCGTAAATGCGCCCAAGGCTGAAAAGGATGCTTACAAGAAGCACCTTGATGATGCTGTGGATGTCAAGTGCCTGATGTTGTGCTCAATGAACTATGAGTTGCAAGAGCAACATGAGAACATGAATGTCATGGAGATGGTAACACATCTCAAGAACATGTATCAACATCAAGCAAGACAGGAGAGATATGATGTCTCAAAGGCTTTGTTCAAAAGCAAGATGAAAGAGGGAGACTCAGTTGGCACCCATATACTCACCTTGATTAGGTACGTGGAAAGCCTATCCAAGCTGGGATTTCCCCTAGGTCAAGAGTTGGCCACTGATGTGATTCTACAATCATTGCCTGAATCATACAATCATTTTGTCATGAACTACAACATGAATAATTTTGACAAGCCGTTGTCAGAATTGTTAGGCATGTTGAGGACAGCTGAAGCACATATGAAGAAAGACAAACCCAAGTCTATGATGGTGATCAGCAAGGCAAAGGGAACGTCAAAAGACAAAGGCAAGGCTAAGAAAAGTTCTAAAGCTGGGCAGAAGCCAAAGTCATCTGTGCTCAAAGCTAAAGGTGGGATCTCCAAAGAAGGCAGTTGTCACCATTGTCACCAGCCTGGACATTGGAAAAGAAACTGTCCTCTCTACCTGGAGGAACTGAGGAAGAAGAAGCAGGGGATAGAGATCTCCACTTCAGGTATATACGTTATTGGGATAAACTTAAATACTTCTTCATCATGGGTACTGGATACCAGATGTGGATCTCACATATGTTCTAATATGCAGGATCTGATAAGAAGTAAGCCTTTACGAAAGGGCCAAGTCGAGTTGCGGATTGCTAATGGAGCAAGAGTTGCTGCCACCGTAGTTGGAGTTATTAGTTTATCTTTGCCTACGAGCCTTGTAATAGAATTAGAGAATTGCTATTATGTACCTACCATTAATAGAAATATTATTTCTGTATCTTGTATGGACAAGAGTGGATTTGAATTTCACATTAAGAATGGAATTATTTCTATATCTAAAGATGATATCTTTTGTGGAAATGCCCCTATGTCTTATGGTATCTACTTGTTAGAACTTGAGACTAGCATATATAACATAAATACTAAAAGGTTAAAACTTGACAACTCAAATAAAACATTCTTATGGCATTGTCGTCTTGGGCACATAAACGAGAAGCGCATATCTAAACTCCATAAGGATGGTTATCTAGACTCTTTTGATTTTGAATCATTAGAGACATGTGAGGCATGTTTATTAGGGAATATGACCAAGACTCCATTCACTGGACACAGTGAGAGAGCCAGTGATCAGCTAGGGCTCATACATACTGATGTATGTGGACCTTTTAGATCAAATGCTAGAGGAGGCTATCAATACTTCATTACCTTCACTGATGACCTCAGTAGGTATGGCTATGTATATTTTATGAAACACAAGTTAGGAACTCTCAAAATGTTCAAGACTTTCATGAATGAAGTAGAGAAGCAACTTGGTAAGAGTATTAAAGCACTCCGTTCAGATCGAGGTGGCGAATACTTAAGCCAAGAGTTTGAGGACCTTCTGAGAGACCGTGGTATTGTATCACAATGGACTCCACCTAGTACACCACAACATAATGGTGTGTCAGAAAGAAGGAATCATACATTATTAGACATGGTACGATCAATGATGAGTTCAGCCGAACTTCCAATATTGTTCTGGGGATATGCTCTTGAAACTGCAGCATTTATACTTAACCGTGTACCTTCCAAATCGGTTCAAAAGACACCATATGAGATATGGAATGGGAATCGTCACAATTTGTCTATGTTAAAGATTTGGGGATGTGAAGCTTATGTTAGGAAACGATTTCCTGAAAAGCTTGGACCCAAATAGGAAAAATGCTATTTTGTTGGATACCCCAAGGAAACTCGGGGCTACTACTTCTACACACCAATTGTCAACAAAGTGTTTGTTGCTAGGACTACTGTATTTCTTGAAAAGGAATTTATTTACAAAGGAATTAGTGGGAGGAATGTAGAGCTCGAAGAAGTTCGAGACCAACAAGAAAGCAGAGAACCTGAGGAGGTACATAAGGAACATGAAGACTCACAAGTTGTTGTGGAATTTCAAGTTCCAAATGTAACACAGGAACCTTGTAGGTCTAGTAGGACACGACTTGAGCCTGAGAGATTTGGATTTATCGTGACTCAAGACAGTGATGAATTGGGCATAGTAGATGAGACAACTTCCTATCTAGAAGCTACTAAGGGACCAGAATCTGAGAAATGGCTCGAAGCCATGAGATCTGAGATGGAATCCATGTACACCAACAAGGTATGGACCTTGGTGGATCCACCCGAAGGGGTAAGACCCATAGGGTGCAAGTGGGTCTTCAAGAAGAAGACTGACATGGATGGAAATGTTCAAACCTATAAAGGTAGATTGGTTGCGAAATGATTCCGTCAAATTCAAGGTGTTGATTATGACGAGATCTTCTCACCAGTTGCCATGGTTAAATCCATCAAGATCATGCTTTCCATTGCAGCTTATCATGACTATGAGATTTGGCAGATGGATGTTAAAACATCATTCCTTAATGGGAATTTACTCGAGGATGTGTACATGACACAACCTGAGGGTTTGATCGATCCAAAGGAAGCCAATAAAGTATGTAAGCTACAAAGGTCAATCTATGGATTGAAGCAAGCATCTCGGAGCTGGAATCTATGTTTTGATGAAGTAGTCAAAAAGCTTGGCTTTAGTCAAAATGAAGATGAACCTTGTGTTTACAAAAGGGTTAGTGGGAGGACAGTCATATTTCTCATATTGTATGTGGATGACATACTATTGATGGGAAATGACATCCCTACTCTTCAAATAGTAAAAGGTTGGCTACGGAAGACTTTCTCTATGAAGGATTTAGGTGAAGCATCCTATATACTAGGGATCAAGATTTATAGAGATAGATCTAGAAGGCTTCTTGGCCTAAGCCAGAGCACATACATTGACAAGGTGCTAAAGAGGTTTAGCATGGAGGGTTCTAAGAGAGGTAACTTTCCCATGTCCCATGGGATTACAATCTCTAAAGCCAGTGTCCTAGTTCATGTGATGAACGGGCACGCATGAGTAAGATTCCATATGCATCAGCAATTGGATCTATCATGTATGCAATGTTATGTACTCGTCCTGATGTGTCGTATGCTTTGAGCATGACGAGCCGGTATCAGTCAGATCCAGCTGAATGTCACTGGACAGCCATAAAGAACATCCTAAAGTACTTGAGAAGGACTAAGGATCAATTCTTGGTATACGGTGGTGAGGAAGAGCTTGTGGTAAAGGGTTACACCGATGCTAGCTTCCAAACTGACAAAGATGACTACAGATCGTAATATGGATTTGTGTTTTGCCTGAACAACGGAGTTGTGAGGTGGAAGAGTTCCAAGCAAGAGACGGTTGAGGATTCTACAACAGAGGCTGAATATATTGCCGCATCTAATGTTGCAAAGGAAGCAATGGGGATCAAGAAGTTCATTTCTGAACTTGGAGTGGTTCCAAGCGCTGGTGATGCAATTGAGTTGTTTTGCGACAACAATGGAGCAATTGCACAAGCTAAAGAACCAAGATCACATCAACGTTCCAAACATATTCTACGGTGGTTCCATCTCATACGAGAGATCGTACAATGAGGAGATGTGAAGATTTGCAGAGTACCTACAGAAAGCAATGTGGCTGACCCGCTCACAAAAGCACTTTCACAGCAGAAACATGACAGACATGTTCAATCACTTGGATTGAGATTCATGAGTGATTGGGTATAAGTGGAAGTGGGAATCTGTAGGTATGTATGCCTATAGAGACTATCATTCGATGATTGTAATGGGATACTATGTAAACGATTTGTAATACTACATTGATCATATCAATAAAGGCAAGTTTCCAATCTATATGTTTGTGTTTTATATTGTGAGATGACCATAAAACTTATAGATGTCTATAGAATGATATACTCAATGACATATGTCTTCGGGTTGATGACCTGAATAGTGAGATCATATGTATGCTAAGAGTATGTATTCTTGTTTTGTCCCTAATCGGTTGTTATTGTGGAAATATCCATAGAAATCAATAACACATAAGATTAGAATGTATGTTGGTTGATGGAAGAATCTCATTATCCATGATATGGAGATATCAAACCAAATACATAGATACTTGTTAGAAAACAGTGTATCGGATAGACTGACCTTGAGAGTGACACATGGATACCATGATTGGTAGTTAGAGTCACATCTCATAATGATGGTGGTGATTGTGGTTCTTAGACCTGAAGTCACTACACTTATCACATGTCGTTCGGTGTACTTTGACATCATCCACCGTGGTCCTGAATAAGGATTGCCATAAAGATGGTGCTCGGGTGCACTGTGACACATGGGGATAACTGTGAGTGATGTAGATGGAATTTGTCCTTCCTACGGGAGTTTGATATTCCGACCACTTGATAAGCGAGACTGAGAAATGCATGGCCATGCTGATGTGAGTCAATATGTGATATTGAGCTTACATATATCTTAGATAGTCTGCTCTAGTTCAAGGAACATGGATTGAACATTGAAAAGGATAACAATTCCATGACTCGAGTTCAATATGGATATCAGTGACAAAGGAACTGTACAATCACTGTAACACCAGTCATGAATGATAGGTTAAGTTGTTCTCCAACTTCTCCAATTACTTGGGTAGCAATAAAGTCTTGCTAGATACCAATCATTGCTTGTGAAATCATAATATGATTATGGATATCACTACCAACGTAATTTGGAGCCTACCGGGTCACACACATAGGATGTGTTGGAATAGGAGTATAATTGTGGATTTGATTGGAATTGCTCCGAATCACATTGATTACTAAAATTTTATGTAATGGATTAGAATAATATTGGAGTGACTGGATCTAAGTGCAAGTGGGAGTCTGTTGGTATATGTATGCCCGTAGAGCCATCCCAAGCGATTGCATGGAGTCGGATATTAATTAATCAATTAATGTGATTATTTTGTTAATTAATGAATTCTGGAATATTCTAATTAATCCACGAGCATTTTAATTAACACAACATTTCTGTTTATCGATGGGTTTAGGAAACCCTATTTCCCTTCGTATCCTGTTTAAAGGAGGATTGACGGCCGATATCTATATAAGATATCGAGAGACACTTTTAGTTTACGCTCACATACGTAAACCCTATCCGTCATCGTCCTTAGGAGAGAAAGGAGAGAAACGCACCGCTAGCACGCCACCGTAGAGACACGACTCCTTCTCGCCGGCTTGGGAAGCGCAACGTGGAGTTCCGTCCATCCGTGTGGACGAAGTAGAGACACAGCCGCATTGACGCCTGCATTCGGAGGACGTCGACGACCACCTGTACGCTCTGCGAGCGACATACATCACTGCCGCAAAGGAGCGCCACCAGATCAACCTGCGACAGCTAACGGGAGAGAAGTTTCATCTGTGTAGGTCAGCAGTGTTGCACCGTCGTGCAATGGGACATCGCCGGACTTTCTCCGCGATAAGGTATATCCCGCAAACACTCTTTTCAAATACGTTGTTGTCGACGAGATCCTGTTTCGGGTTGCGTGGATTTTATTGCTTCCGTCGCGCATGTTTTCTCCACAAAACCCAACACTTCCTTCATGTCAAAATTTAGCTGTTTTATTGCCCACCATGCTTTGTGTTCGAGTTCAACAGGCAGGTGGCAAGACTTTTCATATATTAATAAAAATGGTGTAGTTCCAAGGGGAGTCTTAAAAGCGGTTTGGTAGGCCCACAAGGCATCATTGATTTTCACTGACCAATCCTTTCGATTGTGGCCTACTATCTTTTCCAAAATAGCATTGAATTGATGGTTAGAAACCTCTACCTGTCCACTTGTTTGTGGATGGTAGGGTGAGGCTACTTTGTGTGTAACACCATATTTCCTCAGTAATGCTTCAAAGCTTCTTTCCAGGAAATGAGAACCTCTGTCAGATATCATGGTCCGTGGTACTCTGAAACGGGGGAAAATAATATCTTTGAACATTTTGATGATGGGTTTGGAATCACTAGCAACAGTTGGTATGACTTTAACCCATTTTGAGACGTAATCCACCACCACTAGGATGTAGGAAAATCCATTTGAAGATGGGAATGGACTCATGTAGTCCACACCCAAACATCAAATATCTCAACTTATTGCCACAATTTCAACGACATCTCATCTCTCTTTGTTATATTACCCATTCTTTGGCACTCATCACATGATAAAACAAAGTTGTAGGAATCTTTAGATATGGTTGTTCAAAGGAATCCACATTGCAAAATATTCAAAGCTATTTTCTTAGAACTCATATGGCCTCCAACTGGGCCTGAGTGACATTGCTCTAAAATAAGTTGAGCTTCTTCTTCAGCGATACAACGTCTGTAGAGGCCATCAGCACAGAGCTTGAAGAGGTATGACTCATCCCAGTGATATTGCTTTGCATCGTGCATGAATTTCTTCAGTGCATTACCGGTGCATTCAGGGTGGATGATACCGACGACAAGGTAGTTCACAAAATCCGAGTACCAAGGGGTAGCTTCTGAAACCTTCATTAGTTGGTCGTATGGAGGAGAATCGTTAATTGAGATCTTCTCAGTTTCCAGAGTGTGAATACAATCGAGATGGTCTGCCACAACATTCTCTGTACCCTTCTTATCTCTTATCTCTTATCTCCAAATCAAATTCTTGCAAGAGGTGGATCCATCTAATCAACCTGGGCTTAGCATATTTCTTCGCCAGGAGGTAACAAATAGCAGCATGATCTGTATAGACAATGACTTTTGAACCAATGAGATAGGATCTGAACTTGTCAAAGGCATACACAACTGCAAGAAGTTCCTTTTCAGTAGTCACGTAGTTCCTCTGAGCTTCATCGAGGCTCTTAGATGCATAGTAGATTACATAATGTTTCTTCTCTATACATTGGCCTAAAATAGCACCCATAGCGTAATCACTGGCATCACACATAAATTCAAATGGGTTATCCCAATCGGGAGCTCTAATGATGGGTGTTGTTGTAAGGGCATGCTTCAGGTTATTGAAACTATTGACACATTCTTCGTCAAAATGGAAATCAACGTCCTTTAGCAACAAATTTGTCATCGGCTTGGTTATCTTGGAGAAATCCTTTATAAACCGTTTGTAAAAGCCTACATGACCAAGGAAAGTGTGAACTTCTCTTACATTTGTTGAGATAGCGAGTTTGGAAATCACTTCGATTTTCACTCTGTCTACTTTGATCCCTCTACTACTGACTCTATGGCCAAGGACAATGCCTTCCTTTACCATGAAGTGACATTTCTCCCAATTTAACACAAGATGTGCTTATTCACACCGTTTAAGGACAAGGGAGAGGTGCTTCAGGCACAAGTCATTTGAATCTCCATATACGGAAAAGTCATCCATAAAACTTCCATTATAGTTTCAGTAAGACCCGCGAATATAGCTGCCATGCAACACTGGAAAGTTGCAGGTGCATTGCAGAGGCCAAACAACATCCTTCTAAAGGCATATGTTCCAAACGGGCAAGTAAAAGTTGTTTTCTCTTGGTCATCTGGATGTATAGGTATTTGATAGAATCCAGAGTAACCATCGAGATAACTAAAATATTCTTGGTGAGCCAACCTATCTAAGACTTGATCAAGAAAAGGCATCGGGAAATGATCCTTTCGTGTCGCCTTGTTTAACTTCCTGTAATCGATACACATCCTTCACCCGGTGACTGTTCGAGTGGGGATGAGTTCATTGTCTTCATTGCGTATCATGGTAGTTCTGCCCTTCTTGGGGATAACATGCACGGGACTTACCCATGGCAAGTTAGATATCAAATAGATGATTCCAATAGTGAGTAGTTTAATGACTTCATGATGGACTACTTCCTTCATATTTGGATTTGACTTCTGTTGGTGTTCAACATTCGGCTTGTGATCTTCCATCATGGAGATTTTGTACATGCAAAGAGCTTGACTGACCCCAGTGAGATCACTCATCTTGTAGCTAATGGCTTTTCTTCTTTCCTTTAATTCCGTCAGGAGTTTATCTTCTTATTCTGATGTTAGATCGGAAGTTATGATGACTGGGCAGACCTTGAGATCATCCAGAAATACGTACTTCAATCCTTCAGGTAGGGGTTTCATTTCAGGGGCTTCTGGTTTCTTGCTCAGTTCTTCAGTAACATTCACAGCCCTGAGTTCCTCAAATTTGGCTTTAGGATCCTCTTCAGCAATGTCGAGGTGGTGAACAAATTTTTTCATTTGTTCGTCAACTGAACTCTCTACATTTGGATTAGTCAGATCCACTTCTAAAGGATCTTTTTGTTCATAATCCTCTTGCGTGAGGAGTGACATCTGCTCTATGCACTCAATCAAGTAGACTTCTTATTGCATGATTGGTCTTCACATACTTTCAAAAACTTTGAACTCGAGAGTTTCTTTGCCTAGTTTGAGCAACAAGGTTCCTACTTCAACATCAATTAGAGATCTTGCAGTGGCAAGGAATGGACGGCCAAAGATGAGAGGGCATCTGGCATCTTCTTTTATGTCCATAATGACAAAGTCACATGGAACATAGGAATCTTTGCCTACTTTGATAGGTACATCTTCAATGATTCCCAAGGGAAGAGTCACGATGTTATCTGCTAGCTATATGGTCATGCCAGTCGGGAGCAGTTCAGCAAACCCTAGCCTTTTACAAAGGCTAAGTGGCATGATAGAGATGCTAGCACCAAGATCGGCCAATCCTTTCTTACATGAAGATTCACCGATACGGCATGAAATCCCAAAGGATCCTGGGTCTTTCTACTTCTTGGGAATTTTTCTATGAATGATATCAGAAGTGGTTGTTGCTAACTTAACTATCTTGTATTATTCACTTATATACTTCCTTGTAAGGGGAGACTTTAAGTACTTTGTCCATGCTGGTATTTCAGCCAGCGCATCAAGAAAGGGTATATCAACATGGAGTTTCTTCATTTCTTCTTTGAATTTGTTGAATCGAGTGTCGAGTTTTGTCTACCTCAATTGAGCTGGGAAAGGTATACGAGTCTTGTATATTGGCACATATGGCTTAGGTGTTTCTGGTTCTGCATCAATAATGGTAGGTTCTTCAGAACTTGCCTTGTTTGTTTTATCAGCAATTACTACCCTTTTTGGTTGGGACTTAGGTGTTGTAGAGTCTTGGACAACCACAGAGTCACCCTCGTCATTAATAACCACATGTATCTCTATGGGAGGATCAAAATAATCCTTTCCAAACCTAGTGGTGACAGCCTTCAGTTGTTCTGGGTGCTTAGGATTGTTCTCTGGTTGACCAGTAAAGGTTCCAACATGTGGCTTCATACTAGCTACAAGTTGGGCTAGTTGAGATTCAATAGTCTTCTGATGGGCTTGCTGGTTAGCTATAATAGTCTGTTACGACTGTAACATCTTCTCAATGGCTGACATCTTGTCATCAGGAGAGATGGGAATGGCTTGCTGTCCTTTTTATTGATAAGGGACTTGGTCTGGATTCTGGAACTGAGAATTATTCTGATAATTGTTGTAGTTCCTGTTTTGAAAGTAACCCCTAAAGTTTCCTTGATTCCCGAAATTTTGTGGTTGGTTGTTTGAACCGAATTGATGTGAGTTTATTGCTCCTGAAGGATTTCCATACTGGAAACCGGGATGGTTCATATTCTATTTTGGGTTATAGTATCCTTGACCAGGGAAAGTGTTGACATCATTCATATTTTCCATCTGGCCATTATCTCCTTGTCCACTGGTTTTGCTCAAAACAACATCATAGAGAACATTGCAGGATAAGGTAGAATGATCAGTTCCTTTGCATGCTTCACAGAATAGTGAAGCTGAGTTGACTTGTTCTTGTTGTTGAGGGGGTGAGCGTCTTGTTTCATTGGCAGTAAGGGACGATTCGATATGGTCTTGTTTGACAACTAAGAGTTTGAGGGTTTCAACGATAGACTTTGTACTCAGGAATAGCTTTGGCCATAGCTACCTTCAACACTCCTTTTCCTATAGATGTCCCCCAATTAGCTTGATTTTCCGCTCCAAGGGTGACAACCTTCCATGCACTGTCATAATTCTGATGCATGAAGTTTCCTCCAAATGAGGAGTCTAAGAACCTCTTGATGTCATCATCCACACCCCTATAGAAGATCTCGATGAGTTGATTCTTAGGAATGCCATTGTGTGGACACTTGCGTAGAAGCTCCTTGTATCTTTCCCATGCTTCAACAAGAGATTCTCCAGGGACCTGAGTGAATTGAGTTATACGTCCCCTGATTTCATAAGTGAGAGAAGGAGGATAGAACTTCTCTAGAAAAACATTTTGAAGTAGCTCCCAAGTGGTGATGGGTTCGCATTGCAATGAATTGTACAAACTTATAGCTCTATCAGCAAGAGAATACTTGAAGAGACAGAGTTAGATGGCATCATCTGTGACTCCATTTTTCTTTGTCATAACACATAGATCAATAAACCTCAGAAGATGTTCCTGACTATCTTCTCCTTGCTTACCATAGAATGGGCTGTTTTGAAGTAAGGCGATCCAATATGCCCGAATCTCAAAGTTTAGAGCATTGATGGGAGGAGGTTGCACTGGGTGATGAACATCATCAACTTTAGGAATTGAGAACTTCCTAAGGTCTTTTTGCAATTTTGCTGCTTGTGCTGCTGCTTGAGCTGCTCGGATCTTTGTTTCAACTGCAGTTCTGGCTTCTTGCATGAGTCTTTCTGTAAGGACCCTAACCTCCGTTTAGGGCTTATCCTATTTGCTTTGCTTAACCCTGATGCTTAGTTGCTTGCTAATCACCTTTGGTGGTGATTAGGGTTTGTTGGTGCTTTGTTGAGAGCTGGAGGTGCTACTTGCAATTAACCCAAGTCTAGGGTTTGTGGGCAAGTTTGCCACCTTGTGAGGTGTCCCTCCCTCTCCTTGCTTCCTCTAGTGTTGAGAGGAAGGTTTGGGCTCGTTGCTTGAGTTCCTTTGGGCTTGGTTGAGCTTGTTGGGCCTTATGGTGTGTTTCCTTTGCTTCTTTGGACCTTGTGTCGGGCAAGAGCATGCTTGTGTCGGCCTAGGTGTGTCGCCCAAGATGTGTGTCGCCCAGGAGGTGTGTCGCCCAGGGTGTGTGTCGGCCATGGTGAGGGTGTGTTGGGCATGGTGTGGAGGTGTGTCACCCATGGACCCTTTGACTCTCTTTGACCTCATTTGTGTCACCACTAGTGGACACTTGGTGCTAGATGCTTGCATGTGGCAAAGGCCTTGGACATGTGTTTAGGGCATGTTAGAGTGGTGGCTTTGCACATGGACAAGTGTCCCTAGGTGGGAGACATCTTGCCTTGTACTTCCTTGGTTTCTCCTCCATCCCCTCCTATATATGTGTTTCCTTTCCCTTGCTAAGGATCCCTTTAGTTCCTTAGTCTCCCTTTCCCTTGGTGCACGACACCCTCTCTTATTTTGCAAGTGTGGTGGCCGATCCTTCTTGGAGTCTCCTTCTTCCTCTAGTGGTGGCCGAACCCTAGAGTGCCTTGCTCTTCTTCCTTGGTCGTGCTTGGAGCTTGCTTAAGGCGGGTTACATAACTCCTAACCCTAACTACACTACCTTCTTTTATGTTCTTATATGTTGCTTCTGATCATGTCAGCTATGCATGTTACTAGTTTAGTTTCTTGATTAGTTACCTCTTGTTGGCCGAACCTATGTTCTAGGGTTTCTTGGTGAGAAACACTCCTTTCTCTCCTTGGTCTAGAGGAGTGAGCTTGAGTTCTAGTAATATGGGCAATACCCCTCTCTCGTTTAAGTTGAGAGGTGGGATTGTGTTCTAGTTGCTTGAGCAACACCCTCCTCTCACCATGGACTTGAAAGGTGAGCTTTGTGGTGGTTGTAAACCTTATTAGGGTTGTTCCTTGTGTTGCCCTATTGGTGATAAGAGATGTGAAAGACCCCTCTCTCATAGTTGTTGAGAGGTGAGCCATATTCTTGATCCATTAGGGTTTTAATGCCCTTGTGCTTGAGGTTGATGACAACCTTGTGGAGTTGCATCTTGACCGTTATGATCTTGGGGGAGGTGCTGCCCGATACCCCTCTTGATCTTGAGCCTTGGACGACACATGTTGTGGCTGTGTCACGCGTTGCACTTGGCCCCTGCCTTGTGTGTGTCGGGCATCACACTTTGATGAGTAACCTGTCTGATACACTTAGCCTATGTGATGGTTTGATGTCATTGTGCGTTGAGGTGTGGAGCTTGTTAGCTAGTTGTGGTGTTGTGTCGGGCGTCATGCTCCTGGTTGTTGACCTTTGTGTGTCGGGTGTCACACAATAGGTCCTTGCTGCCCGATACACCTGACCTGAGGAGGTAGCTTAGTGGCCATTGTCCCTGATGCATGACACACCGTTGCATGTAGAGACCGAGCTGCACGTTACATATGTATGCCTGATACCCTGTGTTGCACGACGCTGTGTTTCCCAACACCGAGGTGCACGACGCAACGTTGCACGATACATCTTGGGAAGGTAGCCCGACACCCTTACTGGTTGCTTGACCGAGATGAGGCTGAAGTGGTTGGACGATATGAGGAATACCCTGCTCGATACCACCTCTAGTGAGGGTGCCCTACCCGTCACACTTCTTGTGAGGGTAGTGGGCACCTCTAGTGAGGGTCTTGTCTAGTATGGAAAACCTATGTGCTAGATCTTGTTCCATGATGTCACGTTTGGTTGACAATAGTAACCCTTGACATGCTTGATGGTAATTGGTATAATAAGTACACATTTATGTAACTTGACTTTACATGTGTTCATGATCATCTGGAATGATATGTATAATGCTGAGTAAATGATAAGCATATAAGATGCCTTGCATGATGTTATGACCTATGTCTATGATCACAGGTTGAGGCATGATTGATAAAGCATATAATCATCAATGTTGCCCTATGTTGATAATATAACTCTCCTGATAATCCATGATGATTGTACATACTAACCATGTAGGTGTTCCATACAGATGCATAGCCAGGTAAAGGGCTATGAGGTATATATATAATTGAGTAACACTGCTTTGATAATTACTCATTATGATGAGATAACATACATGATGTGTTTTGGTTTGAGGACCTGAGTTTGGCTAAAGTGCCTAAGTTGATGAGAATGCCTTGAGAGGCAGTGGCACTATGTGATAAGGGATTGAGATCCCAGGCAATGTGATGATACTTGAGATGGATCTAGATGATGGGCAAGAGGCCAAGAGATAACATGTAATGTTGGATCCTTGTGATGGATCATGATGATGTTGATTACAATAAAAACATAATATTGAGTTTCATGTTGTTTATTCTTGTTATAAGTTTGCATGTTATACAACTTGGCTGAATCTTGCAACCCACATAAAAGATACTAACTAATCACAGTGGAATATATCATGTAGTTTGCTCTGGCCATAGATCCATCATCGTCAGGAGATGGTGATGGTGAAATGGGTTCTCCTGTGGGTTAACCCAGGGCATATATTGTTGAGTATGCGAGGTTTCTCCTAGCCTAAAGTGAGGAGGTAAGAGTACAACTCTGATTGTAGACTCTAGGGTGCGGATTCAGGCCCGTAGCCCAAGTATGATAAGAGCATGGTGAACAGGCCCATGGCTCAGGATATGTGGTATGGGAGCATGAATGCGTTCATGGCTCAGAGCACGGTAAACAAGCCTGTGGCTCAGTTTCACTAGCGCCGATACTTGTACCGAGGCGGGCTAGGCAGAGGGTAGCCTGACACTATGGCTGAGGCCACTTAAGCATGAGACTGTGGTCCTGCTTTGGTTCTCATGCACTGACCACGAGGTTGGAGGTCATGGAGTCCGGCTCTTCCATTGACCTTGTATGGTACCAGCTCCGGGTTTCGCAGCCGTCAGTTGGATTTGAGTGGTACAGCTCACTTCCTCAGGGCATAATAATACATAATCCAACCGAATAGTATTTATTGCTTAAGGAAAAACACAGAACATTGATTAAGGCCTTGCTTGAGTAGTTGGTCTTCTTATATGTGCAATTGCTTATATGTTCCTCATGTTATGTGGTAAGACCTTATAAATCTTATCTTGTTAATCATGTTCCATAAAGGATTACTTGGGTATATGCCTTCCGTACATCTGGTAAGCTTGATGGTATGATCAGCTTTGTTACATAAACTGCTCTTGTTACATCTTTTATTAGTTATCTGCTGCTATTGCTTTAGTCTTCCTTTGGTTCTATAAGTTTTGGCGGGGAGTTATGTTTCTCGCTGGGACTGTGTGTCTCACCCTGTTGGTTTATAACCTTTTTAGGTGTTCGAGCTAGACGTGGTGGTGGTCGCGGAGTTGCGGCCGAGCAACAAGATGAGCAGTAGACGGCAAGAGATGGATATGCTGCTATTTTGGTTGTTTTATAGTAGAATCTTAGAGTTATCCATGTACTCTCAGGTCCTTGGAGTTGTTTTGATGATGTTTCGCGATGTATAGATGTTGATGTTTTGTATGCCCTACTGCTGGCCGTATGTGGGCTGTTATGTATGTATAAAAAGGTGATGAACTCATGTTCTGACAGGACAACTGTTCCTCTAAGCTGTGGACACGTATCAAGACTTGTAAATGTTTATATAACCTATTTCCTTACAGGATGATGACCTAAATGTAACAGTTTATTAGTTTATCCGCTTTCCGCAATCGGCTTTAATTAACCCATGCTTTTGGTAATATGTGGTTATGGTGATTTCCGCACATTTTCACGTAACACCTCGCTGTCTGTGTGATAGTGGGATGTGTTGCCACAAGTTTTGGTATCAGAGCTCTAGGTTAACTGAGTCTATAGGGATTTAGGACTAGGTTGTGTCTGTTCTTGTGAGTCTTCCAGATTTTCTTACAATCATCTTCTGCCCTCAGTTGAAGAAAAGTCAAGATGTTTGGAAACCATGAAGAACATGCTACTGAGAACAACGATGCTGCCTCAGTTGATGGAGCTATAGGGCAGGCACATGAAGATCGGGTGCCTGAGGTCCCCCGACCTGACCCAGCCATACTTGAACACCCTGCCTATCAACAGATTATGGGGCAGATGATGGATACGATGAATCTCATGGTAGAAAGATTGCCAGTGCCTCCTCCGAGAGCACAAGCTCCCCATGGTGAAACATCGGGTATTGGGAAGACCTTTGAGCGGCTTCGCCGAGTCGGAGCTTCAGATTATGCTGGAACGGCTGATCCAACGGATGTAGATCTGTGGCTGACAAGTCTTGAGAAGGCTTTCCAGATCCTTGACATCCCTGAAGCAGACAATGTAAAGCACGCTGTCTACCTTCTGAAAGGTAGTGCTGGTCACTGGTGGACCATTGAGGAGGAGAAGCGGCCTGGTGAGGTGATTAGTTGGGAGGTTTTCCGGTGCGAGTTCGTCAGCAGATACTTTCCGAAGATGTATCTGGATGAGAAGATCAGTCAGTTCGAGCGCTTACACCAAGGAACGATAAGCATCATCAAGTACGAGGCCAAGTTCATGGACCATATGAGGTTTTGTCCTCACATGGTGGTGACAGATGAAGAGCGAATCAGACGTTTTGAGAAGGGTCTGAGCGCTGAGCTGACAACACCTGCTTATGCATTGGAGAACCGTGAGAGGTTTGCTACATTTGTGGAATCTGTCTGGAGGATTGAATGATTAGTAAGGGAGAAAAGAGAATCCATGTCCAAGAAGAGGTCTGCTCAGTTCCAGGGACATAAGTTTGGTGGCTTCAAGAAGCCAAGGTTTTTAGCACCTTCAGTGATGAGAGGTTCTAGTGTACCGTCACAATGGTCTCCGAGTAAGGGAAGAGGACATGTTTCTTCACCATCTAAGGCACATAGTACAGCTTCAGCGGCAGTGGCAGGGCCATATAGGCCACGGTTTGAAGATAGGGTATGCCATATGTGTGGTCAGATCGGGCATTTCAAGTTAAATTGCCCAAATAGAGATGTTGAAGTGACACAGCAGTCGAGGCAGAATCATCAAGGGTCAGATAGACAGCAACCCCGTAGTAGCAGAGGGTGAGGACGCAATCAAGTGTCTCAAGCGGGATCATATGCTCAAGGAAGCAGAGGACGTGGACAATAAGCAACGGCTCGATTCTATGCTATGAGTCAACCGGAGGCGATAGTCAACCCGCGAGTGGTGACAGGTCAGATGGAGTTATTTCATTATGATATGACTTCTTCTTGCTTTATATCTGTTCTGGTTGACCTGGGTGCTACATACTCTTTTATCGCCTATAGTATGCTTGAGAACTGTCATTTACCTATTAGCTATAAGAAAGATAGCTTGTTATTAGAAACCCCTCTTGATGGTTCCTCGATGCTTCGAGAAGAGTGTCCATCTTGTGTCTTATCTTTTTCGGACACAGCATACAAGTGGATCTTATACCACTTTATATGCTTGGTTTTGATGTTATCCTTGGGATGGATACGTTAGAGAAGTATAGAGTTGTTTTGGACTGTGGTTCCAAGCAGGCAGTGTTTGATGATGATGGAGCGAAGTAGATCTTCCATGGAGATAGGAAGATTCTTCCGACGTGTCTGGTATCAGCTATGGTGGCAGAGAAGTTGTTACGGCAAGGATGTGAGGCATTCTTAGCTCACGTTGTGGATACCATTGTGGCTACCAAGGCGAAAGGTCCTAGCCTTGAAGAGGTGTCAGTTGTCCGAGAGTTGGCCGATGTGTTTCCTGATGAGTTCCCTGGTGTTCCTCCACCCCGAGAGATTGATTTTGAGATCAATCTGGTTCCAGGAACGCAACCAGTTGCACAAACACCGTATACGATGGCTCCAGTAGAGATGGCAGAGCTTAAGAAGCAATTGCAAGAGTTGTTGGAGAAAGGTTTCATCTGACCGAGTACTCCGCCTTGGGGTGTTCCAGTGTTATTCGTTAAGAAGAAGGACAGGTCGATGCGGTTATGTATAGATTACTGACAGTTGAACAAGGTCACGATCAAGAACAAGTACCCGTTGCTGAGAATAGATGATCTGTTCGATCAGTTGTGTGGTGCTACAGTGTTTTCGAAGATCGATCTATGGTCCATATATCATCAGTTGAGAATTAAGGCGGATGACATACCAAAATCAGCTTTTAGGACGAGGTATGGTCACTTCGAGTTTGTGGCTATGCCGTTTGGACTAACCAATGCACGTGCTTCTTTCATGGATTTGATGAATCGAGTGTTCCGTCCGTTTCTAGATCAATTTGTTGTAGTCTTTATAGATGACATCTTGATCTACAGTCGGGACAGACAAGAGCATGAATGACATCTTCGACTAGCGTTGACTCTTCTTCGCCAACATCAGTTGTATGCCAAGTTCAGTAAGTGTGAGTTCTGGTTGGAAGAAGTCACTTTCTTGGGTCATGTGATATCTGCTGAAGGAGTCAAATTGGACCCGAAGAAGGTGGAGTCCGTTGCAGATTAGGAACAACCGATGATGCCGACAGTAGTTCGTAGTTTCTTGGGTTTGGCAGGATACTACCGGAGGTTTATCAAGGACTTCAGTGTGATTGCATTGCCAATGACAAAGTTGACTAGGAAGGATGTACCTTTTGTCTGGGATGATCGTTGTCAGCAAGCTTTCCAAAGTTTGAAGGAGAGGCTGACTAGTGCTCCAGTGTTAGTACTGCTAGAGCCTGGAAAGGGCTATGTTGTTTTCTGTGATGCTTCCAAGAAAAGTTTAGGTTGTGTGCTGATGCAGGAAGATCATGTGGTTTCTTTTTCTTCGCGATAGCTTAAGAAACACGAGGAGAACTATCCGACTCATGATTTGGAGTTGGCAGTAGTGGTTCATGCGTTAAAGATTTGGAGACACTATCTTTACGGGGAAGTTTGTCAAATTTTTACGGATCATAAGAATCTGAAGTACATCTTTTCGCAACATGAGTTAAACATGCAACAACGTCGATGGATGGAGTTAATCAATGATTACAACTACACCATCGAGTATCATCCTGGTAAGGTGAATGTGGTAGCTGATGCGCTTAGCCGAAAGTCTTCTTCTCTTCCTTCAAAGAAGGCACAGTTGAATTCCCTAGCATGCCATAGACGGGATATGTTTGTTTCCTTGTAACAGATGAATGTGCAGATGGAAGTTTCCTTGTTAGCTAGACTTTTAGCACAGATGCAAGTCAAGCCTATGCTAAGACAACAGATCAAAGATGCACAACAAATAGATGATACAGTACAGTTGATCAGATCAGAATTCGGCAGTGAAAAGTGTGATGGGTTCCATAAGTCCATGGATGGACTAGTTTGCTATCGTGATAGGATGGTGGTTCCCGATGCTGATGATATGAGAAAGTTAGTGCTCGAGGAAGCACACACGTCGATGTATGCTATGCACCCAGGAGTCACCAAGATGTACCATAGTCTAAAGGACTTGTATTGGTGGCCCGACTTGAAGAAAGATGTAGCTGAGTTTGTGGCTAGGTGTGCGGTTTGTCAGCAAGTCAAGGCTAAGCATCAAAATCCGGCAGGTACGTTGCAACCCCTGTCGATACTGCAGTGGAAATGGGATCATATAACCATGGATTTTGTAGTTGGTCTATCCAGGACAACTAGGAATCATGATTCCATTATGGTAATAGTGGACAGATTGACGAAGTCTGCCCATTTCATACCAGTAAAGACAATATATACAGCCGAGAAGCTCACTCGAGTATATGTGGATGATATAGTACATTTGCACGGTGTGCCAGTGACGATAGTCTCGGACAGAGGTCCTCCGTTCACGAGTCGTTTCTGGGAACAATTGCACAAAGCGTTGGGAACACATTTGAGGTTCAATACCGCCTTCCACCCGCAAATAGATGGATAGTCTGAGAGGACTATTCAGACTTTGGAGGATCTCCTTCGAGCTTGTGTTTTGTAGTTCGTAGGCAATTGGGACATACATGTCAGTTTGATGGAGTTTGCTTACAACAATAGTTATCAGCGGAGCATTCACATGGCTCCTTATGAGGCCTTATATGGAAGGAAGTGCAGATCTCCATTACGTTGGTATGAGTCTGGTGAATATCAACTTTTGAGTCATGAGTTAGTACAACAGATGACAGAAAAGATCAAGGTGATACAACAACAGTTGAAAGCGGCACAGGACAGACAAAAGTCTTATGCAGACAATCAGTGACGACCTTTGGAATTCCAGTTAGGAGACAAAGTGTATCTTAAAGTCTTGTCGTGGAAAGGTGTGCTAAGGTTTGGCCAGAAGGGTAAGCTAGCACCCAGATATATGGGGCCTTACCCAGTCATAGCACGTATGGGCAAGGTAGCTTACAAGTTAGAGCTACCGCCAGAGTTGCACAGGTTACATCTAGTGTTCCATGTCAGTATGCTAAAGAAAAGTCATCCGGATACCGGGACAGTGATACATCCAGTCGAAGTTGAGCTTGATGAAGATGTGACCTACGAGGAAGGTCCTATGGCGATCCTTGACAGAAGAATTAAGAAGCTGAAGAGGAAGGACCTGGTTCTTGTGAAGGTTCTTTGGCATCATCGTGGTGTTGAGGAAGCCATGTGGGAGCTTGAGGAAGAGATGAGGAGGAAGTATCCCTTGCTTTTCTCTTCGGATTTCGGGGATGAAATCCCTTTGTAGGGGGTTATCTTGTAAGGACCCTGACCTCCGTTTAGGGCTTATCCTGTTTGCTTTGCTTAACCCTGATGCTTAGTTGCTTGCTAATCACCTTTGGTGGTGATTAGGGTTTGTTGGTGCTTTGTTGAGAGATGGAGGTGCTACTTGAAATTAACCCAAGTCTAGGGTTTGTGGGCAAGTTTGCCACCTTGTGAGGTGTCCCTCCCTCTCCTTGCTTCCTCTAGTGTTGAGAGGAAGGTTTGGGCTCGTTGCTTGAGTTCCTTTGGGCTTGGTTGAGCTTGTTGGGCCTTATGGTGTGTTGCCTTTACTTCTTTGGACCTTGTGTCGGGCAAGAGCATGTTTGTGTCGGCCTAGGTGTGTCACCCAGGATGTGTGTCGTCCTGGAGGTGTGTCGCCCAAGGTGTGTGTCGGCCATGGTGAGGGTGTGTCGGGCATGGTGTGGAGGTGTGTCGCCCATGGACCCTTTGACTCTCTTTGACCTCATTTGTGTCACCACTAGTGGACACTTGGTGCTTGATGCCTGCATGTGGCAATGGCCTTGGACATGTGTTTAGGGCATGTTAGAGTGGTGGCTTTGCACATGGACAAGTGTCCCTAGGTGGGTGACACCTTGCCTTGTCCTTCCTTGGTTTCTCCTCCATCCCCTCCTATATATGCGTTTCCTTTCCCTTGCTAAAGATCCCTTTAGTTCCTTAGTCTCCCTTTCCCTTGGTGCACGACACCCTCTCTTCTTTTGCAAGCGTGGTGGCCGATTCTTCTTGGAGTATCCTTCTTCCTCTAGTGGTGGCTGAATCCTAGAGTGCCTTGCTCTTCTTCCTTGGTGGTGCTTGGATCTTGGAGCTTGCTTAAGGCGGGTTACATAACTCCTAACCCTAACTACACTAACTTCTTTTATGTTCTTATATGTTGCTTATGATCATGTCAGCTATGCATGTTACTAGTTTAGTTTCTTGCTTAGTTACCTCTTATTGGCCGAACCTATGTTCTAGGGTTTCTTGGTGAGAAACACTCCTTTCTCTCCTTGGTCTAGAGGAGTGAGCTTGAGTTCTAGTAATATGGGCAATACCCCTCTCTCGTTTAAGTTGAGAGGTGAGCTTGTGTTCTAGTTGCTTGAGCAACACCCTCCTCTCACCATGGACTTGAAAGGTGAGCTTTGTGGTGGTTGTAAACCTTGTTAGGGTTGTTCCTTGTGTTGCCCGATTGGTGATAAGAGATGTGCAAGACCCCTCTCTCGTAGTTGTTGAGAGGTGAGCCATCTTCTTGATCCATTAGGGTTTTGATGCCCTTGTGCTTGAGGTTGATGACGACCTTGTGGAGTTGCATCTTGACCGTTATGATCTTGGGGGAGGTGCTTCCCGATACCCCTCTTGATCTTGAGCCTTGGACGACACAAGTTGTGGATGTGTTGGGTGTTGCACTTGGTCCCTGCCTTGTGTGTGTCGGGCATCACACTTTGATGAGTAACATGCCCGATACACTTAGCCTATGTGATGGTTTGATGTCGTTGTGCGTTGAGGTGTGGAGCTTGTTAGCTAGTTGTGGTGTTGTGTCAGATACACATGACCTGAGGAGGTAGCTTAGTGGTCGTTGTCCCTGATGCACGGTGCACCGTTGCATGTAGAGACCGAGCTAAACGTTACATATGTATGCCTGATACCCTATGTTGCACGACGCTGTGTTTCCCAACACCAAGGTGCCCGACGCAACATTGCACGATACAACTTGGGAAGGTAGCCCGACACCCTTACTGGTTGCTTGACCGAGATGAGGCTGAAGTGGTTGGACGATATGAGGAATACCCTACCCAATACCACCTCTAGTTAGGGTGCCCTACCCGTCACACTTCTTGTGAGGGTAGTGGGCACCTCTAGTGAGGGTCTTGTCTAGTATGGAAAACCTATGTGCTAGATCTTGTTCCATGATGTCACATTTGGTTGACAATAGTAACCCTTGAAATGCTTGATGGTAATTGCTATAATAAGTACACATCTATGTAACTTGACTTTACATGTTTTCATGATCATCTGGAATGATAAGTATAATGCTGAGTAAATGATAAGCATATAAGATGCCTTGCATGATGTTATGACCTATGTCTATGATCACAGGTTGATGCATGATTGGTAAAGCATATAATCATCAATGTTGCCCTATGTTGATAATATAACTCTCCTGATAATCCATGATGATTGTACATACTAACCATGCAGGTGTTCCATACAGATGCATAGCCAGATAAAGGGCTATGAGGTATATATATAATTTAGTAACACTGCTTTGATAATTACTCATGATGATGAGATAACATACATGATGTGTTTTGGTCTGAGGACCTGAGTTTGGCTAAAGTGCCTAAGTTGATGAGAATGCCTTGAGAGGCAGTGGCACTATGTGATAAGGGATTGAGATCCCATGGCAATGTGATGATCCTTGAGATGGATCTAGATGATGGGCAAGAGGCCAAGAGATAACATGTAATGTTGGATCCTTGTGATGGATCAAGATGATGTTGATTACAATAAAATCATAATATTGAATTTCATGTTGTTTATTCTTGTTATAAGTTTGCATGTTATACAACTTGGCTGAATCTTGCAACCCACATAAAAGATACTAACTAATCACAGTGGAATATATCATGTAGTTTTCTCTGGCCATAGATCCATCATCATCAGGAGCTGGTGATGGTGAAATGGGTTCTCCTGCGGGTTAACCCAGAGCGCATATTGTTGAGTATGCGAGGTTTCTCCTAGCCTAAAGTGAGGAGGTAAGAGTACAACTCCTGTTGTAGATCCAGGTGTGGATTCAAGCCCGTAGCCCAAGTATGATAAGAGCATCGTGAACAGGCCCATGGCTGAGGATATTTGGTATGGGAGCATGTATGCGTGCATGGCTCAGAGCATGGTGAACAGGCCCGTGGCTTAGTTTCACTAGCGTCAATACCTGTACCGAGGTGGGCTAGGCAGAGGGTAGCCTGACCCTGTGGCTAAGGCCACTTAAGCATGAGACTGCGGTCCTGCTTTGGTTCTTGTGCACTAACCACGAGGTGGGAAGTCGTGGATTCCGACTCTTCCATTGACCTTGTATGGCACTGGCTCCGGGATTCACAGCCGTCAGTTGGATTTGAGCGGTACAGCTCACTTCCTCAGGGCATAATAATACGTAATCCATCCGAATAGTATTTATTGCTTAAGGAAAAACACAGAACATTGATTGAGGCCTTGCTTGAGTAGTTGGTCTTCTTATACATGCAATTGCTTATATGTTCCTCATGTTATGTGGTAAGACCTTATAAATATTATCTTGTTAGTCATGTTCCATAAAGGATTACTTGGGTATATGCCTTCCGTACATCTGGTAAGCTTGATGGTATGATCAGCTTTGTTACATAAACTGCTCTTGTTACATCTTTTATCAGTTATCTGCTACTATTACTTTAGTCTTCCTTTGGTTTTATAAGTTTTGGTGGGGAGTTATGTTTCTCACTGGGACTGTGTGTCTCACTCCACTGGTTTATAACCTTTTTAGGTGTTCGAGCTAGACGTGGTGGTGGTCGCGGAGTTGCGGCCGAACAGCAAGACGAACAATACAAGGCAAGAGATGGATATGATGTTGTTTTGGTCATTTTGTAGTAGAGTCTTAGAGTTATCCCTGTACTCTCAGGTCCTTGGAGATGTTTTGACGGTGTTTCACGATGTATAGATGTTGATGTTTTGTATGCCCTGCTGCTGGCCGGATGTGGGCCGTTATGTATCTATAAACAGGTGATGAACTCATGTTATGACAGGACAGCTGTTCCTCTAAGATGTGGACATGTATCAAGACTTGTAAATGTTTATATAACTTGTTTCCTTGCAGGATGAGGACCTAAATGTAATAGTTTCTCAGTTTATCTACTTTCCGCAATTGGTTTTAATTAACCCGTGCTTTTGGTAATCTGCGATTATGGTGATTTCCGCATGTTAGCGTGTAGCACCTCGCTATCTGTGTGATAGTGGGATGTGTTGCCACACTTTCTCTTTGTGCATTAAGGGCTTGAACGACCCTTCGGGCTATTTCCTCCTCTTGAGCTATCCTTGCTTGGTTCTCTATATTCTGACGATGAAAGGTTATGTCTATCTCAGGATCAAAGCTAGCAGTGAGACCGAGAATGTTTGAGCGGTGCATGCACTAGTCTTTGTTAGTACCTGGGATGGAAAGATTTTTTAGAAGCGAGATTGATGGAGTAGAACTGAATTCAAGTGAATGATCAATTGTATCAAAAGAAAAAATCAAAATCCTAGATTAGCTTCAAAAGAACTAGATTTTACTAATTGATTCTGTTGTCCCCGGAAACGGCACCAGAATTTGACGTGAGTTATTATCGCACTAACAAATTCACTCAGGGTTGAAATCCCTGAGTTTTTACCAAAACCTCATGCAATAATACCACCCGCAAGCGGACAGGTCTTATCACAATATAGTTAAGGATCAATCCCAAGGGACAACATTTTTAAGAATTGTTGCTAGTCTAGTCTAGTTCAAGTAAGGCTAATATTTAGAACAAAGGTTGATTTGAGTTTAATTAAACTAAATGCAAGAAAGTAAAGAACATAATTAAAGTTGAAACCATATTAATGATGGGGATCACTGGGGTTGTCTCGAGTTTCACCACTACACATGCAAATATATTCAATCACAAATATCCAGGCAACATCTAACTATCTACATAGAACTACTGTGAACCCTCCCTGAGGGATGTTTAGGTTCGCGTAAACATCACCTTAGGCATCAGATGTCTTGTCGCCATCCAGATCATGCACTTATAGTTTTGAAGATATAGATATCCAACTGAAGTTGTGGCCCCCCTATACAAGTGTTATGCACACAAAAGCATCACCATAGGCTAGATGGCTCATCCCCTCACGGATCATACACTTACGACCTCAAGGAATCCCATTCTATTTCTAGTTTGGGAGTCAACTACATTAATCGACATCCTATCCTACATATTGAAGTTCTCACAACATAGGAGAGAACAAGATAAAAGCAAGGAGACGATCAAGCTACAAGCAATCATCGACGATTAACAACAAAATGAAAAGTTATATACATTGACTTAAAATGTTAAAATGAAAATACATGAAAGCATGGGAAGCGGGGCTAGTCCCCGCATCCCATCGAAAAGGAACTACTCGCTCATGATGTGAGAAACAAGAAGAACAAGAGAGAGGGAAGAATCTGCCATGAAGGTAGTCGTAGCTCGGTGAAGATGATGCGGTCTTCTACGTCATGTCAGAGTAGATCTGGATGAGGAGGAAGAACCACCAAGGCAGATCAGGCATATCTTCTTCTCCACCTTCTTTCTCGTCTCGACCTCCTTGCTCGCAACATGAGCAACAAGTGAAGTGGCAATGGTGTGGATGTACATGGACCGAACCTATGTTTAGGCAGCCTGTTGGCATCCTGGGTCTGATGCCTCAAATGAGGATCCTGTTGGTCCTATTTATAGGCACTGGTCCCTAATCCTCATGTTTTTGGTGTGAATCCAATTTTTAAATAGTTTTGGAGGACGAGTTCTAGTTCTTAACGGTTTGGACTTGATAAGTATTCTCGTCCAAACGGTCTCCAAATGGTCTTCGTTTCAGCGTCCAAACAGTCTTCAACCTTTGATCGGTCTCGTGATTCCTTCTTGGTCTTCAAGGTTTGTGACTCCAAATGGTCCTGGAGTTCTATGATCCTAAGGGTCTCACTTTCCCCCTCCAATCGGTCTTGCTTCTACATCCAAACGGTCTTCAGCCTAGCGGTCTTATGGACCTAATGGTCTACACCCAAAACGGTCTTGCGGGTATCTACTGGCTGAACGGTCTTGAAGACTGTTTGCCGCCACATGGTCTTGAGGACTGTTTGGAGAGCTGAGGCCAGGATTGTAGAGAGGGGAAGCGGTGCGCAAGAGCGACAGGGTCACTGCTGGATAGAGAGGGAGACAAAGGCGATGCTACTGGTCAGTAGTGGCGTCAGTGATGCCACGAGAGTTGCAGGTGCGGGATGAAGATGCAGCAGGTAGCGCGGTGGTTTAGGGTTATGAAGTGCATGCGAGAGGATGGTGGAGGAGGAAGAACGGAGGCGCTGGTGTTGCTGCTATAGTTTAATGGAGGAGGAAGAGACGATTGGTAGAGTCAGTTGATGCCAGTGTGTGGGCGGTGGTGGAGGTCTAGGGTTTGTAGTTTGGGCGAAGGGAGGAAGAAGATGAAGGCAGAGTGTAGGTGTGTTGGGAAGCAGGTGGAGCAGAGGCACGATCAGGGTTCCATGCGGTCTTGGGTAGAAGGTTTCCCATACAGTCTTGAGATCGTGAGGCTTCACACGGTCTTGAGACCGTATGGAAGGCCAAGACCGGTTGGGCAGAACGATAGGAGGGGGGATGAGTGGGGAGGTGAATGAGGGGTGTTGATCTGAGATCGTGTGGTGAGGGGAAAGCCCAAGATCGAATGAGATGAAACCGAATGGATCAAGATCGATTGGTCAAGACTATTTGGTCAAGACCAAGGATGAGAGGGTCTTAGGTGAAGGTAGATCTAGGGTTAAGAAAGGTGGACCCCACTTATTAGGGTTTGATTCAGATGATGGTTGATGGAGATAAAGGTGGAATGAAGCAAGGGGTGGTGATGATTATGTTGAAGGTGGATTAGGGTTGAATGGAGGTGGGTGCCACCTGATGGTTCAACCTCATCATGACCTGCATAAAATCAATATAAACTCAGTTAATAATCTTGATAATTGCACCAATTAAGCAATTTTGCATATTGTGATAGTTAGTAGATGAAATCGAATGTATTGAGTCGAATTGAGACCAAGATGGCAATTTGAAAATATGATGAATATGCATTCATCAGGAAGGCTGAGGTGGTGGAGGTGCATGGGTGGAGGTAGAGGTAGAGGCTCTAGGTGTGGTAGAAGATGGGATAGGCACAGACTTCTGAAGTGTGGTCTCACTGATGCAAACTCCTTTCCATGCTGGTTTGTGGTGTAGGTCATGGAAAAGAGATCTTCCAGTGGCAAGATGAAAAAGACCACAAATCAGGGCCGGGTAGGGTGGGTGGGTGCCACATGTGTTCTTTCCTGAGTCAAAGTAGGTCATATGGTGGAGAATGTATCTTGCCCACTTGACTCCTATGTTCATCAAGAGATAATACATAATTACCGCTGTGTTTTCTCCAATTTTAGTGTGATTTTTCTTGGGATGAATATTGTAGTTAACAACTAAGGGAAATATACAGTTCTTGAGGTCTAAGGCAGAGAAGGGAAGGGTACACTTCTTCCTATATGGGAATTGAGGCTTCTTTAAGAATTTATGAATATCAGGGAGAGTAAGATCATATTTCCTATACAAGACCTCAGGCTCGACTAGGTATAAATACTCAGGGTAGTCCTTTTGTAGGTGTCAGTCACTTCAGTACCCAAAAAGAAGATGTTCAGGGTATCCTCAAAGACTTGGAATTTCTTCCCATTGATCATGAAAGTGAGGATGACTTGAGTATTGGGTGGAGGTATGACTGTGTCATAATTCCATTACAAGTTAACATGGAATTTATGAATGACTTTTGTGCTAGTTATGGAATTGTGTAGTACAAGTGTTCGACACACAAGGAGGAAAGATGGTGATTGTAAAGCAACTCAACCACTAGATCAATGATCCTTTATCTACATGGAGATGGCTCAAAAAGGGCACAAAAACGAAAAGGATTCCTAGAATGGAGGTCCTTGTACCTATTGAGAGCCTCATTGGACACAAAGAAGGCGTCATCAAAGGGAATGAGATGCGAGTTGGTAGACGATGATGGTGCACCACCTGGGGCGGCCCTCTTTCTCCTATTGGATGCCATGAAGATGAAATGGAGAGGATTGAGAGAGAAAAAGTAAAAGAAACACCACCAAAACTCTTCCACAGACCTAGGGTTAAAAGGAAAGGGTTTAAGGGAGGTCGATCTAGGTCAAACTAGGGCTAGGAAGAGGAAGGTCAGGGCTAGGGTTGAGAGCTTGAGGGAGCTAGAGGTTGGATCGGTCAATTTTTCTATAGTTGAGAGGGATAAAAGTCGGCCAAAACTCACTTATGTTTTCTCCAGTCCAGCCATCGGTCAAGTTCTATGACTCAAAAACTCGACTGATTGGCTCTTTAAAAAAGCTCTCAACCTCTGATTGGTCGAGTTGGCAACTCATCCGATGGTCCACATGAACCAACATTAGAAATTCTAATTTCAAGCCATTAGAGTGCTAATTAAATTTATTTTTCAAGTCTATTTTGCATTTTAAACATACTTAGCCACATATCACTCATCATTGGGTACTATTTTGTGAGAAAATTTGTCTTTACAAAAAAATACCCAAAAACAAGAGAAAAACAAGGTAAAAAGAACATGAAAATGGATTTTTAGCATATTAGCAAGCAATGGTGATCAAGACATAAGCAGAGCATATAGGATAGATGACAACTATCTTGAAGGCATATCCGATTCATTCAAAGTAGTTATGAGCAGTTTAGATCTAATAAAGTTAATTTTCTCTCTAGCTAGAAGTTTAGTGAAAATGTCCACTAATTGATTTTTTGTGTCCACATTCATGATATAGATATCCTTTTTGGCAATGTGAACATGAAGAAAATAATGACGAATCTATATATGCTTAGCTCTATTGTGCAAGATAGGATTATATGACAAGTTAATTGCATTGGTATTATCACAATAGATAGAAGAAGTATCAAAATGAATGTTAAAGTCTTGGAGCATTTGCTTCATCCATAGGACCTGGGCACAACAACTCGCGACTGCAATGTATTCAGCCTCGGTGGTTGATAATGCCACTGTGCTCTGTTTCTTAGAGAACTAAGATGCCAGACGTGGTCCTAGGAGAAAACAAGTGACACTTGTGCACTTTCTATCAATCAAGCATCCTGCATAATCCACATCACTATAAGCTGTAAGAGTAAAGTCCCTTGACTTGGGATACCATAGTCCAAAATTTTGGGTTTTAACTAAGTACCTTAAAATCCTCTTAACATCTATAAGATGTGATTTCTTAGGATTTGATTGAAAGCGAGCACACAAGCCAACAATAAATATTATATTAGGTCTAGAGGTAGTTAAGTAAAGTAAACTTCCAATCATACCTCTGTAGATCTTCTCATCTACCTTCTCACCTTCTTCATCCTTATTAAGTTTGGCAGTGTTTGACATGGGTGTGTTCATCATCTTGGTGTTCTCCATCCCAAAACACTTAATTAGCTCACTTGTATATTTTCCTTGGTTGATGAAGTTCCCATCTTTAGTTTGCTTCATTTGAAAGCCGAGGAAGAATGTGAGCTCACCCATCATACTCATTTCAAATCCACTCTGCTTAGGATCACTAAATTCCTTACAAAGATCATGGTCAGTTCCACTAAAAATGATGTCATCAACATATATTTGAATGATAAGAAAATTATTAGAAGTGTGCTTTAGAAACAAGGTAGAATCTACTTTTCCCATGATATACCCATGATCTAAAAAAAAGTTCTTTAATTTCTCATACCAAGCTCGAGGTGCTTGTTTGAGTCCATAGAGAGCTTTTTGCAACAAATAAACATGGTTAAGTAAACTATCATAGGGTTGTTAAAAATACACTTCCTCCTCAATTTTACCATTCAAAAATGCACTTTTAACATCCATTTGATAAAGAAGAAAGTTTTTATAACTGGAAAAACCAAGCAACATATGAATGGACTCAAGTCTAGCTACAAGTGCATATGTTTCATCAAAATCTATACTTTCCTGTTGATTGTAGCCTTGAGCCACTAACCTTGCTTTATTCCTTACGACTTTTCCGCTTTCATCTAGCTAGTTGTGGTAGACCCACTTGATGCCAATGATCTTTGTATCACTTGGTCTTGGCACTAGGGTCCATACTTTGTTCTTTTCAAATTGCTCCAACTCTTCTAGCATAACTAGGATCCATTCATCATCCCCAAGAGCTTCTTTAACATTCTTTGGCTCGAGTTGTGAGATGAAGATGTTGTTGGCTTGTTCTTTGTTGAATGCAGCCTGCGTCTTCACTCTTTCAAATGGATCACCTAAAATCATCTCTTTTGGATGATTCTTTGCAAATTAGGGAGTTGGATCTGTCTTCTCTTCATCTTTCTCTTCTTCTTGAATGACCACCTCTTTTCTCTTGTGGGTGATGTTGAGTTCTTTTAGAATAGGAATTATCTCACCTGCAACATCATCATTTGGAAAAATATCTTTGGAAATAGACGGGTTAGTTTCAATAAACTTAACATTTATAGATTCTTCTACTTTAGCAAGATCAACATTAAACACTCTATAAGACTTGCTAGTAATGCTATAGCTAAGAAAGAAAGTCTTGTAAGATTTTGGATCAAACTTGTCAAGAGAATCTTTCATATTGAAGACAAAAATCTTTTATATTCAATACAAAACAAGGACATCTGAAAACATAGAAATACTCGATAGAAGGCTTTCTACCACGCCATAGCTCATAGGGATTTTTTTTAAAGAAATATGTATGAAAACCCAGTTTTGCACAAAGCATGAGTAACTGAAAGCTTCAGCCCAAAACTTCTTTAGAGTGTCATACTCTAAAAGCATGGTACTAGACATCTCCTTTAGTGACCTATTCTCCCTCTCAACAACCCCATTTTGTTGAGGTGTTTGGGGTGAAGAGAAGTTATGTGCATAGCCATATTCTTGACAAAAGCATTCAAAAAGATCATTTTCAAATTCTCCCCCATGATCACTACAGATGGAAACGATTCGACAACAAGCTTCATTCTGAACTTGTTTACAAAAACTTAAGAAAACATAGAGTGTATCACTCCTAGAAATGAGAAAGAAGGTCCAAGTATATCTGGAGAAATCATCAAAAATAACAAGGCAATACTTGGAACTATGAAGCGATTGTGTTCTCGTTGGTCCAAATAGATCAATATGAAGAAGTTCAAGAGCTCTTTTGGTACTAAGGACTCCTTTATATTTGAAGGATGACTTTGTTTGCTTTCCTTGGATACACGGTTGGCATTCCTCGTCCTTTTCAAAATCTAATTTGGGAAGTCCCTTAACCAAGTCCTTTTTGCTCAACTTCTTCAACTGATGCATATTTACATGACCAAGCCGACGATGCCAAAGAGAAATATCATTTGAATTGACTACTAGGAATCTACCAACAACAAGCTTAATATAGTCAAGAACAATTACATAAAGATTACCACTTCTAGTACCCTTATATATAACTTGATAGGTGAGGGAATTTAGAATCAAACATTCAAAAGAAGTAAATAGTACAAGGTAACCATTATCACATAATTGACTTGCACTAATTAAATTGTGATTGAGGACATCTACAAAAAGAACATTCTTGATACACAAGGATTCACCTACATCACCCTCACCTTTAACCTTACCTTTCTTGTCATCCCTAAAGGTAATCGAACCTCCTTTCTTTCTAGTGAAGTTGTTGAAATGGCTTATGTCACCTGTCATATGCTTAGTGCACTCACTATCAACAATCCATCTTCCTTTTTCCTACAAGAAAGGAGAGTGTCGATTCCCAACTCAAACTTTAGGATCCGGAGTTATCTTGGGGACCCATTTCATCTTTGGGTTGGTCCCCTTGGGCTTGTAAGGACAATAAGTAGAGTAATGATCATCACACCTGCAATGAGAACAAATCATAGGATTCTTAGTGCCGAAAGACTCTCCAATGAAGAAGGAGGTATCCTTGATCTTTTTCTTACCTTTGGCTTTGTTCTCGCCCTTAGGTGCCCCCCTACAAATCCCAAACCATTATTACCACTTTGTTTGGTAGAATGGTCAATGATTTTATTTAGGGAGTTTTTCCCTTTGATGAATTTCTACAAAGAGGTTCTAAGTCTATGATTGTCATAATTAAGGATATGATAGTAGAAGACAAACTAGCAATATCATCTCTAGCATGAATAAGGTCAGCCTCCAAACAGAGGGCTTTAGTCAAATAAGAATCTTTCTCAAGAGAAATAGAAGCAATATTATTACTAGGTAAGATAGGTCTAGAAGATAAATCATTAGCTTGACCAAACAATCTAGAATTTTCAGATTTAAGCACTTGAGTTTCCATAATATAAGCATCCCTCTCATCCCTACGAGCATCAAGAATAAGCTTAAATTTAGCAATTTTAGTTTTAAGAGTTTCAAGCTCATTTGAGCACTTGGGTTATGTTCCTTAAGATTTTCAATGTTCTTAAGGCAAACACCATTCTCTACTTCAACTCCATTGTATTGGAGCTCAAGATCAAGATATTGGTCTTGCAAGTTATCGATGCTCTCAAGATGAGTTTTCTCATTTAGCTCAAAAATTTCAAGTTTAACATACAAATCATCAATAATTTTTCCTAACCTTTTTCTTTTACATTTACATTTAGCAAAAGAAGAACCGGTAGAAACAAGCATATCAATAAGAGCATTCTTAAATAACTCATGCAAGCTTACCTCACTTACCTCACCAATTTATTCACTAGTAGATGCCAAGAGTGCAAGGTGTCACTCTCCATCTTCTTCGGAGCTAAAGCCACTTGAGGATGATTCCTCCCAAGCCGCATGAGATGCATTCTTGTGTCTTTTATCCTTCTTATCCTTTCTCTTATACTTGCTCTCCTTTTTGTACTCTTCCTCCTGCTTGGAGCTACCCTTGTGGTGTGACTTTCTTGACTTGGGACATTCACTCTTGTAGTGTCCCTTTTGTCCACACTTGTAGCATCTAGGAGTATAGGAGGAGGATTGCTTTCCCTTGAAGTGCTTGCCCTTGGTGTAGTTAGCTTCATGTTCACTAGGGCCATCATCTTCACTAGAGGAGGAGGGAGATGTCTGGAAAGCAAGTTGTTATTGAAGGATGACCTCCTTCACTTGTTCTTTGAAAACACTATCTTTGATCTTCTTGGCTTCCTTCTCTTCTTGCTTGGCTTCTTCTTCTTACTTGTCAAGCCTTGGCTCATGGGCTTGAAGGTTGCCAATGAGCTCCAGTTGGGATGTCACCAAGGCTCCTCACTTCTTCAATGGAGGTCACCTTTGACTCCCATCTCTTTGGTAGAGTCCTCAAGATCTTAGAGTTGATTACACCTATATCCAAAGTGTTGTCCAAAGCATCTAGGCCATTGATGGTCACATTGAGCCTAGAGTACATATCCACAATCCCTTCTTTCTTGCCCATCTTGAAGTTCTCTAGAAGGTTATTCAACATGTATATCTTAGTCTCTTTGACTTGCTTGGTGCCCTCATAGGTAATGCACAATTTATCCCAAATCCCATAGACAGTGTCTCAAGATGAGATGCAGTTGAACTCTGTTGGGGTAAGGGCTGCATAGAGAATGCTTATGGATTTGGCATTGAGCTAGGATTCTTTAAGTGCAACTTCATTTCATGTTGAAACAGCTCCGGTAAGATCCTTGTATGGTGTGACCATCACCTTCCACATATCAAAGTTCATGCCTTGAATGTAGAATTGCATACGCCTCTTCTAATAGAGGAAGTTGGTGGCGTCAAAGACCAGAGGATGCATGGAGAAGCCTCCCTCTAGGTTGAGTGAACCATGTAGGTTGTCACCCATTTTCTTGTCTCGTGAGAGATTGTTGGAGAAGACCCTTGGCTCTGATACCACTTGTTAGATATAGGGCTCTAGAGGGCGGTGAATAGAGCTTCAAAATTCTCACAAGATAAGTTAGACCTTCAAATTATATCAATCAAAACTAATAGCTTAAGAGCAATTTGAAGTCCTAACTAAACAAGCATAGCAAGGATGAGAGAAAATGAAACAAGCACTTGGACAAGGTGGTTTAGAGTGGTTCCACTCTTAAAATTAGAAGAGAGTCAATCCACTACCTAGAGAGGTCAACCTCTAGGAATTTGCAATCTATGTACACTTATATTCCGTTCATAAGAGATACAAGGAGACCACCATACATCCAATGGCTTATCTATTCAAGATAAGAGTCTTCCACCTACACAAGAACTTACCCACTTGATCAAGATGTCTTCAGCCTTCAACAATGACTTACCCACACTTGCATCTAGTCTTTGGCCTTGAAGGAATATGCCCAATCTTCTTGAATATTGGCCTTACCCTTCTCCTTCACTTGGATAAGATCTTCACCTCTTCTTAAACCTTGAAGAAGAAGAACAACAACTTCACCTTCACTCACAGTAGCTTGCTTCTTTGAGAAAAGAGGTAGGGAAGATGGAATGGAATGAGATATTCACAAGAACAAGGAAGTATCTCTCTTACAACTGGCCTAACTCACTCATAATCATGAAATGCTATGTAAATGAGAGAGAGAAATGAGATCAAGCAGTTGCAACACACTCAACTATATCAAGGAATTTGAATAGCATGAATGAGAAAACTTGGAATGAACTCCAAGGGGTCCTATTTATAGCTGGGGGTATTCTTTTGAGCATGGGATCACTTAAGGGTGAAATGTAGCTGTTTTCCAAGTTACAACGGATCTATTCTCACTCAAAACAACTCATCAATGATTATAATCACCTTTTCTACATTTTCCATACAGTACATTCAGTCAAGTTTCAATAAAGATAACTCGAACGATCCATTGAAAGATAAACCAATATTCAAACTATCGGTCGAGTTTGTTCTGGGAAACTCGACCGATGAGTCAAAATCAGTTTTTCTTAGTGGATCGATTGGTCGAGTTCTGTGAGTGTGCAACTTGACTGATTGGTCTCTCCAGAAAATCCATCACTGGATCGGTCGAGTTTCCAACTCGACCGATAAACAGCCTGTGACAAATTTTTTAAATTGACATTTGAGTGATCAAACATTGAAATTTAGTGTCCCTTATTTTTTCTCATCTTAGTTACAATCCATATCATCAATGCAAGTGATTATGAAAATCATCTAAGGTCATTTGGAGTGTTTTCCCAAATTGCACTCTTGCATTGGTTTTTACTTGAACTTGAACAAGCTACGACTTGTGTAATTTGATCCTTTTTGTGTAACTAAAGCCTGAAATCAATCTTGAACAAACATATTAGATACATAGAAATGGAATGGTTAAGTCATTATCAAAATATGGACAATGTATAACTCTCAAGTAAATAATGACCTATTATCTCTAACCAATAATTTGACTGACTGTTCAAATAGCCTCTTGGGTCTCAATTAGTGGGGTTTGGGGCGCCTTCGTTGGCCTTTGCTACTATCTAGTCATCCAACTCAACCTGTATGAGGACCATCCTTTTGAACAATATCCTAACGTAATATTTATGGAAAATCCTCCAAAAGTTACAATTGAACCAGAAAATAAAAAGAGACCATGTACAAAGCATATAAGAACATTCGAGAAAAATATCCATTACAAAATGAACACCTAAATCAAAATATAGGGTTAATAAATACAACTCAACATCATTGACACACTTGTTAGACCAATGACTAGTCTCATAGTTCTCAAATTAAGAGTCAAATAACATACTTAAAACTCAATGACCCAACAAAAAACTCTTTATAATCATCAAGACTAGTCTAAAGGTTAATAAGACATCATACTCTAATCGAAGATTACATCATATTCCTTACTACATTAGTTAATTTAACATTCTAGTAATCTCAAGTAAACAAAATTATAAGATTCTATAGTGATTGTATGACCACTTCTCAATATCCCACAAGAAAGCATGAATAGGGATAATCTTTGATTCTAGTTGGATGTATCATATTTTATATTCTTTCCCTAGTTAGCTAGGAGTGTATGATCAATTTCACAAGCTCATGCCTAAGAGATCCTTAAACCCACCATAAAGAATCATAGGAGCATCTAGTCTCACTAAGAACCCTCCACACCTTCATCAGTGATGATATTAAAAGTAGGATCTCATCAATATGTGACAACATAATAAATTGGTCCTCCCTGGGTACACATATCACAACACCTATTATATTACAGTGTAATTACTGCCATACAAACTTATGCACTCTTATTACACATTTCCAGAACTATCATGTATAATAGTTCATATGACCTCAAACAACTTCACATAATAGGTGCTTTTAAAGCCTCAATGGGGTCATGCCTCATATGAATCTTGATACCCTCTTATATTAAACAATATATGACTCTAAGTAACTTTCTATGATCTAAAAATAGCATGAATATGTGTTTACCTTCACCACATTATGAACATAGGGAAATTTCTACATTGCATATGACATACACTACATAATTAGGGTTTCACTCACTACTACCAATTACTCATATTTTAGGGTATTTTCATGAAAAATTGTTATTATTTTTCTTTATTTGACTCGACTAAATATATTTGACTTATCGGTATAATGTAGAGACATTATAACATGAAGAGAAACACTAAGAAGTAAAAAGATTGTGAACAAGTAACATGAACAACCACATATTATGAACATATAAATTTGTGTATTTCTCAATTTCATTAAATTAAGTGGAAATAGGATCACATCCTATAATCATTACCATCCTCACTTGAGAAAACAATGATAACTCATATTTTAAGATCTTGACACTCAATATAGTGTTTGTAGCTCATGGGTGCTCTTTAGATAGTTAACCCCTCCAAAATTTACTCTTTTGATCAAGGATGTATGGGTGAAGGCTAAATACAAGATAATACATTTAATGGATATTAGTCACACCTATGGTGATGGTCGATGTCAGTTATGAAGTTAAGTTCTCAATCTATAGCTTTCGAGTCAAACCAACCTAATGATGAAGCTTGAAGCACGAATTGGTAAAATGAAGTTAGTTCCAATTATTTGTCTGACACTAGAAATCAATTGAGATGCATTGGAGTCTAATATACTTATTTATGGGACTTTATGAAGTTACAATACCATGAGGTTAAAATCAGATTTTGGTAGTAATCTTGAGTAGAAGGAAGCTTATGTGATGATCGGTATGGTTGTAATTTTATGAAAAATGATCATATACCAAATTACTTAGGCTTGTTCTTACAAATGGATATATTCAGTGCGTACATGACTATAGCCACAAAACTATTTATTGAGAATATATTAGAGGGTGTCACATGGAGACTGAGTCCAACTTCTCCTACTGCTAAAGATTCAGGAGGAAGTGGCCTTAATCTGATTGTCGATGAAAGAGTAAGTTGTGAGTTTTATGGGAGTGGGTTGGCAGGAGTGGTTGAACCAAGCCACACATCCTAGATCCCAACGATCCCTCCCAAGGGTCTTAGGGAAAAAGAGAGTTCAACCTCTCATCCCATGCTCATTCCTACACTACCATACACATAGCAGGTTGTACAATGAGATCCAGTTGTAGTAGAAAAATATCACCTTGACTTCATAAAGTGTGCACCTAGTCATATTAGGCTTTGTCGATGTGTCCTCTTATTTTTGCACCCCACCTCATCAGATGCCCATCCAAGTTTGGGGAACACTTCTAAGTCTTTTGTGGCGGATCAAGGAGGACCACAGAGTTTGTGAAGAATTAGTGAAGCTCTTAGTGGTTTTAGTCTAGATTGAAAAAGAGTTAGGACACTTTCTCCTCTTTCCTAGCCTTGTGGTGGCTGAGATCAAAGTCCAAATTATTGAAACCAACCTCCATCCATCATATTGAGGTAGTAGAAGTGAGTCCTGGCCGCTAGAGTGGAGCTGAACTTTAGGATAATGTATGATGTTGTCTGCAAGATTTAGACATCACACAAAAAGCCTTGTCAATCCTTGAAGTACCATCACCGAGTGGAAGGTTGGTCCACCTGTTGTAGGACTTCTCATTGTGACTTGGCTTTGCGGTGTTGTTAACCAATGATGATAGTTCCAAGACAAAAGGACAAGAGAGGAGTCTAAGGGAGGATTTGGCGACTATGTCCCATTGTTGCCTCGATATCACAAGCTTTACCAAATATGGTAGAGTTGTCATTAGGTGAGGAGCTCCCAACAACCACGTAACATACTAGGTTTTGGGTGACAAATCTATTTTCAACTATGATCCATATTCTTCCCTAACTTGAGATTATTTACAATATTGTCCTTCACTCCAAATCCTACTCAGTTGTTCTGATTGAATTACCATGGTATTTGATATATATGAGTGATCAGTTAAGTACACTTTTGTGAAAATGTACTTATTATCCTCACTTAAGTAAGATTTACAAATTAGTCCCTCAATCTGGATTCATGCAAATTGAATAATTGATGTTTCAATATCTGGTTAAAGCTCAAATATACATAACACTCTCCCATTTTCATAATGGCTTGAAATCAAAAAGTAAACTAAATATATTGAATATAGGTATCTATATTTGTTGAGTTGGACCATAAATAGATATAATAATATTTACATGTATTATGAGGGAAAATATGTTAGCAATACCAAAGATATAAATGAGGTGTCAATGTTCTTTGCAAATTAGTCAACATAAACGAAATTCATTTTGTCAAATATCAAAATGTATGGGTTTCTTATTTTAAGGAAATTAAATATTAGATTAATTAAAAAGAGGAGAGTAATTTCTTCTTTGTAACACCTGCATTAGATGGAATATGATCTCCCTTTCCCGATCCCTTCACACCATCAACATTTCAAAACCCTAGCAGTGTCTCCTATATATGTCACAATAGCACTCAAATCCTTGCTACAAAGAGCCCTAATCCCTCTACCCTCATCGGTTCCCTCCATATCCCCTCTTTTTCACAGCTTGATGTGCCTTAGCCTTGCACTGGATGGTAGACACACCCAGCCACAAACGAATACCAAACCCTATCACCACCAACAATATGAACATGCAACTAGTAAGGTTCGACCACCTACAAGCACCCTTTCCAAACTCCTCTTGATGAGAGCCATGACCTAAAACCCTTCTAATCCCTCCATCAACCTATTCATAGTCGGACACCTTCTATCACAAAATTGTTTAATATCCAAAGTCCACACTCCTAACGGCTACACAACCAATGGTGAGTGGACCTGGGTGTCCGTCCCTATAATGGATCACAAAACATATGCATGAGTAAAACCACAACCAAGAACAAGGTAAGAGACAACATAACATAAAAGAAACTAAACTAGTACAAAAACAAGATCTTTGTAAAGAGGTGAAATCAATCAACCTCTTTACGAATAATAATGGTAAACAAAATCCAATTTAGATAGAAGCGGAAGATAAATTTTTGACTATATTCAATTTAAATGAAGTGTACATAAAAATTCTCCCAATATGGGTGTACATGCTTTATACAAAAAGAGGATCTAAGTAGAGGGAAGTCTAGACTACTCCACTTTTGTCTCCAAGCAACATATCCATCAGCTAGTCCATGTTGATGCTAAGATCTTCACGCCTTATCCATCACCTTGCTCCACATCTGGGTGGTTGGGAAAGCACCCAGTAAGAGGGAAGGAAAAATAAAAGTATGTGTTACAAAAAGTGTTCTAAGATGGCAAGATAAGAAAAGCATGTAAAAGCAGGACAGGGTTCATCATAAGATGAAGATAATCAAGAGAATGAGGCCATATATTAAAAGAATATTTCAATAGATGCTTGCCATAAACAATATATAACTAAGGATTGCATGCATGATTAATATTGACTATCTTAACTATGTAGGGTTGAGGCACCTACTGAACCTTCAACCAAAAGGGTGAGGGGAGAGTAACACATTCCCAGTCACCTGCACATATTTCATGTACGGGGGAGAATAACACGTTTCCCAGGGGAGAAATAACACATTCCCCAACTATGGGTGGTTGTACATACAAATACCACTACACTAGTTAATTAGTCTAATAAAATCAACATGCTAGAAAAAGAGTTATGGCAAGATTAATCAAAGGATTTATATAACATGGCATTGGGGTATAAAAACCCAAACAAGATAATACTACAACTGATTTTTGAGGCATGAATAAATTAGGTTTCAAGAATAATGGATTAGGTCAGATTAAACCTCATTTAGGAACATAGGTAATGGTATAAATAATTTCCCAACTGAAGGTGTAGATGCACATACCTTAGCCTCAATAGTTCTAGAAACCACTTTCCAACCCTTCACACGAAATCAGAACCCACTTTCCCTAATATCATCATTAGATTTATGAATTAGAATTAAGTATACTCATTAAAGGTTTAAAACCCTAATATTACTAAATTTTTGTACAAACCTTCAAACTAGATTCCGAAAATATCACCATCATCTTAGTTAGGGTTTTTTTGATCAAAATGACATATAATATTGTATATTTTGAAGATATGGACTTTTAGGATTAATTTTGGTGATTTTTAGTTAATTAAATCGACTCGAAAAATAGATATTAAAAAAATCTCAGAATCAAGCCACAAAAATATTTTTATTGATTAGATCTCGTTCTCCTGATTTCAAAACACTATTTGTTTTCTATTTTTGGACAAACGAGTAAAAAGATATCAATTTTACAATATCAACCAATGAGAAAATTAGAAAATTTGATTTTCATTTTGAAAAGCAGAGAAGGTGGGACCGGGCCCAATGATTGTCCCAATCATAGAGACCCAAGTCAGTGGCCCGCCCCACTGGCTGGCAAAGGTCCAAGTCGGGTCACAGGCCGATCAAAGCGAGGTAAAAAGAGGCGAGAAGACCAGAGTGCTCTTGCGTAAAAAAACACCGTAAATAAAAAACGATCGGGGTAGTTTGGTAAAAACATGGGGGTTATCTTCCTCCCGTTGCCTCGTGCCATGGCCGTGAGCTGCGAGCAGCTTGACTTGGCTGGATTTGGGAAAAATCGCAAAACACAACAGAACTTTGCGTTTAGGTACTTGATCCAACCCTATTCTAGGGATGTATCTCGTGTCATTTTGTACTTTTATCACATTCAAATGCATTAGAATTACAGGTTATTCTCCCCAATATGAGTATCATTCCAAATACGCTTATGGATGTTCTTTGCACTGTTTTTCAGGTACTTGGACCATGCTTAGATGGACGAGAGAGAGGGAGGAACCCAAAGAAGGCCCCAAACTCTCCCTCAACCTACCTCCAGTGGCCAAGAATCATCCCTGAGCAAAGACAACCGAAATTGACAAAGTAAGAAGCAAAATCAAGAAGTCAAGCCTCACCACGGCCGTGGCCCCAATGCCACGGTCATGGCTATATTGCCAAATTCCAACAGGCTGCAACAGGGAAATCCACAGAATCCCACGGCCGTGGCCACCTGCCATGACCGTGGCCCTTGAAGACACCACGGCCGTGGCCATCAGAACGGTCGTGGTCAGTAGAAGAGAACACGGCCGTGGCACCCAGCCACGGTCGTGGTAATTAAATTGCAAAAAATCAGTTTCCAACAGGGAAGTTGCCCAGAAAGCCACGACCGTAGCCAAGTCGCCACGACCGTGGCCGATGCTGATCAAGACGCCTGTGGCCCCGCCCCACGGTCAGCTCCAACTCATCCAAAACGTCCGTGTTACCCAACACGGCCATGGTGCATGCTACACACCACGACCGTGGCACTCCGCCACGGCCGTGGCCACCACCCTACTTTGCTTTTTCACCACTGCCTTCACCCCACGACCGTGTCCACCACCCCACGGTCGTCCCCCACTACCCTCACCACGGTCGTGGCACACCCACCACGACTGTGGTGATCACATACCCTACATAACTTTCCACTGTTATTCCTATTCTACCCCCACTTAACCCTAGCTCCTATATAAGCACTAGTTGCTTCTAGGGCTCGGGGTTAAGCACTCCTAGCTGACCCTAGCTGCTTCCTTGTCTCCATTACTCCAATCCACCTACTCCCTTGCATCTAACCCCATTTCCACCCACTTTCCACTCATTTCCAACATAGAAACCTAGTTCCTCTAGGTTTCTATCCATCCATTCCACCATTTTCATGCACCCCTGCACCTTTGGAGGAGGGAGGTTGTCTGCAGCTGCTTGGAGGTGAAGAAGGAGGCCACTACATCGAGCTTCATGGTGTTTTCCCTTCTTATATCCCCTTCTTTTCCTAGTTTGATCATGTATAGCTAAGCCCCCTTGGGTGGGCTGTTTGGGGAAAAAATGTGACTCTGATACGATGTTGGGGGAATATAATTTGTAATGAACATATTTCATTTCTATGATGATTGCCTTTGCTTATATCTCATTTCCCATTACTTGTGCATGTGGTTGTTGTTTAATTACATTAATCGCTTGCCTTGTGGTGTTTGAAGACATTTGTCTCTAGGGTGTTTTGGTTTCTATGTAGCTATCATAGGATTGGCTCCTAGGTCCTTAATTTGGATCCCTAGCTAGCCCCCTATCTTCCTACATAATCACCTTCTTCCTACATGCAAATGTGAGTTCTAAGTGACTAGTATAAGTGTGATTAGTGCAATTGCCTAGGATTTCCTAAAGGCTGAGGTGGCTAGTGGCATGAGGTCAAATACCCTCATCTCTACTCCCATCCTTACCCTTGATCCTCAATTGACTAATACCACTTATCCTAGAGACCTAGACTTGGTACGTCCTATGAGAATTACACCTAGCCCTAGTTCTCCAATTAGTAGCTTAGGGTAAATTCTCATAGCACCCACCTTGTTGTTTGGTTTGGTAATCTAGAATGAGATATGTTAATTGCTTATTATGGTGACATCCCCGAACTAATGTCAAGGTCACATTCCCAAATGGCCCACCTCCTTCATCTAATTGCTTAAAACCCTAATTGCCTAGTTTTCTTGTTAATGCTAGCTTAGTTCAATTGCTTTAGTCTAACTTAGTCAATTGCCTCGTTTTGTTAGCTAGTGTTAATTTAGATCTTTCATCTTGCTTAGTGGTTAACTTAGGCTCTAAATTGTTAGTTGCTTGCTTAGTTTGGTATAATTCGTTCTTGCTCTTGGTTAGATAGCTCGTTAACTTAGATTGCTCACTTAGCCTGTTGATAATTTAGCTTTCATCTCGCATTTCTTAACTTCTCTATTAGTTAATCAATCAACAATCAACCTTAAAACCCTAAAAGCCCTACTCTCCGCACGAGGAACGTAGCTCACACCATCTAACTCTAGTGCCCCCTTTATCTTCGCGGATCGACCCCGTACTTGCCACCTCACCTATACTACGACACGACCCCATGCACTTTCGGGTGTAATGTCTTAGTAGAAGTAGGTAGTTAGTGTGGGACCATACAAATATCGAAAGCAAAGATCCCATCTCATCCCGTGCCTCCCGACCTCATGGATTGCACTTGTTGCAAGCCTCTAGCGGGAGCGCACCAAGATTTCTGGTGCCGTTGCCGGGGATAGAGGCGCTCGACCTAGTTAGATAGTGTAGCTTAGCCTTTCCTTTTGCCCTCACCATTGCTATTCTTTATTCTTTGTGTTACTCTTACATATTGGTTCGCTAACTTGGCTCCTTGTTGTTTGTTTGTGACGTGCGCAGGTGACAGCTGCGCATGCGTAGTACGCGTTCGACTTGCACTGACTTGGTGGTTTACGACCCCGAGATTGGGAGGAGAAGACGTCAAGCTCGCCGCAACCTACATCGAGAGGCCGAGATGGCCGAGAACAACCCATCACCGGATGTTCCACCTCCACCACCACACCGCCCGCTTCATGAGTATTTCACGCCGGGGAACTACAATTCCCCCATAGCCACGCTGGTGGATCAGATGCTCGGTCAGCAGTTCTCCATTCCACCAGCACTCTTGGGACTTCTGCCCACATACTACGGAATGGAGAACGAAAATCCTTATCACCATATAGACGCGTTCTTGGAAATGTGTTCAACCTTCCACACGCCTGCTGCCACCGACGACTCGATCCGCAGAACGCTCTTTCCTTTCTCCCTCAAGGAGAAAGACAAGGAGTGGTACGTCTCGAGGCCAGAGCTCGTCACATGGAATGAAGTAAAGAATGAGTTTCTGAAGAAGTTCTTTCCGATAGCCAAGTTATCCTACATGAGAAGGTGCATCACATCCTTCGCCCAAAAAGAGAACGAACCTTTCCATGAGGCATGGGAGAGGTTCCAGAAGTTGCTTCGTGACTGCCCTCACCATGAGGTCCCGCTTTGGCAACTAGTTCAAGCCTTCTACATCGGGCTTGAGGAGCAGAGCCAAAACAATGTAGATTCTTCTTGCGGGGGCACGTTCATGGCCAAGCCGCCCGAGGACTCATGGCCACTGTTTGAACATCTCGCCGAGAATTCTCGCCACCGAGCTTCCACTAAGGGGGGCATTGCGATCGGAACTACATTCCCCCACCGTCCTCCGTGGCTCCCGCACGCAATACCACCATCCCCGATCTAATGAAAATGATGGCAGATATGATGCAAATGATGAAGAATCAAGTGAGTGGCTCTTCTAGCCAACCCGCAATGGCTGTGGACATTGTAGATGAGGAAGTTAATGCTTTACATTCCTTTGGTGGCCGCAACAACCAGGGCCCAATGTCCCAATCCTACACTCCCGAGTGGAGGAACCATCCAAATTTCTCGTGGAAACAACCAAATGAGGATGGACAAGGACAGGGGCAACACAAGCCACGCTACAGCTCTAAGTTTGAGGATGAGGTTCTTGGAAGGCTAAGAAGCCTAGATGAAGTCAAAAAGGACGTCAACGCACATGGCCAGTCTATAAGCCAACTTGAGCAGAGGTTAGATCAGATTTCTCTCTCTTTGGCCAGAAGAGAAGAAGGAAGACTCCCCTCTCAACCTATGTCGAATCCAAACAATGATGGGACTTTTCAATATACTCCTCCGCCTCCTCAAGCACCGCTCAATTATCAATATGCTCCACCCCAACCTCATACTTACCAACAACCACCTCCACAATATCACCCCCCACCTCAACAACAACCGCAACCCCAATTCATCCTTCAAAATCCCAATTCCCCTCACCAAAGGCCTCCACCACCCCAACAACCACAACCACCTCCACAAGCTCCCCCTTCTACCACCCATGAGCATGTGAAGGCTGTGACTACTTTGAGGAGTGGTAGGACTTTGGAGAGCCCCCATGGTGCTGTTGTTGGCAGAGATGACACTGAGGCAGAGTAGGTTGATACTGAGATGCAGAATGATGATATTGTGATTCCGAGATGTGATACTGTGATTCCAGTGATACCAGTAGATGATACTGTTGATTTGGACCGATTGGGGGCCATATCCTGATGCACTTGAGGAGCCTTCTGCTGCAGAGGAAAAGAAGAAGCGTGCGGATGATATTTTGGAGATCTTCAAGCAAGTGAAAATCAATGTACCTCTTATAGACGCAGTCAAGCAAATTCTGTCCTATGCAAAGTTCCTTAAAGAATTGTGCACCTTCAAAAGAAAGACAACAGGGAGAATGCCTAAGAAGATCAAGCTCACTGAGCAAGTGAGCTCCATTCTCCAACACACCATCCCCCGGAAAAGAAAAGACCCCCGTGCCCCCATCATCTCATGCTACATCGGGGCGCATCACATAGACCAGGCTCTTCTTGACTTGGGGTCTAGCGTAAACTTGATGCCTTATGATCTGTTTGTTGAGCTCCAAATGGGAGAGTTGAGGCCGACCCATCGCACTCGATAGTTGGCCGACCGTTCTGTGAAGACGCCTAGAGGGCGTGTGGATGATGTGCTAGTCCGTCTTGATGAGGATACGTCTGCCTTCTTCCCAGCCGATTTTATCATTCTTGATATGCAAAAGGAAGCTAGAAAGGTGCCAATCATCTTGGGGAGACCTTTCTTAGCCACAGTTGATGCCGTGATCCATGTGAGGACAGGGACCATGTATGTTACATTCATGCACATGAAGATCCAGTTGAACATCTTTAAGTCTTCTACTACAGCTGAAGTGATAGGGGCCACCGAAGAAGATTGTTATTTGGTGGAATGCCTAGATGAGATTGTTGAAGAGTTCCTACCCACTTGGATTGAGACTGCTACTCAAGGTAGAGGTCTTGAGCCAATTGTTGAGTTCCCTGATGACGATGATGAGGATGATGAAGAGTGTGAGCTAGCCTTAGTGGTTGCAAGTCAGGACCTCCCTCCTATTTCTGCACCTTTGAAGAACTCCCTTGAAGAACCCCCCATTCTTGAGTTGAAAAAACTTCCTGAAGGATTGAAGTATGCTTTCCTTGGCTCAAATAACACCCTCCCAGTGATCATTTCCTCCACTCTCTCTCCTGAGCAAGAAGATGCCTTGATGGAAGTCTTGAGAAAGAACGTCCAAGCCATTGGATGGTCTGTTGCTGACTTGAGAGGGATTGATCCCTCTATCTGTGTGCATCGGAAATACTTAGAAGAAGATGCGAGACCGACCCGTCAAATGCAAAGAAGACTAAATCCAAAATTGAAGGACGTTGTAACTCAAGAGGTTGTTAAGTTGCTTGATGCAGGGATCATCTACCCCATTTCTGACAGTACGTGGGTGAGTCCCATCCAAGTTGTGGCCAAGAAGGGCGGGATTACAGTTGCAGAAAATGCCGATGGTGAGCTTATGCCGGTGAGAGAGCAATCCAAGTGGAGAATGTGCGTGGATTACCGGAAGCTCAACGAAAAGACAAAGAAGGACCACTACCCACTTCCGTTTCTTGATCAGATTCTAGAGAGATTGGCTGGGCAGAGCTTCTACTGTTTTCTTGATGGGCACTCGGGATATTTTTAGATTGCTGTGCATCCGGCGGACCAGGAAAAGACGACATTCACTTGTCCAAGTGGTACATTTGCCTACCGGAGAATGCCATTTGGATTGTGCAATGCCCCTTCCACTTTCCAGAGATGTGTAACCTCAATCTTTGCTGACATGCTTGACTCGTCACTCGAGGTCTTCATGGATGATTTTTCAGTTTTCGGGAAGACCTTTGACGAGTGCTTGCTACATCTAGCTGCGGTTCTGGAAAGATGTGTGAAAGTTCGCTTAGTTCTATCTTGGGAAAAAAGTCATTTCATGGTACCTGAGGGTATAGTTCTGGGACATTGAGTTTCGAAAGATGGGATTGAAGTTGACAAGGCCAAGGTGGGCCTTATTTCTACACTCGACTTTCCTTCGACCATAAGACATGTTCGATCTTTCTTGGGACATGCAGGATTCTACCGGCGTTTTATCAAGGACTTTAGCAAAATCTTAAGACCACTCTGTCGATTACTTGAGAAAGATGTTGAATTTCAGTTTGATGACAAATGTGTGGAAGCCTTCAATTATCTAAAAGAGAGGCTTATTTCTGCTCCTATCATTAAGCCCCCGTATTTCTCTTTGCCGTTCGAGATCATGACGGATGCATCCGATATGGCGGTGGGGGTTGTGCTGGGTCAACGCATTGGCCGAATTCCTCATGCTATCTATTATGCAAGTAAAACATTAGACGATGCTCAAAGAAACTATACGACTACCGAGAAGGAGTTGCTTGTGGTGGTCTTCGCTCTTGACAAGTTCCGGCCGTATCTCTTGCAAAACAAAGTGACAATCTACATGGACCATGCTGCACTGAAGTATCTCATGTCCAAGAAAGACTCAAAGCCAAGGTTGATCCGATGGATTTTGCTGCTCCAAGAATTTGACATAGAAATTGTGGATAAGAAAGGAATAGAAAATGGTGCTGCATATCATATCTCCCGTCTTGATGGACCTTTTGATGTGACAAGTCCAATCAAAGAGACAATGCCACATGAACAACTCCTCTTAGTCTCATCTGTCCAAAAGCCATGGTACAAGCACATAGCGAATTTCCTAGCTAGTGGGAGGATACCGAGCATGTGGACAAGAGAGGAAAGAAAGAGATTGTTTGCTATGGTAAAGAACTACATTTGGGATGACCCTCACCTCTTTAAATATTGCCCGGACCAACTCATTAGGAGGTGCATTCCGGAGATGGAGCAGCAAGAAGTCTTATCTATGTGCCATTCTGGAATGTGTGGAGGCCATTTTGGAGGGAAACACACGGCCACCAAAGTTCTTCAATGTGGATTCTACTGGCCGACGTTGTTCAAAGATGCTCATGACTTTTGTAAGAGTTGCATCAAGTGCCAAAAAGTGGGCACTATCTCAAAGAGGGACATGATGCATTTGTCACCTATCTTGGTGGTAGAAGTGTTTGACGTTTGGGGGATTGACTTTATGGGTCCTTTCCCCCCTTCTTCCGGGTATGCCTACATCTTGGTCGCCGTAGACTATGTATCAAAATGGATTGAGGTTGTGGCAACAAGGACAAATGATCATAAAGTGGTGTGTGATTTCGTGAGATCCAACATCTTTAGCCATTTTGGTGTTCCAAGGGCTATGATTAGTGATGGCGGGAGTCATTTCATTCACCGCACATTTGAAGGACTGCTGAAGAGACATGGGGTGAAACATCGTGTAGCTACTACTTACCACCCTCAAACGAGTGGTCAAGTTGAGTTGGCAAATCGGGAGATAAAGCTCATTTTGGAGAAGACGGTGCGACCGGACCGCAAGGATTGGTCACTTCGCCTCAATGAAGCTTTATGGGCATATAGGACTGCATACAAAGCCCCGATTGGCACTACACCGTTCAAGCTTGTCTATGGTAAGAGTTGCCATTTGCCAGTTGAGATGCAACATAAGGCACTGTGGGCCTTGAAGAGGATGAACTTTGATGAAGAGAGTGTCAGAATGAGAAGAAAGTTTCAATTGCATGAGCTAGAAGAGATGCGACATGAAGCCTATGAAATGTCAAAGAACTACAAGGAAAGAACCAAGTTTCTACATGACAAGATCATAAAGAAGAAAGAGTTTGAGCCCGAAAAATGGGTATGGCTGTACAATTCAAGGATGAAGTTCTTCCTCGGAAAGCTTCGTTCTAGATGGGAAGGTCCTTACCTTGTCAAGAAGGTGTACCCATTCGGGGCAGTGATCATTTGTGCAAAAGAGGGAACTAAGGAATTTGTCGTCAATCGACAAAGGTTGAAACCTGTCGTTGAGGTCGGCCCGGACAAGGCCAACCAAGATTTTGATATTGTCATGATGGTAGAAGAAGAATTTGATGAAGATGAATGCTTAGATGAGGATGAGAAAGGGATTTACTACAAGGATCTCTTGAAAGTCCCAAAGATGTGAAAAGTCCAACAATCAATAAGCCTGGCTGAAGGCGGTAAATTTAGCACTAGTGGGAGGTAACCCACATCGTTTGAGACTCTCAACCCTTCTTTTGATATGTTAGTTTTGTTTTACACAAATACACACACGCACACTTGTGCTTTACAGTTTTTGTTTGAGTTTTGATGATGGCAGCTAGACCACCCGAGAGAGTTGTATACTAGGGGCGCCGCTGCCGTACAGGAAGACGTTGTTGAATCAAATGTACAAGGGCAGGAGCATGAAGCAGAAGAAGCAAGGCAGCCCCAAAGAACTAAAAGGAGGGATGAGAGGAGATCCCAGCTGCAGCCACCCTCAGGGAACGCCTATGACATGGCTACCATCCAGGCGCACCTTGAGAGTATTCAGAAGACTCAAGGTGACATGCAGCTTGTCCAGCAGTACATGTGGCAAGATCAACAGCAAATGCATTACCAGATCAGCCACTTGTACCAATACCAACATGCCCAAGAAGCACGAAACCCCAAATGGGGTGCAGACTTTTGGGGTGGTATAGCTGGACATCCACAGGCGTATCCTCCACCCCAGGATGACTACTGGGGGCACTACTATCATCACCCTCCATCCAGCTTAGCTCCAGACTCAGCTCCTCCTCCGGATCCTCCTCAGATGCCAGAACAGCCACCACAGCCTTGATTCTTCCCCTATCTTCCCTAAGATATAGTTTCATGCTGAGGACAACATGATTCTAAAGTTTGGGGTGGGTAGGGTGGTATGCATCACTCCTTTTCTCTTTTTTTTCATTTTGATATCACCTCTGCCATCTAGTTTAGTTTTTCTGATTTTGTTGCATAGCATGTAGTTCATTTCTGCATTTTTGAGTATTTTTTTAAAAAAATTTTGCTTCTTCAGCCATGCATTGCATCTCATGTAGGTTTTTGCTAATTTTTGCATGTTTTAGATAGGATTTACTTGCATTTTACCTAAAATTGTGTTTGAATGTGATTTAGTACAATGTGACACATTTTTGGCCAATTTTGCCTAGATTTGATGTTTCTTGTCCAAAAAGCGTGTTTTGACTCAATCTTTACCATATTGAATGAAATTGCTCATCTTTGACAAATACAAGATGATATGCTATGATAAAGTGCTATGTGGTATCAACGAGTGACTTCTTACATGCTCGTCACCTCCCTTGGGAATGTGTTGGATTGATTGAATTATGATCCGAGCAAGCATAGAACGTTTAATGTTTGTGGAGTTACTTGATTGATATATGGATTTCATTGGGTTCATTCATGTGATGTGATATCTATGGTGAAGTGTCAGACTAGTTTTCATGCAGGAGACCTTATGTGGAAGATTATGCCAAGTGACCCCTCTTTGACCCGACCACTCTTTCATCATCTTCATACCTCTCCGCCTCATTAAAAGATGCCAAAGTGCACATATTAGCTGTGGCCACCTCCAAAAGTTTGGGGTGGCCACATCTTTATCTCCCCGCTTCACTCTATCTACCATATGCCCTATCTACACCAAGGGCAAGAAAAAGGAAAGAAAAAGAAAAACAAAATGAAATAAAAGGATGCTCCTGTTTAAGAGCATTCAAATAAAGAAAAGATGAGTGTGTAAAAGCACTCCAAATCTTACCGCAACCCTTTCTTCTCTTTTCATACCAACGGAGCTAGGAAACATTAAACCTAGCTCACTTTATCCCTTTTCCGCAGCCATGTGGGTCATTTGGCATAACTTGAAGCATAAGGTTGAAGGCATGAAGGTGAAATGACACTCCTAGTCATCGGCGATTAACATCATCATGAAACGGTCTACACGGAACCTTATGGATGAGATATTGATAACTTGTGCAATCCATGCATTATATGCGAAGTTCTTGTACTCTGTGCTCCCTTCATGGTTGGTTTGTGAAAGTAGAAGAGGAGGGAAGTGATTTGCATGTACCTAGTCACCATTGATCCCATTTAGCATTTGTCGCCCATCATATTGTATTTGTCATATCTTTTGATTATGGAAAATGGAAAAGAGATTGAGTTGGAGCATACTTGAGGACAAGTATGTTTCAAGTTTGGGGTGGTGATCCAACCCTATTCTAGGGCTGTATCTCGTGTCATTTTGTACTTTTATCACATTCAAATGCATTAGAATTACAGGTTATTCTCCCCAATATGAGTATCATTGCAAACACGCTTATGGATGTTCTTTGCACTGTTTTTTAGGTACTTGGACCATGCTTAGATGGACAAGAGAGAGGGAGGAACCCAAAGAAGGCCCCAAACTCTCCCTCAACCTACCTCCAGTGGCCAAGAATCATCCCCGATCAAAGACATCTGAAATTGACAAAGTAAGAAGCAAAATCAAGAAGTCAAGCCTCACCACGGCCTTGGACCCAATGCCACGGTCGTGGCTTTATTGCCAAATTCCAACAGGATGCAACAGGGAAATCCACAGAATCCCACGTCCGTGGCCACCTGCCACGACCGTGGCCCTTGAAGACACCACGGCCGTGGCCATCAGAACGGTCGTGGTCAGTAGAAGAGAACACGGCCGTGGCACCCTGCCACGGTCGTGGGAATTAAATTGCGAAAAATCAGTTTCCAACAGGGAAGTTGCCCAAAAAGCCACGACCGTAGCCAAGTCGCCACGACCGTGGCCGATGCTGATCAAGACGCCCGTGGCCCCGCCCCACGGTCAGCTCCAACTCCTCCAAAACGGACGTGTTACCCAACACGGCTGTGGTGCATGCTACACACCATGACCGTGGCACTCCGCCACGGCCGTGGCCACCACCCTACTTTGCTTTTTCACCACTGCCTTCACCCCACGACCGTGTCCACCACCCCATGGTCGTCCCCCACTACCCTCACCATGGCCGTGGCACACCCACCACGACCGTGGTGATCACATACCCTACATAACTTTCCACTGTTATTCCTATTCTACCCCCACTTAACCCTAGCTCCTATATAAGCACTAGTTGCTTCTAGGGCTCGGGGTTAGGCACCCCTAGCCGACCCTAGCTGCTTCCTTGCCTCCATTACTCCAATCCACCTACTCCCTTGCACCTAACCCCATTTCCACCCACTTTCCACTCATTTCCACCATAGAAACCTAGTTCCTCTAGGTTTCTATCCATCCATTCCACCATTTTCATGCACCCCTGCACCTTTGGAGGAGGGAGGTCGTCTGCAGCTGCTTGGAGGTGAAGAAAGAGGCCACTACATCGAGCTTCATGGCATTTTCCCTTCTTCTATCCCCTTCTTTTCCTAGTTTGATCATGTATAGCTAAGCCCCCTTGGGTGGGCTGTTTGGGGCAAAAATGTGACTTTGATACCATGTTGGGGGAATATAATTTGTAATGAATATATTTCATTTCTATGATGATTGCCTTTGCTTATATCTCATTTCCCATTACTTGTGCATGTGGTTGTTGTTTAATTACATTAATCGCTTGCCTTGTGGTGTTTGAAGACATTTGTCTCTAGGGTGTTTTGGTTTCTATGTAGCTATCATAGGATTGGCTCCTAGGTCCTTAATTTGGATCCCTAGCTAGCCCCCTATCTTCCTACATAATCACCTTCTTCCTACATGCAAATGTGAGTTCTAAGTGACTAGTATAAGTGTGATTAGTGCAATTGCCTAGGATTTCCTAAAGGCTGAGGTGGCTAGTGGCATGAGGTCAAATACCCTCATCTCTACTCCCATCCTTACCCTTGATCCTCAATTGACTAATACCACTTATCCTAGAGACCTAGACTTGGTACGTCCTATGAGAATTACAGCTAGCCCTAGTTCTCCAATTAGTAGCTTAGGGTAAATTCTCATAGCACCCACCTTGTTGTTTGGTTTGGTAATCTAGAATGAGATATGTTAATTGCTTATTATGGTGACATCCCCAAACTAATGTCAAGGTCACATTCCCAAATGGCCCACCTCCTTCATCTAATTGCTTAAAACCCTAATTGCCTAGTTTGCTTGTTAATGCTAGCTTAGTTCAATTGCTTTAGTCTAACTTAGTCAATTGCCTCGTTTTGTTAGCTAGTGTTAATTTAGATCTTTCATCTTGCTTAGTGGTTAACTTAGGCTCTAAGTTGTTAGTTGCTTGCTTAGTTTGGTATAATTCGTTCTTGCTCTTGGTTAGATAGCTCGTTAACTTAGATTGCTCACTTAGCCTGTTGATAATTTAGCTTTCATCTCGCATTTCTTAACTGCTCTATTAGTTAATCAATCAACAATCAACCTTAAAACCCTAAAAGCCCTACTCTCCGCATGAGGAACGTAGCTCACACCATCTAACTCTAGTGCCCCCTTTATCCTCGCGGATCGACCCCGTACTTGCCACCTCACCTATACTACGACACGACCCCGTGCACTTGCGGGTGTAATGTCTTAGTAGAAGTAGGTAGTTAGTGTGGGACCATACAAATCTCGAAAGCAAAGATCCCATCTCATCTCGTGCCTCCCGACCTCGTGGATTGCACTTGTTGCAAGCCTCTAGCGGGAGCGCACCAGTACTCAAAAGAAAGAATAAGGAGAGCCGAATTCATCCATACCTATAATTGAGTCGATGACCGATGGGAAAAGAAGACCAAGGTGCCACAAGGTCAAGGCCTACAACAGCTAGATGAGGGTCAGGTTGTCCACGAATCTCGAAATCGCAAGCACAAGTGAGTTGCTAAGGAGATGGCGGTCCTTGGGGTAGGGATATATATTGGCAAGAGGACCTATACTAGGGTTTGGCTAGGTGAGGTAGAGAGAGGCGACACAAGCATTGAGCGTTTCTCGAATATTTATCCAAACGTAAATATTTTGGAATATATCTGTGCGGAATTTCACGAGGGACTCATAGAACCAAAAATTATCAAAATCCATCGAGTAAATCTCCAGATATTTGGATTTGAAAATTTGAAAAATAAGGAACCTGTTACCAAAATGGACTGAGGAAAAGACAAAGCACGGATCCTCAGATCGTGATCCAACGGCTAACGATCAACGCGGAATTACAGTTGTATATTTGATTCCCATTCAAATTCAACTAAAGTGATTTAATGTTTTTCTCTCTCCTCATTTGGAGGCCCAAACGATGTCAAAAAATTACCAAATTTTATATTCTGACTGATTTTGATGCATAGAATTCGAATATGAAATTAGTTTTGCCTTTTGAGAATATTTATTGTATTAAATAATTCAAAACACATTTTCTCTTTCCTCATTTATTTATGACTCTATGATTATCCAAAAATTACAAAACTTCACCAATAATTTATATTAAGTATTTTGAATATGAATTTGTATTTATTTCTATTTGTTGAAGTAGTTTGTTATTATAAATAATAATTTTATTATTTTACACACTTTCTCTCTCCTAAATTCACCTTCTTATCAAATATTTTCCAAATTGAGTCAAAATTCATCCAAAGATATATTTTAACACGTAGAACAATAATTTTGCATTATTATATTTTTTAAGAATTTTATTATTTTATTTAATTCATTTAAATTTATCATTTATTTTATCCTTTTAATTTATTAGAGGCATCTAGAAACCTTCTAAAAATATGAAACTTGGTCTATATCAATAATAAATGTGGGGAACACGATTTTGGCATTTATTAATTTTTTTCCAACATATAATTAATATTTTTGATGTTTAAGTCATTTTCTCTCTCCTAAATAAAATAAAATATTAAACATTGACCAAATTAAATAAAAATTCACACATAGACTCATTTTGATATGTAGATTACTAAATTGGAGTTAGTTTTAAAATTTGAGGGCGTTAAATATTTTATCTCTCTTTCTTGGCTTATTTCCCATTATCTTGTATTAAAGGCATTATATATTTATTTATTATCCTAATTAGATTATACTTGGCCATTATGTATCTTTTAATTCAAGAAAACGAAATTGTGATCCAAATTATCTTCGTGGGTTTCCATCTGTGATTTTTGAGACAACATATTCCTCATTATCTTCTTTTATCTAAAATATTCCATATTATCCCCAATTATTGCATTTATCATCTCCTTTATTTATATTTCGGGATTTTCTTTCTTTTTCATATTCTAAAAAGCACTAGAAAGTTATAGGACGAATTTATTTATTCTTTTTATTACTTAAGTGGATATTTTGCATATTTGACCCATTACTAAGCTTCCACTGAGGTATTTGTGCATAAACCCAAATATTGGAATAAAAGGTGAACAAATGTTCATTAAACCATCATATTCTCCACAAATTAAACAGAAAGGTCAAAGAGGATATAAATGAAAGGAAAAGATAGAAAAGAGGACCAAAAGGCAAAATGCCCAAATTTCGGTATGTTACAACACTCCATCCCTTAAAGAGAATTTCGTCCCCAAAATCACTAGCAATTAGGGAAGGGTGACTGTGCAACCTCACATCACAAAACTTCCAGGTTATTCCTCAAACCATATAACTTCCACCAAAACTTATACTTCAACTACACCTAAGGGTTCAGAAACTCCACATACACCAACTAATCATAGGTCGGGTTCTCAAGGATCACCTAGGGTTCCATTATTAAGATATTTCTTTTTAGGAGATTTAACATTATTTATATTTTTGTCTCATTAACATTATGTTCATTATGGTATCACATTGTCATCATTATATTAATTATGTCATATCACATTAACTTGGTTGCCAAAAAGAATAATATTTCATCATCATACATTAAACTATTTATATGTATTTCTCATTTATCTTATTAAGGATTTTATCACAATTAGGGGTCACTCAATTATCTCAACATTCATTATTATATTTGATCATTGTCCTTATTAATTCGGATTTATACTTCATTATCCTCATATTACCACTTTATTAATTATAACAAATTATTTTACATGAATATAAGACATTCTATTCAATTTGTCGTTAAGCATACAATTATTTCAATTAATGTCACATTAGTTACTTAAATTCATATTAACATTGTCACAATGTCACATTATCTTTATTTCTCACATTAATGTCATCATTAATCATTATTCATATTTATTCATTTATATTATTGATTTTGCACATTTATGTGAATTCCAATCATCTCATATTCATATTGAATCCATTATATGTATTTTAATGATCAAGGTGGAACATATGTCATATTAATGATTTGATTCATATTAAGTGACTAATAACATGTATATTAGTTAACAAGGTGATATGCATTCATATTTATGACTTAATTAATATGTGATTAGATGATCATATATATCATTTATGTGTTTCAAAGTATGTTAACTGATTATGGCTCTTAACATCATTAATGTATCATGAAAGGCATTAAAGATGTATATATTAAGGTTAGATTATTGCAACTTAGGGTTTAGGTCAACATGACCATTATATTGCACTTATTCATTTCTTGGCATGCATTAAGTTATGAATTATAACCTTACTTAGGGTTTATTGGTTCATGACATTATTAACACTGAAGCTTCCACTGAGGTATTTGTGCATAAACCCAAATATTGGAATAAACGGTGAACAAATGTTCATTAAACAATCATATTCTCCACAAATTAAACAGAAAGGTCAAAGAGGATATAAATGAAAGGAAAAGATAGAAAAGAGGACCCAAAGGCAAAATGCCCAGATTTCGGTATGTTATAATCTTAGTCCCATATGTCAAACCATTGAAATTTCATTCGCATGTCATTAGAGATTACTAGAGTAATATCATCAAATAGTGGAAGCATGAATTCTAGAAAGAGCCATAATGTACATGCTACATGAAATCATAAAATGGGTACACATCAGCACAACTATGTTGAGTACACTATAAAATACATATACTTGCAGGTATAAGAGAACATATATGCGTGGAAAAACATGATATAATGGTAACAAATAAATAAACAACATTAAAGACTTTCTTATTAACAAGGAACGTGTTTCACATGCATCTACATTATACGAAACAACATTCAAAGCCATTTGACATGCTTCCCAATGAAAGGGTCCATGAGTATGCCTTGTTCCCTTACCCTGAGAATTTAGGTAGGTTCACAACATTTGTATAAGGGACAAGTTAAATTATGTTCAAGGTCTTTTCAACCTATTTCAAGCAAAATAAACATACTAATCCTTGGGAACAAGTAGCTTAAACAAGTATATACAACCAATAAATTCAAGCATACATACATAAAAGAAAGTTCAATACCACAAGTCTGACCAATATGAGGATAAAACATACCATGAGTAAAGTACAAGATTAACAACTTGATTAAAAACCCATAATTAGAAACTTAACTGGATCTTGACAATTGGGTCATCATAGAGATCCTAACATTACAAATGAGTATAATATTTCAACACGATTAGGTATCATTTAGTCATAATCATGGTGGTTGGATGTGTCCCCTACATCTAGGTATCATATCATTCATAATTGATTTCAATATCTCAACTAGGTCATGTATAGGTATTATCAAGAAACATAGTACGTCATGGGTTCATCTACAACCTAGGGTGACACAACACAACTAATATAGGGATCATAATATTAATATTTCATGATGTTAGATGGAGTGATCATATGAATTAAGCTAGATGAGAAACATAAGCATTACCATAGTCAAATTTGTCATTTTGAGTCAATATATCAGGAATAAAGTGGGGGTGGCGAGCATTATGGACAAGTTGGGCAAGGGCCGACTCAGATGGTATGGACATGTGAAACGCAGACCAACTAGTGTTCCTATATGAAGAGCTATTGAGCCAAACACTATAAATAGAAGAAGAGGAAGGCCTAAATTAACATGGGATGAGCATATAAAGAGATATTTTAAATCTCTACATCTCAACCAAAATATGGCCCATGATAGAGCTGAATGGAAACGAAGGATCCATGTAGTCGACCCCAACATAGTTGGGACTGAGACTTAGATGATGATGATGATGATGATGATCATGCAACATTGTCACCATGAGAGTATAGATGGGTTCTGCTTGAGTTGTTTTGGTTATGTTTTGTTTTGTTCATGTGCATGTGCTACAATAGTTTCCTTTGACTTCTTCATATTTTCTTCCTCATGAACTGGTGTGTGAATTTCAATTGGGACTTCCACTGAGGTGAGGTTTTCCATTTGAAAATCCAAGGACGTCACAAGGAGGTTTCCCAATAATAAGTTATTTTTCTGCTATTCTATTTGATGACATGTGTATAGTGGGATAAAATGCCATTTTGATTTAAAAAATGAAGATATATCTTTCCAAAGCCTTTCAGATAAAAGATTTGGGTCTGACACAACAAATTTTAGGGATGAAGATCATGCATGATAGGAAGTCGCGTAGGTTGTGGTTATCACAACAAAAGCTATATTAAACGGATTCTGGAGTGTTTCAACATGAGCAAATCCAAAGCCATGATTACTCCACTATTAGGTCATTTCAATATAAGTAAGAATTCATGAACCTCTACTGATAGGGTGATGGATATGATTCTCTATCTTTTTATTGTGGGGAGTTTGATGTACAAAATGGTTTGTACTTTTCTCGATATTGGTCACGCGGTTGGTATTGTGAGTAGGTTTATCTCTAACCCTGAAAAAGATCATTGGGAGGCAATCAAGTGTATTTGAGATTTTTACGAGGCACCAAAAGCATGTGTCTGATGTTTGATGGTTCAAAACTAGTTCTATAAGGCTTAGTTGATGGTGACATGATAGGTGATATTGATCACATGAAGTCTATCTTTGTGTATATTTTTACTTTTACAAGAGGAGTCATATCTTGGCAGTCAAGGTCAGAAAAATGTATTGTACTTTCTATGATAGAGGTAGAGCACGTTGCAACAGTTGAAGTAGGCAAATAAATACATTGAATTATGAAATGTTTGGGAGATTAGGGCATAAATCAGATTGATTTGGCTATTATATGTGATAATTAGAGTGATATTGATTTGAGCAAGAGAAAAGTGTATCATGCACACACAAATCACATTAATGTGAGATATCATTGACTTAGTTGTGTGATTAATAAAAAGTTTATGACATTAAAGAAGATCTATACTAAAAAGAAATTTTCTGACGTGATGACCAAGGCAATGATATATGACAAGCAAAAAGCTCAACGACATATCTTCCTAGTGATGATCCTTTGATGTAAGTCTCTTTACTTGAGTTGAAGGGGAAGATTGTTGGTCCTAGTGTCCTGATCTAGCCTAAGTGGGATTTTGTGGTGGAGGCTCATTAGGGCATGTTGTTGCTGCTTCTAAGTATGATATCATAAATCCCTCAACCACACAGTTGTCAAGAAACTAAATGCCAAGGGTAAGTAGCAGTTGTCAAGCAAGCCACAAGACAAATTAGAAAAGTAGTGCCTTACTGATATTCATTGCCCACATAAATGGGAAGTAAAGCAAGGAAGAAGAAGAGAGGAAAAGAAAGGGAAGAACAAAGGAAGTGTAGCAAAACTGCTTTGGCTTCCATATTAATTCTTTAGGCTATCTAATATTATGCAGTTTAAGGAAAACAATGTCTTTTGAGGAAGTTTTAGTGTGGTGGAGTTCTAGAGATCTCTCTCTACATTAGTATTTTCTTCTATCTCCTCCTCGTTGTATTATCTCAAGTTGAGGATCAAAACTCGAAAAGGGCATTATATCTTTGCTTTATAGTAGATTTGTCCGTTGATTCTCTTTCTATCTGATTAATCTTCTATTTTTGAATTCACTTGGCAACAAGTGTACGATAGTTATTTGTCATTGTATGTCCGACTATCATAATGCAATATACGTGTAATTTTCGCAACACTTAGCACATCAAATCAATTGATAAACAAATGGCTGACAACGGATGTAGCCGGATGACAAAGTGCGTGTTTGATGCACATTTTTATATGAGTTTTTCTATACATACCAGAACTTGAATTAGAAATGGGACCCCATTTATCATCTTGTATGCATCACAAAAAAAAAATAGAGGAGTTTCCTCCATTTTTGTAGTCCGAATTTGTTGTTCCGAGACGCTGTTATGATGTTGTTGCATTTAATCGTGGCTGTAAAAATAACGCATTATCTTTTTTAGGGGTGGGGTTTTGGAATAAATGTAAGGTTCAGATTTAATGCAACAGCGGATGCAACAGCAACCCGCAACAGCAGATCTCAATTGCCATTTTTGTTGTTATGCATGCAAGATGACAAATGGAGTCTCATTTCTGGTCCAGCTTCTGTTACGGGTAGCATTTTCCTTTTTCTATTACGAACCCACACAATTGCACCCTATTACATCCAACCAAACTAATCCTAAAATGAAGTATAGCGGTGGGAAATTGACAAACACAAATATGCATTTCTTGAATTATATTCCGCCTTTTTTTATATGAAATGCTATAAATAGGAAAGGAGTGCGGATTGCGAACACATGGCATTAGATGCCATAAGGAGTAGCTTACTCCTAAAATCAGATGGCATAGGTAACACTCTCATGCACGATTTAAATGCTGCACTAGGTGAGTTCGGATAAGGACAAAAAACTAAAATAGCACACTTTAATAAAAATATATACTGAAATAGCACCAAAGCCATCTTACTTTCCGAAATAGCCCACTTTCTAGGAAAAACACCAACACATTTGACGTTTTACTGTTTTCGAGATCAAAAATGTCAAAAATTAGACGTTTTCAGGTAAAAACGTCAAATAGTAGGCGTTTTTAGGTCCATTGGGGAACTGACGAGAAGAAGAAAATTAAGAATAATAAGAAGACAACACCAGCTAGGAGGAGTAACCGGAGGAGCAGGGAACCAAAGGGAGGGATTTCTCGTCGGAACTCGGCGTCATTCCGGAGTAATAGAGGCCAAGATGGAAATATCCCACAGATCATCGATACCGCGTGCAGGTGGGAGAGATGGCAGCGGAATTCGCTTTCCTAGGTTTGTCATCCTAGCCAGCACAAGAGATGCGAAGGGAAAGAAATTTCTGACATTTGAGATAACCAGATTCATGCATCGGCTCTTCAGAATTGAGTTGAAAGCGCCTAGAAAACACCTACTATTTGACTAAAACTTAAAAAATGTTGGCGCTTTTCTTAGAAAGTGGGTTATTTCGAGAATTAAGATAGTTTTGATACTAGTACATATTTTTATTAAAGTATGCTATTTTAGTTTTTTTTGTTTTTTGATAATCAAGGTTTCCTGTTTAAAGAAAGTAACAACCACTACATGGACCAAAGACTTCTCAAATATAGGAGCAAAGCTAAGTCGTGACATCGGCCGTCCCGTTGTTTCAATGCTCGAGGAGTGGAGGAGAGAGAAAGAAAATAAAATATTTATTTTGTTAATAATTTTTAATCTATAATGAATTTTGTGACGAAATAAAAATCGGTAGATTCTTTACGAAATATACTATCCAACAAGACTACTGTCAATATACTTTTGAGAAATAGTGAACATAATTTTTTTTAAAAAGAGAGAGTTTGAGAGAGAGGACTGGAGAGAGAGAGTGGTTGTAAGGAGACAAAAAATTATTTTTTTATCAAGCCTGATAAATTTTCTTGTTATCCCTAATAAATTTTCTATTATTTCTAGTCAAATTTTTTATTATCCAAATAGTATATTTTGTAAAAAATCAATTGTTATCTCTAGAGATTTTTTTTGTTATCCATAGAAAAAGAAAATTAGCAAATTTTTATGTTATCCCTAATAGATTTTTTTTGTTATCTCTAGTCAATATTTTTTTTTCTAAGTAGTATTTTTTTTAAAAAAATCCGTTATTATCTCTGGAGAATTTTTTTCCCTAACAAATTTTCTTGTTATCCCTAATAAATGTTTTGTTATCTCTAGTCAAACTTTTTGTTATCCAAGTAGTATATATATAAATATATATATATATTAAATTAGTTTATATTTATAGAGATTTTTTTATTATCCTTAACAAATTTTCTTATTATACCTAGCAAAATTGTTTTGTAACCTTTTAAAATTGTATGTTATCTCTAGGAAAAGTTTTGTTATCCCTAGTTAATGTTTTGTTATCTCTAGACAAACTTTTTGTTGTCCAAGTAGTATTTTTTTTGAAAATTAGTTTTTATCTATAGAGAACTTTTTGTTATCCCTAATAAATTTTCTTGTTATCCCTAATAAATGTTCTGTTATCCCTAACAATTTTTCTTATAATCCCTCGTAATGTTTTAGTTTCTCAGGACAAATCTTTTGTTATCCAAGTAGTGTATTTTAACTTGAAAATTAGTTGTTATCTATAGAATTTTTTTTTGTTATCCCTAGTAAATTTTATTGTTATCCCTAGTAATTTTTTTATAAGATCCCAAGTAAAGTTTTGTTATCTTTAGTCAAATTTTTTGTTATCCAATTAGTATTTTTTAAAAAATAGTTGTTATCTGTAGAGAATATTTTGTGTTATCTTAGAAAATTTTCTTATCATCCCAAATAAATTTTTTTGTTATTTCTATTAATTTTTTTTGTCTAAGTAGTATTTTTTTAAAAAAATTAGTTATTATCTCTAGAGAATAGGAGAGAAGTAGTACAATTATTTTTTTTAAATGGTTGTTATTCTTGGTCCAATCGTTGTTATTTCTAATTTATTTTGCTGTTACCTCTAATACAATTTATTATTATCTTTTGGTCAAACTTGTTGTCATATGAGAGAACTGATGTACTTATACCACCTTTTATGATGACTAACAATTGTAGATGAATCATCACAAAGCTTTGTAATAGTTTTGTATCCATTGCTTACAAACTTTCATGCACTATATATATATATATATATATATATATATATATATATATATATATATATATATATATACCTATTGAGAAATAATGGAAATCCTATGTTTTTATTAAATATATATAGGGTTAATTTATCTAATACTTCAAGTTGTGATCTTTGTTTTTGACTTGACGTGTTTCTTAAAATCTAGGATTTGTTGTTTTGGGGGATATTAAAGAGTGTACTGTAATCTAAAATAGTCTCAATATAAACATTAGACCAAATAAATGGTATGGTTAACTCATCATCAAAACATGGTCAACATAACTTTTGGTTTGAATAGTCTCACATAACATACCCAAATCTAACTATGTTCTCTAATATTCTTTTTTCTTATCCATTTTTTGATTATCTTAGTATTAGTTCCTTTTTCCTAGTTCATATTTAATTAGTAATACTTGGGAGTCAATAAATATAATTTTTTCAAAATAAAGTTTTAGAATAAATCAATTGATCAAGTGTGTTGTGGGGTTAATTATTCAAATCTGAAAATAAATTGGTTTAGACCTGAATTGGAAAATATAGAATCTTCATACTATTATTATATAAAAGAAATTAAATACACATGCTTATTATGTAAAATTGTTAAAGAAAAATAAATACATTAAATATTTACCTATCACCCTCGTAGAGAAGTAAAATATCAAATATTTTCAAAATAACAATTGCCTTTAAAATCAAGTTCCACACATCTTAGTTAGACTACCTACCAATTTTCATGCCAATTAGACTTCGTTTACTTATTCACTTAATTGGTGAAAAATTATATCTTTCATGTACATTATGTCATTCTGTAATTACACTTTATTTCCACTCACCATTCTCATTTCCCCTATGTAACACATATTTACTACCCTTCCTCTTGATCATGCACGCATGCACCAAAACCTATTGTAGATGATTAATCGACTGTATGTAATCAACATGACACCCCCTCCTCTTCTCTTCTTCTCCCCCTCTTTCCTTATTTCTTCATTTCCCCTCATCCTCTCAGTCCCACTAAACCATGGAGACCATTCTCTCCCTCCTATCCATGTGATTACTAGTTTTCATGATAGCAACCCAACTGCCACCAAGATTTGTGCTTGGTGATGATTTGTGACCACCAACAAACAATAATATATTCTTCATCCTAAACATGGATCTACCTGATAACACCAATTTTTGTGATGTTTTAGACTGTTTTTCTGTTATCAAAACTGCCCTTTTCTGACATCTTCCTCTCTTTTATATGCATTTTTTGTAATAATTAGCCAAGCAATGCTCTCAGTCCAATATTTCTATCTTTTGCAGAGTTTCCTCCCATTTTGGCCCATTTAGCACCAATAAGGCCGTTCCGGCCCGCAAATAAGTCCAAGTATGTTTCGCCCCCCCTGACGCCCGATTCGCACGCTGCCCAGCAGGGCTGCGCGATACGACGAAGCGCGATGCAAGGATGTCGCGTGAGAAGGTACCGATGGACGACACACCTCTTTACCTGACAGGGAGCCGAGCACGCCACAACTACTCCATGTGCCGCGCGATATCGGCCACCCACCGGCAGGAGCCTCTTGCCACGACGCCCGACGACCGACCTCCTTGTACCGGGCGATACCCGCGTTATCCGACCGCCAACTGAATGGAGGAAAGGAGGACGCGTGACGCTTCGAGCACCATATCTTCTCACGACCAGCTGCCTATAAATAGCAGCTATAGGGAGCCGAAAAGATAGTTTTCAGACAGTTCGAACAAGCTTGGTCACTTTATATTTTGGATAGTCGAGTGATCTTCGGAGGAGACTGCGAGAGCAGGCGTATCGTGCTCCAGTGTTCGTACCGGGCGACACTAGGTGATCTCTTCCTCATCCCGAGAGGGAGGGGACTGGTTCACCTAGGACTGTACCGGGCGACACTGAGAGTTGATATCGGCCGATGTAGTTACGTGACATGAGTGCCCGACACCAGTGCCCGACAATAGGATACGCAGCTCCATGCCCGACACGATAACGAACCCGATACGCTCCGCCCGTCAGGCGTGTCACCCTAGAGGGTGTACCGCCCGACTTGAGCGTATCGGCCATGTCCTTGAGCGATGTAGTTGCCCGTGCGGTGTGCCGTTTGAGAGAGCGTGCCGCCCGACACGGCTGTATCAGGCTTGGCCCCTGTCCGATATCGGGCGGGATGGTTACTGCAGCCTGTCGTCCTTCTACATCAAGAAGGCGACACATATCTTTAATTATGTTATTTAAATTTCTTTACTTTTGCATTGTAATTAAGACCTTTAGTGTTTATAGAAATGGAAATGCTTAATTACTTGCTGCTCTATGCTTGGTGCAATATGTTGGATGACTGCTATGTTTGATATCCGAACTCTAGCTTGCATGTTTTGGATCGTGTTTCGTTTAGCTACCGAATCGTGTTTTCCCGTCGCAACAACTTCGAGAGTTGTGTTGTGGCTCTAGTGTTTGGTCCGATTCTAGAGTACGAGAGTGCCTGGAACGGAGTTGTTTCAGTAACATTCCATTCTAACTTTGAGCCCAGCAACCGCGAAAGGGGTGCCGAGGCTTGGTTAGAGGTGCCCGCTCTGAGAGGAGGGGTGCAGGGTGTTACTGGTGCCGCTTGTTTTGCAGTAGTTTTATCCTTCGTACCTTGCTCTAGCTCTAGTGTTATCTTTCGATTTCTGTTGCATGAAAACCCCTAAAAACTGCTAAATGCTTAAAACCTTAAATCTTTCTAGTAACTCCACTTGGAGATAGTTTTCTTATTTTGTTTGTGACATCTTTACGCTTCCCTTTCTGGGGAATTTATAATCTCTTTTAACCTGCCGGAGTGTAGCGTGTCGATTCTAGGTTCTCAACACTACCCCCCTTGTCCCTGTGTTCGACCCCGTATATCTACTTCGACCCCGTAAACAAAGTTGCGGGGGCCTAGAAGGATTCAGGTTTATAAATGTAAAAGCTCGACTACCTCAAATCCACCTCCAAATTTAGGACGCGCGATTTAGGCCGGTCAACTTTTTGGCGCCGTTGCCGGGGACAAGGCAAAAACGGTACTGTAGACGAATCTGAATCCACTAACTACACTCCCGTGCCTCAAGCTTGGAAACGAGCTTGACAACACCCTTTTTCTTTTCTTTTCTTTCCTTTTAATGCTATTTATTCTTAGCCTAGACTAAATAATTCAATTTTCTGACTTGATTTTTCGTGCCTTTCTTTCAGGAACCGTGAAAGAAAGATCCCTGTTCCACCGAGATCCCACACCATTCGACCGATCGACCGAGCATAGTCATCGGCATCATGCCTCCCCGTGTCAACCCGCAACAAGTTGATGGGGGACAATAGGGAAGGCCTAGGGATGAATCACCTCCGCCAAGTGGCAACGATCGCTACGACGAAAATGATCAGCAGGAAGATCAGGAATCAGAGTACTCCGAGGAAGGCCACCCCCATGTCAGGCGTCGTCACCGTCATCGACACAGGTGACACCAGGACCAAGAACAACAGGGAGGCAGTGACAACGACGATTCAGACGAAGAAGAAAAGACTTTAAGGGAAGTAGCCTCCTCTAAGACTAACAATTCCAGATGCCCTGTCGTCGTTCCGCGATTCAACGCCGCAAACTTCGAACTCAAGCCGTCTGTTATCTCTATGATTCAGAACAAAAGCTTTAGAGGGAGTTCTAAGAATGACAATCTCTATCACCATTTGGATGCTTTTAAGAACATCTGTGATACTATCAAGATGTGGGGGGTTCCCCAGGAGGTGATCTATTGCAAAGGCTTCATCTTCTCCCTAGAAGATAAGGCCCTGTCCTGGTATCTTGGGTTACCCCACCAGTTTTTGAACGGATGGGGGGCATCGGCGGACGCATTCGTAAATAAGTTCTACCCAACTAAGAAGACAGTGAGAAATAGACAAAGGATAACTTCATTTATGCAAAAGCCTAATGAGAATCTCCATGACGCCTGGGAGCGGTATCAAGAATATCAGAAGGACTGGCCTCACCACAACTACAAGAAAGGGTTCTTGATCACTACCTTCTATAACGGCCTAACTCCCGAAGAAAGGGTTTCATTGAACGCAGCAGCCGGAAGTGACTTCCTGGGGAAGAAGCCAAGCAGGTCCGAGAATATCATCAAGAACATGGCCGAGCTGCAAGCTGGCACTGACTATGACAGATCTGACCGGGGCCAAGCTAAGAAGGTTAGTGAGGGACCTTCTTTTGAATCCAAGGCGCTGGAGACAATCACTTCTCAGATCCAAAGGATAGCTACAGATGTAAAGCAGCTGAAGGAATCTGGCGGAAAGGGTAAGAAATAGGTCGAAAAGGTAATGAAATGTGTAACATGTGGAGAAGGCGGACACGGGGTAGACAATTGCATCTACACCCAACCAGACGCATCAAGCGATACCGAATCTGATGACGAGGAAACTGAGAAGGTGGCTTTTGTGAATTTCAAAAGGCCGGACCATCCTGGTTTCAGCTATGGCAACAAGTATGCAGCTGAAAATTCGAATCAGTTGCAAAGCGCCTCCAAGCAACCTCAGGCTTTTGAGCAAAGGGGAGGACCAAGCCAATACCCCAAAAACACTCATTTCCCATCAAACAAAGGGAACTTCCAAGCACAGGGGAAGTATCAAGGGCCTAACCGAGAACAAAGCAAGGGCACGGGCCAGGCAGACGTGATTGGCCAGTTATTTGATTTTGTTAAGAAGCAAGCTACGATCAATAATCAACTGGCGCAGAGTGCGTTATCAAATTCCGGTGTTTTGAACTCGTTACAGGTACAACTGGCAGACATGCAGACGCACCAACGCCAGATTGACCAGCAGCTAGCTCAATTGGCTGAAATTGTGAAGAACCCATCAGGAAGGATTCCGTCCAATACCGAACCAGCGAAAAGAACATGACAATGACCGCAGAAGCGGGGATGAAGATGCAAGAAGAAGAAACTTTGAGCGTCCAGCTGAAGATGTGAAATGCAGCGCTTCTCGGGAGGCAACCCGAGTTGTCTTTTTAATTCCTAGAATAGGACGTTTTTACTTTCCTGCAAGAAAAACTTTACAAACATTTTGGGATGTAATAAGGACCGAGTCAGTGCATGCGCCACATGCGCTGGCTCTGTTTTATGGGTCACCAAAGCATTCTATAGGACGGGATGGGTAATACTAGCTAAGGCCGAGACCTTAGTTTTAGGCCAGTGATGTTTTACTCCTCAATCGCTTTTGTTACCCCTTTTCATTTTCAAGTTTCCCTTTTTCTTTCTTCTAGCTTTTGCTCCGAAGGTCGTAACGGAAAGCAACCCTTCCGGCAGGATATGCGCAACATCATGCAAATAGTGTTTTGGGCATCGCTAAAGCCATGACAATAGACGCTTCTAGATGGCATGAGCCTATGACGATCGTGCCAAAGGACTGATCACCCTTATGCCGACGGATGGACTGCCCGTCTCATGAATGAATTGCCCTATCGGCCGATGCATGCCCGAGATTGCTTGCCGTGTTTTCACCGGCGAGTTTGAGTTTGCTATATATATACGAACAAGTTTTACCGTGTCGGGGTACCTGAATTACTGTGTTCGTACTCCCATATCGTGCAAAGGACTTTGTGCTTTTTGCTCCCGTGTCGCGCGACACTCCCTTGCCTTCGTAACGTGCGGATGTCCCGAACTCTGTGAGGTACAGACCGACAGACCAATCGCCCAGTAGATATCACCCGGTAGATCTATCACGCGGCAGTCTATGCTGCCCGACACATTCTCTGTTAACATGTATAGATTATCGGCCTTGTTAACTGAATAGTTTCGTATTGCCCGACATGCATATCGCGCAACGTATCTTTTAGTAACTATTGCCCGATATGCCATTTCAGGCGATAGTCGTGCCATCCATTTTTGTATCGTCCTGAAGGTTTTGTGCCGGGCGACACGCTGCTTCCTTTTTATATACGAGCCGTATCGGGCATCTTTTATCGCCCGACATGGCCGCACATTTGTCGCCCTATCACCTTGTCGTATCAGGCGATACCCATCCCGAGTATCGCCCTATCACCTTGTGTGTCGCCCGATACTGGGGGGGGAGGCCAGGGAATCTTTGTACAGAAAAACACCGGGCCACACATTTATTCTTTATTATATACTTCTTTCAAAAGCCAACATATTTGATCAAAGTATTTCTTTTGTTGTCCTACATAGATGGCCCGCACTAAGATGACTGTTGTCCCCGTTGACTCTCAGGGTAGGAGGATCTACCCCGAGACTGCGGCTGAACCCTCCAACGCCGGGAGGAAGCGCCCGAACCCAAGACCAGTCGAGGCCTCTACAATAGAAAAGAGGGCCAGGGTTGGAGAAGCGGCAACTCCAACTCCAATTTTAACTCCAACGCCCCCAGCAACAGCAACAATCCCGGAAGCCTTGGCGGTGAGTTTCGAGCCAAGGAACAACGAGCATACTCGCCGGTACGCTGAGCTGGTGCCCAAAATCTACCACCCCAGCAGGTTCTGCCATGAAGCCTCATTTGCTGATCTGGGAATCGAGAAGAGGCTGAAGGCCATCCTCGCCGCGGCGGGACTGAAGAAAATCTGCTTCAGCAGGTCTTCCTCGTACACTAGGCTGACAATGGAGTTCATGTCTTCCCTCCACCGGGTTAGAAATTCACCGGCAGAGAGAAAAGAATTCGGAGGGCCAGACAGACTCCAAGCCCGACTCTACAACTCGGAGTGCACAATCTCCAAAAAGTTCCTGAACCAGATCTTCTCTTCAAGCGAGGAGGAGAGGAACCTGATGGACAACAGTGAGAGAATCACCGAAGGAGACGGGTTCGATCCCGTGAAGCTCTGGAACAAGTTAACCGGCGAATGCTTTTTCAAGCCAGGAAAGAAGGTAGCTGCTATGCACTCATGCTTCTGGAGGATAGTACACAAACTGGTGGCATGCCTCCTGTTCAGCAAGTACGAATCCAACAACATATACACGGAAGAGCTCCAGGTCATGTGGAACATAATGGAGGGCCAAGTGATCAACCTCGGATGATTTTTGCTGAACAGACTACATCTGATGAAGGAAGCTACCAAGGAATACTACATGGGTGGCATCGTCAACCTAATCGCAGTAGGACTCGGGTACCCAAAGGAGCCGCGTAGCCTTTCAAGGACGCAAGGCGATGAGGTGTTTGACACCAAGTACCTGATGAGGACCAGCATCATTAGGAAGGAGGGGGAGACTATTTCTATAAGTTCGCAAGGACATATACACTCCTCCCGCTCCCTCACTGTACCAACTACGACGTAGACAAGTTGGTGTTCACTACAGTCGAGATTGAAGCTGTAGCAAAAGGCGCAGCCCCACCACAGCCACCAAAGCCCGAGAAGGGGCAGTTCCAGAGCTACCGGCTATAACTACCAGTAGGGTTGTAGTCGCTCCAGCTATATCAACCGCCGCCTCAACAAGAAGGGTGGTAGCCGACAAAGAACCGGTGATCGTTGGGTTCACCGAGAAAGAAACTTCGGGAGCTGCCGTAGAAGAGACGGTCGCAGCCCCTATCGTCCTTGAAATGCCTGTAGAGGCAGAAGAAGAACCTGAGCTGAACACCAGCAATGCGGTGTTCGCCGAGACCCTGAGGATGGAGCTCGAGGGAGCTCAGCTGACACCTACGCCGCAGCCTGTGTCGTCTTTTATAACAGGAGAGGAGGTCGCCGACAGTGCGGAGGTGAACCGAAGTTTGCCCGCACCACAGCCGTCCCCTCGCCGATGAAAAGGAAAGGCGATAAATGCTGAAGTAGCGCCATCGCCCCGCCTGGCGGCATCGGCAACGCAAACTGTTTATGTAAAGTCTACCATGCCTGGTAAGCCATCACATGAGAAAGAGGTCGCGAGGATGGAAGGAAGATCTACCAGAGCTTCCCCGTCACTTGGAATGACGCTCGGGCACGAGCTCGATAGGTTGTGGGAGGTAACAGATACCAACTTTGACATTTGTATTTCCCTAACCCGCAAATATGCGTCTGTTCAAGACAGTCTTTGCAGCCAAGAGCGAGAGCTACTGAGCGGATTAGAGGCCATAAATTCAATAATGCAGCAAGTTCTCCAATGCCTCGACAAGATCGAGGAGAGGCTGGATAGAGGGGATGACCATCCGCACCGAAGGCAGCCGAGACGGTCGCCGTCACCTCCGAGCTGTGGCTCTCCATCATCTTCGTCAGCGTCTCCCTCGACATCAGCATCACCCTCCTCCTCCAGCGGGCGATCCTCAACGCCCAAGGAGGGGACGCAACCGAAGTCCACCGACGGAGCTCCAGCAAGACAGGCGAGCTCCGTAGGTCCCGAGGAAGAAAATCCCTCAATCCCCCTGGATGATATTGAAGATGATAATGGAGATGTCAGCATTGGGACGAACTCTTCTGACGAGTCGGAGGGAGAAAAGGGGGACGTGTACGCAGCCAATGAAAGACACTTCCCCCGAGGTAGATGCTCGATGGCAGATAGGTTCCGTGAGCCATCAGAGATACCTTCCTTTGAGATGACCGACTTCGACAGAAGGGCCATCAGCTACCTGTCGATCAGAGACCAAAAACGGCTAGACAGGGTCCTAAGATCGCAGGCAGATGAAGAAGACGTCGTATGGAGCGACAGCTACTTCTCTGTACGACGGGGAACACTCTGTAACATGTTCCGCTCGATGGCCATCATCGCAAAAAGGCTATTCAGGGTCCTCAAGAATGCTATAATAGAAAATATCGATAGTAGGACAGGTCAGAAGAAAATATACTGCGCCACCCTGACCTTGGCGAGAAGGTTGATGTGCAGAGAACTAGACTCCTCTGCGGTGTCCAACATGCTGCAGCACAATGACGAGCACAACCCTAACCTCGTGTTGGCACCGTACAAGCACCGCAACATATGGTTTCTCTGCGTAGCAGACCTAAGCAACCATGAAGTCCGGCTCCTAAACTGCAGCCACAACGAGGTGCCGCACTCCGGGATCACCTTCAGCCGCCCGGAAGACAAAAACATGAGGCTTCTACCGGTGCGTCTTTAAAGAGTTATCAAGCGAGGAGCCAAACGCCACAGCGACATTTGGAACTTCTTTTCTATTCGCAACTTCCCCGTCTAGGCTGAAGAGGGAAGCGGAAACAGCGCCTTAGTCATCTTAAGTGCCATTGAGGTGCTCAATACATTTGGCAACTTGAGGGCCCTTAGGGGCCATTGTTTCTATCAATGCAGGGGCTACGCCATGTTGCTGATCAAGGACAAGCGCTATTTCCGGGACGCAGGGGTACCGGAGCAGCTGCTGGACAGTGACCTAGATGAAGACTCTTCTCAGTCCAGCAGCCCCTCAGAAAAAGAAGAAGAAGTGGCGACTGTCAAACATGGGGCAGGCAAGGAGCTGATGGTCCTTAAGAAAGTGCACGGGATGGAAGAAACTGCTTCACCTAAAGCCACATAAGGGATGATAAAAAACTTCGACCGTTTCTCGTGCACTACGCTCACGCAGGAGCACGTAGATGTAATCCTTTGAAAGTTAACAGATGCTACCCCGAGGGATGTCATTTACAAGGCGAGCAATTTCATAGTCCCAATTGATGAGCTAAGGGACGTGGTTAAAGAAGGAGGATGTTTGTCGATATCGGTATTAACCGCTTGCGTCCAAATATTACAACTAAAGTTCAACCACGCATATATAGCCCATCCTATGCTGTTTAACGACGTTTGCCTAGCCGACGAAATAGGAGCACAGAAGCTTTTTCTGGAAGAGTTGGAAAGCGGAGTCCCTAGCCAAATCTTTCTGCCAATTCTTCATTATCACCACTGGACGCTCCTGACAGTGTACACCCAGCAACGAGCAGGAATCTTTTACAACAGCTCGGATGGCAACAAGAACCATCCAGTGTCGTGCACATCAGAATCGCTGTCATCCATCGAACGCTTAACTCGGAAATACTACGACGGGGTGACAAAGATGATACAACCATTCCTGGACACACAAGCAAACAAATGGCACGAGCTTCAGTTCTGCCACCGTAGCCCACAACAGATCCCATTATCCAACGACTGCGGCATCCATGTCCTGGAATGGATAGCGAATAAAGAGACACCTGACCAGCTCCATCACATCGATTACCACAGCAAAAGAGGAGAATATGTGTGGGAGCTTCTATCTGACGAAGGCGCGCTCGTCGGCTAACCCTCACTGGATCAACATTACCTTGCCTAATCTACTTCACAAGTCTGGGACAGAGTGTGGAGTAAGTTTGGGGGGTACCATGGTACCAGTGAGGGAGGTACAAAATTCTGTCAAATTTTCTAACTTAATCATTTGATTCCTTTGTTCATCATGTATACATATACTTGTTCATATAAAACTCTTGGATACATATACATGTTCATATAAAATTTTGAAATTCTGAAAAATTTTGCTTATTATGTTCCCAGACATATGTACAAAGTAGTTACAGTAGTAAAAACCTGATGCAACTGCTTACAAAGTTTGTTTCCTGTATGTTTAATGTGATGCAAGTTTTGTTATATCTTTCTGATAATGATGCTTCAAACAAACATAAGATTACGTTTTTCCACGACAAAATTTTCGAAAAATATAATAATCTCGCAAACAGCTAAGAGACAGAGTATGGAGAAGGAAAAAGATACCCAAACAGCAAGTATCTCTTTGTTTCCCTTACCTGACAAAAATCCTAAAAGAGAGAGAAACCTTATGAGAGTGAATAAAAGCATGAGAGTTGTGCCCAATAAAAGAATATATATATATATATATACACACACACACTTGTTTTCCAAAAGTACCCATCTTTAGGCATGGTAGATCTGGGGCAGTGGTACGTAGGATGTGAAATCACTGCTCTAAAGCCAACTGGCTTGGACTGCAGGGACCACTTGCCCGTTAACGGACCCTTACCTGGATGGACCGATGGGAAACAAGAAGAAAACCCAAAAAGCCTTAGCCTACCCTATACACAACTTTCTGCCCCGAAAATAAAGCTGTTTGGTGTGGAAGCTAACTTCGGAATCATACAACAACGTCTCGTCGAAGCTGTAGAGAATAATCTTACTTAAACAATATGGCAAGAAAGACGGAGTCTTTTGTTCGTAATGAGGCAGCATTATCTCTAAAGGCATTACAATACTTGTTTTTCATCTTGGCCTGAGAAGTATACCACGCAAGAAGAAGCATCACCAAATAAAGTTTAAATATTGATTGAGGACAATCAAAAGGCTAAGTTTGGGGGAGTTGATAACACCGATTTTTGTGATGTTTTAGACTGTTTTTCTGTTATCAAAACTGCCCTTTTCTGACATCTTCCTCTCTTTTATATGCATTTTTTTGCAATAATTAGCCAAGCAATGCTCTCAGTCCAATATTTCTATCTTTTGCAGAGTTTCCTCCCATTTTGGCCCATTTAGCACCAATAAGGCCGTTCCGGCCCGCAAATAAGTCCAAGTCTGTTTCGGCCCCCCCTGACGCCCGATTCGCACGCTCCCGGCAGGGCTGCGCGATACGACGAAGTGCGACGCAAGGATGCCGCGCGAGAAGGTACCGATGGACGACACACCTCTTTACCTGACAGGGAGCCGAGCACGCCGCAACTACTCCATGTGCCGCACGATATCGGCCACCCACCAGAAGGCACCTCTCGCCACGACGCCCGACGGCCGACCTCCTTGTACCGAGCGATACCCACGTCAGCCGACCGCCAACTGAACGACGGAAAGGAGGACGCGTGGCGCTTCGAGCACCATATCTTCTCACGACCAGCTGCCTATAAATAGCAGCTACAGGGAGCCGAAAAGACAGTTTTTAGACAGTTCGGACAAGCTTGGTCACTTCAGGTTTTGGATAGTCGAGTGATCTTCGGAGGAGACTGTGAGAGCAGGCGTATCGTGCTCCAGTGTTCGTACTAGGTGACACTAGGCGAGCTCTTCCTCATCCCGAGAGGGAGGGGACTGGTTCACCTAGGACTGTACCGGGCGACACTGGGAGCCGATATCGGCCGATGTAGATACGCGACACGAGTGTCCGACACCAGTGCCCGACAATAGGATACGCAGCTCCATGCCCGACACGATAACGAACCCGATACGCTCCGCCCGTCAGGCATGTCACCCGAGAGGGTGTACCGCCCGACTTGAGCGTATCGGCCAGGTCCTTGAGCGATGCAGTCGCCTGTCGCGGTGTGCCGTTTGAGAGAGCGTGCCGCCCGACACGGCTGTATCGAGCTAGGCCCCTGTCTGATATCGGGCGGGATGGTTACTACAGCCTGTCGTCCTTCTACATCAAGAAGGCGACACATATATTTAATTCTGTTATTTAAATTTCTTTACTTTTGCATTGTAATTAAGACCTTTAGTGTTTATAGAAATGGAAATGCTTAATTACTTGCTGCTCTATGCTTGGTGCAATATGTTGGATGACTGCTATGTTTGATATCCGAACTCTAGCTTGCATGTTTTGGATTGCGTTTTGCTTAGCTACCGAATCGTGTTTTCCCGTCGCAACAACTTCGAGAGTTGTGTTGTGGCTCTAGTGTTTGGTCCGATTCTGGAGTACGAGAGTGCCTGGAACAGAGTTGTTTCAGTAACATTTCATTCTAACTTTGAGCCCAGCAACCGCGAGAGGGGTGCCGAGGCTTGGTTAGAGGTGCCCGCTCTGAGAGGAGGGGTGCAGGGTGTTACTGGTGCCGCTTGTTTTGCAGTAGTTTTATCCTTCGTACCTTGCTCTAGCTCTAGTGTTATCTTTCGGTTTCTGTTGCATGAAAACCCCTAAAAACTGCTAAATGCTTAAAACCTTAAATCTTTCTAGTAACTCCACTTGGAGATAGTTTTCTTGTTTTGTTTGTGACATCTTTATGCTTCCCTTCTGGGGAATTTATAATCTCTTTTAACCTGCCGGAGTGTAGCGTGTCGATTCTGGGTTCTCAACACTACCCCCCTTGTCCCCTGTGTTCGACCCCGTATATCTACTTCGACCCCGTAAACAAAGTTGAGGGGGCCTAGAAGGATTCAGGTTTATAAATGTAAAAGCTCGACTACCTCAAATCCGCCTCCAAATTTAGGACGTGCGATTTAGGCCGGTCACTACCTCATGACCATCAAATGAACATGCTCACGTTTTCCCCATAGTTCCAAAGACAATCTAGCCAATCTCCTTCTTCTTGCTTGCGGATGGAGGATAACATAGCAGAACTATTAGTAGCCACTACAACCACCATTGAGGTCTCTTGCTTGTCCAAAATCCATGACAACACATCCTTCCTTCACTACTACAACTATCACCAATTAGAGGGAGACATCCGCTTTTACTACATTCTATAGTCACATCTTCTTCCTCCCAACAACTTGCACCTTCTTTGCTTAGTCATTGAGCTGCAACAACCACAACAAGTTTGAAATGGCCAAGGCACCTTGACACTGGCAAGGCTGCTTAAAAACTATTAATTCACCTACTTTTCCCAACTTCTATCCATGAACCCTTTGATACCATGACCCTATGGTGATAGGAACAACCTCTCAACTCTTGTGGTGGTTGTTCACTCTTACAGCAAAACATGCAATGACCCTTACCCGTCAAGCCACCCTACTTTGAGGTCATTCTAGGTCTCGATCCATGAAATGCCAATGCCAGAAATGGATCAATTCTGATCATGGAATCGAATTATGAAGTGGGTCATGGAAGATCAATGCTAGGACATGTTACTTGTAGGTGACTTCCTACTTCTTATATTTTAGATTTGCAATCCAATTCTTAGTACTAATAATACTTTGAGTCTAGTTGAGATGAAAATTGACATTGATAATGACCCTAACTGTCAGTGTGGTAATGACATTGATAATGACCTTTAGACATCTATTATGAAATTCATAAACATGTTAGTTTGGTAGAAATAATGTATATGTGATCTATAATTTCTATAGATTATGACATTATATAGATTATAGCTTAGAAGGTAATCAAGGTGTCATGTTGTAAACCATGTTTATGATAATCATATGGACCTGATTGACAATTTTAGTACCTAACTTGTTAAAACATATAATTGAGTGTTTATTTCAATAACTATAGGTTTATAATTTATCATTTAAAAAAATGTCTATCACATGTAAAATAAATGGAAGATTAAATGATGAAGTGAACATGCTAGGTGCAACAATACAACTCCTGCTTATAATCTGCATGTATCTTCCCCTTATCGACAACATGGAACCCTCCACCAAGCACTAGGGAGACACCTCAAAAACTACCCAAGATCGGATTGAGCATCCTCCCTCGCCATTGTCATAATATAGGGAACTGCTCGTTTCTCCAGGATGGCCATACCCCTTATCTTCATAGGAAGAGTTGCAGGATTTGTACATAAAAAGATGCCCAATATCTGTGATCCCCGTATCCCCATCTCCCTAGGTAACGAATTAATGATCTTTGAAACAAGAATCTCATGATGACGACTTGCTCCAACTCCTTATGAATGTCTCTGGAAAATGATGTCATGCACCATGGTTCAGTAGCCCCATTACAGAGTATGTCAATGAATCTAGCGTTGTCAATGTCTATTGTATAAATGTTGATGTTATGGTCATTAGCTAATTTCAGCCCTATAACGCATGCTTGTATATACGAGTGGGTGTAATCGGGTGTCTTCGACCATACTCGAAAAGCCAGTCGAATAATCACATATTTATCTCTCACAATTCTAGCAGCCCGCCTGTGATCTGTTCCCGCATGATCTTTGTCCCTACCTATATTGTGATGTTCATCTTTAAGTTCACTAGATTCAGAGGAGTCCATATGAAGAGATTAATGCATTTCAGCTTCTTATGGGGTTCATCAATGTGGGCCTCTTGAAGTTCCTTGTAGAAGTCCATTATTTCAATAACAGAAAATGATCTGCCACATAACATCTGGTTGATATGGAAGACTAAGTCATCCCATATCCTATGAGCAATATTTTTCCTACCCTCATATCTTGCTTGACAATGGAATTTCCATATAAACCATGGTATAAGCACTGCGATTATGTTATTCAACCATGTCTTGGAAGATGATGATCGACGTAACACACATATCCTAAGCAATGTTGTTAGGTCCGACAGTGCATGCTCCCCAGAAATCCTCACATATCGTTTCCATAACTCAGTAGCAATTTGTCGTCTGTGGGTACCACTCTTCCACAATACTTCCACAATGTGGCAATAGCTTTTGGGGGCATTCAACTCCCATATCATGTGAAGCAAATTATCTTCATAATCTTTCGTTCTCGCTACAAGACTTTTGGCAGACCATAGAGAGAAAAGGCCATTCCATTCAAGAGTCCAAATAATAATATTGTCTGTATCTCATATCGATGATTCTAACTCTCTTATTAGTTGCAAACCTTCCTCATTAACAACATCACTAAAGACATCCCAATCCCATCCCTGCCCATGCATCCAAAATTCAATTAATTATCCAATATTTTGGAATCACATTGTTAATTAATTAATCAATTAATCACATTAATAAAATTATTTATTTTCATCATTTGGATGCAAACCCTAACCAATCGCCTGGGACTAGCCACTCCACTTATCATATAAGTCAATAATTCAAATCCAGTCGATTGTCTTGGACCTTTTAACCAATTATCTTGAATTATATTCCAATATTATTCTAGTTTATTATCTAAACATTTTAGCAATCAAATTAATTTTGAATGTTTCCAATCAAGTCCACAATTATAATCTTATTTCAATGCATACTATGTGTGTGACCCTATAGGCTCCAAATTACATTGGCATTGATGTTAATAATCAAATTATTTCTTCACAAGTAATGATTGGTATCTGGAAAGACTTCATTGCCACCCAAGTAATTGGATAAGTTGGGTAACAACTTTATCATAGTTTGTGACTAGTTTGATAGTGATTGTATAATCCCGTTATCTCTAATATTTAGATTGAATATGAATCATGGAAGAATCATCCTCTTAATGTTCAATCTTTGTTTCATAATCTAAAGTACACTACATGATAGACACATGAAATCAATATCATATATTGAGTCTCATGAGCATGGCCATGCATTGCATAATCTCACTCATCAAGTGGCCAGGATATTACCAAGATACTACATTCTAGTTTTCAACCTCAAAAAATAGTACAACAAACTTATTCACAAGAAATATGTCTTATTTTATTATAGCTAAAGGTCAAGCCCCAACTGGGAACTTTATTAAAAGTGAAGTTTTTTATTAATTAACCAAAAAGTAGACCACTAAAGGGATAACAATGATTGTTGATTGAATCAAATTAATCCATTAATAAAAACATCTTAAATATAAAAGTATCCATTTGTAAAGGAACTAGGATGGAGCTTTCACATTGCACTACCCAACCCTATCTCTCTCTCTCTCTTAACAATTGGAACTACGCAAAATCATTATTATGGATTAATCAATACATTAATATTCATTTAAACTAAAAACTTGTTAAAAAATAATTGTCACATTCTTCATACGATCATCATATTTATGGGTTCATGTATCCATTGTCCTAGGGCCAAATTATATGTGGTAGCATCGAAACAAGAAACACAACATTATAACAATATTAACCAATCTCATGTGTCTATGATGTTAATTAATCAAACTAACCCAAACGATGGTGATCAATCATTTGAAAGAAAAAGAAGTTCTAATCCTAGATATAACTTTTGATTCATATAATATCTCAATTAAGAATGAGAAGCAAAACTAAGAAGGGAGTAGGTCCACTCCCCACACTACATTAGTAGAAGTTCTCACTACACATGGTGGCGATACAAGTAGAAAATAAGAAAAACAATGAATTCCAGAGACAATAGTATCAATAAGGAGGGAACAACAATGGTACGCAGTGATCCTTTCTATGAAATTCTCTTATCATTGAATAATGAAATACATGTATGTAACCATGAAGGTCCAATATTACTGCAAGTTTTACATGAATCTCTATGATTCATCACCAAAATGTTTTGTTGTATCCAACCATGGTTATCATAGATGAAAGATGGATAGTATAATCATAGGAGAAGGTAAAAAATTCATCCAAAGAGAGGTAAAGTATGAGTATTTACAAAAACTTATGGTTGGTTGGTGTCAGTTTAACCTTGTATCTAGTAAAAATGGTCTTATGGGGTCAATTACTCTATGAATATACTCCATATCCCTAAATCCACCTTCTTTTTCCTTCCTTTGGCTCCTCTAAGAATTCATAGTATCCTAAATGGACCAAATATCAAGTGTTTCTTATATATGTTTTCTAGATTTATTGATTATTTAGTTTATATTGGAAATGGTATAAGTATGCTTTTCCCATTAGGGTTTGATCATGTGCATTTGTACTGATCATGCCTTTCCTATATATAGGGGCATGGTCGTGCTTAATAGAATAATGTAATTTTCTTCCATATTTTTCCCACAATGTCACTAGAGGTTCTTAGATAACTTCAACTGAAGTCCACCTATAAACTCATCGCACTCACTTCTTTTACTTTCCAACTTAATATTAGCCAATTGACTAGTATAGGTTGGTCTAACTAAGTTTTCCCCCGCCCCTCTCAAACCTCTATGTAGGTCACTCTCCTTTCCTTTCATGTTGATATGCCACCATTTAACCGATTTGACTTGACTAAAAAGTTAGACTCGTAGATGTCCTCCTTTGGTGATGCATTGTCACTACCTAGGCCTTGTTTTTAATCGACTGACATAGAGGTTAGTCAACTGAACTACAGGCTCCCCATTATCCCAACTTCATCTCAAGTCTGTGTAGTGACCAACTGATTTCTTCACAACAACTCCAAGGGTTCAAAAGGCTTATGTTTGGTCCAAAACTTCTCCGAGACACTACTAAAAACCATGGATATCAGATTCAGTTATTTTATAATTTAACCATTGAAGTATATGTATAAGTAAAATGTTTCTCTGACACCATATTTTAGATGGATCTAGATTTTCACTTACCAAAACCATATCATATTGTTTTCACAAAAGCATGATCTCACATTATATAATGCCAACCACCCAATCAGGTATTAATAAGATTAACCACATGATTAGTTAGGTAATTAGTATTACTAGATTAATTAGGGTTCATGGCTATATAGTTCCCCTTGTTGTGTGATCTCGTTTCAAAGTCTAGAAAAAGGGAAGGAAGGGTATAAAAAGCCAAATGTGTCTCTCTTATCATCTTTATGTCTTATATGTGGATTCCTATATTCCTATGATTCTTACTCTTCATTAGAAATATGATTTTTTTTCTTCAAGTTATTCTTGAGTCCATAAAGATATGAGACTCCTAGTATGGATTATTGTAATGGATAGTGATGCACCTTTTGTCGATTATTGTAATCGATAGTGATGCCCCTTTTGGGTTTTAGGTAAATTCAATCTTATCCTTTTTTAGTTATAACATGGTATTAATTGTATCTTACCCTAGTTACAATTGTGTTGATAGATATGTGGAACAAGTTTGTAAAAGAACCTATAAAGGGACTTGTTTAGTTTTATGATATCATATTGATCTATATCCTTACACATCATGTGACATGTAGTTTGTATATGTAATACATGACTTCATTGTTCTTGTATATGACTTTTTAATTTCAAACATGATACTCTGTATATTGAGCATGCTATTTAGAGACTTCATGATTAATGCATGTGTAATGTTTTCCTGGATAGAGTGCCACTTTTGTGCTACATAGTTACGGAGTGGTGCCTTTTAGATAGAGTTTTGGGAAAGTTTGGACTTGTGGAAGTACAACATACTATGAATTTACCAAAAGTTAACATGATGGATGGGAGGGACCATAGTAGTGAGGATTTGTAGTGTAACCATAGGCAAGAGGTACAACTATGGAGCATTATGTGTCAATACTTAGTTCCCTTTCAGTTACTACATATAGTCTATAGACTTGAGGAGTTCTTCATTTGGTACTGACCTATCTACCTAGTGATTCCTTCTCCTTAGTCATTGACACCATTATATCTAACCATCTAACTTGAAAAGTAATTTATAAGTATAATTAATAGATTTTAATGTCTGTTTGACTAATATATCTCAAGTGCGGATAATATTAATTGGAATTACATATTTGTGATGGTAACTACAGTCATGGTGTGCACATTGAAGATGTTTTCTAGCAAGATCCTACATAGATTAATCAAGGATATCCAAATTATCCATGGTGCCTTTTTTAGTAGCATATTAAGTACGTTCACTCACAATACCCTATGTGAAGTAGAAACTATGATAATAGAGACATCCACCCAATCCACCTCTTCTTCTACTCCTACTATTTCTTCTACTCATAACTTTTTCTTGCTTCTACTCCTACTCATACTTCTTATACTTATACAACATACTTTGTTACCCCTTTCACTCTAAATTTCTAGACTCATTTTCATCCATTTGTATGATGGAGGTAGTAAGTACAACACTTTTAAGTTGTGTCTTATTCTTCTATCTCATGCTCCCACACTACATATATAAACATAGCATAACTTTGGAGGTAAAACTTCCTTAGTAGTAACACACTTGTTGCCCTAGTCTTAGCCTAAAAGTAGGTAATGCATCCCAATGTAGGACACATCTGGCTCCATGGTGGGTAATACATTGTGTTTGGGGACTCATTAATTGCATAGTATCAAACACATCAATAGAGGGGATAGACTGTCCCATAAATTTTGTTTCCAAAGTTGTACTTTATTTACAAAATATGAATTGACTATCACTATTTTCTACAATTTGTATGACACTTTTATGTATGTTTTGATATCCTTTCTAGGATCATATATTTCTATATAAGTCTAGAAACAATGATTTTGGATCCCATAATTGGTGCACTACTATTACTTGAAAGAGTTACCTTCAATCCTCTATGTAAGTCTATCTTAATAAATGACTATGAGTACATGATTGAATACGAGGCAGCCCCAAAAAGATGGACTGCCTGCGGAAGAATTGGGCACAATCCTAAATTCTGCCAGTACACGCGGGACGGGCAGACTGGGAGAGAAGAATACAAAGGAGATACCAACAGGGCGGGCACCAACTACAACTATGCAGACTCATGGCATCATCAGTGTGTAAGGGGAGTATGACATAGAAGGTCTAACAAACAGATTAGGAATACAGATAAACCTCCGGACTACACGTCCAACGTTAATAGATTCGTGAGTTTGCTGGACGAGGAGGACCAAGGGGAAATGGCGAATGTGGCAGAGGCAGAGACTGATTTGACTGAAGGTCGCCATGACGGCCATGAGAGGCGAGCGGGTGCTGAAGGCACGTGGCAGGCCAAAATATGGAAGCCCAAACGGAAGGAGAACAAGGAAAGAAAGGGTGGAAATGATGCCATGTGCACTAAGAACGCGTCCAACAATAAAGGGGCAGAAGGAGGAAATGCAATGAACAATGGGGGAAATCATGTGGTTGTGCATCCGGGGGTAGACGAGGTGATATTCGAGATGGACCTTGAAAACTTAAACAAAGGCAGTGAGGCGAGAAGCGGTAATGACGAACAAGTGGTCGATACAGCTGAACTAAAGGAGGGTCAATTGGGATGGAGAGGGCAGATGGAGGAGGGGAAAGGAGATGGGGAGTAGGAAACGATCTCAGTGGAAGCAGAGAGCACGGCTGGAGAAGCATATAGCAGTGAGAAACGTACTCGAACAAAGAGATCTAAGAGGGGCTCAACAGCTGAGTCGATTCAAAATGGGAGGAAGCTCAAAGGCACAGGCACCAAAATGAAGAAGCCTAGATCGACACAGTCATATGAGCATGGAAGGAAGAGTCCAAGACTCGCTGCCTTGATCAAAGAGACAGTGGCAGCCATAGCTGGAGGAGTAGACTCTGTAGTTGCAAACAAAGGCCAGGAAGGCCACACAAACTAAATCCTATCAATGATGATGATGATAGACTTCTTGTGTTGGAACCTCATTCTTGTAAGGGTAGTTGTACTACCTTATTTAATTATGCAAATTTGATTAGTGGGTGTAATGCTCAGTTGGATTTGAAGGTTGTTGCTATGTAAAAAAAAAGTGTTACCTTCAATGGCGCATAGGGCCTCCTTGTGCATCTATCACAATACAAGTTCGAGTCATCACATGCCTCATGTTTCATATGTATTCTTTTCATTACAATTGAATATCATAATTGTAATACAATTCTCCTTTATTTTTACTTTTTCTTAGATTTTTCATCAGCTAAATTGGTCTATTACATATCATAGGGCACACATACTGATCTATGATGTCACTGGAAGCATCATATACTCTCTTGCTATGTCATAGAAAGAGGATAATGATGATTATAAGAAGTACCTAATAATATATTCATCATGAAAGTTGCTAGTAACATGAATATATATCGCTCGTAAGGGCTTGAGTTAGGTTTATCGAGTTGAAGTACACACAATCATAGTTTTACTTCATTTTTTCCAATTGGATTATGGTATCATAAGGAGGAATCCAAGTATGTGAAGTTGTTGTTGAATGTATAAGCTTGTGTTTTGGATTTATAACATATAATTTCTTTTTGCAACTTCTATTGATCCCACATACATGCATTTTTTTTCTAGGTTATATGTACTCCATATTTAGCCAGACTACCATATGGAGCACTTGTGACATACTACCCCATTGTAGTCTCTAGATTTATTTCCCCTTTTCTTGTTGTGGAATACCCGCATATATTGTTTTCATATAGATGATGGTGTTTGAACTAGTGGATAATGGTCCTAGATAAGATGAAAAATACTTTCTATAAGAAGGCTTAAATCATATATATTTTATTTATTCCCTCATTAAAAAATAATAAACAATGATGGTATAAAAAGAAACCAAGTTTTGTTTCCTATTTAGTGCCTTCAATCTCAACATTGGTATTTCAAACTAATTCTTACCAAGGCAGTGATGCATGCTTTACCTTCATCATCAACAATCCAATCCATCTACAAATATTCATGAGTGATTATCACATAACATAGTAGCATAGGTCTTTCAAAATTTAATGTGGCTATCCTACAATATCCTAGCACCATAACCACGATATAAAAACACTTCTTCATGCAGTACGATGAGCTATTACTAGTGCATGGGAAAATTCTGCACCAATGTTCTTTCTCCCTTCAAATTGGCCCATGAGTTTATCTTATCTAGATACTTCCCTTTCTCTAAATTTTGTTGGAGCAAGCAAGTAGAATGTATGATTGGTTAATCCACATCATGCCTCAACAATGAATCGGTTTAGGGTGATAGTGATTGAAGGAGTAGTTGGGGCTGGTTGTTTTGACCATTTTCATGTTTAGTATTGGGTTACTAATATCATTTTATTAATGAATTGATAATTAGTCTTCATATTTAATATATTTTGACCTAGGTGGCTCATCCAACATAATATTCAGATATAAAAATTTTAGTTTCTAAGGATTTTTCTTAGATATGAACTACAAACATGCATTCCTTACAAATAGGTTTCCTTTTGTAAACATTATAGGATGGAGATGTATTTACAAAAAACATGAATGGTATTCACATGACAATTAATGATGCATGGTTTACTTGGATCTAGTAGACTTATGGTATTAATATGGAATACATAAATCATATTTATATTCTTCTCTTTTTTGTGTCAAATAACTAATTTTATATTCATGATAAATCATGTAGCATCATTTCTAATAATCATTGAAAAACTCTCATTTTTATGGCAGTTGAAAGACTCTCTTATTCTATTACCATATTGAAATTATATATTCTAACTAATGAAGTAAATTGCTATCAATACTTATTGATTTCTACATAGAATGAATTAGATTGATATTTTTTACTAAAATTGACACGGAACCGTTTGTTACCTAAATCCTAACTCCAAATGACTATAAATTCAATGGAAACAAGACCTAGGAATCCATCCCTAGCATGGTATTATCAAAGTGCAAATGCGGAAGTGGAAAGTTTAGCATACATGAAAATATAACAAAAGAAGCACCAATCATAATCTAAACATTCAAAAAATATTATTAAGCAACATCATTTATTACAAGCTTTCAATTACATGTTCAAGAGTACTATTTTACCAGTCTACTCATGGATACTAGGGATATCTAAACCTATAAAATATGTAAAATAAGACAGGTCAAGAACACAAGGTGCTGAGTACAGGGCTAAAAGATGTATAAGTTGAAAAGATTTACAGAAGTAACGAACAAGAAGTAAACAAGTTAAGTACATAGAAAAATGAGAGGTCATGTTTTATGCCATTTCACTGCAATTATACCATCATTTCGTTCATTCATCAATATCATGTATTTGTAAGGCCTTTTATGGACAACTTCTCATTGGAAGAGTCTATGAGGGTGCTTAAGATTAGGTAGATCATTTATCAATGATCTTCCCTATCTTGATAACTCAAGTAGGACACCCATCCTCATGTCCTTACCCCAAAACTTGAAGCAGATGTAGGAGATTTGTATAATGGAGTTTCTATATTATGTTAGCAAGTTATAAAATATGGTACAAGACAAACATTGAGTACAATACTAGAGTACTAAATGGAAATATTTGAGCAAGTAAACAAGCATACATATGTATCACATTTTAAGCAAGAAAGCCATAGTCATATAATTATTAAAGACCATACCTGATTCAGAGATTCTTAACTTACTTATCCTTGACTATCTAGCCCAAAGCAACACCTGGTAAAGCATAAGATTGGGAACATGTATTTGATTCTTATCATTGACCATAACTAGATTCATTTTAGGGTTTTGGCCAAACTAGGATCCAAGTTTCTTTTTAGTTATTACTAAACTTCTAAGTCTAGTATAGGGTAGGTGTTGCCGCTCTCTCTCTAGGGTTTTCTCTCCGCTTTCTCTCTAGGTTCTACCACGGCCACCGCCGCTGGGGGGAGGGGTGTTCTTCCCCGGAGCCTCCCTCCCCCTGGCCTTCAACCATGGTTGGTAGATCCTAAAGGTGGTCTTCTCTGGAGATCATGAAGCTGGCGTATCAGTGAATCCTTTGAGGTTCCCTCGTGCCCTATCCCGAAGCAGTTGGGTGTGCCGCAAGCATCCAAACCCAGACTGATGGAGTGGCGTTTCGACCCTGTCGAATCTTTCCATTCAAGCGAGATGGAGAGATAGGAACTGGTCCCGATCGTTTTTTTGGATCTTGTGCTGCTGCTCCGAGCTGGTGATCCTAGGTGGTCTCTGTGCCAGCTTCCTCTCTACAATCTGCTCATTCCAGTAGTTGAGGAGTTTCCCTTCTTTGGATTCGACTGATATTCGATCATGTTTTGATGGTGGTAGGATTTTCTCGTCAAGTGGCCTTGTCTATTGTGCGAGGACGATCGTCCGGAGACACCCCATCTCCAACTCTGGTTTCACAGAGCTGTGGGGTGCTTCAGCCCCTTTCTAGGCTGCCTCCACGGAGCCATGGTAAGCTCTCGCGGGCCTATGCTCCAGGTCATCTGGGTGTTGATAAGCCACAAGTTCGTTGGTCTCTGCTCTGACCTATTTGGCGGAGTGGCCTCTCCATCATGGACACTGGCCTGGTGCTTGGAGGTTCTCTCTGGCACCGACCTTTGGCTGCTTGAAGACGGCGTGGCTGAGAGCATCAGGTGCTCGAGGTTTTTGCTCCTATGGGGCAATAGGATCTTCGAGGATCTGGCGATTGGTTGGCGTGTGTGTTCTTTACAGATGAGTGGTTGAAACCTTCTAGGTGTTCGACAAAGTGCTTCTGTGTAAGCAGGAGCATCGCGTGGGGATGGGTTCAAGGGGGGGGGGGCAGATTCTTCTTCTCTCCTTTGGATCTCTCCTGTTGCTGCGTGTAGCCGAGCTCGCAGGATCCATAACCTGTTGATCTTCGACTGTTGAAGAGGGGTTGGATAACTACTTGGACTTCACACCTTTTGGAAATGAGTCAAATTTTAGTGGAGGAAAGGTAGCTGTCTGGTTCAAGGACGACGTTCAATGGTCAGTTCATAGAAGGATCCTGCTGTATTCTCTCCTACATGTTTGATCTTCCTCTACAACTTTTACCCAGGAGGATTGGGATGAAGGAAGGTGCTCTGTTTTGCCCTTAGTCATTATTTGTGGATGTTCATTGATGCAATGAAGGGGGTCTAAATTTGTGTTCCTTCGGAAGTCTTCTTGCTCTTGTTCAAAGCTTGGAGTGGTTTTGAATCAGTTATGCTCTACTGTGGACTTTTTAGGTGTTTATTTGCTGGGATTGTTCTCAATTCTAGATAGGGTTTTCTCAACCATGGGCATGTGCAGGGGGATTATGTCTTTTGCTCTAGGTTCTCCTCGAGGCTAGTTGCTGGAGTCTGCATTCTCTTCTTTGTGGGTGTATTCAATGTCATTGAGGACATGATTTCTCTAAAGTCATGTCTCATGGGGTTTGTGGTGGATTGGGTGTAGTGTTTTCCTATTCTGTGTCCTTGGTTGACGTTTATGTCTTGTAACCTTGACAACCATTTTTTGGGTGTATCAAGGCTTAGTTTTCCTTTAGGGGTGCAAATGTACCTAAAGTTTTTTTGGTTATAGTAACACGCTTTTTGGACCGACCAAAAAAATGTTTCTTTTTAGTTCACTAGATGATCTTTTACATATTTATAGGTCATCATGAAGGTGGGGTTCAAGTCTCATGTTTCTGAGGTTCTATCTATTTTATATGATTATTTCAAGATTCATGTTACTGATGTACAATCTAGGTCCAAATGACTCACAATAGAGAAACTATGTAATGATTCATCAAGTCAAGGAACATAAACAAACAAGGTGGTTTAGATAAGCAAGGTAAAGACAATATTAGCATATCTCAAAGATGGGTGGACGGTCACCTAAGTCTAACCTCATAAGGTTCATCATTATATTCAACATTCCAACATACATAGCTTATATAGTTAAGATTAAACATGTGACTTATGCGAACCATCCACATAAAAAAGGGGGTAAAAAATAATATATGTATCCTTGAATTAAGAGGGGAAAACATGAGATCGAGATCCATATCGCATTGGGGCACAAGGAAGGCTATCAAGCAACTTTAGAACACATTAGGTCATTATGGATGTATCAAGTGTAACAAGTACAACCATTGTACAAAAGGGATATGCCTTATGCACTTATTCCACATAACATCATAAGATTAGTGATTTTAAATATCTAAGGTAATTGGGTGCATAATATAGGTCAATCAATCCATCGATTCAAGGTGTAGTTAATCATTCACATAATATGGGCACATTCAAATCATTAGGTTTCATATGACTTCGTCACATCAAAAGAGGACAATGGTGGATGTGGTGTCCACATGGTAGCATAAAGCTACTAATTTCCAAGTTAGGATGAGACTAGAGTTCATATTACATGCAAAATTAGCAACTTAGAGAAAATTACATCACTAATGTCCCAAACTAGGTACATATGTCCAATAAGAGTTATTTAGGATCATTAGGGGTGATTATGACCCTCATGTAGTTCCAAGATGCACAAAGATACTATTATTATGATTATACTGATATGGGTACATCAAAGTTTCAATATTCATCATAACATTGCATTAAATGTGGTTAATGTAGTCAAAGATTACATTTTTATAAAATCAGGGACATTGGAAGTAGATTAAGGGTCTGCAAACATGTTCATGGTGTAGGTCTCATCGACCTGATTGATTTGATTTATAGGTTGATGATATTTTGCCAAGGGGTTTTGGAGATATCAACTTTTGAAGTTTCCAAAAGAGAACTATAAGAAAACTCTAATAACATACCCTTGATTATATGTCCTGTGACATGCACCCTTGGATCAAGGATCAACGGCCCAGGTGGGGCACACTATCAGGGTATCTCATCATGAAGCCCCTCTTGGCTGGGCCTACTTGCACCCGCTATTGACCACTGTACATCACTCCACTAGCGATTGGCTCTGGCTACTGACCATGTGGAGATGCCTGCAACTGCTAATCATAGGTTGACAAATCCTGCTAACCGTCGTGCATTCATCCGCGGTCCCGTTTCACGCAATCCCAATTCCGCTAGAAAGAATAGAGGATGAAGAGGGGAAGTTGCTACATTTGCTTGCTGGCAATCAGAGCAGCTAAAACCAACCAAGGTGTGGCCAGTCCAGGAGTTGGATGTCCAAGGTGCGCTTCTGTTTCTGTGAAGCTCCTCCGTGCGCTTCCCTTTGAGGTGGCATTGGCGTGAGGAAAGGTAGTGGGTCTGTTGGCACCGTCAAAAAAAAGAGAAGAGTGGGGGTACTCATGCTGACCTGATGGGAGCAAAGGAGCTCCGGGTTCCCATGGTGGTAGTGTCGTATCCACGTCTGGGCTACTTGCTAAAGTTGTGGATAGAGGAGTCAGGAGCCAAGAGGTAAGAGGTGAATCCCTCACACGGTAGGCTATTGTTGTGCCAACTATAGGAAAGGGGAAGGGAGTGGTGACTGAGAATCTGAGGGAGGAAAAAAAGGAAGAATTGAAGCAAGAACCCTTAAACGTGGCAACTCCTAGGGTTTATGGGGAGTTCCATTGCATCTAAGGGTCCTAGTTTCCCTCTTCCTAATTTAGGTGTAGTTGCTAGAGGAACAAGAAAGCTCCATTGCTCTTTACTCAAATAGGAAATAAAGGAGGTGACAGATCTGGCGTGTGTCTCTACTGGGCCTTTCCCATCAATGGGCCTTAGGGTGGTTGTCCCAGATCCCCCCCAAATGGGATAAAAAGAGCTAGAAATAAGACAAATCAACACCTCTTCGTACATTCATAACTTTTGATTCCAAAGTCCGATCAAGATGATTTTTATGCTATTGAATTCAAAATTGAATCCTGTACAACATAATATACATTCGAGAGCAATGATATGACATCAAAAAGGCTCAATATTAGTTGCAAGACGGTACTTCATTAAAGTATGACATTGTGTTCAACATTTCTAATTAATGTCACACCTTACAAAATTGAACCTTGATGTGCTCTAATTGGGGCGTCACAACACTTGTGTAGCGATTGAAGTTACATTGAGTGACATGTTTATCTTGAAGAGAAAGAATGAGTATATTAGATGAAGTAGAAATCCAGGTTGTCACGAAAATCATCAAGATTTTTTATCATAACATCTATCTAAGCCCAAAAGAAATGTATTTCCACCATAGTTTGATAAATAATTGATAATTGTATCTATAGTCAATATTGTAAACAATTTAGACAGTGAGAATCTATTGCTCATGAAATAGTGCATTTACAAAAAACTAATTTTTTCTTTAGTAATTTTATTTTATTAAACAATTATTAATATTGCACTATAATATCTAGATCCAAACACTATAATTTCTTATAATGTTTGGTGTCATTTTTTGCTTATATTTAGTAAAAGATATCTTATAATTTCTTATATTGTGTCAGCATGCTTGGTAAAGTGGAATTTTTTTGGTGTTTTAAAAATTCCAATATGCAAATTGTAGCTGTAAACAAAATGTATAAATTTTTATATATGAATTTTTATATGTAATATGATCAATTTTGGTTTAGAATATCAAACAATCACATAGTTTAAAAAATATTTAAAAAAATGTAATATGTTTTTTTAATATTTTCTTAACCTTTTAGCATTTATATATAGTTATTATAAATAACTGAGTTTATGTTTCTTCATACAAGCATTCCTATTTAAATTCTCAATCAGGATGTAGGAACTCAAAATTCATGCATTGTTCTTAACTCTCTCTCCTCTAACCTGTCCAATTTTTTTCATTGTGTGATCTTACTTCCCTCCCTTCTTAATTAATCATGTATCAACAAAATTGCATTTTCCGAAAGCTTCACCCCAACATACTAAACCTAACATGCAATTTTTCACCCTTCCCATGTGAAGATGTCCATTCTCAAAATTTGTTTATCTGCAACAGAAGTGTGCTAGTATATTAAATAATCATGGTTGGTGAATTTTGTTGGTCTTGAAGAATGAATAGGAGTTTTAAATATAAGGACAAGTATTTCTTAGTTTACCACCCCTCTCAAAAATCCACCCACTGTCATAGTTTGTAGTAGAGGGGAGAAATAGATCTTTATCTCTTAATTTTATATATTAGATAAATAATATAGCATGTTTGCATATTTGATTGCAAATTGGACTATGTGAAACAAAAATTTTCCAAGATTTAATTATTATCTGTTACATTATACAAAGTGATTTTTCTCATTTTTTATGATACATATCATCTTCATACATATATTTAACCATCATCTTTATAGTTTTAACTTGATTGAAATTAACCATATGCAACATGCATGTGCAGCATACATATAACATTGCATTTCAATGTCATGATACAAATATGAGCATATGATAATTAAATAAGGAAAGGCAAACATTTTTCCTTATTTGAGATGTAAAGTTATTTAATGATGAGCATTCTATTTGTTATGCAAAAACTATATACACAAGCTCTATAAATTGTACAATTTTTATATGCTAAATTTCTGAAATATATGAACACATTGGTCTTTTTTTGTTACTCGATAGAAAGGGTGCATGGAACTCTATTCTCACAATATATTTATATCAAAAATAAAATTATAATGGCATGAATTATGTATCTTGGGAGCTCATCATTTGATAAGGAAAATATTTTATCAAATAAAATGGATTTGTAGTATGTATTCACTTTGACCAGTTATTCCATTAAGAGATTTCTTTTGTTCTATTGTCGTAATTGAAGGTCATAATCAGGAGTGGATCCAAGGGGGAGCAAGCAAGGGCCACGACCCCCTCCCAAAAAAATAATTAAATGTATGTATTATGTGTACATATATACTTTTTTGGGACACTATATTATATTCACAAATCATAATACATGTATAAGGCTATTCTAGCTCAATGACTACAATGCATGCTCTAGGTTTGGAGGTTTCAATTTTGAGACATGTCATGCACCTCTTTCTAAAGCAGTTGCATTTTCCCAGTTAAGTAAATTGCATGATATACTTATATAATAAAAAATGACTACAAGTATTCATAATACTAGCTTAGTGGGTTGAATATGTGTTATACTATTGAAGGTCTCTGAGCTCAAGACTTGTTGTACACTTTTCTCGAGTTTACCTATTTTTACAGTTAGTTGGATTAACCTACATATAATAAGTACACATAAAAATTATGTATCTTTATGGTTTGAATGTGTGTATTATTTTTTAAAGTCTTGATCTTGAGGCTTACTTTTTGTTTTTACTGAGCATAACCATATTTTATTTAGTTGCTCATACATACGTACATGCCTCGACTGTTGAGATTGCAGAAGATGGTGCAAAGCACCACTCGCCTGAAGAGAACGTTGAGCAGTACACACCCAAGGGGAAAGGAACAAGCATCATCAAAGGAAATGAAGACAAAGAGAAGAAGGCTGAGGCCGTGGTGGAGGAAACAAATAGAAGAGACAAGGGTGATTTTGCGTCAAACTCACAAAAGAAAGGGGTAAAGAAGGCATGCATTCCCAAGAACCAAGGTTTTCGTTCTATTCATGACACAACAAATAGTTTTGAGGCACTTTCTGAATCAGATATTGAGGAGGGAAATGCAACTAAAAAACAGGAGCAGAAAGGGAAAGGCAAGAATGCTGGAAAGGAGCCTCCCAGGCATACCGGGTCCAATAAAAATCTTTGATATGTCCATGCTCCTATGAAATATCAAGGGAGGGTGCGACAGGAACAAGAATAAGGAAATTAGAGAATGGATTGCTGCTAGTGTTCATTCTCTAGTTGCTTTGGTGGAAAGGTACATAATAAAAATAGTATTAAATAACTATTTCCGCAAGGTTGGGAGCATGTATCCAACATTGATTATGGTGAGGTTGCTAGGGTATGTGTGGCGTGGAAGCCCAATGCATGGCAGATTTCAGTGGTACAGATGTCAGATCAGCAGGTTATAGTGAAATGTGTCAATCATGGAGGCTTGCATATGTGGTTGACAGTTGTCTATGGCCACAATGATGGCAAAGTGAGAATGGACCTATGGGACTATATGGTTTCTGTCTCTAAACAGGCTACGCTTCCCTGGATGGTAATTGGTGATTTTAACATGGTGCGTCTATAGGCTGAGAAAAAAGGAAAAAGACTTGCTATTAATGCTGAGGTGGATGCTTTCAACCGTGCTATTGACATATAATCTTTGTTTGAACTACCATTGATAGGGATATCTTTACCTGGAACAATGAAAGGGGACCCGGTGACAGGATATCACGCAAGCTGGATAGAGCTCTGGTGAATGATGAATGGTTGAATTTTTTCCAAATATATACGTAAAGGCAGAAGGTTCTGATATAAGTGACCATGCTCCTATTGCTGTCCAGATCACAAAGAAAAAGCTGAAGAGGAGGCCTTTTAGATTTCTTAACTACTGAGTTGATTGGAAGGGATTTGATGAAGTCATTAAGCAAAGCTGGAGTACTCATGTAATGGGCAATCCTATGTATGTTTTTGTAAAAAAGTAGCAGAACACCAAGATGGAGAAGAGGTGAACATTCCAAAGCTACTGAAAGACACCAAACAGGATTGCATGGATATTAGAGAAAGATTGTTGGCAGATCCATTAAATCCATCATCATTGAGAAAGACAGGAAATTAAAAATGATCCTTGAGGATCTAAAGAAGGCAGAGGAGAAGTTCTACTGGAAAAGAAGCAAGGAAAAATGGATGGAGGATGGTGACAGAAACACAAACTTATACCATTCTGCAGTTAGAAGAAGGGAGGCATGTAATATTATTTCTAAACTTATTAATGTTGAAGGTATGGTAGTCAAAAAATAGGAGGATCTTGAAGAACAAGCTATCAGGTTCTACACGTCTCTGTACAACAAATTTTTTTTCTGATAATATTGATGAGCAGGAGGAAGTTGAATGGAAGTTCAGACTCACTAGCATGCAATAATTTTCTCACTAGAAGGACCAACAAAAAAGAGGTGAAGGAGGCTATGTGGAGCATTGGCAACAACAAGTCACTTGAGTCTGATGGGTTCAATGCTTTCTTTTTTAAGAAGACTTGGGACACTATTAAATATGACTTGCTAGCTTATGTGGACTGGTTTATGCAAGGTGGGAACATGATGAGACAGTCAATCACTCTTTTCTTATACTTTTTCCGAAGAAGAAAGCTACTTCCTCTCTTGCTGATTTCCAACCCATTGCTTGTTGTTCGGTACAATATAAAATTATTACAAAAATCTTGGCTGCCCGGTTGAAGATGGTCCTCCCCTTTCTGATTTTTGGAAACCAAGGAGCCTTTGTTACAAGTAGAAGTATTAGTGATTGTGTACTACTGGCTGGGGAATTTCTTCTAGAGTATAACATCATGAGAGGTAGTAGGAAGGCCTGTCCAAAACTTGACATTTCTAAACCTTATGACATTGTACGGTGGGATAAACTCTGGTGGATCATGCAACAGATGGGATTTAATGAACAATGGATTGGCTGGATGAAACAATGTGTGGGGACCACTATCTACTCCGTTCTGGTGAATGGCACATTTGCAGGTCTCTTTTGAGAGGGTAACAGACTACGCCAGGGAGATCCCCTTTCTCCTCTTCTTCTCATGATTGTCATGGAGTATTTCACAAGGAAGATGCAAAAAGCTGAATAAAGGAAGGATATAAAGCCCTAAACTATCCATGGCACAAAGGTAATGACACATTTGATTTTTGCAGATGACGTCTTGGTGTTCATTGAAGCCAAACAGCAAAATATGGAAAATCTTAAAAGCTTATTGGGGAACTTTGGGAAGCAAACGAGGCTGTGTGTTAATACAAATAAGACACATGTTTTTGTCAAAGAACTGTCATCAGGTGGTTGAGAGACTCAAACAGTCTATGGGAGTGGAAAGGGGTGATTTCCCAACCAAATACCTGGGATTTCCTCTTGCAGGCGGCAACCTTCATGTCAAAGACTTCACAGACTGCATTGATAAAGTAGAGGAGATGATTAATAGATGGCCTACACAAAAGACCTCCATGGCGGGATGCATAACCTTGATTAAAGTTGTTTGAGAGGGTCTTCTTATATTCTGGGTGCAACAAGGTGAAATTCCCATATCTGTTCTAGATAGAATTGAAATGAAGATTGCGAACTTTCTTTGGGGGAGTGAGCATCACCCTATGAAGTATTCTAGGTTGGCCTTTCCTACTGATGAAGGAGGGTTGAACTTGAAGACCCCTAGAGATATTGCTAGATGGGGATCCATGAGAAGGATTATTGCATTCCAAGAAGGTACATCTACATGGGGAAAGTAGATGAGAGACATATATCCTAGAGGGCTGGATTTTACTCCGAAAAATAAGAGAAGGATACTCAAGATCCATCAATGTCATGAGGGAGATATGGCCACACATTAAACACTTGTTTGTTGCCAAAAATTCTGGAGGATGGCATCTCTTTGATAAGAAGATAAGTGTATGGGAGTTGTCCCGGGACAGAGGCGTGAAGGATCTTGTGGGAGATCAAATATGGATGGATATGCATGTGCCAAGATGGAGCATGTGTGTATATAAATTTCTGCACCATATCCTTACCACTTTTGACAGAATGAAGGGATGAAACTATGATATATCTACTATATGCTTGCTATGTGGGGAGGAGGAAGAGAGTCACAACCATCTAGTAGGGGAGTGCAAGTTCACTAAGGAGGTATGGGAGCATTTATGCAAAGATTTCATCCTTCAGATACAACTCATTGCTGATCCGAGAAGGATGCGTGTTAGATGCGGAAAAGATGTGAAGAAAAACCTACTATTTGCTGGTCTATGCTACCATATTTGGGAAGAAAGAAATGCTAGAAGACACCAAGGGAAGTCCACGAATGCCACTAGCATTGCTGTAAAAATTTGTAATTACATTAGGCGTAGACTACATATTAGTTAAATGCGTGAGTTGTAATATGAATTTGGGTGTATGGCATTGGGCCTACATGTAATATTGACCCCCTAATATTTTTTAGGGGGAACATCGGAATATATTTACTCGATTCCAATATATATATCTCAAGGAGTGGCTCAAGTGGCTCACGAAGGGACCCGAGTTTGAATCTCAGCTTCCGCCTTGGTTTACCACCCTCCCGGATGTTCGGCCTCCGTCACATGCATGGGAGAGGGGGGGGAGAATGCCTCTCTTTATCCCATACATATATATCTCTGTGTGTGAAGAAATGAATAAAACTACAGATAATAATGTTGTATCTAAGTAGTTTGAATGTGTGCATCATATTTGGATGTCTTGGGTTCAAGTCTTTGTAAGCATTTTGTTTAGTCTTAATTGTTGTTTACATGTCTCAATTATGTATGTATAATCATATTGTAGTAAAAATTGGTTATGCATATCATTATGTAATGAAAGTATAGATATACTCTAAGAAGTTAAAACAAATTTCACAACTACTCACATGATCATTATTCAAAAATGCACACATGAAATCTGTTGTGCTCTATAATATATTAAGTTGCAACCACACTAGATTTTGTTTACTTTATAGAAAAAGTAAAAATGATTGTTATAGTAAAATATGTTTCATTTAGCTTTAGTTGTAAATTTTGACATATCCTTGAAGTAAGGTTGCCCCCCAAGGTACACATCTTGGCTCTGCCCCTATCCATAATCCACAAAGACTGTAATTATCTTGATTGAACTTTGCTTATTTTGTAATAACCTTGTAAGATGTATTCTTTTGATTTAGGTAAAACATTGATTTTTCATATTTAGTGAATTTTATTTATATCATAAAGCTTATATGCAATTAATCGAGAAAAGTTCGAGATATATGCGAACCAAGCCCAACAAAATACCAGTTGGATGCAATGTGTGGCTTTATATGACTTTCATTTATAGAGAAAGAGTGGCTTCCCATAGAGGCATCATTTGTGAGCATACACCCCATCCTGAACCCTGTCTAAGATGCCACCATTGAGAATCTCACCGCATGTCCAGTTGTAGTTAAGGTTGAGGCTGTGAAGGTTAGGGAGGTCTTCAATCTTCTTTGGGATCTTCCTAAAGATCTATTATAGAGGTTAATGTAGTAAAGATTCTTAGTCGTGACGAATGTGACATGTCCCATGTCAAACTCAAACATGTGAATGGACATGTCAATAGTGCCGAGAGCCATCATGTTCTTGCCAAATAGGAATGTGGTGTCCCTAGACAGCTGGTTCCAGAACAAGATGATAATATGGAAGTTGGTAGCTCTGAGTAATGGAGGTAGTAGTGCAGGGAGCTTGTTGTGAGAGAGAATGAGGATAGTGATGATTGTTGGTATGTATGCCCATAGATCCAATCATATGATGATTGGGATAAGGCATTAGATACATGATTTAATTATTAACAAAGGTAGATTCCAATTTATTTTGTATATTCAGTTATGAGATAATGAATAATATAATAAATGTCTAGAGAATCATATTACTCAATGACGTGTGTATTCAAGTTACTAACTTATCAATGAGATCATATGGATGTTAAGAGTAAACATACATATTCTCAGTATGTCCCTAATTGGTTGTTATTGTGCAAATTAGATAGAAAACAATAACACATAAGATTAGAGTGTGAGTTGGTTGATGACTAAATCTCATTCATCATGGTCTGACAATATCAAACCAAGCACACAGACACATGTTACAAAATAGTGTATCAGACAGGCCCACCGTGAGACTAACACATGCAAGCCATCATCATGGAAGTCATAGTCAGCTCTCATAATAATGGTGGTGGTTGTGGTTCTTAGAGCTAAAATCACTGCACTCATCACATGTCGTTGGGTACACTTTGACATCATCAAACACAATCCTGAAACATGGGTTATTATAATGGTGATGATTGGGTGACTTTGACACATGGGGATTTATTGTGAGTGATAGAGATGGGATTTGTCCCTCCTACAAGAATGTGATATCCTATACCTCTTGATTAGTGAGATTGAGAAAAGTATGACCGTACGCATGTGAGTCAATATGTGACATTGAGCTTACATATATCTCATGCAGTTTGCTCTGGTTCAAGAAATAAAATTGAATAATAATGAGGATAAATGCTCCATGCCTCTATTTCAATCTACATATCAGTGATAAAAGAACTATACAAACATTGTAACACCATACACAAATTGTAGGTTGAAGTTTCTCTCCAACTTTCATTTCACTTGGGTAGCAATGATGTGCGGCTAGACACCGCTCATTGCTTGTAATATTATAAGATAGTTATGGACATTCACTACCAATGTGATATGGGACCTATAGGGTCACACACATAGGAACTCATCTAGAAGAGGAGTTTGATCTTGAATGATAATTGAATTGATTACTAAAGTGTTTAGGTATTTCAATACACACAACAAATCATCTAACTAGACTACCAAATGATCAATTTAAGTGTTGAGACAGTCATTTGGAGTGTCAGGTTGATTGTATTATACATTGATTGGAATTCTTCCTGACATGGACTGTGAGATACCCATTTCACCTATGTGAGATGATTTTCTAGGATGGTGTGAGACACTCATATCATTTACACTAGATGCCCATTCTGGGAGTGCAATTTGATTGCACAAAGGATTGGTTTTGACGTCAAGTTGAGTACTAATTGGAATTGAATTGCCGACATATGTGTAGAACTGTAAGGTGTGAAACAACCATCTTGCGTGCCAGATGACCGTCTTGCTAGGAAAGATGACCATTTTGGTGCACGTAGGTTGTGAAACTTTTGGAATTGTTACAAAAATTTAAGATCTTCCAGTCCTTTCTACTACGTCTTTAGTCCCGCATTGGATGGGGACTGGGAATCATGACCCTAACCCCTACTATATAGAGGGGTACTGGGGGCTTCTCAGAACACTACTACTAAACTGGCAATTGAGAATCAGTTTCTCTAGAAGTTATTGTCCTCTCTGGTTGTGGTAACCACATCATTTCATATATATATATATATATTCATTTGGGTTCTTTATGTGGTGATTAGACAGACATGCACATCAACTAGTTTAAATATTCACATCGCATGCAAAATCAAAGTCTTACCATATCGGTTATCCTAACATATAATTAATTGATGTGGATCTGATACCACTATAGGAAAATATGGCATTGGATAGGTAGGAAATTAAAATTTTACAGACATATTTCCCATTAACCAGCATATCACGTCAATAACTATGCAATGGGTAGGATGGTTTTATGAAGATATACCTGGTCCTGGAGCAAGTCGAATGACAATCCTCGTCAATGTAGATGCACACTCTATCTTGGATGGTGTCTGTGCATCTCCTGGTTGCACTGGGACTCATCTGAATGCTCCTCCACAGACATCAAACTTGGACAACTGCTGTAACGGCTCCTCAGATCTCACCACAGACTGCAAGTTGATGTTACCCTTCTAGCAGCAGAAAAAGGACTCCTACCTCTAGAATAGTCCACATAGACTGATTAGAACTCATGTCATCATGATAGAATGGATAGGAAGGAGTCATCCCTCATGTTGGTGTACTAGTCACCAACATACTCTCCCATAACAATGATCCTTAGTTGTTTCTGTCCCGTGGCTATCCCTCCCTAGTCAGATAGGACTCTCCTAGGACAATTTATATGTGTCGCCATAAAATTGGTTTTGATGGTGGATGTGTACCATGGTTATGGCCAAAACCCCAAATCTTTGTTTGCATTGTCGTGGTTATTTATTCATGTTGGTAATCAGTCTACATACTGAGCCTATCTCTCCTTTCTGAATATAAATTAATGCTCTTCTTCCTATTTCCCCTTGAATGTAACTCGAGGTTTTCTCCCTATACAAGTAATAAGAAATAGGATAGTTTTAATTTATGTTTTGATGTGAGATGATGATCTACACAAAGATGAAATGAGAGGCTCCTAAGACAACTCGAGCAACTGGAGGACCAAGGAGGTTAGATGATAGGAGGACAAATTGACCGACTGTTGGACCAACTGCTAGGCTGGAGGTGTCTAGACGGTGCTTGGACCTGAGAACCAGATGATTGCTTCAGAAGAGTCCAACCGAGCGACCAAGAGGCGATCCGACCGATTTAAGAGTTGAACCGATCAACTTGGATTGGTTCGAGCATAGATCTTCACTAACAACAAGTTGCATATGATGTGGACCATAGGTGGTAGTAATTCCTTATGGCTCAAAGGAATTACATTCATTTCACCATAACCATCACTTGTGTGTTTTATTTATTGCATGTTCTCATTTATGGTTATAACATGTATATTATACGTACTATATATGTGGTGATTGGATAAAGTATATGTATTTATACAAAATCCCTCAAATACAATATCAAGTCTTAGATGCTTTCCAAAAGCGGCACACATGAAAAGCTTGATCAACCAAGCATGAGCTCCCCAAGGGAGGTGCACCATCTATCTCGTAGAAGTGTGATGGTGATAATGTAGGCCCTCCAAGAGGGGTGCATCATTATCATGTCGGGTTTTGGGTCAGGCTTGATTGGTGATTCTTAGAGAATCTGGGCCCAGAGGCATGCAGATGATCATGGCAAAGAGTTGTGCATATTATCTATCCAAGAGTTTCATGTGATGCAATTGACACGATGGCCTACCTAAATAGTCAACTTGTGAGTGATAAAAAAAAGATGACTCATTACTTGAAGAAATATGGATCTTGGACCACTATAATATTGTACACTACAATATTCTAAATTGATATTGATGGCTATAATTTTGAATAAAATAGTGGGAGTGATAGTTAATTAAAGACCTAAAGAATATCGTCAAATTTACCAAATCAAACCAAATAAAAAATGTTTTGAAAATTTGTAATATTTCTTTGTAGAATCAAATGTCAAACACAAAACACGTTCAAATTATGATCAGTCTCAAGAAGGACAAAAGGGGATAAAGTTCCAAAATTGGTTAAGGACTTTGAGAAATGTTCTCATGAATGAGTGAAAGCTTTGTGTCCTTGATAGACCAATGCTAGAGGAACCTACTACAAATATGCCTAAGGCTAAATGGATGCTTAATGGAAGCATGCCAATGATGCCATAGACATTTAAATACCTAATGCTCTGTTGTTTGAACTATGAGCTGTATGAACAACATGAATACATGGACATTCTCGAGATGGTAACACATCTTAAGAATCATGTAAGAAGATATAATGTCTCCAAAGTGCTAATTGAGTAAAAAATGACAAAGGGAGGTCCAGTAGAACCTTGTGTGCTCAATGTGATTGGATGTGCGGAAAGACTGGGATTTCTCTTAGGTCAAGAGTTGACCATGAATATGATTATGCAAGCATTATATGAATCCTATATTCAGTTTATCAAATGCTTGGCATGTTGATGTCAAAGAAAGAAAGAAGAAGCACAAATATGTGATGATGATCAGTGGAAGTGAGTCCTAGGGAAAAAGCAAGGCTAAGAAGTGTTCTGAGGCTATGCTGAAGCCCAATTCTTCTACACTCATTATATGGAGAAGGGTAAGTGTAAATGGAATATGTCCTTTTCACTTAAAGGATAAAGAAAACAAAGTGCCACCATTGTCACCTGCCTAGACATTGGAAAGGAACTATCCTCTTTATAGAGGATCTCAGGAAGAAGATAAAGATAGAGATCTCTACTTTAGGACCTGAGAAGAAGTAAGTTAGAATTGTGCGGAGCAAGGGTTGCTGACTTTATAGTTGGAAATTGTCATTCATGGACACATAATAGAATTAGGGAATTGCTATTATGTACTTGCCATTGATGAAAACATTATATGTTTTATATGACAGGAACATTATGTTTCATTTTAAAAGATATGATCTCTTATGGCAATTCCTTATGTCTCACAAACTATACTTGACAGTTGTACAGACAAATGTATATGACACACATACTAAATGACTTGATAACTCAAACAAACTGAATACCTATAGCATTGCCATCTACATCGTATAAACAAGAAATGCATTTTTGGAATCCATATGATGGTTATCTAGACTCTTTTGGTTATTGAACCAATAAGGACATGCATGCCTTATTTATTTGCAATATGATAAGAGTATCTTCACTAGATGTAGTGGGAGATCGACTATTCCATTAGGACTAGTACATACTAATGTACATAGACCTTTTTGGATGAATGCTAAAGGTAGTTACAAGTACCTCATTATATTTACTGATATGATCAACTGATATTGAAATTTGTATTTAATGAAATACAAGTTTGAATCTCTTAAAGTGTTCAAGGAGATCATAAATGAAGTAAGTAACTAAATTGGTAAAAGTATTAAGATACATCGATATGATCGATGTTGAAATGCATAAACCAAGAGTTTGAGGAATTTCTAGGAGATCATGATAGTGTATCATAATGAACTCCACCTGAAACATGTAGATATGTCAAATAGAAGGAATCACACTGTATTAAGTCATGGTGTGATTATCAATTAAAACCTAGTTGGTCTTACAATTTCTTTTGGGCACATGCTTAAACACTAAACAATGCACCGTCTAAAATGGTTCAAAAGACACCATATGATATATGACATGGGAGGAGTCTTGATGAGTCTTTTGTAGTGATTAGGATTGAAAGCTTGTTTAAGAAAATAGTTTCTTAAAAATCTTTATCCACAAATCACATGAATGTTATCTTGTTGAATACTACTTATATTCCAACCTAACAACAAAGTGTTTGTTGCTAGGATGGCTGAATTCCTAACTGGAAATTAGTTCCAAAGGAATTAGTAGGAGTAAAATTAGAATTTGAAATGTTCAAGACAAATGACACTAGTACATAAATGGGTTATAACGTCACTACCTGTAGGGTCGGCTTTTGCAAATAACCGACCTTATATGTCTAAAAAAACGCGGGCACCACTTAAGACCTCTTGGGTCGGTTTTCTTAAAAAAACTGACCTTGTAGTGTAACTCTATAGGGTCGGTTTTCCAAATAACCGACCTTATATGTCTATAAAAAATGCGGGCACCACTTAAGACCTCTTGGGTCGGTTTTCTTAAAAAAACCGACCTTGTAGTGTAATTCTATAGGTTCAGTTTTCCAAATAACCGACCTTATATGTCTATAAAAAATGTGGGCACCACTTAAGACCTCTTGGGTCACTTTTCTTAAAATAACCGACCTTGTAGTGTATCTCTATAGGGTCAGTTTTCCAAACAACCGACCATATATGTCTATAAAAAATGCGGGCACTACTTAAGACCTCTTAGGTATCCGCGTGGCAAAAATTTTCTTGATTTGGCTTCGCGCATTGATCTATAGGGTTGGTTTTTCCAAATAACCGACCTTATATGTCTACAAAAAATGCGGGTTGGACATCTTGAATCCAGTTTGCCTTCACACATGTATAAGCACCTCTAGGGTTGGTTTTTTACAAATAACCGACCCTAAAGGGCTCCTTGGTCGACAAATTCGTCGACTAATATTAATTTTGGATCCAGTTAAGTTCAGACATGTATAAGCACCTCTAGCGTCGGTTTTTTTTACTTTTAACCGACCCTAGAGATCTTCTCGGTCGACGAATTTGTCGACTGATAACCTCTCGGTCGACAAATTCGTCGACCGAGAAGGAGCCATATTTCACGTGTATAAGCACCTCTAAGGTCAGTTTTTCCTTATAACCAACCTTAGAGAGCTCCCTCGATCGACAAATTTATCGACCGATAACCTCTCGGTCGACAAATTCGTCGACCGAGAAGGAGCCAGATTTCACGTGTATAAGCACCTCTAAGGTCAGTTTTTCCTTATAACCGACCTTAGTGCTCCCTCGGTCGAAAAATTTGTCGACCGATAACCTCTCGGTCGACAAATTAGTCGACCGAAAAAGAGCCAGATTTCACGTGTATAAGCACCTCTAAGGTCGGTTTTTCCTTATAACCGACCTTAGAGCTTCCTCGATCGATGAATTTTTCGACCGATAACCTCTCGGTCGACAAATTATTCGACCGAAAAGGAGCCAGATTTCACCTCTAAGGTCAGTTTTTTCTTATAACCGACCCTAAAGGGCTCCTCGGACGGCAATATTGTCGACTGACATGAATTTTGGATCTAGTTTAGTACTTTTCAAAACTTTATAAAGCATTGGGATCTCAATCCCTTGTCTCATTGTTGGGAATTCACATCCCTTAATACCACCATCATCACATTGTGGGTTATTTGTTAATCCACAAGCTCATCAAGGTGTATGAATCCAAAGAGGGTGACATCAAGATTGGAGGGATGACTTTTCAAAAATTTATAAAGCATTGGGATCTCAATCCCTTGTCTCATTGATGGTGAGTTTCCCTCACACTTTTCAACACAGACAACATCAAACATGTTTTGGACCTAAAATCGCAAGTGAAGACAAGCACAATGCATCTTGTATTGAGCATTCCACCTTCATGACCCCATCTTGTAGTTAGTTTTTTTTTTGGATCTGTATGGGCCGAAGCCCACCCCCTCTCCAAACAGGTGCCAGAGCCCGGATGACCCAAGAGGTTGGTAAATACAGTTGACCCGAGTGGGGAATCGAACCAGCGACCCTTCATGAGGGGCGCGCTGGCTTGACCGCCCGGGCTACGCTGGTCGGGTATCTTGTAGTACACTTATTGCCTCATTAGTATTGACTTATATCAGAAGAAAACAAACATCAAGGGGGTAAAAAGGTCTAAGTGAACAATTCTTTAATAGACTATGTTGAATGATTATAGGGTAAATGTGGGTTATTTGTTAATCCACAATCTCATCAAGGTGTATGCATCCAAAAAGGGGGACATAAAGATTGGAGGGATGACTTTTCAAAACTTTATAAAGCATTGTGATGACCAAGGTATTCAGGATACTTGTTATACAAGCATCTCACATAACTCACTAGTCATATTCAACTTCTTGTTGTCACCTCAAGTAATACAAAAATAACATCACTATTCCCTAATTAGGGTTAGAGTTTCCAATCTTTATCAATTAGGGTTTCACATAACATCATCCTATATTAAGGTTTAACATAACATTATCCCATATTAGGGTTTTACACCACATCACCCTATATTAGGGTTTCACCTCTAATATATGGGAAGCATGTATAAGCACCTCTAACATCAGTTTTGTACTTTTAACTGACCCTAGAGCTCCCATTGGTCGACTAATTTGTCGACCGATAACCTCTCGATCGACAAATTTGTCGACCGAAAATGTGTTTGAGTACTTTTAAATAACCAAACATGGGCACCACTTATCTTTAGCGTCGATTTGTTTATTTTAACCAATGCTACAGGTCGAATCTCCCCTTTAAAATGGCCGAAACCTAGTATTTCTCCCCTGCGAAACAAAATTTTCGTTCTTTTTTTCTCTCCCGCGGCATGGATACCTTTTCCGCCGCAGATACCTTCTCTGCTTCTCTCCCGTGAAGCTCTTGCCACCTCTCCGCGCCGCCAAAGCCGTGCCTCCTCTCGGCGAAAAGAGCTTGTCATCGCCGCCTCTCCACACTTCCACGAAGGTTGCCGCCTCTCTGTGAAGGTCGTTTCATCCTCCACGAAGGTCGCCGCTGTTTCCAAGTAAGGTAGCCGCCATTTCCATGTAAGGTCGTCATCGTTTCCAAGTAAGGTTCCCGAGTTCATTTCCGGGTTTGGATCCACCTTTCTTAGTCTTGGTAAGTGAGATCTGTCTCTTTTTCTTTGTTTTTCTTGTTGTTCTATCTTCCCCTCTCTTCTTCTTTGCTGAATCCATGACGTTCCATGGTGGAGCTTGAGATAATGGTTGAAAACTTCTTCCACTCTCTTCTTCTTACCTTTTCAACATAGGATTTGCTTCCTTTCTGGAGAAGGAACCAACTTGGTGAAGAGGAGTGCCCAAGCTAGGGTTTCTTCCCCATTTTTCTTCAATCTACCTTGCTGTTTGGAGTTTCTACATCATCTCTAAGGTGAGTTATATAACTTTATCCATGATTATTGTTCACTCTTATGTTACATGTACATGATTTTGCCTTAAAAATATTGATCCAAGTTTAAAGATGTACCTTTACCTAGGGTGTGAGCTTGTATGATAGTTTTTGTATCATCTTAGATGAACCCTACATCTTGTGCATGATTGTTTTGATGGAAGTGGTAATCATAGACTTTGTTTTCATATAGATAGCTTTTAATCTCTCAAAAGATGTATATTTCTAGGATTTCAAACTAATTTTTCCTCCTTATATTTCAAGCAATCTATCATTTTGTAAATTATGATGTGATTATGAATCATTTTTGTCATGAATGTGTGGTTTTGAATGGTGACGGTTGAGCATCAATGCTCCCCTCTCCCAGAATATATGAATATTCATTTCTATTTCAGTTTGAACGTTTCAGTGTACCCCTCGATCGAAAATTTTGTTCACCGAAATATTTTCGATCAACATTTTCTCGACCGAGGGGTACACTGAAATGTTTATTTAAATTTTTAGCGTCACTTATTCCAAAAAACTGACCCTGTAAACTCTCTCGGTCGACGAATTTGTCGACCGATAACCTTTCGGTCGACAAATTCATCGACCGAGAAGGAGCCAGATTTCATGTGTATAAGCACCTTTTAGGTGAGATTTTCCTTATAACCGACCTTAGAGCTCCCTCGGTCGAAGAATTTGTCGACCGATAATCTCTCGATCGACAAATTCGTCGACCGAGAAGGAGCACTGAAGTGGTTATTCAATATTTAGCGTCGGTTATTATAAAAAAACTGACACTGTAAACTCTCTCGGTCGACAAATTCGTCGACCGAGAAGGAGCACTGAAGTGGTTATTCAATATTTAGCGTCGGTTATTCCAAAAAAACCGACCCTGTAAACACTCTCGGTCGAGAAAATTGTCGACCGAAAATGTGTTCGGTCGACAATATTCTCGACCGAGAGTGTTATTAGGGTCGATTTTTTTGGAATAACCGACCTTACAGGCTCCTTTTTTCTCGTCTGGGTTATATTTTTTACAACCTTTTGCGTCAGTGTTTACTCTGTAAGGTTGGTTTTTTCTGGTCAAATAAACCGACGCTATAGAGCAAAGTCTATAGCGACGACCACTTAGGTGTCGGTTAAAAAGTGACACTGCAGGCTTAAAAAAACTGACACTACAGACCATTCCTGTACTAGTGTGAGAAAACATTGAACCTACAGAGGTATAATAGGAACAAGGAGAATCACAAGTTGTTGTGGAATCTCAAGTTCCTTATGTAAATACAGAACTCATAGTTCTAGTAGAACACGCCTAGAGTTTGAAAGATTATAATATCTTATAACTCAAAAGGCGAACAATTGATCATAGAGATGAGTCAACTACGTACTTAGAAACTATTGAGGGACCAAAATTTGAGAAATGGCCTTAGGCATGGGATCAAAGATGGACTCCGCGTAAACCCACAAGGTATGACCTTATTGGATCCACCTAAAGGGATAAAACCCATAGGGTGCATTTGGGTTTTATAAGAAGACCAACATGGAAAGGTAAATTGGTCGCAAAGAGTTTCAAACTATTTCAAAGTGTTGAACATGATGAAGTCTTTTCACCAGTTACCATGTTTAAATCCATTTGGATCATGCTTACTGTTGCAACTTAATATGACTATGAGATTTTTCATATGGATGATTAAAACCGAATTCCTTGATTGGAATAATTAAGAGGATGTGTACGTGACACAACCTATTGGTTTAATAAATTCATTAATGCAAACAAAGTCTGTAAGCTACAAAGGTCAATCTGTGGATTGAAGTAAGCATCTCTAAGCTGGAGTCTTTTATTTGACAAGATGGTCAAAGGGTTTGACTTGATTCAGAATGGAGCATATTTATATTTCACATAATGATGGGGAACAACGTCCTTATCCTGCATATGTTAAAACCTAGCAAGGAAAGTACCTTTTCTGAAGCGGTTAGGCAAAGCATCCTATGAGATATGGATCGAGGTCTATAGAGGTAGATTTGGAAAGCTTCTTGACGTAAATAAGAAAACATATATTTGCAAGATGTTGAAGGGTTCAACATGCAAGAATCAATGAGAGAAAATGAGTCCATGATCCATGGAGTTTGTCTCTCAGTAGCCTACTGTCTCAATTCTTATGAAGAATAGGAACACATGGATAGATGCCATATGCATTCACAATTGGATCTGTCTTGAATGTAATGTTATGTCGTTATCTCATATGTGCTGGACATGATGAGAAGATATATTGTTATCTCATATGTATTGGACAAGATGAGAGGATATCGAGTCATCTCATATGTATTGACATTATGAGAAGACACATATATACCTACCTAGAAATCTTGTAATATTAGACATGACAAGAGGGTATATGTCAGATACCAGTGAGAGTCACTGGACTACCATAATGAAAATTCTTAGGTGCATGTGAAGCACTTAAAGGATTGGTTCCTTGGTTATGGTAATAAGGAAGACTTGGATGTAAAGGGTTACAACCATGAAACCTTCCAAACTAACAAAATGATCGCAGTCTAAATTTATGTTTGACGAAAAACAAGAACTGTAAGCTAGAAAGAGTTTTGAGCTAATGACTGATGTTTGAATCTACAAAAGAATCTGAGTATCTCTATGTTATGAGAACAACAGAGGATATTTCATGGATCAAGAAGTTCTTATGGGTGAACTTATGTGAGGTTCCAACCATTGGTGACACGGTAGAAATACTAATGACAACAATGGAGATACTAGTTAAGCTAGGAATCTTGGATAACATACTACAACACTTCCATATCATACGAGTAGTCATACAATAAAGAGATGTGAAAATTGCAAAATACCGACTTAAAGAAAAAATTGCTAAACCCACTTTAAGCTCACTTACGCAGAAGAAGCATGATGGTCATGTTGGGCCACTCAAGATGACATCCCTGGGTGATTGGCTCTAAGTGCAAGTGGGAGTCTGTCGGTATGTATGCCCATAGATCTAATCATATGATGATTGGGATAAAGCATTACATACATGATTTAATTATTAACAAAGTTAAGCTTCCAATTTATTTTGTGTATTTAGTTATGAGATAATGAATAACATAATAAATGTCTAGAGAATCATATTACTCAATGACATGTGTACTCAAGTTACTAACCTTGTAGATGAGGTCATACATATGTTAAGAGTAAAAATACATATTCTCATTATGTCCCTGATTGTTTGTTATTGTGGAAGGTTGATAGACAACAATAACACATAAGATCAGAGTATGAGTTGGTTGATGACTAAATCTCATTAGTCAATATATGGTAATATCAAAACAAGCAAACAGATACATGTTAGAGAACATTGTATTGAATAGACCTACTATGAGACTAACACATGGAAGTCATCATCATGGAAGTCATAGTCAACTCTGACATTGGTGGTGGTTGTGGTTGTTAGAACTGAAATCACTACACTCATCACATGTCGTTGGGTACACTTTGACATCATCAAACACAATCCTAAAACATGGGTTGTTATAACGGCGATGATTGGGTGACTTTGACACATGGGGATTGACTGTGAGTGATAGAGATGGGATTTCTCCCTCCTATAGGAGTATGATATCCAAGGCCTCTTGATTAGTGAGATTGAGAAAAGTATGGTCATACACATGTGAGTCAATATGTGATATTGAGCTTACATCTATCTCATGTGGTCTGCTCTGGTTCAAGAAACAAGATTGAATAATAATGAGGATGGCAGATCCATGCCTCCAATTCAATCTAGATATCGATGACAAAGGAACTATACAAACACTGTAACACCATACAAAGATTGTAGGTTGAAGTTGCTCCCCAACTTTCCATTTCACTTGGGTAGCAATGATGTACGACTAGGCACTACTCATTGCTTATGATGTCATAAGCTAGTTATGGACATTTACTGCCAGTGTGATATGTGACCTATAGGATCACACAAATAGGAACTCATCTAGAAGAGGAATTTGATCTTGAATGATAATTTAATTGATTACTAAATTATTTAGGTATTTCAATTCACACAATAGATCAGCTGACTAGACTACCAAATGATTGGTTCAATTGTTGAGATAGCCATTTAGAGTGCCAGACTGATTGTATTATACATTGGTTGGAATTATGTCTGACCTATGCTGTGAGATTCCCATTTCACCTATGTGAGACAAACATCTAGGATGTTGTGAGATGCCCATATTGATTACACCAGACACCCACTTCGGTAGTGCAATCTAATTGCACAAAGGATTGGTGTTGACGTCAAGTTAAGTACTAATTGGAATTGAATTGCCAACAAATGTGCAGAACTGGAAGGTCCCAAATGACCATTTCACTTAGTGAAATGACCATCTCGTTGGGAGATACAATCGTTTCAGCACACACAAGTTGCAAAACTTCCAGAATTATTGTGAAAATTCAAGATCTTTCAATCCTTTCCACTCCCACTTTAGTCCTGCATTGTCTGGGGATTGAGAACCCTAAACCTAACCCCTCCTATATATAGAGGGGTACTGGGGGCTTCCCAGAACACAACTACTACACAAATAATTGAGAATCAGTCGATCTGAAAATTTTTGTCCTCTCTGGTTGTGGTAATCACTAGAGCCCAGGCAAGTCCTACCCGACTAGGGAGGGATAGCCATGGAAGAGAAACAACTGAACATCATTGTTGTTGGAGAACATGTTGGTGAGTACTACACCAACAGGAGAGATGACCCCTTGTTGGCCATTCTAGAAGGTCGACGAGAGTTCTAGTTGGTCTATGTGGACTACTCTAGAGGAAGGAGTCCTTTGGCTCCTGCTAGGAGAGCAACATTGCAACTCGCATTCCATGGCGAGATCTGAGGAGCTGTTGTAGTAGTTGTCCGAGTCTAATGTCCGTGTAGATAGATGAGTCCCAGTGTAACCAGGAGCTACACAAACACCGTCTAAGACAGAGTGTGCATCTACATCGACAAGGATTGTCATTGGACTTGCTCTAGGATCAGGTATATCTTCGTGAAACCATTCTTCCCATTGCATAGTTATTGGCGCTATATGTTGGTTAATGGGAAATATGTCAGTAAATTTTTTGTTTCTGCTACCTATATGATGTCATATTTTCCTACCAAAAAAACTTTCCAAATTTGACATGGGAGAAATAGGTGATGTGGTTGTGGTCGATCCTTAGAGTTTGGAGCTTGGTGAGCTCAGCAATGGCACCTGGTATGGATCTAGTCTATAATAGCCCAAACTTAGGTTACTTATAAATTTTAAATTAGTCATCATAATTAGTCTAAACCTCACCTCATCTTGTTAATTCAAAATTCGTATTCTGATTATATGAACAAGTAGACACTTGATATGTACTTGAATGAATGTGTGTTGAGTTTGACTTGAAAGTTGGAACCTCAGTAAAGGTAAAAGCAAAACAAACACAATGTAGAATATCCCACACTCAAATAATTGAGTATTAAATTTACATAATAATTAGTATTTGATATTTAGTTAAATTTTACTTCATTCTTGTAGAGAATTGAATACAAATACAATAAAAAAATAATGAATGGAATTGGATTTAAAATGAAAACGTTATTATATTTTTAATATTCATATATAAAATAGCCAACAGTTGACATGCAAACAGCAGGTGGCAAGCGGTGCAGCTGTTCAAGACCAATATTAAAAATGGTATAATGTTTTATATACTTAATTGATTTCACTGAAATTTGGTTCTCTGGATTCATATTTTAATTCTCTATCCAAATAAATTGAAAATAGAAGTTTTGGAGGCCTTTATAATGAATTCCATGGCAACAAAGAGAGAACCTTGGTAAAGAGGGATCAATGAAGCTTTGTTCTTATAGATTTCTAGATGAGGATTTAAAATCTTCTTCTCTTTTCTTATATTTAAGGTTGGTTCTACTCAGGTCTTTGATTACCTACTAAAATCACTTCTCTTTCCCTTTTCTCATTTGTTTTTGGAGTAAAACGCTGATTTGTTTTTCCCCTTCTATTTGTCTGCATTTCCATGTTTTGAATAAAAGGAGGTTGATTTAAGAACAGATGTTGTTGAGGGAACATTGATCATGTTTTCCATACTAGACTTCAAATTATCCTCTTCTAAAGCAAGGTTAGTAGATATGTAATCGTTCTACTCGTACTACAAGTTTCTTCTTCCTCATTTGCTAAAAATAATTTACTATTGGAATATTTATGAAAGGGATTATAAGAAGAGTATGAAATCATCCCTACTATGATCTAAATATTCTTTTTTATACAGAATAAGAATGGGAAAGTATGAAAGATGAACAAAATATGAGAACTTAACTAACCTTACAATTGATTTTTGTTGACTCTACTTCGTGTAGCCAGATCATGAACTTATTATTCATCTATATTCTAAATCATACTTTGTAGAAGAAGTATACATCTCATGAAATGTTTAATAATGTGACATGGATAATTCTTTATTTGTTGTCATAAGTGAATAATTGATACTCATGGTATTAACATCATGTTCTTGAGAAGTTGTGATTGAAAGAAAGCCTATGGAAGGCCTGAAATGAATTGATAATATGTTGGATATAATCTTATATGTATATGACATTTGTGGCAACAACAGTCTATCACAATTTTGTAAAATAAGGGTTTTATTGGTACTTGATTGCCTTCAAAGAAGGCTAAATATTTATGAGGTAATTTTTTGTCTGTTAATGCTTATATGCAATTGATTGCCTTGAAAGAAGGATGAAACTTTATATGACGATCTCATGGTCTGTTTAGGATTAATTGCGGTTGAATACTTTATCGGCCAAATCATGTGTTCAAAAAGGAGAGGATCTAGAGTAATCTGACTTTTAAATTTATAGCCCGACACTTAGGCCCCCATGATGATAATAATGGGATCTGATGTAGTAGATTGGGGTCCACACATGGGCAAGGGTGGCAAGTGAAAACATCCTTAGTTCCTAGGCTTAGTTACACCAATCGAAGGGTAAGATAATGTGTGTGTACCTTATGAAACAATGATTCTCCACCAAACAAGCAATAAACAAGAAAAGTAAAACAATCGATAAAACAAGAGAGAAAGAATGATAAAGGATAAGAAAATGAGTATGGAAGGAAACTTGGATTGGGGCCCACCATCTAAGATCTCTCACCAATAAGAAATACGCACCACAATTGTATCCCCTTAGCGAGTTTACAAGAAATCATAATAAGTGGCTATTCTCTCCTCTCTTGAGCTTAGGATAGATCTAGATTATAAGGTCATCTCTCTCTCTCTCTGGAGATGGCAAACAAACAATCAAAACACAATCATATGATCATTAGCTAGAGCTTTGTATCATTCTCATACATTCATTCAACTCCATAACAATTAGTTATCAGTTAATACTACTTTTTTGAGGCATTAATAATCAAACAACACGAGATCATAGCTAATCATGCAAGTGATGCCTTAAGAACAAGAGTTTGGAGATAAACATGGGTAAGGATACATATTATATATATATATATATATATATATATATATATATATATATATATTTACATGTTGGGAAAGCCTTAGAGGCTACTCCGAACCCAATTAGATGACTAGCAACTCATGGTAGTGAATTACATGGCTGAATTACAAGTAGAATGCAACATGGAAATGGATAGTGATGGATGAACGGATTACTGGAGAAGAATATAGATACACCAATAGTAACCCCAAATGAATCAAGATCAATCGAGACCTCCTCCTCCTTTCTCTAAATCCGTCTATGGAATTGAGGATGTCTGAATTTGTCTTCCCCCTTCTCCTAAAGAAGGACTAATGAATTGTTCACCAACGATGGAGGAAGCCGACCTTCGGGCTCTAGTCTATAGGATGCAACAAACTAATGGGTGGAAGTGGAGGTCAATGGCCAGGTTGCATTGAAACAACACTTAGGATTTAATCCCATGAAGCACGACACTTGGTTCAGAGCATGGGAAGTGCTATTTATAGCCTTTAGTGTGGGGCACAATGCACTCATAAAGAGGCCTTACTTGTGCCCCCAAGTCTCTTGAGCACATGCATCAGGGGATGCGATTAATGGTCTGAATGACTGATGCGTGCAATACCACCATCAGTAGGAAATGGCATAGGTAATCCATTAGTAGGTAGCTCAGGTAGGCCATCAGTTAGAATCAGCATGCTCACCATCAGAAGATGCGAGCCTGTCGATCCTTCAAGAGGTAGGCCTCTAGGTGATCCATCAGAAGGCAAAGCAGGTTGTATCCTTCAGTTGACACCTCCTAGTATAACCCTTAGAAGATGTATCTAGGCTAGCCTTCGGAAGGTAGGCCTTTGAGCAAGCCATCAAAATATGTTGTTCTTCAACAACGGGAACTCATGGATGCTTTGTCCACTGCCTTCCAGTGGTTGGGCAGTCAGGTACTCCCTAGAGGCCATCAATCATTAGATTTGATGGAAGGTCACTTTGGTGGACCCTTCACTTGATACTTCATCTGTGGTGCCAAAGGTGGATGAAGGGTAGCCATCGATTGTGGGAAAGAAATGGAAATCCTATCTGAGGTTAAAACAATCTCTTAATGAATTTCATGTGTGGAATTGAGTAGTTAATTATAAATTAAGACATAAATGATAAACATGAATAGAATGTGAGAAAGTTAAAGCAAATCTATATAATGGGAGAAAATTAAGAGCAAATTAGGCAAGATATATCTACAAAATTGGATGTTATCAATGATATTTAAATAATTCTTTTTGAACTACATTTATTATGACGACATGCTTTGCATGTAATGATTTGGAATAAGATATTGGCCCCGAGCTAAATATGAAGGAAGGAAGAATATCCCAGATGGGGGAATCATGGACTTATAAAAAATGACCAAAGGAGGGGAATCATTGACTTATAAAGAAAGATCCAGATGGGGGTCCACTTTTAGAAAATAATCTAGAGGGGGTGATCTTGGACTTATAACATAAATGATCTAGAACTAGGGGAATTCTAGAATTTGCTAAATCTGGAGAGGGGGATCATAGACTAGATGCAAAAGAATTTAGTTTCTATTTCTCTAGAATTGGTTTGAATGAATTTACTATTTATATATATCTTTGTTACACTACTTATTGTACTAAGTGTTGTGTTTTTCATATTAATAAGATATTTGTTAATATGATGTTAAGAATAAGAAAGTTGTAGAAATATATTACATTTATCTATTTGCTCGCTTAGAGATTAGTTAATCAACCAATGAAACATTTTTAGGCTTGAAGGTAAGGCACCAACTAGACAACCCTCTTCTCAAGCGGAGTAGCGTATTGAATTAGGTGAAGTCTTTATCAGATGCAAAAAGTCTAGACTATTCCTCAATTGGGGTCATGGGATAAACATGTGTTTTCCTTGTGTTTTGTAGCTTAGTGTGATGTTTAGAAAGCAAAGCCTTGTATATAAGCTAAACATTCTATATTTTATGAAAATTATAAATATAATTATCAAGAGATAAATGAAGTTACTGTAGATGTACTTCCAAAATCAATGAGAAATGACATATATCACGACTTGTTTTTAACAAGTTTCTCTCAATTGAAAAAGTTGTTTTATTGATATCGTTATGTTTTCTTCTTGGGTTTAATGTATTTGAAATCTTAGGGTACATTTTCATTGATTGGTGTTTAGTTTATTATTGGGACCAGGCCCTGACAACTTGGTATTAGAGCCTAAGGTTTCTAAGTCAGTACCGAAACATAGGACGTGTTGAGTCTTTTATTTTGTCATTGGTTGCAATATGTTTGTCTCTTATAGCTATGAATGGAAGAAGAGGAGATCAGGTTTTAGACTTAACTCTAGGTGTGAGTGGAGCCCATGTAGATTTAGAAGAACATGTAGAAGATGAAATACATCCATCACCTCCTCCATCATTCATGATTAAGTTAGTGCATGTTGTCGAGCATGTACCTAGTGTGGAAGTAGTGATCTCTCAACAACATCCTCATGATCCTGACCCACAATTTTCACCTGAAATTTTAGCAATGGAACAAGGATTTATGGCTGCAATTAGATGGGAAGAAGGCATATCTTGGACACCTACACCTCAACCCGACCCAATTAGAGAGTTAACTAGATCATATGAAAATCTAAGAAAGATTGGGGATTATGACTTCACTAGTAGTCCAGACCGTAATGAGGTTGATGTTTGGTTATTCGAGATAGAAAAAGATCTTTCAGTTAGCACCTATTCGAGAGGAGCAAAGGGTGGAACATTCTATATACCTATTAAAAGGTAGTGCTAGCCACTAGGGGGGTCTAGAGAAGATTCAAGGAGCTAGAAACAACATGACCAAAACTAAATTTAGGAGATGTTTTGAATCATGATATTATCCTGAGACATATGTGCATGACAAGATTAGGCAGTTTGAAACACTAAAACAAGGGACTATGTCAATGACATAATATGAGTTCTAGTTGTTGGACCTATTAAGGTTTTGTTCTCAGCTTTGTATGACTGATGAGGATAAGATTGGAAGGTTTAAAAGTGAGATGAATCCATGGAATGCAAGAAATGGTAGCTATCAAGAAGTGTCTCTTATATTTTCAAGCCTTTGTAGATGCATCAAGGAGAGTTATAAGATCTAGCCAAATTAAAAGGAATTCGAGGGGCAAAATATAGTTGGAACTAAAATGTTCAAACCAAGTTCAAGCAGTCAACCAAGGACTAGTAGACCATCACCATATAAAAGGGTGCCATCTTCATATGGTGAACCACCTAGCAAACAACAAGGCATATGTAGAGGTAATAGAGGTTGTGGTAGAGGATACCAACCTTAGAGAGTTAGTAGTGTACGATATTTTGTAGTTTTGAGTCCTTAAGAGTTTGGAGCACTTAGTTGTTTTTAAGCACCACAACAATGTACAACTTGTGCACATGTGCATATAGGTCATTATTGGTATTCCAATCAACCCACGTATTACAAGTTTGGACACCCTGGACATCTTTCTAGACATTTCCCACAAGAGGGAAAACAATAATAGTCAGGACAAGGATCAAGGGGTCAATATCAACAAACCCAACAAACTCAACAGAGTGGTATTAGAGGGACAAAGCTTTCTCAGACATGATCTAGTGCACATCAAGATGCATCATAGAGTGGTATTAGTAGAGGAAAAGGAAAGGAACCTACTAATGGTCGGGCTTATACTATGAATCAACAAGGAGTGGTGTCTCCATTAGTAGTGATAGGTCAGTTGAAATTATTTACTGATGTCATTACTCTTATATTTGTTCTAACTCATCCTAGTTCCACTCATTCTTTTATGACTAGAGATATGATAGCCAAAATTAATATGTTAGCAATTCTCTTATATTATGATTTTGTTCTAGAAATCCCTACAGTGGAACCTATATATATTTCTAAAATATGCCCAAAGTGTGTTTTATTTGACGGGACCCATAGAGTTCTACTGGATTTGTTGCCACTTAAAATTTATGGATTTGATATAATCTTCAGAATGACCTATTTAGAGAAGTATAAAGAAATATTATATTGCTTTATGAAAGAGATGGAGTTTCTTGACAAAGATAGAACATGAAATTTTATTGGGGATATAAGAATCCTACCAACATGTATGGTTTTAGTGATGGTTTCTAAATAGATGTTGAGAAAAGGATGTCAGGGATATCTATCACATGTGATAGACCCTCATGTTGTAGATTCTAGCTTGTTAGACGCACCTATAGTGCAAGAATTTGTTGACGTGTTTCCTAAAGAAGTACCAGGATTACCTCCACCTAGGGAGGTTGATTTTGAGATCAACCTAGAGGATGTTGTCTTACCATTATATTTACCACCTTATCGTATGGGAACTAGTAGAACTTAAATAACTTAAAACACAACAAAAATAGTTGCTACATAAAGGTTTTATACAACCAAGTAGTTCACCTTGGGGAGCAGTGATTCTATTTGTGAAATAGAAAAATGAGACAGTGAGATTGTGCATTGACTATAGATAGTTAAATAAGGTCACTATCAAGAATAGGTAACCCTTACCTAGGATTGATGACTTGTTGGATCAGCTAAGAGGAGCTACTATCTTTTCTAAGATAGACCTGAGACCAGTTTGTCATAAAAAAGTATTCAACCAGAGGATGTGCCGAAGACATATTTTCACATGAGATATGGACAATATGAGTTTTTGGTTATGTATAACCAATGATCCAATAGTGTTTATGGATTTAATAAATAGACTGTTTGGATAGTTCTTCGATCAATTTTTTATTGTATTCACATTCTGACAAATTCTAAAAATGTTGGGCAACTTGAACATCATTTATTAATTTCTTTGCAATTACTAAGATGACATTGTTTGTATGTAAAATTTAGTAATGTGAGTTTCGGCTTTCAAAAGTTTCTCTTTAGGCCTTGTTATTTCTAGACAAGGGATTTTTCTAGATCCTAAGAAGGTTGAGTTAGTGTTTAAGTGAGACTAGCCTAAGACTCCACTGAAATATGTAGTTTTCTCATACTAGTTGGATATTATCGACGCTTCATACATCATTTTAATGTTATACGCATGCCATTAACAAGGTTGCAAAGAAAGAGACACCTTTTATGTGGACAAAATAATATGGGAATACTTTCCAGCTTTTGAAGGGATTTTGTCTACAATAATAGTTTTATCATTACCTGAGAATGGTAAAGGATTTATAGTTTTTTATGATGCTTCAAGGAAGGGTTTGGGATGGCTTATGGAGAATGGAAAGATAATTGTCTATGATTCTAGACAATTAAAGAAGCATGAATAGAGTTACCCAACTCATGACTTAGAGTTAGTTGTATTGGTGTTAGCCATAAAAACTTGGCAACATTATCTCTATGGAGAGCCATGTCGAGTATATACAGACATAATAGCCTTAAGTATATTACTACTCATAAGGACTTAAATTTGATACAGTGTATATGGATTGGGCTTGTTAAAGATTGTGAGAGTACTATTGTTATCACTTAGCTAAGGCCAATGTGATTGCAGACTCATTGAGTCATAAATATTTTCTTTGTACATAGTTGGAGTTTATCATCTAGCATGTAAAAGAAGAGATATGTTGTTAGATATTATAGGGATGAAAACTCAATTGCATATAGCACATGGGGGAACATTTTTAGCACAATTACATATTAAAGCAACTCTAAAACATCAAATTTTACAACAATAGGGTATAGATTCTGAGTATCAAAAGAGCAAGCATGAGATGTAGGAAGGAAGGGTGAAGGATTTCACTTCTCAAAAAACAACCTTCTGTGGCAAATGAAGGTTGTATGTACCAAACCTAGCATAATTCAAGAACATGAGAAAATAAAAGAGGTAACACGCTTGCTTGACAAAAAAAAAAAGAATTCAGGAACATAGTTCTAGAGGAGGCACAAGTTAATATGTAAAAAATTTAAAAGAGTTATATTGGTGGTCAGGGATGAAAAAAGATGTGGCCAAATTTGTGGAACATTGTGGGGTGTGTCAACAAGTTAAGGTAGAAGATAAAAAACTAGAAGGGATGTTGCAATGTTTTCTTATTCTAGAATGGAAATGGGACCATGTCACATTGGACTTTGCAATATGATTACCACATACACCACAAGGTTTATACTATTTTGTAGGTTGTCATTGATAGATTGAGTAAGCCATCTCATTTTTTACCAGTGAATACTACCTATGTGTACAACTAGCACATGTTTACATGGATGAAATAGACATACTGCTCGGAGCTCCTTTGACAATAGTGTTGGATCGAGGACCACAATTTACATCTAGATTTTGCTATAAACTACATGTTTCTATGGGATGAAGCTTAACTTTAGTACAAATTTTTACCCACACACTGACGGATAGACAGAAAGGATAATTTAGACTCTATAAGATATGTTGAGATTATGTGTTTTACAAATTCTAAGCAGTTGGGATGTACATGTAAGCTTAACATAATTTAACTACAACAATAGTTTCCGATCCAATACAGGAATGTCATATTATGAAGAATTATATGGCAAAAAATGTAGAATGCCAATATGTTGGTATGAAATGGGAGAAAAACAACTAATGGGTTCTGAGATAATTCAACAAACTATAGAAAAGATTCAAGTGATAAATATCAGTTGAAAGCTTCTCAGGATTGATAGAAAAGTTATGTTGATAAAAGGTGAAACCCTTTGGAATTCAGAATAGGAGATTAGGTTCTCTTGAAAGTATCTCCATCAAAGGATGTTCTTAGGTTTGGAAAGAAGGCTAAGTTCACACTGATATATACATCCTTATCTTATTGTAAGGAATATAGGTAGGGTTGCCTATAAACTGGAGTTACCATATGAGATACCACAACTACATGATATATCTCATGTTTCAATTCTAAGGAAATACCACACAAAAACAACTCAAATTATATAGGCTACAAATGTACACTTAGCAGATGATGTAATCTATGAAGAGGGATCAGTACAGATTATGGATATATAGGTTCAGAAACTTAGGAACCATAAAGCACATATGGTTAATATATTGTGGAAACATCACAATGCCGAAGAGGTGGCATGGGAGCTTGAGAGTTAGATGAGGATAACTTATCATGAGTTGTTCTAAGTTTTGGGGATGAAATTTTTTAAGGGGGAGAATTTGTAACCTCTCAAACTTAGGTTACTTCTAAATATTAAATTTTTCATCATAATTAGTTAATCTAAACCTTGCCTAATCTTGTTAATTCAAGAATTATATTCTGATGATATAAATGAATAGATGCATGATATGTACTTGACTTAATGTGTCTTCAATTTAACCTAAAAGTTGAAATCTCAGTAAATACAAAAGTGGAACAAACACAATGTATAAGCATCCCACACTCAAAGACTTGAGTACTTAATTTATAAAAAAATGTATTTCATTAGATTTGTACTGCATACTTGTAGAGAATTGAATTAGGAATCCAAGAAAAAAGAATGGTTTGAATCAGAGTTAACTAATAATGTTATTTTATTTTTATGATGTATGTATAAAATAGCCAACAGTCGACATGTGAATAGCAGGTGGCAAGCGCGTCGTTATTTAGAACCAATCACAAAAAATGACATAATTTTTTATATACTTGATGGATTTATATGAAATTTGGTTCTATGGATTCATATTTTCATCCTCTATCCAATTAAACTGAAAAAAATTTATAAGTCTGTAAGGAGACTTCTATGGAAACCAAAGAAGAACCTTGGTAAAGAGGGCTCAATGGAGTTGAGTTCTTAAAAATTTCTATCTGAAAAGTTTGGATCTTCTTCTCTTTTCTCAGATTTAAGGTTGGTTCCACTCATGTGTTCGATTATATAATGAAAGCACTTCTATTTTCCTTTGTTTATTTCATTTTTTGAGCAAAATGTTGATTCATTTTTCCCTTCTATTTGTTTTTTCCATGGTCATTTTCTGAATAAAAGGAGGCTGGTTTAATAATAGAATTTGTTGAGGAAACTTTGATCATGTTTCTCTTACTAGAATTTGAATTTGCCTCTTCCAAAGCAAGGTGAGTAGATGCATGATTGTACTACTTGTGCTACACCTTTCTTATTCCTCGTTTGCTCTGCTAGAACATATATAAAAGGGAAGGAAAGTATGAAATCACACCTTCTATCATTAATGCATTACATAAGTTCTGGAAATTATGAAAGATGAACAAAATCTGAGAACATAACTGATCTTAAAATTAATTGTTGCCAACTTTGCTTCAAGTAATCACCACATGAACTTATGATTCGTCTTACTTCTAAATCAGACTTTTAGAATAAGTATACATATCATGAAATGTTTAAGAATGTGACATGGATAATTCTATATTTTCTATCATAAGTGAATTATTGATATTCATGATATAAACCTCTTTTTTTTAGAAGTTGTGACAGATAGAAAGTCTATGGAAGGCCTAAAATGAACTTATACTTTATTCGATACAATCTTATACATATAACATTTGTGACAACAGTAGTCTGTGGCAGCTTTGTGAAATAGGGGCTAAATTAGTACTTAATTGTCTTGAAAGAAGGCTGAATATTTATGTGATAATAGTGTGCCTATTAAGGCTTATATGTAGTCAATTACCTTGAAAGAAGACTAAATATTTATATGATAATCATGTGATCTGTCAAGGCTACTGAAATAATTTTTTTTGGACTACTATTATATTATTATGAATGTTTTGCATGTAATGATTTGAGAGCTTGGGCCCCAGCTAAAGATGAAGGAAGGAAGGAAGAAATGTCCAGGGGGAATTCTAGACACATAAAAGAATGATCCCGAGGGTGGAAAACTTGTACTTATAAAAGGAGATCCAGAGGGGGAGCCCTGGACTTACAAAAAAAATATCCATAGGGGTCAAATCCTAGAATTTGCTAGATCTTGAGATTGGGATCCTGGATGATCTACAAAAGAATTTAATTTCTATTTATCCAAACTTGCTACAAAAGAATTTACTATTTTCTATATATGTTTGTTACACTACTTATTATGCTAAGTGATGTGTTGTTCATATTGATCAAATGTAATCTAATGTTAAGAATAAGAAAGTAGTAGTGATGTGTTACATATATGTATCTTATCACTTAGACATTGGCTAGTCAATCAATAAAATAGTTTTTGGTCCTAAAAGCAAGACACCAGCTAGTCAGCCATCTTCTCAAACTGAGTAGCTTATTCACTGATGTGATGTCTTTAATAGTTGTGGAAAGTCTAGACCGTTCATGTACAGGGGTCATGAGATGAACAAGTGGGTTTCCGTGTGTTTTGTTGTTTAGGATGATATTTAGAAAGAAAATCCTTGTATATAAGCTGAAAAAATTGCCTTTCTATGAACATTGTAGATATAGTTAATAAGATCGAAATGAAATCATACTAGATGTATATCGATGATCAATGAGAAATAATACTTATATTATGAGTTGTTTTAGTAAATTTCTCTCTGATTGAAAAAGTTACTTTATTGATGTCACTACTTGTTTTGTTTGGAGTTTGATGTTCTTAATTCTTGGGGTCTGTTTGTTGGGAAATACGGGCACAAAGTATAGCAACAGAAATAAAAAAATCTATTTGTATTCCCATAACAGCAAGATCGTGTCAACTACTATATAAATAGGAAGGATGGTTTAGTGAGTTATACCTAGTCTTGGAGCAAGTCCAGCGACAACAACTCGCTTCAATGCAACTATCAACTAGTTACCCTGGATAGTGGTTGTGTAACTTTTGGTCTTCACGATGAACAACGAACAAAAACAACCTTTGCAACGCTCCTGTGGTCTAGCCAGGGACTGCATGCTGACTTTGCTCTCCAAGCAGTAGCCAAAGCACTCCTACCTCTACAGAAGTCCACACTAACCAACTAGAACTCCTTTCATTCAACTACAATAGACAGGAAAGAATTGTCCCACCCATTTGTATACTAGTCACCAACTTAATCTCCCACAACAATGATCCTTAGTTGTTCTCTCTCATCGCTATCTCTTCCTTGTCGGGTAGGACTTGCTTGGGCTCTCTCAATTACCACAACTAGAGAGGACAATAGTTGTTAGAGGAACTGTTTCTCAGTTGTTTGTGTTGTACTCTAGGAAGCCCCCAATTCCCCTCAATTTATAGATGGGGTTAGGGTCGGGGTTCCCAGTCTGTTCGGGATTTGTGTGGGAGTGGAAGGGACCAGAAGATCTTGAAATTTTCAACCCAAGACACTCTAAATGGTCATATGACACACACATACGGTCGTCTAGTATGTGATATGGTCATATCGCATCACGAGACGATTGTCTAGTAGTTTCCCAATTGCATTCGAATTTGGCAATTTCATATTAATTCCTTGCACCCCAAGTAATGTGAAATCAAAAAAAGTTAGGGAAACATCCAAAACCTTCATTTTGCACATCCGAGCCATCTCAACTAGGAGAGATGCCTGTATCACTCACGTAGACAGTCATCTGGTGAGTCTGAGATGAGTCGGTTGGTTCAATCACATTGAACCAATCCATTCAACAGTAGAACTTAACCAAATCTAACTCTGATTACCCTAACTACCCAAACAATCATCTATACACTTGAGATGCCATTCTAGCATGCCCAAATGGTCATCTCACCCTGTGAGATGGTCATTTTGCAGTCCAATTAGCCAATTTATCAATCTGTTGCATGAATTGAATTCCTAAACACTTTAGTAATCAATCCAATAATCATTCAAGATAAACTCCTATTCTAGATGAGTTCCTTTGTGTATGACCCTATAGGTACCATATCAAGTTGGCAGTGAATGTCCATAACCATCTTATGACATCACAAGTTAGGGGCGGTTCCTATTTGCACATCAGTGCTACCCAAGTGAATGAAAAGTTGAAAAACAACTTCAACCTACAATCTGTGTAAGGTGTTGTAGTAATTTTATAATTCCTTTGTCACTAATATCTGTAATGGACTCGAGGCATGGATGGTCATACTCTCAATGTTAAATCCATGTTCCTTGAACCAAGAGCAGACTGTCTGAGATAATGTGACCTCAATATCTTATATCGATTCACATGGGCATGTGCATGCATTTCTTAGTGTCGTTTATCAAGTAGCCAAGATATCATACTCCAGTAGCAGGGACAAATCTCATATCTATCACTCACAGTCAATCCCCATGTGTCGAAGTCACCCAATGATCATCTTTATAACAACCCATGTTTCAGGACTGCGTTTGATGATATCAAAGCATACCCAACGACATGTGACAAGTGTAGAGATTTCAGGTCTAAGAATCACAATCACCACCTTTACTATGAGAGATGACCATGCCCACAAATGATGGTTTCCATGTGTCACTCCCAAGGTGGATCTATCTGATACACTATTCCCTAACATGTATTTGTGTGTTTGGTTTGATATCACCATATATGTGGGCTCTGATCTCCAAACCACGATATAAACACGATTTAAACTCAGCGGAAGCATTCGATTAACAGCGGAAGACAAAAATCACGGGAAAATAAAAACTTTTTGAGATAAGAGCTTGAAACCATAAACTTCTTTCATAAAAAGGAGATAAACTATTTACATCTCTGTTGAATTACTTCTTGAGTAATTATACACAACATGATACAAAAATCTCAAGAGTCAAAATCAAAATCTCAGACACTAACTCCTAGGACCTAAGAGTACAGAGATGACATAGGACTATCTAACTACATAACTCAGCAGTCAGTATCTCCACTTGAGATTCACTGCTACTCCTGGTGTTGCTGCTGTTGGTTTTGGTCACCTGTAGGCTGGTTCCTCCATCTTCGACAACCACCTAAAAAGTTGAAGTCTACGGGGTGAGACAATTTTAAATAATTGTCCCAGCGGGAGATATAACTCTCCACTATAAGCTTTATATAGCAATTCAAATAATATCATAAGCAATAAAAGCTTCTCAAAGTATTCAACAACAGTTTGGTAATAAGCAAAAGTTCATCATTTAAGAAATATGAAGAACATGTGTACTATACAGTGTAACATCAATCAAGTATCTCGTAGTTAATCCTAACAGATATACTATGCTGTTGATTATGTTTTACAAACATTATTATGCCATACGGAGATGAGGTATACCGCTCATACTCCAACCGATCACTTGTTAAGTCGCATCGGTATCATACCTAGGTCATCAAAAGAGCCGGATTCTTATGACCTCATCTTCCTCAGTCAGAGTGAGGATAACTTACAGGACATCTTGTGTCTCTGCTAATATAGCTCACCAGGGTAATCTGGTACTTCGCTATTTTTAGAGTTATAGTGGCATTCTGTACTCTCTTCGTCATCGAGAGATTTCTTGTTTATCTCTGATCGATGGGGTATAAGGATTTCCTCGAGAGAATTGTGTTGCAGCATAAACATATAGTGAAGGGTTGATGGATTAAGATACATCTACATCAATTCCTACAATAGGATGTAAGGATTTACACATCCATATTCCCCTACATACTCAAAAGTATGCGATCCAGGAGTTCCCTTAGGAAAACCTGTTTCACCATCATTTTGCTTTCTGACAATGATGGATCTATGATCAGGGCTCTACATGGTATGATTATACTTGATTAGTTAGGTACATTTCAGTATTCTTTTAACATCATACATGTTCTCAAACATTAATCATTAGCATAGCGGTTATGAAAGTAGAATACTTAAATGTAACAAGTCTAACTCACATCAATTATCATTTCTCAATCAACTCATCACAAGTCATATGTTAAGCATGACTTTGATGATACTCATGGCTCTCACAGCCTAACAATCTCATTAGATGCCACTTACTAGGCAACATGGTATTTCACTATTCATAAAGCTAATAATCATGCTTTCAATGAATATGGTATCATCATCCTTACCTGGATATGATTATCTTCCCATAAGAACCTGCATGGTTAATTCAACTGATAATAGTAAACAATTCATTTTAAAGAAGTTATACCTTCCTACTCTTACAAGAGTTAGGTTCCCTAATTTTCATCAATTAGGGTTTACTATTCACATTACATGTCATCACCCTAGAATTAGGGTTTACTATTCACCTCATGGTGAAATGAACTCATAACATCATCATGTATGAGACACATCATCATTAAAGCCCTTAGATAAGATTAAGATTCATCAACTATCATAACTAGGGTTTCCATGATCTCACATAGGTGGATCATACCCTAATCATGCACATTCATATGTTTTGATGGTACTTTACTTGAGTTTCCACCATAAATGGTACTTTCTCTCTCCTCTTACTAGTAGATGGTGATTACACCACTCTAGATTAGGTTAGGTTAAGTCCTCATTGACTAACATAAGCCAAATCACCACTATCAAGTGATTAGGGTTTGATTAGAACAAGGTATTACTCAATTGAACCCCTCAAGGGCATTTTGGTAAATTACCCATTGATCGTCATTATGGGTCAATTCATTAGTCACCTAGTCCCTTAATGTCCTAGGTTACCATTAGGGTTTAGATTAGATCACCATTGAACCATTTACACCTTTAAGTGATTAAGTATAAACAACCTTGAAAACCTTCAAACGGTTTCAACCTTCAACCACCAAACGGTCTTGAGACCATTTGACCTCAAATGGTCTTGAGATCGTTTGAGTGTGTTGACCATTTGGGGAGAGTTGACTTTCAAACTGTTTGAAGCTTATGCGGTTTGAAACCGTTTGATCAAAACGTTCTTGAGATCGATTGGTCCAAACGATCTTGAGATCGTTTGAGCCCAAACGGTCTTGAGACCGTTTGGCCTCAAACATTCTTGAGACTATTTGGATCCAAACAGTCTTGAGACCGTTTAGTCCAAATGGGATCAAACCGTTTGGACCTCAAACAAGGTTCAAAAGTGACAATCGATTATGGTTATGTATGTTGAAGCCCTCACTTATCCAAATCCATGTTAACCACTTACAAATTGAGTTAATTAGGATGAGCCTTAATCAATTGGACACTAAATTGACCCTCAATTGAAAGCCAATTAGGGTTAAATCCATCTCAATTAGGGTTTCAATCGGATAAACATTAATGTTCAACAATATGAATCAAATCAAGGTTGAACCTATCAATTGACCTCCAATTGGGCCCAAACTTGGCCCAAACGGTCTTGAGATCGTTTGGATGACCTCCAAACGGTCTTGAGACTGTTTTCCCAAAGTTTGACCAAAAACCAAGTCAGTTGGATAAGGGTTGAACCCTAAATAGGTCTAAAATCAACATTTTTATCAATTCCTCAACTTATTGTAATTGGACCCTCAAACCATCCAATTACCTCAACCCTAGACCTCCAAACGGTCTTGGGTTGTCACCAAACGGTCTTGAGACCGTTTGGATGAATCCCCAAATGGTCTTGAGACCGTTTGGGTCCTTCAACCCAAAACTCAACAAGATCTATACTTGAAATCAGCAATTTCAGCTCGATTAGGGTTAGGGTGTTGAAGTGCCTTCAACTCTCAATTGATTAAGAATTAGATTATGTTTCTTTGTAGGAATGAAATTCAACAAGTTACCAACAGACCCTCAAATGGTCGTCCCTTGGTCAACCCTATCAGACGGTCTTGAGACCATTTCAATCCAAACGGTCTTGCAAGATCGTTTGAGATCAAATGGTTTGAGACCATTTGATTTCAAACGATTTGCAACCGTTTGGACCAAAAGGGTCCAGGGTCATTTGATAAAGTTACCTAGGAATTCACGCCCATCATCTTCAACCTCTGTTCAGGTCGGTTACTCCACCATTTTGCTTGCAAAAGTGCAAGGAAGAAGGGAGGTAGAAGAAGAACTAAGTATACTTTACAAGAACAAAGATAAGCAATATAAAGAAAAGAGTTTAGAGTTATAAAACCCGCCTCAAATGTTGTTCCTAGAGCTCCAAGCTTCCAAGATTCAAGCCTCTAATGGCGTCTTGAGCTCCACAAGTTGGCCAAAGGTGATTCTCCAAGGAAAAGATGGGGATGGTCGGCTAGAACAAAGAATCTAAGTGAGTTAACCATAGAACCACCCTTTTAAGAAGAATTCCTCCAAGAATTCGAGCTAGAAGATGGTTCCTACTCACCTTAGTACTAGTTGGTCATCTCCCTGAGCTCCAGAGCTTTGCCTTGGTCAGTTGAGGAAGATGAGAAATGAAGAGGATAAAGGATACATTTAGTTGGGTTTGCAAGGGTGAAGGCTTATATAGTTTAGGCTATTTTCTATCATAAGGACCTCTAAAACATGAATTTCTCATCTAAGTCCCTCCTTGTTTCTAAGGCACGCCCAAGCTATCTAAACTTATGTAAATCTCATCAAAACTCAAGATCTAAAGGTAAAGAAAACCAACTTTCAACTAGAGTACATATATGAAAGGTCTCCATTCTCATACTAGGTGAATTTTATGCACAAAGATCATTTTTCTTATCTGGTTACTCATTAATGTGCCCCTTACATCATTTCTACTATAAATGATGTCAAGTGTCATAAAAGATTATCTATAAGGTGTATTTTACAATTTGCACCCCATAATTTGGGTAAATTGCACTTTACTCCAAAATTAGGGTTTTAAGCACAAGGATTATTCCTCAAGCTGCATCTTGATGCCCAAGCTTGGGAAATCCATCATACCTCATCATTTTCACTCATATGATGTCTCATTACCAGAAGAACATCTTAACATGTGAACATTGCAAGTTAAACCCCTTAACTGGGTAATTTGCACATAGGTCCCTACATTACAAAACAATACTACACTTTGTTTAAAAGGACCAAAATTGAAAGTATATTTTCCTGAGGAACTTAATTACATGCCAAGGAATAATCACAAGTATTTAATTACACATTTAGGCAAAACATCTAGGGTTAGTTTATAACCCAGGTCAGGGATGTTACAAATTATCCACCCCTTACAAGGATTTCGTCCCCGAAATTGATAAAACATATTAGGAGAAAAGAGCAGGGTATTTCCTTCTCATCTCATCCTCTAGTTCCCATGTGGCTTCTTCGACACCACGATGATTCCAGAGGACTTTTACAAGGTTTATATCTTTCTTCTTTAGCTTTTTAATTCTATTATCAAGGATTGACACAGGTCCTTCCTCATAAGTTATATCTTCATTCAATTCTACTTCCATAGGTTGTAGAACTGACTCGGTATCAGGGTGACATTTCCTCATCATAGAAATGTGGAACACAGGGTGTAACTTTTGCAACTCTGGAGGTAACTCTAGTCCATAGGATACTTTTCCAACTCGTTCAATGATTGGATAAGGCCCCATAAATCTAGGAGCTAACTTTCCCTTCCTTCCAAAACGAAGGACTCCTTTCCAAGGTGAGACCTTAAGGTACACTCTGTCTCCAACCTGGAACTCTAAGGGTTTACGTCGTTTGTCAGCATAAGACTTCTGTCTATCCTGCGCAGTCTTAAGTTGTTGCTGAACAACTTTGATCTTCTCTGTAGTCTGCTGCACAAGATCAGGACCTAACAACTGATGTTCACCAGTCTCATACCAACACAAGGGTGATCTACAACGTCTTCCATACAAGGATTCATAAGGCGCCATATCAATACTATGCTGATAGCTACTGTTATAGGCAAACTCTATCAAGCTTAGGTGTAGATCCCAACTTTCGATAAACTGGAGAACACATGCTCTCAACAGGTCTTCCAAGGTCTGTATAGTCCTTTCTGACTGTCCATTAGTCTGTGGATGAAAGGATGTACTAAACCTTAACTTGGTACCTAAAGCTCTGTGTAACTGTTCCCAAAAACGACTTGTAAACTCGAGACCTCAGTCAGAAACTATAGTGACAGGAACTCCGTGCAAACGCACTATCTCTTGGACATACAACTGTGATAACCTTTCAGTAGAGTAGGTTGTTTTGATAGGTAAGAAATGCACTGTCTTTGTCAACCTATCAACAACTACCCAAATGGAATCATGTCCTTTGCTTGTCCTGGGTAGGGAAATAACAAAGTCCATGGTTACATGGTCCCACTTCCACTGTGGTATGGGTAAAGGTTGCATTGTTCCTGCAGGCTTCTGGTGTTCAGCCTTAACTTGCTGACACACAAGACACTTCAGAACAAACTCAGCTACATCCTTCTTCATCCCAGGCCACCAATACATATCTTTCAAGTTTCGATACATCTTGGTGCTCCCTGGATGTATAGCATACATCGAAGAATGAGCTTCTTCCAGGATTAACTTCCTCATGTTATCCACATCTGGTACTATCATCCTCCCATGATAACATGCCACTTGATCATCTGAATCATGAAAACCTTCTCGCTTCTCATCACCATACTCAGATCTGATCTGCCGAACTGCAGCATCAACTTGCTGTTCCTCCTTTATCTTCTCTCTTAGGGTAGGTTTGATATGCATCTCAGCTAACAAACCGGATAACAATGACACCTTTAACTGCACATTGTCTTGCCTTAAAGAGATAAGCATATCTCTTCTAGAGCATACTAAGGAACTTAGTTGTGCTCTATCCATGGTTGATGTTGCTCATTTCCTACTTAAAGCATCTGCAACCACATTGGCCTTCCCTGGATGGTAATCAATTGTACAGTCATAGTCCTTGATTAACTCCATCCAGCGATGTTGCCTCATGTTAAGCTCATGCTGAGAGAAGATATACTTAAGGTTCTTGTGGTCTGTGAAAATTTGGAAGGTTTCCCCGTAGAGATAATGTCTCCAGATCTTCAAGGCATAAACCAACGCAGCTAACTCCAGATCGTGTGTCGGATAATTCTCCTCGTGTTTCTTAAGCTGTCGGGAAGCAAAAGAAATCACTTGCTTATCCTGCATCAACGCACATCCAAGTCCATTCTTGGAGGCATCACAGAAGACTACATATCCTTTTCCTTGCTCGGGTAGCACAAGCACATGTGCACTTGTCAACCTCTCCTTCAACAACTGAAAGGACCGCTGACAGTTGTCATTCCAGGCAAAAGGAACATCTTTTCGGGTTAACTTGGTTAAGGGTAAGGCTATAGAACTGAAGTTCTTAATGAACCTTCGGTAGTAGCCAGCTAACCCTAAGAAACTTCGAATCTCCGTCGGTGTCCTCGGTTGTTCCCACTGTATAACAGATTCTACCTTTTTAGGGTCAACTCGAATACCCGAGGCAGATACCACATGTCCAAGAAAAGATACTTCCGGCAACCAGAACTCACACTTGCTAAACTTAGCGTATAGCTTGTGTTCTCTTAGCAAGGTCAAAGCTTGGTGAAGATGCCGTTCATGCTGCTGAGCATCCTTACTATAGATCAGAATGTCATCTATGAAGACGACAACACACTGATCGAGGAAAGGTCGAAAGACTCTATTCATGAGTTCCATAAATGCAGCTGGTGCATTAGTTAGTCCAAACGACATAACTGTGAACTCATAGTGACCATATCTAGTCCTAAAGGCAGACTTAGATATGTCACTATCCTTAATACGAAGTTGATGATATCCAGACCTCAAGTCTATCTTTGAGAAGACTGTTGCACCACACAACTGGTCAAAAAGATCATCAATCCTCGGCAGAGGGTACTTATTCTTTATTGTTACTTTATTGAGTTGTCTATAATCAATGCACAACCGCATTGACCCATCTTTCTTTTTAACAAACAAAACCGAAGCACCCCAAGGTGAAGTACTCGGTCGGATAAAACCTTTCTCAAGTAACTCCTAAAGCTGTTTCTTGAGTTCTGCCATTTCGACAGGTGCCATCCTATATGGTGTCTGAGCTATGGGTTGTGTATCTGGGACTAAATTGATTTCAAAATCAATTTCTCGAGGCGGTGGTATACCAGGAAGTTCTTCAAGAAACACGTCTTCGAATTCCCTGACTATAGGAACTTTAGCAGGGTTGGGGCTCTCCTTGGTAACATCTACCACATGGGCCAAGAATGCATAACATCCTTGCCTCATCAACTTATTGGCAACCATAGCTGACACAAGACAGGTGGGCAGAATCTTTCTTTCCCCTCGAAAGATCCATGTGTTGCTTTCATCAGCAAACACAGCCAACTTGGATTCACAATCCAAGACAACTCGATACCTTTCTAAGGTATCCATCCCGAGGATTATATCAAACCCTTGCATATCAAGTGGTATAAGGTCCACTTGAATGCGATGATCAGAAAAGAAGAGGATGCAGGGAGAGCATACCTCCTGCAAAACAGCAGACCCACTCAACGGAGTCTCCAAAAACAAACTATCTACCCTATGACTGACTGTCATATTACAGTTATGAATCACTCTTCGAGTGATAAAAGAGTGCGTAGCACCCGGGTCAACCAGAACAGATACAACACAGGATTTAGACATATCAGAATATAAAAGTTCCATCTGACCTGCCACAACCCGTGGATTGACCACTGCTTCTGGTGGGTTCATAGCATAGAACCTCACTGTCGCCTGGGGTTGAGTTGATGTAGATGATCCAGCTTGGGACGCTTGTCCACGTCCTCGAGCTGCTCCTTGAGATTGCCTTCTCTGTGATCCCTGTTGACCTTGTCTCGGAGGCTGTGTCACACTGACAGGCTTAGATCGGCAGTCCTTCATCAAATGTCCCATCTTCCTGCAGTTGTAGCAGCTTCTTTCCAATTGTTGTTGTCTTGGTGGTCCAGTAACTGACATTGATGTTGAACTGCAAGTCTCTTGTGGTGGTAAACTCCGTCCTCTACCTCTACTTGGGGACCACTGAGTCTGAGAGCTAGATATGGGTGGTGGAGGTGTAGGTGCAGAGAATCTAGGCTTCTTAAAGTCTTCAAATGAAGAACCCTGGAACTGTGGATATCTTTTCTGGGTTTGCCTCTTCTCGACCATAGATCTCTCTATTCTTCGGACTGACTCAATGAAGGTAGCGAATCTCTCCCAGTTTTCTAGAGCAGACACGGGAGTAGTCATGTCGGCATTCAAACCCTTCTCAAACCTTCTGATCCTCTCTTCTTCTGTGGCAGCCATGTGCGGACAGAACCGCAGCAACTCCATGAACTTAGCTTCATACTCGCTAACGTTCATCATGCCCTGCCTTAATCTCTCGAATTGAGAGATCTTCTCATCCATGAAGGTCTTTGGAAAATATCTGAGGACAAATTCCCGACGAAAGTCTTCCCACGAGATCTCTATTCCAGGCCTCTTATGCTCTTCCATGTTCCACCAATGTCCATCACTTCCTTTGAAAAGATAGACAGTGTGTCTAACCTTCTCAGCTTCAGGGATGTTCAAGATTCTGAAGGCTTTCTCCAACTCGATTAACCACAGATCGGCATCTGCGGGGTTAGCTGTCCCAAAGTATTCGGTAGCTCTGACATGACGAATTCGCTCGAACGTCTTACCGATACCTTGTCCTTCAGGCTGGACAGGTGCCCTAGGTGCAGGCATAGGCATCCTGTCGGTGATGTGTGTCATGACAGTCATAAACTGCCCAAACATAGTTTGAACAGCTTGGTTGTCCATATCGGCTGGGTCAAACTGTGGTGGCTCCCTGAGCGTCTCAGGTACAGGTTGTTCTATTTCTGGGACCCTTGCACCTTCCCGAGGTGCAGCAACACTACTCTCCACCACGTACTCCTCATGTGGCTAAGACATCCTTATATATCTTCTTCTCCTGAGGAGCAGAAGATTCTATTAGATAAGGAAGAAACACTAAGGATAGACTCGACATCCTAAGTCCTATGTCTCTGTAGACTCAACAAACCTAGAGCTCTGATACCACTTAATTGTGGGCTCCGATCTCCAAACCACGATATAAACACGATTTAAACTCAGCGGAAGCATTCGATTAACAGCGGAAGACAAAAATCACGAGAAATTAAAAACTTTTTGAGATAAGAGCTTGAAACCATAAACTTCTTTCATAAAAAGGAGATAAACTGTTTACATCTCTGTTGAATTACTTCTTGAGTAATTATACACAACATGATACAAAAATCTCAAGAGTCAAAACCAAAATCTCAGACACTAACTCCTAGGACCTGAGAATATAGAGACGACATAGGACTATCTAACTACATAACTCAGCAGTCAGTATCTCCACCTGAGATTCACTGCTACTCCTGGTGTTGCTGCTGCTGGTTTTGGTCACCTGTAGGCTGGTTCCTCCGTCTTCGACGACCACCTAAAAAGTTGAAGTCTACGGGGTGAGACAATTTTAAATAATTGTTCCCAACGGGAGATATAACTCTCCACTAGAAGCTTTATATAGCAATTCAAAGAATCTCATAAGAAATAAAAGCTTCTCAAAGTATTCAACAGTAGTTTGGTAATAAGCAGAAGTTCATCATTTAAGAAATATGAAGAACATGTGTACTATACAATGTAACATCAATCAAGTATCTCGTAGTTAATCCTAACAAATATACTATGTTGTTGATTATGTTTTACAAACATTATTATGCCCTGCGGAGATGAGGTATACCGCTCATACTCCAACCGATCACTTGTTAAGTCGCATCGGTATCATACCTAGGTCATCAAAAGAGCCGGATTCTTATGACCTCATCTTCCTCAGTCAGAGTGAGGATAACTTGCAGGACATCTTGTGTCTCTGCTAATATAGCTCACCAGGGTAATCTGGTACTTTGCTATTTTTAGAGTTACAGTGGCATTCTGTACTCTCTTCGTCATCGAGAGATTTCTTGTTTATCTCTGATCGATGCGGTATAAGGATTTCCTCGAGAGAATTGTGTTGCATCATAAACATATAGTGAAGGGTTGATGGATTAAGATACATCTACATCAATTCCTACACTAGGATGTAAGGATTTACACATCCATATTCCCCCACATACTCAAAAGTATGCGATCTAGGAGTTCCCTCAGGAAAACCTGTTTCACCATCATTTTGCTTTCTGACAATGATGGATCTATGATTAGGGCTCTACATGGTATGATTATACTTGATTAGTTAGGGACATTTCAGTATTCTTTTAACATCATACATGTTCTCAAACATTAATCATTAGCATAGCAGTTATGAAATTACAATACTTAAATGTAACAAGTCTAACTCACATCAATTATCATTTCTCAATCATCTCATCACAAGTCATCTGTTAAGCATGACTTTGATGATACTCATGGCTCTCGCAGCCTAACAATCTCATTAGATGCCACTTACTAGGCAACATGGTATTTCACTATTCATAAAGCTAATAATCATGCTTTCAATGAATATGGTATCATCATCCTTACCTGGATATGATTATCTTCCCATAAGAACTTGCATGGTTAATTCAACTGATAACAGTAAACAATTCATTTTAAAGAAGTTGTACCTTCCTACTCTTACAAGAGTTAGGTTCCCTGATTTTCATCAATTAGGGTTTACTATTCACATTACATGTCATCACCCTAGAATTAGGGTTTACTATTCACCTCATGGTGAAATGAACTCATAACATCATCATGTATGAGACACATCATCATTAAAGCCCTTAGATAAGATTAAGATTCATCAACTATCATAACTAGGGTTTCCATGATCTCACATAGGTGGATCATACCCTAATCATGCACATTCATATGTTTTGATGGTACTTTACTTGAGTTTCCACCATAAATGATACTTTCTCTCTCCTCTTACTAGTAGATGGTGATTACACCACTCTAGATTAGGTTAGGTTAAGTCCTCATTGACTAACATAAGCCAAATCACCACTATCAAGTGATTAGGGTTTGATTAGAACAAGGTATTACTCAATTGAACCCCTCAAGGGCATTTTGGTAAATTACCCATTGATCGTCATTATGGGTCAATTCATTAGTCACCTAGTCCCTTAATGTCCTAGGTTACCATTAGGGTTTAGATTAGATCACCATTGCACCATTTACACATTTAAGTGATTAAGTATAAACAACCTTGAAAACCTTCAAACAGTTTCAACCTTCAACCACCAAACGGTCTTGAGACCATTTGGTCTCAAAAGGTATTGAGACCGTTTGACCTCAAATGGTCTTGAGACCGTTTGAGTGTGTTGACCGTTTGGGGAGAGTTGACTTTCAAACCGTTTGAAGCTTATGCGGTTTGAAACCGTTTGATCAAAACGTTCTTGAGATCGATTGGTCCAAACGATCTTGAGATAGTTTGAGCCCAAACGGTCTTGAGACCGTTTGGCCTCAAACGGTCTTGAGACTGTTTGGATCCAAACGGTTTTGAGATCGTTTGGTCCAAATGGGCTCAAACCGTTTGGACCTCAAACAAGGTTCAAAAGTTACAATCGATTATGGTTATGTATGTTGAAGCCCTCACTTATCCAAATCCATGTTAACCACTTACAAATTGAGTTAATTAGGATGAGCCTTAATCAATTGGACACTAAATTTACCCTCAATTGAAAGCCAATTAGGGTTAAATCCATCTCAATTAGGGTTTCAATCGGATAAACATAAATGTTTAACAATATGAATCAAATCAAGGTTGAACCTATCAATTGACCTCCAATTGGGCCCAAACTTGGCCCAAACGGTCTTGAGATCATTTGGATGACCTCCAAACGGTCTTGAGACCGTTTTCCCAAAGTTTGACCAAAAACCAAGTCGGTTGGATAAGGGTCGAACCCTAAATAGGTCTAAAATCAGCATTTTTATCAATTCCTCAACTTATTGTAATTGGACCCTCAAACCATCCAATTACCTCAACCCTAGACCTCCAAACGGTCTTGGGTTGTCACCAAACGGTCTTGAGACCATTTGGATGAATCCCCAAATGGTCTTGAGACCGTTTGGGTCCTTCAACCCAAAACTCAACAAGATCTATACTTGAAATCAGCAATTTCAGCCCGATTAGGGTTAGGGTGTTGAAGTGCCTTCAACTCTCAATTGATTAAGAATTAGATTATGATTCTTTGTAGGAATGAAATTCAATAAGTTACCAAAAGACCCTCAAATGGTCATCCTTTGGTCAACCCTATCAAATGGTCTTGAGACCGTTTCAATCCAAACGGTCTTGCAAGATCGTTTGAGATCAAACGGTTTGAGACCGTTTGATTTCAAACGGTTTGCAACCGTTTGGACCAAAAGCGTCCAGGGTCGTTTGATAAAGTTACCTAGGAATTCACGCCCATCATCTTCAACCTCTGTTCAGGTCGGTTACTCCACCGTTTTGCTTGCAAAAGTGCAAGGAAGAAGGGAGGTAGAAGAAGAACTAAGTATACTTTACAAGAACAAAGATAAGCAATATAAAGAAAAGAGTTTAGAGTTATAAAACCCGCGTCAAACATTGTTCCTAGAGCTCCAAGCTTCCAAGCTTCAAGCCTCTAATGGCGTCTTGTGATCCACAAGTCGTCCAGAGGTGATTCTCCAAGGAAAAGATGGGGATGGTCGGCTAGAACAAAGAATCTAAGTGAGTTAACCATAGAACCACCCTTTTAAGAAGAATTCCTCCAAGAATTCGAGCTAGAAGATGGTTCCTACTCACCTTAGTACTAGCTGGTCGTCTCCCTGAGCTCCAAAGCTTTGGCTTGGTCGGTTGAGGAAGATGAGAAATGAAGAGGATAAAGGATACATTTAGTTGGGTTTGTAAGGGTGAAGGCTTATATAGTTTAGGCTATTTTCTATCATAAGGACATCTAAAACATGAATTTCTCATCTAAGTCCCTCCTTGTTTCTAAGGCACGCCCAAGCTATCTAAACTTATGTAAATCTCATCAAAACTCAAGATCTAAGGGTAAAGAAAACCAACTTTCAACTAGAGCACATATATGAAAGGTCTCCATTCTCATACTAGGTGAATTTTTTGCACAAAGATCATTTTTCTTATCTGGTTACTCATTAATGTGCCCCTTACATCATTTATACTCTAAATGATGTCAAGAGTCATAAAAGATGATCTATAAGGTGTATTTTACAATTTGCACCCCATAATTTGGGTAAATTGCACTTTACTCCAAAATTAGGGTTTTAAGCACAAGGATTATTCCTCAAGCTGCATCTTGATGCCCAAGCTTGGGAAATCCATCATACCTCATCATTTTCACTCATATGATGTCTCATTACCAGAAGAACATCTTAAATTGTGAACATTGCAAGTTAAACCCCTTAACTGGGTAATTTGCACACAGGTCCCTGCATTACAAAACAATACTACACTTTGTTTAAAAGGACCAAAATTGAAAGTATATGTTCCTGAGGAACTTAATTACATGCCAGGGAATAATCACAAGTATTTAATTACACATTTAGGCAAAACATCTAGGGTTAGTTTATAACCCAGGTCAGGGACGTTACAATATCATGACTAATGAGATTCTATCATCAACCAATCCATACTCTAGTTTTATGTGTTATTGATGTCTATCTACCTTCTACAATAAAAACCAACTAAGGACATAATAAGAATGTACATACTCTTAGAATTCATATGATCTCATTCTTCTGATTCACATACTTGGAGACATACCATTGAGTATTGTCAATCTTTAGACATTCACAATGTTTCCTCATTATCTTATAATTGACTGAAATAGAATGAATTGGAATCTTGCCTTTATAAGTATTAATAAAATCCTTTATGGTATATGCCATGTCGGTCATCACATGATTGTCTATATGGGCATACCATACCAACAAACTCCCACTTGAACTTAGAGCCAATCACTCATGAATGATATTCTTAGTGATCCAAACATGTCCACCATGCTTCTGCTGCACAAGTGCTTTATCCAGTGGGCTTATTTAGTCGGTATATTGCATGTTTCTTTTCTCTTCACTCTAAGAGGAAACCATCATAATATGGTATCTGATATTTCTTACCTAAACATTAGCTCCATCATTGTCATAGTATTACTACTGAGTCATCAATGGTTGGAACTTCTATAAGTTCATCACATGAATCTTTATATCCATGTAGTATCACTTTGTGTTCATGACACATGTATTCTCAGCTTCTATTATAGAATAGTATTAAAGAATATTAGTTTGGAACCCTTTCCAACTAACAAAATTTCTTCTTTTAAATCAAACATATTTTTTTGCGATCATGTTATGTTATTTCGAAAGTTTGCATCAATGCAACCCTTTACACCAACTCTTCCTTTTATTGGTATCCATTTTGACTAGTAATCTATCCTAAAGTACTTATAAGTACTAATGGATGTCTTTAATGACTTTCCACTAACCCTTATTGGAATTTACTATTATCTTGTCATGTCTAGTACATAAAAGATTATATGGGATAAGTACATTTATAGCATTCATGATAGATCCATCATATGGAATCTGATCCATGTCATTTCCATTCTTCACAAGAATTGGAGCATGTGGTTTAGAAGAGACTAATCTAGATTCTCTCTCACTGAATCCTTCTGTGTTGAACTCTTTCAACACTTTGCTATTGTATGTGCTCAAACTTCCATTGTGAAACATTCAAGAATTGCCTCATAGGTCTTGATCCTTATCTCATAAGATGTTTCACCTTATCCTTCATTATTGAATGTGTTGTCCATGCCAGTTCTCAATATTCATAGTATGAGATGTTATTCCTCATCATATGTGGAATTTTCATATATGCTCCCACTAAATCTTTTTTAAACACAGATTTCATATTTTATCTTGATTCAAGTCGAACTCATTGACCATCTTGTCAAGTTTAAAAGATTCCATCTCCAAGCTCCTTGTTTCAATCCCAGATTGAACTTTGTAGTTTATAGACTTTATTTTCTTTCTTGAAGTTATAAAACCTTTTAGATTGTGTCATGTATGCATACTTTGTGTATACCTTTTAAGGAATCCAGTTTCTATCTTCATATGCCAAATCTCTTAGTCTGTTTTAACTACAACAAGCTTGACAATTGGTAAATGAATTTCTGTCATGTTCAACAATTTGAACTGATTTGAAAAATCTTTTCAACCAATTTGTCCTTTTGTGTTATCCATGTAGGTCTTTGCCACAAGACCCTATTGCACCCTTTAGGTATTATCCTTTTATGTGGCACTATTAAGTCCTACCTTTTTAGCTTGCATGGATCCCATAATGGCCTTGAGCCATTTCTCAAATTATGGTTCTCAATAGCTTCTTCTTGACTAGTTGGCTCATCCTATTATGACCAACCCATCTGAATTGTTGGATTCACAATCCTCCAATTTCATATGTATTCTACTAGAACTATTATATTCTATGTTACATGATGAGCTTGATATTCCACAAAAACTTGTGATTCTCTTAGTTCTCATTGTACTTCTTTGTTGACCTTGAACATTTTGAGTTTTACTTTTACTCGCATTGATTCTTTAGGAACTCAGTTATCCTATCAACAAAACATTTTTTGTTATTGGATTGGGATTAATAGTATCATTCAACAATTATGGTATGTGGATAAATCCTTTAAAAAAACTACTTTCTCAATGTAGATTTCAATCTTTTAGACATATCAAGACATTCCCAAATCTTATCATATAGGATGTCATACAAACCATTTAGAAGGTACTTTACTTAGTGATAGGTATATATTTATGAGGATAAGAAGATTAGATTAATTTATGACCATACCATGACTCATCATGGTATAATTCCTTCATTCTGACACATCATCATGTTCAAATGTTTGACTAGTGATACATTATCACAATCCTTTCTCAGAAGGTACTCTAGGTATTGATGTAGAGTATTTTAACATGTGATCTCATCAAAGTTTCTTAATATTTTCATCAAAGCCATACTTCATTTATAATCTCCTTCAAGAGATTTAGGTTTCTATTTTACTGAGTACATATCATCATATTACCACTAAATGAAATGAGGTATGAGCGATTATCTATAGCATTCATTCCATAAGATCTTCATGCATCACATGTATGAGGTCTAATGGAAGTGTTATCCTCCCACTACATCTAGTGAAGGATGTCATTTCACTTTGTGCATAAATAAGGCTTTGCATGTTTCCTTAGGTTCAATAACCAAGGGAATCCAGATTAACATTAATATGTATTCTAGACATGCATTTTGTAACATATCAGAATTAGAGCCAAAATTTGAAACCCTCTTTCTCTAGGGCCCATTTCGATTATGTCCTTTTTTCATAAAATTTAAAATTTATTAAAGTTACTTAGAGTCAAATAATCACATATTTCAATGATTCATTTAACATAAGGAGTTAAAGATAATTAAGCATACACCCATAAAAATTGAAGTGCGAACATACAAAATAATGGCTTTGACTATAATTTTGCATCCTAGAAAATTACTAGGAGCATAAGAAGAAAGAAACTAAATATTAGTAAACTATAGTGTTACAATTTATTAATTAATCACGTTAATTTCCTTAAGTGAATTATAACACTCAATTAATATAAATATGTTATCAATAATTCTAAAACATAAAATAGAAGTTATAATCAGTTTCGGTGTGCCCTAATTACCCTACTCTATGAATTTTATATCTTTTGACCATTACGTTGTCCCTCAATTAATTAACCGAAATTTAAAACATAGAAATGCATTAATTAATTCATTTAAAACCTAACTTCTGCTTTGACCTCTCAAAACACGGGGTACTATTCCTCTTTTGTCTCTGTAACGCCGCATGACGCTTCCGTGCGGTCGTTTCTCCCTGACTCGTCGCAAGCGTCTTCCCCTCTACCTTCCACTTCCGTTTCTCCCCACCTCTTCCTCTTCATCCTCACATCCCTCTCCTATTTCTTCTTCCTCATCCTTCCCTCTCGTCATAGAGCCTAGAACCTTAGACGTTATCTTCTACCATCCTCTTGCAACCACCATCTGATAGAGGAGGACCCAGCGGCACCCTTTTTCACCATGTCGCCTCAGCCCCCTCTCTATTCCCTACTCTTCCTTCTTCTCTTCCCCTTCTATATCATCACCGACCCTCATCTGTCTCCTTAGAGTGCAAAACCCAAGCCACCACCGTATCTTCACGCCCTCCCAGCTTGCGCCCCCACAAAGGAAATAACGGTCTCCTGTCGGCGGCTCCTGTGGTCGGCTGCCGTATCAACTTCCTCCTCACAGCAGCATCCTCATGTTCTTACCCGGACTCCTCCAGCAGCGCCAACGCCACAACAGACCATCAGTGCAACCAGAAACTACCCATGTAGCCACCAACACAATTGGATCTGCTGCCCCTTCCCCCGACTCGCCAATATCTCCAGCCTATCAAATCCCTTGTCCGGCTTACAGCATGAGACAACAGTCCCAAACACCCCCTCCAGTGGTGCCATTACAGATGGGAGCATCTGTCGTCTGACATCAGCTCGATCCTGCTCACCCTACTGCCGCCTACGCTGCTCATCAGAATCGCCAGCACAGACCCAATGATCACGGAGGCCATCTACAATAGCAGTGTCCTTGTGCAGACTGCAACCATGAACAAGTTGCCCGTCGGTCGCCGCAACAACCTCTCACCTCCTCCTTGTTTTCCTCTGGCTCACCATGGCAATGATCTGCAAACCAGTCACACTGACAACCATCATCTTCAACCCCGAATCAATCACCACCACCCGCCAAATGCTTTAGGCCTTGCTGTGATGGATCCCTGTACACTGAGCACCCAACCACATGTTGCGCCTACACCACCGCACCAACCTAAACACAACCAATTTCCCTGACTCCATGTTGACCCTCCTCCTCCAACGACAAACTGCACCTCACATAAAGCTAGGCCATCCATGGAAGGCAGTGTCGCTTGGGCCTGATCTCCTTAGACAGACTGTCAACATACCTCATTAGCCTCTGACACTGAACTTCACGGCTGATGGAGGAGTTGCAGATTTAAGGACCTCAATGATCAGGGTCTAAAGTGACCACCACCATCCCCGAGTCCTACCTTGTCACGATGAAGGTATAGGGGTGATCTTCCGTCTCCACACCACAATAGACGATTCACTATGAAGGTTTCCCCATTGTTCACCCTCGTCATTGCAGACAGTGCCAAGGATGCATGGTGTTCTCCGGCCTCATTGCTTGGGCTTGCAATAATCTTCAAGCTACTGCTACTGCATGCGACCCTTCTCATATACCCACAACACTTCGTCACCAGTAGGTAAGCGACTCTGATTTAGTAGCACACACTTAATTAACATATATTAATCGTGTAATATACATGTTACAGTTTAGTTAGTCGACCCATTCCATGCCTTTATATAAGTATACACACATCTAGCTTTGATACAAAGATGTATATATAAATAGATATAGCGTAGCTGTAAATGGAAAGTTTTCAACCTAGTCAATCTAATATCCTAGTGTTTGACACTCAGGTAATATGTGTGTGTTAATAAGCCGTAAGGTGATGATTCATGATTTCAGTAGTTATTAATTTAGAGTAACAATCCCATATTTTCATAAGTCTAGAATCCTATATATATATATATATATATATATATATATATATATATATACACACACACACACATATATATAAGTGGAATCTAGAAATAAAATAAAGATCAATGAAGCTGATAAATCTAGACTTGTCTGAATGGGATAAAATGTAATGTGGGAAAAAGAGTATGTAGAATATTATTAGCATGAGTACCAAAACATTGTTTCTGATGTGTACTTATTAGTTTCTTTATATTTACAATAAAAGGTGTATAAGTAATCACATATGATTGCATTTGAGAACTAATCCTGAGATTCACATAATAAGAGCATTTTAGAAAATATATTTAATGTGGGGTAGATATTTGACCCTAGTTCACAAAACTTATACTGTATGCTATACATTACATCTCTTGTGTTGGGGGAATGTATGTTATCATCCACACATATAATGTATCATGGACATGCTTAGACTTAGGCAACCGAGGATGAACATTATAATAGATATCTAATGAATAATATGCTAATTGGGACTAGTTAAGAAAAACATGAAAACCTATAAAACAAATGTTTACACATGTCCATTTTGTTTGACTGACACACCTAATGCTCACTAGGATGAATAGCTGACTTTGATGGACTATTGAGTTAATCTTTAACCATGAAGATAAGGTATGTACTCCTCCCTATTTATAACTGGGTATTTATATGACTAAATTTTCCTATAATGAGGCATCTTTTAAAATACTTGTTCTTATCCCATTTTGTTGGACAATTCGATGCTTAGAGTTGGATTTATTATTATGCTTTTGAAATTACTATCATGTTGAATTGGGTTAATGACCCCTGCTTAAATCACGCCACATGTTTATGAAAGGTATATCTTGCCACTCTATTTATGCATGTTAGATAGTTCGACTAGTTTAACTATTGTAGACACTTATGCCTAACCATTAGGGCACACTACTTCCACCCGGGGTGTGCTACTTCTACCTTGATATATACAGAAGTGTGCTACTTCTGCCTAGGGTGCGCTACTTCCACCCATTTTACTTAGGCCATTGACTCCCTACCATAGTTACTTTAGTCCACTATATCTACATGCAAATTATTATGATTGTTGTGATATAGTGAATGGTTAATGGCAAGATGTGTTATTTCACTTGTTTATTTATATGCCTCATTCTTTTGGAAATTGCTTATCTTGTTACTTCTCATTGAAACTTACCTAACTTTATTGGCCCCCTTTTTTATGGGAACATCTTACTTTACTTATGAAATAATTAATGCCCTGGCTAACGTTCTAATGTACATACTCAGCTTTTGCTGATTTCTACCTTGATTTCCTATTTTTCTGGGTGTTCCCTCCACCCAGATGTAGGTGCTTTGCAGGACAGATACTCATGATCATTGTGAGCCAATTGGTGGACATAAGGATAACTTGAGATAACCTTATTACCCTCTGTATATGGGCATATGTGTGAATAGATGTAATCTTTTCATATTATGTACTACCCTTAGGGTGAGAATGTTATGTACATGAGAAGATTTTGTAACTTTGTAAATAGTTATGTTTTTTCATTGAGTGAGCCCACTATCAGGTCTTACTCTTTACACATTTTTTATATGTACGTCCAAGATGACTTATTGCTAATGATAATCTTGAGTTATCAGTTATAATCTTTTGGTTTTAATGTTATAAACACTCATGGGATAGTCTTTCGTACACATTAGATATTTGGGCATTGCCATGCAAGATAATATCTTTTGAAATAGAAACATTAATATCTCACTCTATTTATATATCATCCTTATCATACAAGATGTTGTAAAGTAAAATGTTTCTATTTGATGGCATAATGAAATAGCAATTCTAGTAAATCTATTATATGCATGTTGGGCTAAGATAAATTTAATTGTAGACCAAAGCTTTTGCAACACTTTTCCCGCCTTGTCAATCTTTGTCCTTCCATGAAGGCCTTTACTTCTTGTTAGATCATGCACATCAGTATGCCAACTCTCTGTTTGGTATTACATACCAAATTGAAGAAGTAATCAAAATTTTCTTATAACATTTATACCTAAAGTGGAGGCCTCAATGCCTTCCTTCTTCTTCTTTAATTCCTCTAGCCAGAGTGGGCAATTCCTTTTCCAATGTCCAGGCTAGTGACAGTGGTGACAATCACCTCTTATTTTCTTAACTCTACCTTTTGCTTTAAGATTTGAAGACTTGGGCTTCTGTCTAACTTTAGAACTCTCCTTAGCTTTGCCTTTGACTTTAGACTTCCCCTTTGTCTTGGTGATCATCATCGCAGACTTGGGCTTGTCTTTCTTCATCAGTGTCACAACTGTTCTCAACATGCCCAACAATTATGTCAATGGTTTGTCAAAGTCGTTCATGTTGTAGTTCATGACAAACTGACTATATGACTCTGACAGGGACTACAAAATCACGTCAGTGGCAAACTCTTGACGTAAGGGGAATCCCAGTCTAGCTAGATTCTCTACATACCCAATAAGCTTGAGTACATGAGATTGCCATGATGCATTTGAACAGTGCCTTGGATACATCATATCTCTCTTCTCTTGCCTGATCTTGGTACATGTTTTTGAGATATGGGACCATCTCAATCACATCCATATTCTCATGATGCCTTTGAAACTCATAGTTCATAGAGCATATCATCAAACACTTGACATCCACAACATCTTTAGTATGCTTCTTCTAAGTATCCATGTCAACCCTTGGTGCATTTTGAGGTGGTTCCTTTGGTTCTGGCATTTCCAGGACATAGAGTTTGCACTTCTGTATGAGAACAATTCTCAACATCCTGAACCAATCGTGAAAGTTGTTCCTAGTTAGTTTGTCCTTCGTAAGGACCGATCACAGAGAAAAGTGATTGTTGTTCGTTGCTATTTGATTCTACTAAAGATTTGAAATTTTGTCAAAAATTCATTTTTGATTTGATTTGATTTGATTAATTTGGGTGATAATAATTAGATATTTAATTAATTATTATTTTTTTCATTTTATTCAAATTGACAATCCCCAAGTATCAATTCAGAAAATTACAAAAAATAGTTTTCTGATGAGCCAAGATCCAAAATGATTCAATTATTACCCAGTCTACATCATCGTCCATAATCAACCATTAAGGTAGGCAATCCTGTTAATTGCATCATATGCAACTCTTGGATAGATGATATGCGCAACTCTTTGCCATAATCATCTGCATGCTTCTGGGCTTAGACTCTCTAAGAATCACAAGCTAAGCCTGACCCAATAACCAATACGATAATAATGCACCCCACTTTAGTAGAACCTACATTACTACCATCACACTTCCACAAGGTAGACGACGCACCAAGCTTTGGCATAACTTGTGTTTGGTCGAACAAGCTTTTCATGTGTAGTTCTATTGGAAAGCATCTTAGACTTAATATGTTTGATTGATGGATTTATATATATATATATATATATTGTATCCAATCACTACATATATAGTACGTATCATTCACATGCTATATCCCATAACGTAAGCATGCAATATAAAACAAAAAGTACTGGTTATGGCCATGTCTACTTGTAATTCCTTAGATTCTCAAGGAATTACTACTACCTAGGTCAACCATCACATCACATGCATGAACTTGTTGTTGGTGTAGACATGTGCTTGCCAATCAGAGTAGATCTGTTCAACCCTTGAACTAGTTGTCTTGTCTCTTGGCTGGTCGGTTGGTCATCACAGACGGTTGTTTGACGTCCAATCCAAACGATGTTTAGACTCCTTCCAAATAGTCAGTTGGGTCCACCAGGCAGTCGTCTGGCTCCATCATTTTGTCCTCTATGGTCCTCCAGACGGTTAGCTCGTCTCACAAACTAGTTGTCTCATTTGGAGATGATCATCTTCCTTGTCGTTGCAAGAAAAGAAACTATCCTATTTTCAGTAAATTATTACATTGTAAAGAGAAACCTCAAGTTACATTCGAGGGGAGCAAAGGTAGGAAAGAATTAACATTACATTGGGAAGAAAGAGGTAGAGGGTCAGTATGCATACCGAGATAAATAGGAATAAAATCAAACCATCCAACCATACACAAATATAGGGTATTGACCATTACCACATTACACATCCACCATCAAAACTAATTTTAGGGTGATGCATGTAAATTGCATATATATATATATGTTTGGGATCATGTGGTCTTTGATTGGATACACATATGACACAGTTTAAATATTTGCATTGTACATAATAAACAAATGATTAAAACAAAATCTGATCATATCAATTATCCTAAAATATAGTAAATTGACATTGCTTTGATACCACTGTTAGGAAATATAGGCACCGAGTATGGTAGTGGAAATAAAAAAAAATTATCTATCTATATTCCCATAACAACAAGATCACATCAACTACTATGAAATAGGAAGGATGGTTTAGCGAGTTATACATGATCTTGGAGTAAGTCCAACAACAACAACTCACTTCAATACAAATGTCAACTAGCTGCCATTGGACAGTGCCTGTGCAACTCCTGGTCTTCACCACGAACAACAAACATAAACAACTTCTACAACGCTCCTGTGGTCTAACCATGAACTGCAGGTTGACTTTGCACTTCCAGCAGCTACCAAAGGACTCCTACCTCTAGAGTAGTCCAAACGGACCAACTAGAACTCATGTTGTTCAACTAGAACAAATAGGAAGGAGTTGTCACTCCCATTGGTGTACTAGTCACCAACTTGCTCTCCCACAATAATGATTCTCAGTTGTTCTCTCCTGTCGATATCCTCCCTTGTTGAGTAGGACTTTCTTGGGCTCTCTCAGTTACCAAAACCATAGAGGACAACAATTGTCATGGGAACTGATTCTTAATTGTTTGTGTTGTGCTCTGGGAAGCCCCTGGTACCCCTCTATTTATAGGCGAGGTTAGGGTCAGAGTTCCCATCTATTCTAGATTTGTGCGGGAGTGGAAGGGACTAGAAGATCTTGAATTTTTGCAACCTACAACACTCTAGATGGTCGTATGGCACACCTAGATGGTCGTCTAGTGTGTGAGGTAATCATCTCACACTGTAAGACGGTCATTTGGTAGTTTCCCAATCCCATATAAATTTGGCAATTCTGATTCCAATTAATATCATATATTAATTCTTTGCACCACAAGTAATATTCAATCAAAACAAGTTTGGGAAATATCTAGTATCTTCATTCGGCCCAACCAATCTATATCACCTAGGCTAGATGCCCATCTCACTCACCCAGATGGTCCTTTGGTGAGTTTAAGAAGAGTCGACCGGTTCAATCACATTGAACTGATCGGTTCAAGGACAAAATTTAGCCAATTCAAACTTTGATTACCCTGACTACCCAAATGGTCATATAAACACTTGAGACGTCCGTCTCGCATGCCCAAATGGTTGTCTCACTCAGTGAGATGGTCGTTTGGCAGTTCAATTAGCCAATCTATTGATCTGTTGCATGAATTGAATACCAAAATACTTTAGTAATCAATCCAATAATCATTCAAGATAAACTCCTCTTCTACATGAGTTCCTTTGTGTGTGGCCCTATAGGTCTCATATCATGTTAGCAGTGAATGTCCATAACCAACTTATGACATAACAAGTAAGGAGTAGTGCCTAGTCGATCAGTGATATCCAAGAGAACGCAAAGTTGGAGAACAACTTCAATCTACAATCTGTGTAAGGTGTTGCAGTGATTGTATAATTCCTTTGTCGTTGATATCCAGGATGGACTTGAGGCATGGATGGTCATCCTCTAAACTTTAAATCCATGTTCCTTGAACACACAGAAGACTATCTAAAATAATGTGACCTCAATATTATATATCGATTAACATGTGCATGCGGATGTGTCTCTCAGTCTCTCTTATCAAGTGGCCAGGATATCATACTCTAATAGGAGGGACAAATCCCATATCTATCACTCAAAGTCTATCATCATGTGTCAAAATCACCCAATCATCACCTTTATAACAACCCATGTTTCATGACCACATTTGATGATGTCAAAGTGTACCCAACGACATATGACGAGTGTAGTGATTTCAGGTCTAAGAATCACAATCACCACCTTTACTATGAGACATGACTATGACCACCAATGATGGTTTCCATGTGTCACTCCCAAGGTGGGTCTGTCTAATACACTGTTCCCTAACATGTATCTGTGTGTTTGGTTTGATGTCGCCATATCATGACTAATGAGATTATGTCATTAACCAACCCACACTCTAGTCTTCTGTGTTACTAGTGTCTGTCTACCTTCCATAGTAACAACCGACTAGGGACATAATAAGAATGTACATACTCTTAGCATTTGTATGATCTCATTCTTCCAAGTCACGTACTTGAAGAGATATGTCATTGAGTATCATCATTATTTAGACATTCATAATGTTTCCTCATTATCTCATAATGAGTGAAATAGAATGAACTGGAAGCTTGCCTTTATGAGTATTAATCAAATTTTATGTGGTATATGTCATGTAAATCATCACATGATTGGATCTATTAGCATGCCATACCAACACTATTTTTGATAATCAGTGTTTAGTTGGTTATTGGGACCTGGTCATAACACACTCAGACAGTCAAACAAGAAATCTAGGAACTCAAAGTTGGAGAGCTGGCAAGGGAAGGTCAGGACAGGGTCTGAGAGTTAGTTCCAGTCTAGTTCAAGGATGACACTAGAGTCGGGAAAGAGCCATGATGTTGGGGTCCGTCAGGTAGGTCTTCCTTATGGTGAGATTGTAGAGATGTGGTAGGTCATCGAGAGTATGAGGGATGACTGCATTGAGGCTTATGTGGCCGATGTCAATCAAGACGTAGCAGCCACAAACTTTGTCGTAGTCCAATAGGTTCAAGTGGTAACAGTTAGTGGAGGGGTCCTAGGAGCTGAGGAAATAAAGATTATTCTAGAGTTCCTTGATGGCCAGTAAGGCTTTCTTGTCCTCCATGTGGGTCGATGCCGACGAGAGGCAAAAGGTGATTATGACGGTGGTAATGAGGACCAGGAGGAACGTCGACGACTGAGTCATGTGTTGGTGTTGTTGCGGCCGTGTTTGGGTTGAGTGGGTCGGTTGTGTAAATTTTCAAAATCATTATCAACCGGTACTTGTCATTTATAGGGTTGTTCATGAGGTATACAATTGGTGATTGATGTATCATTGCTCTCCCCCTGTTGTAGAACAAAGTGAGTGTGATCGCACTTGTTGATATTGTCACATGAGTAAGTTACGCTATACAACATGGAATCCTCAGATGCTCATCATGACTAACATTTTCTACAAAAGAAGTCCCTACTATCTACTGTATAATAATTGGAGTTATGGAGAGAGTGGAAAAGAGGAGAGAGAAACAAAATTGTAACTTTCAATCTTTCATAATTTTTTAAATCAAAATAAAAAGAATTAGTCGTTACAAAAAAGATGTTTTACAACAAGTTAATGTGAACATACTTTGGAAAAGGAATAACGTGAAATAAATATAAAAAATAAAATATGGAAGTATTAAAAATGAGGTAAGTATAAAATAATGTTCAGAAAAGTAGAGAAGAAAGATGAGAGAAGCTAAAAAATAAGGGAAGTATAAAAAATAGGAGGACAGTAAACATTGGTACTATACTCTCAAAATGGGGTGAAGTACCCCAAAATCTGGGTATTGTACTCCAAAAACAAGTATTGTACGCTAAAATATTGGTATTGTACTCGGGTATATAAGAGGCTACAATATCCTTGCTTTGGGATATAGATCTTTCTTATAGGTACAATACTTTTGTTTTATGGTGCAATATGCATATTTTTGGAAAAGATTTTACATAAGGAATATGATGTTGTGGGTATAGTACTGTATTTTTGGGTATTGTACCTCCTCCCCTTTTATATATTCTCATATTATTTTTTCCAAAGTATGTCAATATTAGTAATATTGGAAAGTATTTTTATAAAATATCTAATTATTATTTTAGTTAAATAATAAATTATAAGTAAATTTTTTTCTCTGAATGAATGAGGTGTATTTCTCTTTTCTAAAAAGACTCATCCTCTTTCTACTATTGAGGTAAAGTTTTCTCGTTCTGAGGAGGGGGAGTGCTGGTAGGGAGGGAATGTAAGCTATCTAAAAAAGTTCTTGTCGTACATAATGAAAAATTCTAGACAACTTATATGTCATCCGTGCTTGCATTCATTCACCTTGGGAATGCAAGTGAGCACTTTAGCATGTGCATCCAACAGTAATAAAATATGAGAAACGTAGAAAAAGGAGTAGAAAAAGAAGTGAGGGAAATTTTTTTTTTCTCATAGTTTTCAATCCGTAATGATTTTTTTTTCAAAATAACAAGCATTAGATTCTCTAAAAAAATATTTTTCTAACAACTGAAGTTGACACACTTTGGAGAACTAATAATGTGAGAGACGTATACAAAAAAGTGGATGGAATATTGTATCCTAAAGCACATGTATTGCATCCTAAATACAAGTATTGTTTCACAAAACACAAGTATTGTACCCAAGAAGGACTTACTCCCATTTTTGGATGTCCCTCCTATTTTTGGATATCACAAAACACATGTATTGTATCTAGAAACATAGTTATTGCATACCAAATACATGTATTGTTTCACAAAACACGAGCATTGTATACTACTCCTTTTTTAATCAAATCTGTTTTGGGTTAGATACTTTTGGATTCTTAGCACCAGAAGTTGTGGAGCTTCTGAAGAGGGTCTAAAAAATTATGAATAGCAATGTTATGGCTTCCAAGTGTATGGATGTAGTGTTTCAGAAATTGGTTTTATCATCCAGAAAGGACTAGCAGTGCAGTTGTTGCCTGCTTGTCTTCTACTTCGATGTAAATCTTTCATGTTGTAAATTTCAACTAAATAAATATTTTGTATCCAAAAATAGATATTATACTCAAAACATGAGTAATGTACCTCAAAACACGAGAATTGTATCTAAAATGGGAATAATATACCCAAAATGAAAATAATATATCCCAAAATATGGGTATTGTTACTATTGTACCCCAAAACATGGGAAAACATGAGAGTATTAATATTTTAAGGTAATATCCTTATTTTGGGGTACTGTATTTTTTTTTTACTTCCTCTCCTTTTTATAATTCTCTCATGATATTTTTTTTCTAAAGTATGTCAACATTAACCTTGTCGGAAAATATATTTAAATAAATTGAATATCTTTTATTTCTGCAAAAATATTTATTATAGAATAAAAAATATAAACAAAATATTTTGATGTCTCTTATATACCTCTCGCCTCTTTATTGTATTGTGGCAGGCTGCGCATAAAGTCTCATGTCTGAGTACACAATCGGGTGCGACTCCTTCCAGAATAAACCAAAGTGCAACCGTATTGGTTGATATTGCCGCATTATGATTATGGTTTGAACCCGTTAAGTCGTCGGAGATGGAAAGCCGCCTGTCATGATTTATATGAAGTATGGGATCGCGTCTTCATATCCTAAGTTCTTAAGTGGAATCAGGTAGCTGACCATGCAGTTAAAATCATATCAGTTCAGAAATCAGAAACGCTAGACTGCACCAGAAAGGCATACCTCTACCTGGAGAAGATTATATATGAATAAAACTCAATTTTTTATAATGGTCGTTTCAAATGCCTGGCATGACTTATCATTTCATCCTGCTTGAGACCACCTGACGAGAGAAATCTAGCGGACGGCACGGTATGTTAGAATCGGGAGGTGATGCTGTGCCACCGATACGGACATGGTAATTGAACTCCCACTGCTGAACTGCCGTCCCTTTAAAGCATGCGGTATTTGAATGTTTGATGCAATGATTGTAGGGCCTAATACAACTACCCAGGAAAAGCATCCCTAATAACTCTTCCATCAATGCTTGTAGGCGAATACCAAATAGACCCCATATAAAGGTTGACGTTATTAAACGAAACTTGGGGTTTATAAGGGGCCGTCTGGATGGGGACGTTTGTAATCCCGGTAGTTTATAAAGAAAAATGGTGTTGCTCAATGCGTTAAAATGTGAAACAAATGTATACATTATAAATTCAACCAAGACATGCGTTACTCTAGCTGCCACAAATTTATTCAGATAGATGCTAGTCCAAATATTTATTGTATTTATTACTGTTGTCTAAATTGACGTTCTATATATAAACTGCCAGAATTTACAAATATTTGTTCCAAAAGGATCCTAAGGCCTGTTTGGGAGAGGCACATGACAAATGCAGCATTCTTGTACAGTTGTAGCTGTAGTATGGTTACTCGGTGGTGGTGATAACAAATATACATTGTCAAGACTTAGCAGCTAAAATAGCATTCACAAAACACTGAAAAAATAGACAGACATTATGATTACTGCATTTTTCTGGGGTGGGAGCCACCATTACTGCGTCAAAATTATTTAACAAAAGAGTTGAAACACAGCCGGTGCAAAATTTACCTATTAAATACATGTATTCTAAAAAAGAATGCAAACGGCCCCTCATAGGATTTAAAATAGCGCATGCTTTTCAGATGATAGAGCGTCCGTAGTAGTTCAATTACCATGTCCATATCGCTTAGGGGCTGTCAATGGGTAAGGATTGACTCCACTTATCCATTATCCATGCCCTGAAGTGGATATGCCCTGAAGGAGAAGGAAAAGGATAAATGATTTTCTTATTCTTTACCCACCTACCCGCTACCTTAGTGGTGGGTAAGGATAAAGATAAATAATAATCCATATTTTCTAACTCGCTACCCGCCTATATTTATATAAGGAAAAAAAACCCAAATAGCACACTTCTCTAAAAAAATTTACCGAAATAGCACCGTTTCCAACTTATTTCCCAAACTAGCACACTTTCAGAATAAAGCGCCACACTAGTTGGCGTTTTACTGTCTCGGGAACAAAAAACGCCACATTATGTGGCGTTTTCAGTAGAAAGCGCCACTTTATTTGGCGTTTTCCAGCTAAGCGCCATATAACCTGGCGTTTTATCGATCCGGGAAGTGAAAGCGCCACACTAGCTGGCGTTTTACTGTCTCGCGAACAAAAAGCGCCACTTAAAAGTGGCGTTTTCCAAAAACTAATGTCTCTCTAATGAGCAAACCACCCAAGGTTGCGAGAAAATGGCAGTCGCAACCAAGAACAGCACGTGGCCTGCCTTCTTCTGCTGACGCTTCTGCTTTCAGGAGTTTCCTGTACTTAGAAAATACACTACTTGCTTCCTTTTTTTCGTTCTCCGCCATTCACTTTATGATAGTTGAACTATACTATATATTACATGCTGAGGTTCAATAACTATCTGCCAAAGTCCTAGCAAGAACTTGGTTTCATCCACCGCCATCATCTCAGCAACTCATGAGCGATAACGAATCATCTAACAACCCTTATGGCACATGCACCTACGCCGGAAGCCACCGCACTTCCCGCCGCCCCAGCCCTCGTTTGTGCAGGCCTTCCCGCAACTGGTGTCACTTATGCATGGACCCCTGAACGTGCTGCTTTTTTACTGACAGAGCGCCGCTTCCACCACAGCGATACGCGGGCAATCGTCCCCTGTTTTTTTCCAATCCAGCGAAAAGCAAGAGAGCACAGTCAGTATATTGATCCCAGAAACGAAGGACCATGAGGTCGAGGCTAAAGAGAATGGCGGAGAACGAAACAAAGGAAGCAAGTAGTGTATTTTTTAAGTACAGGAAACTCCTGAAAGCAGAAGCGTCAGCAGAAGAAGGCAGGCCACGGTGCTGTTCTTGGTTGCGACTGTCATTTTCTCCAACCTTGACTTGGGTGGTTTGCTCGTTACAGAGACTTTTGGAAAATGCCACTTTAAGTGGCGCTTTTTGTTCCCGAGACAATAAAACGTCAACTAGTGTGGCGTTTTCACTTCCCGACACAATAAAACGCCAGGTTATATGGCGCTTAGCTGGAAAACGCCAAATAAAGTGACGCTTTCTACTGAAAACGCCACATAATGTGGCTTTTTTGTTCCCGAGACAGTAAAACGCCAACTAGTGTGGCGCTTTATTCTGAAAGTGTGCTAGTTTGGGAAATAAGTTGGAAAGGGTGCTATTTCGATAAATTTTTTTAGAAAAGTGTGCTATTTGGGTTTTTTTTTCCTTTATATAAAGTATATTAAATATATAATCATTATGTTGTTCTTCAATATTATAATATGATCATCATTTTTTAGAAACAATATATGAAATCCTTATCTACTTCTTATATATATGATTTGATCATGTATACAACCCTATTTTAACGGTGTAAGACACGTGTTTTAGGCACCATTTTATACTTTTTATGTGGTTATTGAAGGAGTATGATACAAAATCTTAAGTTGTAAGACCCAAATATATAAGAAAGAATACATATTTGTGATGGGTTGTCTACTCTATTTGTGTTTAATATTTTTGTATATAACAACATTTTGGAGGGTATACAATATTTATGTTTGTAGCAATATCTTGTTGTGATGTATTGTTATATAACATCATTTTAGTGTAGTGGCTTTTTGTTTCAAGGATGTCATATTTGTCTATAAATCAATGTTAGGAGTACTACTATTTGTATATGTAACTTATATATTTTCAATACAATGCAAACCAAGTGTATAATCTAGTAGGAGATTACTTAGAATCATATTGAATAGTTAATCACCATTATGGGCATCTTGATATTTAACTTGAATATATAAATATATTAGGTACATCATTATTTGTAAAATAATACAAATTATAGAAGACATATAAGTTTTCTGCTTCACCCTTACCTTCCTCGTTTACCTTATGGGTAAGAGGATAAGGGTAAGGGGAGGGTAAGGATATTGGTAGAGTGGGAAATTACTTATACCCTTACTCACCATACTTGGTCGGTAAGGATAAAGATAATGCCTTACTCTTCTCATTCCTTTCCCATTGACAACCCTAATATCGCTACACAAAAGACCCCCAAAATTTTACTGTGAGTTGTTATCCTATCTAGCCTTATGTGGAATGTCATGAAATCAATGTACAAACTTGATCTGAGTCTTTTATTGTTAATAAATGTAGCGACTAGATTACAGTCTGGCTATTTTGTTTAATAGCAAATACAAATGAGAAACTATGTTGGAACTAGCCTAACTGGGCTCTGTTAGTCTAGTTTCATTCCACATTCCAAATTAAATTTAGAATATTAAATCCTTCTCTGAGCAAAATATTTACTATAATGTTTCATAACTTTTTTACTATATCCATATTGAAAGCAAATTGTGTTCCAAATCAACGATTTATCTCAATCTGAGTACGCATCCCTCATCAACCTAAATAACTCAATCTAGATTTTAAATCCCAGATGTTGTCAAAGACCAAGTCAGTGATACTAGGCTTCTCTTGTTAGGTGATTCTTGTGTCATGAGAGGTTTTAAGGCTACATATAAAAATACCCATATGTTTGATTTTTATGGTTTTGAGTAGACGTGATCTTAGCCAGCATGATCTTAGATAACTATTATGGTTTATATTGTGGAAATACCCATATATAGGGTGAATGGGATTAACTATTATTAATTATAATACCCTCACTAGGAATATCTGGAGTTTAATACGGCATACCCCAACATATATAAGTCACAAACTCATGCTTAGATCTAGATATATATATATATATATATATATATATATATATATATATATATATATAAATACAACTATATTTCTAATGGTTCTTAGAATTAAAATAGATTCATATACGGTCTAAACTATCATGTCATCTAATGTTATTTTTTTGGCAAAATATAATTTCATCCACACATCTGCTTACAAAAGCAAACTCTTTTCTCTTTATTACTATTTGATTCAAAAAGGCAATTATAGATTAGTGTACTTTCTAGTATCATCTTGTATACTTTTGAATATAGGACATTTATTTCATATATGACAAACACCAAGGTTATGTATTAACTAGGTTAGATTAAAGGTGATACCACCGACTAGAGAGTCAGTGATACTAAAGCATTAAATCCCAGCTATTATGCTTTCTCAGCGGTAAGTTGGTATCACCAACCTTCTCTTCAGTAGCATCAAATGTATTCTCAGTAGCACCAAATTAAGTCTCGATAGCATAGAAATGTCTGGAATTCCCTATTGGATTTTTGCATCATGTTGGTAGCACTGATCTGGCATGTAAATACTCAAATAACCTGAAACACGGAAAGCCCAACATAAATCCAAATAAAAGTTGATAGTTTAACACAATTTGGTTAAAATACTCAATATTTGATGCAATAGTGATTCACATGCTAATATTGATAAACAATGCATAAGTAATGTCAAAATGAACAATTATACACTAATACATGAAAAATAGCTAGTAAAAATCAACTAAAACTTAGTGCATCGATCATTAGAAGACAAGGACTGAACATCACTAATTTAGAAATTTTCACTTGAAGGTTTGCTTTGGAATGGATGGGTTTCCCTCTGCAGTGGGCCTTGCATGTTATTGGATTTATTAGATGTATACCCTTTTATTTACACACTCCTTCTGAATACATCATTATCGATTAGATCTGCTTGTAGGTAGTGTGGAATTTTTTGTTGTTTCTGCTACGCTAGTCTCCTTCATGATTCCTAACAAAACTAACATCCATTATACTCACATTCATTAAAATGGATTTTCTGAGCTTTTATATGTTCTTATTATCATTTGGTTGGATTACTTTTTTGGTCACCCTTATGTGTGAGTGATGTATAACATTATAGTACTACTTATGCACATAACATAAATGGGCTAGATTATACCTACCCAAATTTAAACCCAACATGACCCAAAATTTACAAATCTAACATATGGCCCAACCCAAAGTATGAAGGGGTGTAATATTTTAGTTATGTCGTGACCAGAATTATAACCAATCCATATAAAACAAAACCAACTCAAATCAAGTAATATATTGCCATAATATATTATAAAGTTCTTATGTATGCAATCTAGAATAATGCGTAGTGCTCAATGAACAAATCTTTCTATCCTGCTCAAATCTAGGTATTGATGCTTACCCATATTGACTAACGGAACGATATCATCAGTGCCATAAGTGGAAAATTCTAAAGACAATTTGAAGTGTTTCTTTTGTTGTTTCTTCTTTGTCTTCTATAGCCTAATTCATAACTATCAATTTTGGAAGGTCAATTTTTATTGAAACAAGTCTTTGTGTAATATTCTGAATTTTGATCAAATAAAAACTTTTTATTTAGGGAGAGTTGTAAAAATAAGCTTCTTTTGGAATTTGTTAGTAAAATATATTATAATACTAGAATAACCGATTATGATTGATTTAAAATCTTATATATTGTAAACACAATTGCTTTACTTTCTATCAATTTTTGAAAAATAATAATTTGGTGGGTAAGCACACAAGCAGGCAGCTGGGCGGAAAGCAAGATGCTTATGGAGGCAAGCATGTAGCTGGGTAGCAAAGATGCAGATTGAGCAAACACACTATTTGGTAAAGCAAGTATCTTAGTCTCATTCTCCTCTCTTAAACACCTACCACATCCTAATGTTTGATACATATTGTACCCTGTGCTAACTAATATTTGATAGATATCTTAAAGTGACAAATATACATCCACATGCCATATAACCATGAATTATCTCTCTTAAGATGACACATATGCATCCATGTGTCACTAAATTACAAATCATCCACTAGTACAAAAATGGCTTATAACGTCACATTTACAGGCATCGGTTGAATCTAAGAAACTAACGCCTAGACCCTACACAAACCGACATCTATCTGTAAAGAGTGGCCAGACACGAGTATCACTTTTTTATTTAGCATCGGTTCCTCAATAAGCAACCGACGCCTAAAATCGACCACCAAATCCGAATTTTCCAGTAAAAAAAAAATTGCCTCCAATATATAACATACGGTGTCGGTTGTTAACAAATCAACCGACGACTAAAGGTTTTTTGAGAGACAGAAATTTGGCCCACTTTTATCGCAGGTTATCTTGCAATAAATAACGCCGATGTGTTTTCGCGCGCTGTCCCCGTGAAAATTTTCACCCCTTTTGGCGTCGTTTTTTTATGGTAACCGACGACTATGGTCATAATTTGAGAACTTTTTTTTATCGGCATATGTAGATAGACTTCGGTTTTTTTAGTTAGAATCGACGACTATCATTGAACATAGGTGTCAATTTTGTTGTTATAACCGAAGCCTAAAGTTTTAAGTGTCGATTGTTTTGAATAACCGACGCTTATTGTTAACTTAATAGCACCTACGCGAGCCAGACACTTACCCTTTCTCTATTCCATTACTGATTTCAACTGTTTCCCATCCTCTGGCTATTCTAGCTACTGCTGCTCCATCTCCGCTGCTCACCACTACTCCGCCACTCACCTACTGCCACCCGATGTTGCTCGCCTACTGCCACCCTTCATTTCTATCCTTTACTCCTCCACCATCGACCTAAGCAAGTAAGCCATACCCCTCCTTTTTTAAACTTAACCCCTCCTTATCCGCTTGTATACCCCTCCTCCGCCGCCGACCTGAGTGGTACGTGCACTCGCCCTCGCCCAGGCGGCCCAGGCATTCACCTAGGGTCCCAAACCCAGGCGCCCACCCTAGTTAGGCATCTGGGCAGCCTGTGCGGACGCTTGGGCGGCACCAAGGCATGCCTAGGATGCTGTTGGGCATTTTTTATTATTTTTAATTAAGTTATTTACTAATTTTTGTTTATTTATGTACTGATTTTGTTATTATTTAATCATCTACTTATTTAACTTTATTTATAAACTGATTTAACTTTATTTATCAATTGATCTGTATTTATTCATCTACTGTTTGTATTTATTGATGTACTAATTCAGGAATTAATTGATCATCTACTGATTTATATTAGTTTATCAACATATTTGTATTTATTCATCTACTTATATGTATTTTTTGTCTACTATTTTTTATTTAGTTATCTACTCATTTGAATTTATTTGTGTACTTCTTTTGAAATTATATAATCATCTAGTGATGCAACTTTATCACAAGCTCATTATGAACCATTAGATCGAGATCTTAGGGTATCTCTACCGTCCTAACTATGAAATTGGTAACTTGTTTCCTTGTTGAGTATATTGAGAATCCTAATCACCCTTCTTGCTTAATGATGAACTCTAATGCACTCACGTGACATGCTTGGAATGTAAATGATGAACTTTGCCCTAGATTGCCAATCATGCTTCTAAAGACATCAATAATCATCCTAACTTGAAGAACTAGGATATGAATGCTAAAACTAGGATTGTAGGTATAAGAATGACAACATACATGTATTTGTTGGCCTAGAAACCTGTCCAAGATTTACTCATTAGGAGTAAATCTTGGATAGTCCCCGGTTTGAGACTGTTCTTGAACACCTAATCTCACTTAGGATATAAGTGTATAATGTGAATTTGGTTTTCAAGAAAATTTTGGCTATATTTCCCCATTTGTTCTCTAAGTACATATGTACTTGGAGAACAATAGGGAAATACTGCCAAATTTTTCTTAAAAACCCAATACACATTATACACTTACTAGTGAGATTAAGTGTTCAAGAATGGGATAGGTGGTACACATTTATAATATATAAGACCTTAAACCCTAAAATTTTAACCATAAACCCTAATCTTTTAACCCTAGACCCTAATCTTGTTCTAATATATACTTGTTTTCTATTTGATCATAGAATGGATAGATCATAGATGTCCATTCCAAATTGTTGCACCCCAGCGTTTATTTCTGGTCTTGATCAGTCTATTAGATTTGTCGAGGAACATAGGAAACAACCTGGAGATAAGTTCTACTGTTCATGTAGGCATTGCGGTAACAACTTGAAAGTCAGCACTGGTGACAAAATCAAAAGTCATGTCATGTGCAACGGGATTATACAAGGCAATATAGAATGGAACTGGTATGGAGAGATTTCAATCCTGAAATTAGTGGATGTCGATAGCAATGCTTGTGTGGAAGAAGAAATTGCCTCTGATGATGTAGATGTGAACGAACCAGTTCCAGCAGACATCGTTGATGCAATGCTGGATAGTTGTGGGGTAGAGCACACCGATCCACCTCCCATATTTAGAAACATTGTGCATGATGCTGAGATACCGTTATACACAGGTTGTCAGTTTATGAAGCTTAGCACTGTGTTGAGATTGTATAAGCTGAAAGCTAACAATAGATGGAGCGACAAAAGCTTCTCGTCATTGTTGTCTTTGTTGAAAGAAATTCATCCTGAAGGAAACGAGCTGCCAATCTCAACATACCGGTTAAAGAAATTGTTGTGCCCAATGGGAGTGGAGGCCAAGAAGATACACGCATGCCCGAATGATTGTGTATTATTTCAAAAGGACTATGTGGATTTGAAAGATTGTCCCAAATGTGGTGCGTCAAGGTACAAATTAATGACTTTGGGGGAGTCCAAAACTGGTTCTCCTGCCAAGGTGATGTGGTATCTACCTATAATACTATGGTTTCAATGCTTGTTTGCCAATCTGATAGATGTGAAGAATTTGAGGTGGCATGCATATGTTAAGAAAAATAATGATGGGATCCTACGACATTCGTCGGATTCTCCACAGTCGAAGAAGATTGATTTATTATACCCTAAATTCGGTGAAGAAGTCAAGAATCGAAGACTTGGGCTTTGTACATATGGGATGAATCTGTACGGGACATTGAGCAGCCAACATAGCACTTGGCTAGTTATGCTTGTTATATACAATCTTCCTCCATGGTTGTGTATGAAAAATAAGTACGTTATGTTGTCGTTGTTGATATCAGGCCCTAAACAACCTGGAAATAATATCGACGTTTATCTTAAAACTCTTATTGATGACTTGAAGAAACTCTGGGGTGAAGGTGTGATGACCTATGATGCTTCACGAAGAGAGACATTTTGTTTGCACACTATGTTGTTTTGCACTGTGAATGACTTTCCAACATATGGGAATTTGTCTAGATATAGTGTCAAAGGATCTAAAGCGTGTCCTATATGTGAAGATAACAATGATTCAAGATGACTAAAACATGGTGGCAAGACTGTATATCTTGGTCATCAAAGGTTTCTTCCAAAATTCCATCCATATCGTAGGTTGCGCAAAGCATTCAATGGACAAAATGAGGAACGGAGCGCACCTAAACCTATACCAGGGGAGGATGTTTATGAAAGAGTAAAAGACTTTACCAATGAATTTGTTAAGAGATCACAATGTACGATGACCACACGGAGTGACAAATCTTTATTCAAGAAGAAGTCAATATTTTGGGATCTTCCTTATTGGAGTTCTTTGGCAGTCAAGCATTGTATCGATGTCATGCACGTTGAGAAAAATATTTGTTATAGCGTCATCGATACTATGTTGAATATACCAAGTAAGACTAAAGATGAGATAAAATCCAGAATGGACCTATGTGAAATGGGAATAAGGACAGAATCAACAGAAGTAGTTAGTAGCGATCGGATAACATACTTACCTCCCGCTTGTTACACGTTGTCGAGAAAGGAGAAGAAAGCTTTTTGTGAATGCTTGGTAAATGTTAATGTGCCATAGGGTTACTCATCCAATATATGTACATTGGTATCAATGAAAGATCTAAAGTTGATAGGTCTTAAATATCATAATTATCACACTCTAATGCAACAAATATTGCCTGTGGCAATTTGATCTATATTGTCGAAGCATGTAAGGTTTGCAATCACCAGACTTTGTCTCTTTTTCAACAGTCTATGCAGCAAAGTTATTGACCCTGATACTCTCAATAAATTGCAAAGAGAAGTGGTTGTTGCCCTATGTCAGCTTGAGATGTATTTTCCTCCTTTGTTCTTTGATATCATGGTACATCTTGTTGTCCACTTGACTAGGGAAGTGAAAATGTGGGGACCAGTTTTCTTGCATTGGATGTATCCCTTTGAACGATACATGAGCATTTTTAAAGGTGATGTTCGAAACCTTTATCGTCCTGAAGGGAGTATTATTGAGGGTTATGTGGCGAGAGAGGTTATGGATTTTTGCAATGACTTTCTGAGTGGTAATGACGCTCCTGCTAATGACAAGAATATTCATGAGTATTTTGGAAAATGAATTTTGGGATCATAGATGAAAGTAATCAGCCGTGAGCATTTGGATCAAGGTCACTTGTATATTTTACACAACATCGATGAAGTGAGTGTTTATATTGAGGAACATACCAATTTCATCAAGAGACAATATCCTCGAGCCAATTCAATGTGGCTTGCTAGAGCATAACAAGACATTTATTAAGTGGTTTGAAGATAAAGTCTTACATCAACTATCTCAAACACCAGATAATCTTATTAAAACTATCAAATGCCTCACCTTTAAACCAAAATTGAATGTTATTTCTTATGAAGGGTTTGACATAAATGGATTCTCATATTACACAAAGTGTTAAGATGGTAAGAGTGTCATCCAAAATAGTGGGGTCACCCTTCAAGCGTCTTCATTTTTTTTGCAAGTGCAAAGGATAAGAGTCTATGTGAAGCTAAAATGTCATATTACAGTGTCATTGAAGACATGTGGGAGTTTGACTACGTAGATTTCAAAATTCCACTCTTTAAATGTAATTGGGTTGACAACACCAAATGAGTTATAGTGGATGAATTGGGTTTCACATTAGTGAACTTTGAAAAGATTGGTGAGAAGGGTGAACCATTCATTATGGCATCACAGGCGATATAAGTATTTTATATCGATGATCCTGCAAATGCTAAATGGTCGGTTGTTCTTCATGGTAAAAGATAGTTTATTGAAGAGCATATAGATGAAGAACAGTACTATGATAAGTATGATGACTCCAGTCCATTCTCAGTTGGGTTGCCAACACCACCAAATATTGAAGCTAATGATGACTTGTATGTGCGCGGAGATCAAAATGAAGGATTATTAATTGATAAAAGATCGCAACATTAGAGGCATGCATGTTTATATTTTTTTATATGTTCTATTTTTCTGAATGTGAAGTTTACAATGTGAATGTGAACTTTACAATGTGAATTATTTTACAATGTGAATGTGAACTTTACAATGTGAATTACTTTACAATGTGAATGTGAACTTTTAGATGGCTGAGCATTCTCCTGATGACCGTGCTGATGATTACCGTGAGGGTGAGGACATCAATGCACCACCTTACAATGTAATTTTTAAAAATATATCCCTGAGGTTTCTATCTATATGTTCATTTATAGTTATATCCTGTAAGTGTGTTTTTTTTATCAAATTTTAGGTTGGTGATGTACCCACTGAAGAAATTGGGGCACTTGATGAGCAGAAAAAAAATTGAGAAAGTGAGGGGCATCACAATGATGAAAAAGTTACTACAACAAAGGGGCAATGAACCCAAACTGGCTGTGGATTTCGATCGTGCAGGAAATCCAGTTGGAGTGAACCACAACTCATTTATTTCATATCTTGGGGTTCTTACTCGCAGCCATTGTAGTCCTAACGTAGAATTATGGCATAAAGCTACTAAGGGGAAGAAAGACTTAGTATGGAAGGAACTATGCATGAGTTATTATTATTTGCAATTCTATTTTTGTAGATTTCTATTTTTTAGGACACTAGTTAATAGCAATTCTATTTTACAGAGTATATTTGATCTGAATGAAAAGCTACATCGTAAATGCTTGATGCAACGCTGTGGCAGGATCCTAAGGAACTATAGGACAAATCTCACCCGAGATTACATACGCGATGTTGAGAAGAGGTTCTTGATTGATTTCTAATTCTAGACATTGATCACTTTTTGACTAACTCTACACTAATATTTTTTGTTTGTATTCTCTTTAAAAAATAAATTTAGGCAGAAGGAAACCACTGAGAAATGGAACTAACTGGACCCCAATGTCTGGGAGGAGTTTGCTACCCAAAGAAAAATAGATGAATTCAAGGTATTAAGCGTCACTCACAATTTAATTAATATACGTTCTTATGTGATCACCTATTCAAGATTAACCTTTAGTGTTACTAACCAAATCAATGTGCTTACTAACAAGGCTATCAGCGATGCTCAAAGAGCAAGGTGTGCACTAAATGTGCATGACCACACAATGGGTCCAAGAGGCTATGCAGGCGTTACCCAAAGACTACAGGCTGAGTTTATTGCTCAGTCTGCTGCTACTCAGGGGACTGCAAAGTCCTCTACTATTGGTCCCGCACCTCTGCTTCGCCATGCTCTGTGGATAGCTGGGAGGCAAAATTAGAAGGGAGATATAATGAAGCCGCAACTGCTGAGGCGGCTGCAAAAATGGTAAAATTCAACTCTTAGAGCAATCGATCGATATTGAGTATTGTTATGTTTACTTACCAATTTTTGTTGATGGAAATTAGCGGGAGCTGTACGAGAAGAGGAACGAAGGAAAGTTCATCCCTGAGGGTACAAGGGATGAAATAATAGTTGCTCTGGGTAACCCAGAGCATCTTGGACGTGTTAGGGGTACAGGCGTTGGTGTGGGCATCAAAGCATTCTTTGGGCCATCACAGTGCAAACCAGTCCCAAAAGCGGGACTTTTATAAGCTGAGATAACTTATTCTTTTTTTAGAATGTTATTGCGAAAGAGAATTCAATAATCAAAAGATAACATTTCTTTTGTCCATGTATAGGTAGATCAGTTAATTGATAGGAGATTCGAGGAAGAACTTGATAGGAGATTCGATGAAACACTTGATAAGAGACTCAATGAAGCAATTAGCAAGTGGCAGGCATCTTAGACTGCCACTCAAACAATACCTGTGGTTGGCAACTCTTATCCTACTATAGAGGTTGGGAGTAATCCTGTAGACCCATCACCTAGCACATCCGCTGTAAGTATTTTTATGATATATATAGTAGCTAGTCTTTTCAAGATGATATGTTTATGCATATATGTATATAACATTCTTTACATAAATTTATAGGGGTTGAAGCCATGTCATCTAAAAAGTCAAGAATATATCGTTGCAGAGGCACAAACTTACCCAGCCCTTCCAAGGGAGATGTTTCATGGGACTCCAGTTGCAGCTAGTGCAGTTCGTGTGAGCCCGATACATATACTCCCCGATTGGAGGGATCTTCCACTGCCATATGCCCACCCAGATTCTGAAACGCTTGGTGAGGCTGAAGGTGGAGTGATAATGTGGCCCAAAGCGAATGTCGTCTATACTAATATTGTATAGTAAATTTACATTACATTAATTTGTTAGTGTGTATATATGAGTCAATTGATCTGAAATTATATATACAGGTCAAAAGGAAGACACCCTCTACATCTCAGCCTCCACCTCCACCTCCTAAAGTACCAAGTTGGCTTCCAAGGGACCTACATGCCTTGTTAGGTCCTAATTGTAGGGGTATGGCAGTATGGATAGCCGAAGATGATTCAAATTGTCCTATAAATGTTACTATTCAAGGAGGATGTTGTAGGTCAATCATATGATAATAATCTATTTATACAAGTTTTGCATATGTATTAATGCATACATAATACAAGTTTTGCATACGCATTAATGCATACATATTAATGCAGGTCAATCATACGATAACAAGCTATTTATACAAGATATTTTGGAGTTCTTTCATTATGATTTGTTGAACACATCTATGATAGAGCTGTAGATATGGTGAGATCTTGTTTATACATCCATATACATTATTTTATATACGGCGATCTAGTTTCTTATATATTAATGCATACATAATACATGTTTTGCAGCCACTTACACACGATATGTATAGATTTTGCATTTTCTCATGTGGGATTTTTAATTCCATCTTTGATTAGTCTTGTAGATACAGACCCTTCTTCAGTTACTTCATACTACTGTGCTGCTTTTGAATATTTTGGTAAAAATAAGAAGAAGGTGATTATAGCTTCATTCAATGTCAAGTAAGTTTACTTTGCTTATAATTTGGACTTAAGAAAATTACATTTTTATTGTGGATTTTGAGCTATTAATTTTTAACTTTCTTACCTATAGTGGTAGGCATTGAGAGTTATTAGTTATTGTCCCCAAGACGTTCATTGTCTATTATCTAGATCCTGCAGGGAAGGAATTGAATACATTATATGAACACATAATGAAAAAGGCTATTATTCCTGTGAGAAATATTTCATATTTTTATATCTGTTAACATTTGTTATTACATTACTATTTAATTATGCAATTTAATGTGTTACATTAACATGTAGGGCTTTACAAGAGTTCAAAAAAGCAGGAGGAAAGGTCCCCAGGAAAAAGAATCAGCCACTAATTTGGGATAATGTGAAAGTAATTTCCCGACTCCATTGTACATAATATTTATGTAAACTGTGCTTATTTATATTTTTGAATATTTTGTATGTTTCAATTTATAGTGTGCTATACAAGACAACGGTTGGGCATGTGCCGACTATGTGATGTTATTTATTGACTTAATCATCAAACTTGCCGCAATGGAAATCGATACTATACATAAGGTATTATATATAGTCTCATTAGATAATATGAAATACATCAATCTTATTATATATTATTAATTATATATATATATGTCATTCTCTTTGCAGGTGTTTAAAACTAACTTCAGTACAGGTGGAAAGTTATTAGATGTACATACTCCCTATACGAGGGAGGAATTAGATGTTGTAAGAGAAGAATGGGCAAAAGCCCTACAAGTAGTGGGAATTTTTAAATATAATTGGGATTCTAATGATAATGATGACAATGATAAATAGATAATGATACTTCTACACTTTATTCTCATAATTATTTTTGTGTGAATGTGAATGACTTTTCTGAATTGTCATATATGTGTGAATTTGAATGACTTTTTCTGATCAATACATGAATGTTTCTACATGTGTGTGAATGTGAAAAGAGATGAAATGAATGGAATTGAATGTGAATGTAAATGACTTTGCAGGTTTCTACATGTATCTGATCAATACATGTGTCTGAATGTGAATGACTTTGCAGGTTTGTGGCATGTTGTTGGCTGATATCAATGGATGTTGTAAACCTGCAGTTCAGAACTGAAGTGTAGGTTCTGTATCCTACTGACCAACCATACATCAGGCCTGCAAATTGATAAAAAAATCAAAACTTATGCGTCATTTATTTGTATAAAACTGACACCAAAGACAAACGACGTCGATTATTAGACGAAAACCGACGTCTTTGTGCCCTCACTGGCTTGGTGGCGGGAAGGGTTATGGTGTCAATTTTTGTTTAATAACTGACATCTTTAACCATGTTATAGTGTCAGTTTTCTTTAATAACTGATACCTATAGTTCCCTTGCTGACACGTTTTCAGTGGCAGGAAGGGTTATGGCATCATTTTTTTTTTAATAACCGACGTCTTTAACCATGATATAGTGTCAGTTTTCTTTAATAACCGACGCCTATAGTTCCCTTGCTGGTGCGTTTTCAGTGGTGGGAAGGGTTATGACGTCGGTTAGAAACTGACGCTGAAGGTGTCAACTTTTACCGGCGCCCACTTGGGTGTCGCTGGGAAACCGACGCTAAAGGCTCTAAATAACCGACGCCAAAGGCCTTTTCTATAGTAGTGATCTCTCTTTTGATGACACACATATATCCATGTGTCATCCATATACTTTTTACAATTAGGGCCATGCTAACCTCCCACACCCCTATGAATATAAGCCAACTCCACTCAACATTAGTCATATTCAAAAAGTTCTTGTTCATCCATAAAAGAAAACGTACCCTTGTCCCTTTCCATTCCTTAAAAACAAGAATCCCTCTCCCACTCTTTAGAAACCATAAAATTTTCCCTCTTCCACCACTAAAGATAAGTTCTACTTGAAGAAGATGTTGAATAGGAGTTACTTTGATAGCATAGCCTATCATCTCTAAAGGATTGACCCCTACATGTGATTCCAAAATATCATTTTGAAATACTATCTCTCTCTCCCCTTGATCTCATTCTCTCTCTTTTGATAAGAATCTATTGTAAGCTAAAATTCTATCAAAATATTCTTGGAATTTGATCTTCTCACTCTATCTTTAACCTTTTGAAACATCACACTTTAGGGAAAGGTATGGTCCTCACTCCTTATAATATTCTCTTATGTAAGCATCAATGGAAAGTATAATTTCATACAGTCTTCACTTTTTGACTTAATCCCTTGTGTCACCATTAATGAAAAGTAGGGTTTATTATAGTTAAGTATAACCTTCACTCTGTATCATAATTCCTAATATAAACATCAATGGAAAGTATTGTTTAATATAGTTTAATATTTTTTAGTATGGTATTCAATCCTTATCATGATCTATGATATCAAAATCAAAGAAAAGCATGATTTGCATGGTTTGGTATTGTATAAAGAAATAATATATGTATGCTTCATATGCTTTGTAAAGAATGAACAAATGATATACTATATACAACTACTTTATTAATAAACTAGATATGATTATTAATGTATTTCTTTTCAATTACCCTAAGATCTTACATATATTAGTCCCTATAATCCTTCAAAATTGAGTTAAGACATTAGATGATGATTAAGGATGCCTTTGTGCATTCTAGTTCTATTCTCTTTTGATTTCCTTTTCCTTTATTTCTCCCTATTGTTTGAGTCATGTGATATTGTTGGAAAGTGGAATTCCATCATACATTTCTAAGGTAACTAGGAGACTGTTTCAGTGATGCCTATAGCCAGTAAAGAGGAATGGTTATTTAAATGGTTTTGTGTTCGCAAGGGAGGACTCCCTAACCTCTTGCATGCTCCTGGCCATAAATTTGTTTGATTTAAAACCAAAATCCCATAAATTTATATAATAGGTATCATAGTGAAGTACTCAACTAGCAATTGTCTTATTCATGGCTACCTTTTAACCTCATTAAACTAAGAGCATCTAGCATGTTGAGTTGTATATCTTTGATGATGTTCTTTTGATTCTAAACATCATATTGGGGATATGTCACTAACAGAGTCGACATGTCGTGGCTGGGGATATATACATATGAGCATAATGCTCTACCATACCCAAACCCACACTTGGGTTGGTCATGTAGAGTCAGATAAGATCATGTTAGTAATGGGGAATAACCTCCTACAAATATTAGGCATGCAAACTAATGATAATACAAGTGGCATTCAGTGCAAGGAGCACCCTCTTCTAGTCTTGGAAAGGTGTCGAGTGGTTGCATGTGATAATCAGATTCATTGTATAGAGTATGTAGTGTGCACGAGTAGTTGAGGTGTGCAAGGTACTTATAGGGGTTATGGTATCCCTAATGGAGTAAAGTCTTATCTAAGAAAGTTTATTGCGGTTGCAGGCCATTTGCCTAAGGTGAATTGACACCTTATCTTAGAGTTGTAGTTAAACTCATTTATGGAATAAGGTCTCCCACTTATTAAGAATTATAAAAGAAAATAGACAAACTACCATTATTTTTTAGTTATGTTTCCTTGTGATCTTAGATATCCATGTGTTTCCTTTGATACAATTGTCATTTCAATAAATGATTATAAATGTAGCTCAGTTAAATAAAAAATGTCTTTATGCTATCATTTTCTTGTCTATCAACCATATTTAGAGAATTGCCTAACTATGTTTCTCTTATTTGGGATTTGAAAAACCTTTCTTGCCATAGGTTAATTTTGTGGTAGCAGGTGTATGCATGTATCTTGTCATAGACTATCTTGAGAGATCCTGGAAGTAATATCAAGACCATATTTAGTTTTCTTTTTTATGGTTTAGCTAGACTGATGGGTCATGTAAACATATGTATTTTCTTTCCATAAATATTTGTGCAAATGACTGTATTATCAATATAGTTTTGGGTTGCATCTTTTCTTTGTCTTTATACTTAAAATTCTATAACCCTCAAAAACCAAGTTGATATGTTATGTCATGGGTTTCTGGGGCGTTACACTTTCTGTATGTGATCGGTGTGATATCCTCCACTGACAACCTAAGGCAATTAAGCACCATCATGCCCATGAAGTCACAAACAACAAATATGAATTGCTCTTGTCTTAGTACATAGATCTGAAATCAAAGCACATGAAAAGAACTTAATAGATATTAGATAAATACAAAATAAAAGAGATTCCACATGACCATATAATTGGGGTTTAACATTAAACTCTACATATTTTTATTTACTGAACTTGTTTTGTTTACTAATATGAGTTGGAAAACTCTCATCTTTCTTGATATTTGAACTAAATAGGAGTAGAATAGTATATGTGTCCCACATAGTCCAAAATAGATCTCGACAATGTGTAGTAGTAAAGTTGTTGACTTGGAATGTTCAGCTGCCCATTGAGTCAAACACCTAGAGCCCATGGTAATTTAGTAGCATCAAATACTTTCAAACCAAAATACTATCACTTCACCTATGTACATGAGAGAAGCATGTGGAGGGTCATTATATGCCAACTCTTGGGGCATCAATAGTCGTAGTGGCTAGACCTTAGTCATCTTTACTGTAACAATGGAGGATATCCGAATAGGGAATTAGGCCAAAGAAAAAAAAGAACGTGAACTGTGTAGCAATTCTTTAACTATGGTTGTTGTCATGGTTGTGTTACAATGATAGGGTTCTGACATCGATTGATGACACTCAATAAGATTGCATTTCCTTCACACTTCTTCTCTCAATCATTATGTGGCTCATCTCCGACACACCTCTATGATCTGGCACAAAGGAATCTAGAACAAAAAGAATCTATTGTAGATATAGGAGAAGCATGTAGGTAGGAGAGTGGATACATTATAGACTACTAGAGAAATACTTGACTTGAGATAAAAAAAAATGGAAATGATATTTGGGCATACACTTGTCCTGACCCAAAACCCAAGTAACTCTTCAAAAATCGAGATTTTTAGGTTGGGGCAAGGTAACAGGGTTTAATCCATGCTAGGTATGATGTATGGAGAATTTTTACCATGCCTATTATCACATCATTAAGTGTTCTCACTATATTTCTGAACAACATGTACGACACAATCTCACTAATGATGAGCTTTTTAAAAACAAAACATTTGTTGAGTATATCGGTATTGAAGTTGTAAATGAGAAAAGAATGGAGGTCATGATCTTGGGTAATGGTTGACCAAGGTACAAATTCTGATTGAGTTTCTCCATCATCCCATAATGTACATCACCAAATATCACTTGATCTTTTACATTCACTATCCATACCTAGTGGAAGGATGATGGTAATTTAAAGAACACTTGCACTACAAGTATTAAAATATAGAATTGTACATGAAATAAGTAACAACAATTAGCAGTAACATGTTAAATTCAACCAACTTATAATGATCCAAACGAAACTACAAGAAAAAATTAATAAGTAGAACAAAATAAGAACCAGTTAGATATTATGACTATATTGTATATGTGGAGTGTAACTTAAGGAAATCATTGTGTTGGAATTGAGCAAGAATAATATTTGACTACTTGTGGAACTTCATCATCATGTCAAGTAAAAGACATTAATCAGAATACTAGCACAACATAATGAATAAATGTTCTGCCACTGAGGGGATCACAATCTCTGAAGAGAGTAGGCATGGGGTGTTTGTGCTCACACATGAGAAGAAATATCTACAAGTAACATCATAGGTAGGAAGAGGTGATTAGAATTTACAACCAGAATGAGAGTAGAGTGATTAAACTAAGCAGCTAAGGGGTAGCTATGCATAGAGTACTAATTAGTCACATTCTAACTTAAAATAGTGGGTATGAGGTACAAGAAAGTGATAAGGAAATAATCCCACTAGGTGTGAGTGTAATTATGGATACAATACACACATAAGATTATGAATGAGCTACCACGTTGCATTTAGGCACTTAGGATTGCTAAGTCAGCCAATGACATATACCAGATCCACAAATCTAAGTTACTATATTCATCCCCCCTATTATTATTTTCCCTTATATCATAAGTATAAAGTGGTTTGGACCATCCACGTTAATCTGGACAACTCTACAACTTCCCAAAATACTCAAGGCTTTCACTTCTCAAACTCATCAATTCATGGTTCCACAACATATGTTGTTATCATAAATCATCAAGAATAAGGCTCATGACCCTAAGTCATATATCCTTCACAATGGTCTTTTCCATACATTAAATTTATTCTATGCTTCCCAAGACTAATTTGGTGATCACATTGCAAAAATTACATCATTACTTGGACAACTTCAACTTAAACTAGGGTTACACGTGGTCTTAGGGGTTCAACCACCCTCATATCCTATTATTTCCTCAAACCAAAAAAATATAAGTCTCTTAAGTCTATGTTTACTATGGACTCTTCGATAGTTAATGTTGTCACCTATGACCTACTAGTGCTATTGTGAGATAAGACTAACTTAACTAGGGTAATTATCTTTACCTAGATGTAAATTTTTTTTGTGTCTCAATCAAGGTTTCAAGTAATCTCCAATGTCCTTTATATTTGTATGGAACTCTAGGTCCACATTTACCTATATTTAAAAGCTAAGTATGATATCAACTCAATATCCATATCTTGCATATTCCTTTTTTCTCACTTGCATTCCCAAATCTCATTTTGTAACTATGCGTACACAAATATCACCATTAAACTCCTATATTAAGACCCAGACCCAAATCCAATTGAAGGAGTTTCATCCTAGACACCAAGTCATACCATCGCTAAGGCTTAGTCTTCAAACATCCCCTAGTTATAGTGGACTAACCCTTACATGGTGTAGACTGCCAACATAATATGAGCTATCAACTTTAGAGTTGGGTCCATCACTAGAATGACTAGGACTGAGTTCTACTCATGTCTGTTAATCTTACCTCACTATACCCATACTACTTAGCTCACATAACTTAACATCATTTACCCAATGTTCATTACAAAACCATTACATTGCATACATGTGGAGCTCGCTAGCTTAGATCCATATATGCATGGATAAATTTGTGCTTGCCATCAATTCTTATCTACTCTTAAATCATAGGACACACATCACACATCTTGGGTTTACCATAGCACTACAGTTCTCTACAAATATGGGTGTAACACTCTACATATATATATCTACTTATTTCCTCAATCTAACATGCATATCTTAGTCTCATCCTACTACCACACATTTGTAGACCTATTGCGGGCTGTAGATATCTGCGCTCTATCTATAGAGTTCATTGATACTCCCAAGTCCTTCTTGTTTGACTACATCTTTAATTTATTCATAATATGGTACTAAAGTACCATTTTTTTCTACAATGTCCCAAAAAAAACCTTGATTTGATAATTTGGTTTGAAAATAGAAATCAAAAGTGGAAATCAATTGTCCATATACATTGGCTATGCTTTTACCAACCCATTGGATAAAAGTCTTACAATGGTAGCTACTTGTGATGCAAATTATGAATTCATATTTCAGGCTTCCTCGATTTAACTTCTCATTTACAAGTGGTGCACATGTCTCATACCACATGTATCAAATGTGAAGCCTTGCCTCACTAATATATGTAGTCAGGCCCATGTCTCCCTTAGTCGTTCCATGTCACATGCCATTGGTTCTTTGAATATGTAGAGTAGAGGAACACACACAAGTTCACGAGTGACAAACATGTTCATGAAGATCTAGGTGTAACTACTCCTAACACTCCCAGAGTAACGCCAATAGGCTCTAGGTGGCCAAGTCTATTTTAGTGAAAGGTATTATTCAATTGTCATCACTGGGTAATTTTTTTGATACCAACTATAACACCTACGAATTTGTAACAAAATTCAAACCATGAGTGACAATCCAATATATTTAATTTTTAGGTCCCACTCAGTCTGATCGACATGGAGGAAAATCTAGGTATGTAACTTGTCTAATGTTAGTTTATCTATGAGCCGATTCATGACAACACAATTCCACATACATGTATTATTACTGGAATTGGAAAGTATATTAGCTCTAACACCTTGGGTACCTAAAATCATAACCTTAACCAAATTCAACACAATTGCATCGGTGTATATAGAGGCAAGGAGTAAGATAGAATTATAACATTTATTCATCATATCAATTCTACTTACTTTATATAAAGCAGAAGCTTGACATCTATGGTTGAACACGTGGATATTCATCACATACACTACATTTAAACGAGAGGTTCAAATCTTCTATATCTGGGACAATGTACTTAGTAAATCCAGACCATGTACTCCATAGTGGGTCCCTTAGATGCGGTGCGCATAGAAACAGGTACAAATGATCGATAGATATAGAAGATTCGGATCCGATTAAATGTGTGGGGGCCGCAGATAGAAACTGCAAAAAAAGTCTTGAGAGGATTTGGATTTGAGAGAGAATGGACGTTAGAAACTAAGCCCAACGTTCAAGACAGCTTGGGGGAAATGATGCTAGTCACATTTTATTTAGTTGTTTCTAACATGGAGTTTGTTGGGGACGCTGCACAAAAAAATTATCACCCCAAACGAAGTCGCCGCTGGTTTGAAAGGACGCCAGGTTGACATGCCATTGGGGAACTTCAATTCGTCGGCATTCGTTTTTCAAATACCATCAAAACTCTAGCGGGCACCTAATCATGAACTGAAATCGAGCTAGCGCCACTAGCAGACGGCCTCTTTTGGATAATGATATGAAGACAATGGAAGGGTGGAGTAGCGACCACTTGTGTCCAGTCAACATAGGTACAGTATCTCAAGTCCCAAACCAGCAATGACGCCATCCGTAATCACAATGGGATGGAGCTCGGCGCCCAAACCCAGCTGGCCTAATCCTATAAATGGCAATGATAACTTCACCCTCAAAGGATCATAGCAACAGATATCACAACTGCCATGGCCGGACCACACTCATTCCTGCTCGTCCTCGTAGCCACCCTGATGTGCACAGCCTCGCTGTCCCTCTCGCCAGCCTCGGCGGCCAAGTGCCACCCGCAGGACAAGAAAACCCTACTTGCCATGAAGAGGTTTTGGAACAACCCTGCCATCCTCGCCTCCTGGACACCCTCCACCGACTGCTGCTCCTGGAACGGCGTATACTGCGACGTCGTGACCCACAGCGTCACGGGTCTCGAGATATCCGGTAGCACCGACATCACCGCCGTCCCTCCCACTGTCGGCGACCTAGCGCAGCTTCAATATCTCAGTATGTACAAGCTCCCCCGCCTCACTGGTCCCATTCCTACGGTGCTCTCCAAGATTCGGAACCTTATCTACCTCCGCCTCGATTCCAACAACTTTACGGGGCCCATTCCGTCATTCATTGCTCAGATCCCACAGCTGTGGTATCTGAACCTTGCGCACAACCGCCTGACGGGATCCATCCCCGGCGCCATTGCGGGGCTTTACAGGCTTAGCTATCTTGCACTCGACGGCAACCAACTGACCGGCCCCATCCCAGCCGAATTCGGGAAATTCCAGGGAAGCTTCCTTCTGCTCTCCCACAACAACCTCTCTGGTCCGCTGCCTCCGTCGCTTGGGGCTGTGAACTTCTCCGAGTTCAACGTCTCCGGGAACCGTCTGTCTGGTGACGCTACGTTCCTGTTTGGCAAAAATAAGGAGTCGCTAAACTACATCGACTTGTCATGGAACATGTTCGAGTTTGACCTTGGTCAGGTTGTGTTCCCCACCGTACCGGAGCTTCACACCATCAACCTCAACCATAACAGGATCTATGGGAAGATTCCCAAGCAGATTGCTGATCTGTACTACTTGAGAACCCTGGACCTCAGCTACAACAGACTCTGTGGAGAAATCCCCACCGGTGGCAAGTTGGGATTATTCAAAGCGGAGGTGTACGTTCAAAACCAATGCCTCTGCGGGAAGCCCCTCCCGCCCTGCTAGTATTCATCTCCATCAAACAACCACAAAGAGAAGCGACTCCACTGGTTTATATAATACAACCTCGATCGAATTTAATCAGAATAAAAGGCATTAATAAATGTGTTCTTTTTAGATAATAAATGTTTACTACTAGGCTATACATGTGTCTTTCTAATGTAATATATGACACGGTTAACAAAAGGCGCGTTATATTTTTATTATCTATTTTTTAAACTAGTAAACACACACGTGTATATGCACATGATTCAATATCCTTGTTAAATTTGTAATAGATAATCATTTTAATTAGAGAAGAAAATATTTTGAAATGAGACTAAATAGAATTTTATACTTTTAAGCATCGTAATTTTATTTTCAAATATATGAACTTACATCAAATTTTATAGATAGAATAGTATAAAATATGGTTTTGTTATTTTCTAAGAAAAGATTCTTTAATGTTATTGTGGTGTGCACTCATTATTGCAAAATTACGTAAAGATCAAGTAGTTTAAAATAGATGTATATTTAATGTTAATTACAACACAGTTTTCAAATTTGTTTAATGTGGGTAAAGCTTGTATATTACCAAAAATGATATCTTCATCTAGTGTGAAATGTTATTAGCTCATATTCACACAATTTATCACAATGGAGTAAGTATATGTGTAACTAATACAAAAATTCTATATAAAATAGTCAACTATAAAAGCATGAATATTTTAAAGATATTCTAGTTGTGAAGAAAAGATGATCTTAATTCGAGAACATTTGTTAGTATGATTAGTATTAGTAACTATATAAGCCAATGAAGTGGCACCTGAGTTGTAAAAGTTGTGTTGTATGATTGAGAGGTCAAGAGTTTAAACCCATATGACGGGATGAATGAATCACCATTTAAAAAAAATAGTAACTATATAAGATCTACTAACTATTATTGTCTACAAACCAATGATTTGTGTAGCTAAAAGGGCGTGTACTAATAATGTCAGAAAAATGGCATGAAAATTGGACAAATAGTAAGCTTGAAATGTACATATTTCTTACCCAAATGCATTCAAGATAACAAGAATAATATGGTAGGCATAAATGAGCAATGGGTCAAAATGATATGACTAAACTTGTACATGTTGATTGTTTAATTTTAAATAGTCATACAAACGAGGAAGAAAAAAGTTAGTGAAAAACATACAGAAGTTTGGGACAAAGACATATTATGATTGGCTAACCTAGAAAGATAGGACGTATACCAATAGATAAAATTTTTCTTCAGTACCCGTCATCCTCGTTGCTTCCATATGTGTCATTGGAAATAGAACCATCATATGCACGTGAAACAAACCAAAATTGAGATTATTCAAAGCGACACCATCAACAGACTCTGTGGAGAAATCCCCACCGGTGGCAACTTGGGATTATTCAAAGCGGAGGTGTACACTCAAAACCAATGTCTCTGTAGGAAGCCGCTCCCACCCTGCTAGTATTCATCTCCATGAAACAACTACAATAAAGAGAAGTGACTCCACTGGTGTAGATAATACAACCTTGATCGAATTTAATCCGAATAAGAGGCATTAATAAATGTGTTATTTTTAGATAATAAATGTTTGCTACTAGGCTATACATTTGTCTTTCTAATGTAATATATGTCGCTGATAACAAAAGGTTGTATAAATGTGTTATATTTTCATTATCTATTTTTCAAACTAGTAAACACACACACATGTACATGCACATGATTCAATATCCTTGTTAAATTTGTAATAGATAATCATTTTAATTGGAGAAGAAAATATTTTAAAATGAGACTAAATAGATTTTTTATACTTTTAAGGATCATAATTTTATTTTCAAATATACAAACTTATACCAAATTTTATAGATAGAATAGTATAAAATATGGTGTTTTGATTTTCTAAGAAAAGATACTTTAATGTTATTGTGGTGTGCACTCATTATTGCAAAATTATGTAAAGATAAAGTATTTTAAAATAGATGTATATTTAATGTTAATTACAACACAATTTTCAAATTTGTTTAATGTGGGTAAAGCTTGTATATTACAAAAAATGATATCTTGATCTAGTGTGAAATGTTATTAGCTCATATTCACACAATTTATCACAATGGAGTAAGTATATGTGTAACTAATACAAAAATTCTATATAAAATAGTCAACTATAAAAGCATGAATATTTTAAAGATATTCTAGTTGTGAAGAAAAGATGATCTTAATTCGAGAACATTTGTTAGTATGATTAGTATTAGTAACTATATAAGCCAATGAAGTGGCACCTGAGTGGTAAAAGTTTTGTAGTATGATTGAGAGGTCAAGAGTTCAAACCCATATGACGGGATGAATGAATCACCATTTAAAAAAAATAGTAACTATATAAGATCTACTAACTATTATTGTCTACAAACCAATGATTTGTGTAGATAAAAGGGCGTGTACCAATAATGTCAGAAAAATGGCATGAAAATTGGACAAATAGTAAGCTTGAAACGTACATATTTCTTACCCAAATGCATTCAAGATAACAAGAATAATATGGTAGGCATAAATGAGCAATGGGTTAAAATGATATGACTGAACTTGTACATGTTGATTGTTTAATTTTAAATAGTCATACAAACGAGGAAGAAAAAAGTTAGCGAAAAACATACAGAAGTTTGGGACAAAGACATATTATGATTGGCTAACCTAGAAAGATAGGACGTATACCAATAGATAAAAATTTTATTCAGTACCCGTCATCCTCGTTGCTTCCATATGTGTCATTGGAAATAGAACCATCATATGCATGCGAAACAAACCAAAATTGAGATAATTCAAAGCGACACCATCAACAGACTCTGTGTGGAAATCCCCACCGGTGGCAACTTGGGATTATTCAAAGCGGAGGTGTACGCTCAAAACCAATGCCTCTGCAGGAAGCCGCTCCCGCCCTGCTAGTATTCATCTCCAGGAAACAACTACAACAAAGAGAAGTGACTCCACTGGTGTAGATAATACAACCTTTATCGAATTTAATCCGAATAAGAGGCGTTAATAAATGTGTTCTTTTTAGATAATAAATGTTTGCTACTAGGCTATACATTTGTCTTTCTAATGTAATATATGTCGCTGTTAACAAAAGGCTGTATAAATGTGTTATATTTTCTTTATCTATTTTTCAAACTAGTAAACACACACACATGTACATGCACATGATTCAATATCTGTGTTAAATTTGTAATAGATAATCATTTTTATTGGAGAAGAAAATATTTTAAAATGAGACTAAATAGAATTTTTATACTTTTAAGGATCATAATTTTATTTTCAAATATACGAACTTATACCAAATTTTATAGAAAAATAGTATAAAATATGGTTTTTTGATTTTCTAAGAAAAGATATTTTAATGTTATTGTGGTGTGCACTCATTATTGCAAAATTATGTAAAGATAAAGTAGTTTAAAATAGATGTATATTTAATGTTAATTACAACACAATTTTCAAATTTGTTTAATGTGGGTAAAGCTTGTATATTACAAAAAATGATATCTTAATCTAGTGTGAAATGTTATTAGCTCATATTCACACAATTTATCACAATGGAGTAAGTATATGTGTAACTAATACAAAAATTCTATATAAAATAGTCAACTATAAAAGCATGAATATTTTAAAGATATTCTAGTTGTGAAGAAAAGATGATCTTAATTCGAGAACATTTGTTAGTATGATTAGTATTAGTAACTATATAAGCCAATGAAGTGGCACTTGAGTGGTAAAAGTTGTGTTGTATGATTGAGAGGTCAAGAGTTCAAACCCATACGACGGGATGAATGAATCACCATTTAAAAAAAAATAGTAACTATATAAGATCTACTAACTATTATTGTCTACAAACCAATGATTTGTGTGGCTAAAAGGGCGTGTACCAATAATATCAGAAAAATGGCATGAAAATTGGACAAATAGTAAGCTTGAAACGTACATATTTATTACCCAAATGCATTCAAGATAACAAGAATAATATGGTAGGCATAAATGAGCAATGGGTCAAAATGATATGACTAAACTTGTACATGTTGATTGTTTAATTTTAATTAGTCATACAAACGGAGGAAGAAAAAAGTTAGTGAAAAACATACAGAAGTTTGGGACAAAGACATATTATGATTGGCTAACCTAGAAAGATAGGACGTATACAAATAAATAAAATTTTTCTTCAGTACCCGTCATCCTCGTTGCTTCTATATGTGTCATTGGAAATAGAACCATCATATGCACGTGAAACAAACCAAAATTGAGATTATTCAAAGCGACACCATCAACAGACTCTATGGAGAAATCCCCACCGGTGGCAACTTGGGATTATTCAAAGCGGAGGTGTACGCTCAAAACCAATGCCTCTGCAGGAAGCCGCTCCCGCCTTGCTAGTATTCATCTCCATGAAACAACTACAACAAAGAGAAGTGACTCCACTGGTGTAGATAATACAACCTTGATTGAATTTAATACAAATAAGAGGCATTAATAAATGTGTTCTTTTTAGATAATAAATGTTTGCTACTAGGCTATACATCTGTCTTTCTAATGTAATATATGTCGCTGTTAACAAAAGGTTGTATAAATGTGTTATATTTTCATTATCTATTTTTCAAACTAGTAAACACACACACACATGTACATGCACATTATTCAATATCCTTGTTAAATTTGTAATAGATAATCATTTTAATTGGAGAAGAAAATATTTTAAAATGAGACTAATTAGAATTTTTATACTTTTAAGGATCATAATTTTATTTTCAAATATACGAACTTATACCAAATTTTATAGATAGAATAGTATAAAATATGGTTTTTTGATTTTCTAAGAAAAGATATTTTAATGTTATTGTGGTGTGCACTCATTATTGTAAAATTATGTAAAGATAAAGTAGTTTAAAATAGATGTATATTTAATGTTAATTACAACACAATTTTCAAATTTATTTAATGTGGGTAAAGCTTGTATATTACAAAAAATGATATCTTGATATAGTGTGAAATGTTATTAGCTCATATTCACACAATTTATCACAGTGGAGTAAGTATATGTGTAACTAATACAAAAATTCTATATAAAATAGTCAACTATAAAAGCATGAATATTTTAAAGATATTCTAGTTGTGAAGAAAAGATGATCTTAATTCGAGAACATTTGTTAGTATGATTAGTATTAGTAACTATATAAGTCAATGAAGTGGCACCTGAGTGGTAAAAGTTGTGTTGTATGATTGAGAGGTCAAGAGTTCAAACCCATATGACGGGATGAATGAATCACCATTTAAAAAACAAAAAATAGTAACTATATAAGATCTACTAACTATTATTGTCTACAAACCAATGATTTGTGTAGCTAAAAGGGCGTGTACCAATAATGTCAGAAAAATGGCATGAAAATTGAACAAATAGTAAGCTTGAAACGTACATATTTCTTACCCAAATGCATTCAAGATAACAAGAATAATATGGTAGGCATAAATGAGCAATGGGTCAAAATGATATGACTGAACTTGTACATGTTGATTGTTTAATTTTAAATAGTCATACAAACGAGGAAGAAAAAAGTTAGTGAAAAATATATAGAAGTTTGGGACAAAGACATATTATGATTGGCTAACCTAGAAAGATAGGACGTATACCAATAGATAAAATTTTTCTTCAGTACCCGTCATCCTCGTTGCTTCCATATGTGTCATTGGAAATAGAACCATCATATGCACGTGAAATAAACCAAAATTGAGATTATTCAAAGAGACACCATCAACAGACTCTGTGGAGAAATCCCCACAGGTGGCAACTTGGGATTATTCAAAGCGGAGGTGTACGCTCAAAACCAATGCCTCTGTAGGAAGCCGCTCCCGCCCTGCTAGTATTCATCTCCATGAAACAACTACAACAAAGAGAAGTGACTCCACTGGTGTAGATAATACAACCTTGATCGAATTTAATACAAATAAGAGGCATTAATAAATGTGTTCTTTTTAGATAATAAATGTTTGCTACTAGGCTATACATCTGTCTTTCTAATGTAATATATGTCGCCGTTAATAAAAGGCTGTATAAATGTGTTATATTTTCATTATCTATTTTTCAAACTAGTAAACACACACACATGTACATGCACATTATTCAATATCCTTGTTAAATTTGTAATAGATAATAATTTTAATTGGAGAAGAAAATATTTTAAAATGAGACTAATTAGAATTTTTATACTTTTAAGGATCATAATTTTATTTTCAAATATACGAACTTATACCAAAATTTATAGATAGAATAGTATAAAATATGGTTTTTTGATTTTCTAAGAAAAGATATTTTAATGTTATTGTGGTGTGCACTTATTATTGCAAAATTACGTAAAGATAAAGTAGTTTAAAATAGATGTATATTTAATGTTAATTACAACACAATTTTCAAATTTGTTTAATGTGGGTAAAGCTTGTATATTACAAAAAATGATATCTTGATCAAGTGTGAAATGTTATTAGCTCATATTCACACAATTTATCACAATGGAGTAAGTATATGTGTAACTAATACAAAAATTCTATATAAAATAGTCAACTATAAAAGCATGCATATTTTAAAGATATTCTAGTTGTGAAGAAAAGATGATCTTAATTCGAGAACATTTGTTAGTATGATTAGTATTAGTAACTATATAAGCCAATGAAGTGGCACCTGAGTGGTAAAAGTTGTGTTGTATGATTGTGAGGTCAAGAGTTCAAACCCATACGACGGGATGAATGAATCACCATTTTTTTAAAATTAGTAACTATATAAGATCTACTAACTATTATTGTCTACAAACCAATGATTTGTGTAGTTAAAAGGGTGTGTACCAATAATGTCAGAAAAATGGCATGAAAATTGGACAAATAGTAAGCATGAAACGTACATATTTCTTACCCAATTGCATTCAAGTTAACAAGAATAATATGGTAGGCATAAATTAGCAATGGGTCAAAATGATATGACTAAACTTGTACATGCGATTGTTTAATTTTAAATAGTCATATAAATGAGGAAGAAAAAAGTTAGTGAAAAACATACAAAAGTTGGGGACAAAGACATATTATGATTGGCTAACCTAGAAAAATAGGACGTATACCAATAGATAAAACTTTTCTTCAGGTATCCGTCATCCTCATTGCTTCCATATGTGTCATTGGAAATTGAACCATCATATGCACGTGAAACAAACCAAAATTGATTTTTTTTCTGAGGCAACAAAGTGAACTATTTAGTTGTCATATATCTTGGATTAATATATTATATGAACTGGTATTTCATAACAAAAGGATGGTGTTGTGCCCAATTTTGTGGCCATGGATGAGGCATGGCATTCACATTGTGGATCCATTACAATTGACGTTGTCCTTTAATGTAAAAGCGAGTACAAATCCAAAGGATGACTTGAAAATGATAAACCCATTTCATTTTCCTAAAAGTGTAATTCACATATGGCACGGTAATAGTTCATTTTTAAACTAGGGAACAACATAAATGACCAAGCATGGCTTAATTAGTAAAAAGTAACAGAGTGACATAAAAGAGAAATTCGTTGCTAGTCTTGTTAATACTATGCATTTTCTTTTTAATTCAATGGAAGCTGGATAATGTTGTTAAAAACCAAAATAAGATCATAATATACCAACTATGTGGTGAATTAAATAACTCATATGATACTTTTATTTTCATGTGTTGTGGATTACATGAGGAGTCATATACCACAAATAATAGTTGTAGTGAATAAAAAATAGCAAATAACTATGCATTTAACATAAAATCACAATGCAATGCAAGCTCACAACCCACACCATCCATTGCTTTGGGAAATAATAAAATTATGCATTTTGGTGGATCCAATGAACAAGAATACATATTGTACAATCTCATGACTTACTTCAATAAAAAAATAGTAAGATGCATTTCAAATCGTGTTTGTCAACTCAAACTAAAACTACACTTCCCACACAACTAAGAGATATTTAAGTAAGGAAATATGAGAGAGTGGAAGTGGAAGCTACATAAAAGGAGTGGGGTGGATGGTAGTGGGGATCGTCGTTTCAGTAGTAGTGGGGATTGTCCGTTTTAGGCAAAAAAAAAGAGGTATTCGTAATAGAAGAAAAATCTTTAAAAAAGGATAGAAGAGAGAGTTGATGAGCATGTACCATTTTAAAAACACTACAATCTGATTGGTTAGTGGAATTATTGTAATTAATAAAACTATTCACTCTTTTTATAGTAGTATAGATAATTTTGCCATGTTCAATTCTAGACTTGTCAAAACTCTCATGTACAACAATGTTGGCTCTACCTTAATCTGAGGAGTGGTTGCCCGTGCCAGTAGCCAATTAAATGTAGCATTTAGCAATGCAAAATAATTCATAATGACATTGTAAGTATCATAAACAAGCACTCATTAAGAGATGAGCCAACAATTAGAGCCATACCCAACATTACTTTGCTTCTTAGATTTGATCAAGTGGATATTGTAATGGGAAAGTGGCAGTTGCATAGGTAGAGGGCATCGTTCTAGGTAGAATGTATTTTTGTGAATTTATTCCTTTTTACTTAACAAGAGGGGTGTAACACCCTCCCTAAGAACACATATACATATAACATAAACAACACACAATTGTCCATAACCCGTGTACTTAGAGGGTTGGCGGGGATGGGGGACAATTACTTCTAATTCTAACAACACTATAATCAATCATACAACTTTAAATAATAAGTATTCTCATCATTGTTCTAAAAAAGGAAACATTAAGACTATCACATAAAAAACTCATTCGAACCTCTTGAAACTAAGTCATCATACCAAAGTTCTAAACATAAAAATAGTGTAGATGAATCTATAAAGTTAAAGATCATGTTCTAGTTGGCCCCCCCGATAGATCTTATTCTTCTCTTTCATATTCTCGATCTTTGGGTTCTACTTCTTCTCAAGATTCTACTCCCGCTCTTAGACCATCTCATGCCCAACCATGTATTGAAAAAAAATGTCAGTAGGTGGCATGAGTATTCTTTTATATGCTATACCGGAATAACAAGATACTATAAAATATACTCAAACATTATACACATGAAACTAGCACTAAAATTTGAAGTAAATATTAAACATGAACTACTAATATTTATTTACTCTTAATTCTTTCATTCTAGGTATTTTTATCTAGAGACATGTACCCATGTACATGGACCTCATGACATGCTCTTTGGTGCCTAGGTCATATCTATTCGTTGGCTTACACTCTAGTATTTGGGCCTCATGACCTACACTAAGGGATTTGGTCATGTCTTTTGAGTCCTCCTGCTCTAAGGGCCTAGGCCTCATGACTTTCACAAAGGGTTTGGGTCATGTATCTTGAGTTGTCTTGCACAAAAGGCCTAAGTCTAAATCCATAGTCTTATGACATCATAAATATTATATTAATGATACATTATTAGTAAACCTTAATATGATATTATCTTACAATCTAAATCTTCAATATTGTAAAAAATAATCTTTAGTTATTTTAGAATGAACTTGAGTTATGGATCTTAAATCATTATGAGAAATTTTTATAACATTAATTTGACTTCAAATTTAAAATATAAGATCATATGAATCCGAATTATCTTAGTTATTAGTAAGAAACATGTAAGCATACTAAGAATAATAGTATTGAATACTCACAGGCATGGGACATATACCTAATTTAGTAGGAACAATGCCCTTATGATGTTCCACGATCTCCAACCTTAGTTAACATTTATTAGAAACCCAAACTCTAGATTAGGATCTTCAAACACTAATTATTTTAGGTCTGGATATTTGTTTAAATAAAATTAAAACAAGCTCTATCTCCTATTTTATCATCTATATCTTAAACAATGTATTAAAATCTATATAAGGTTTGACCATATCTGATGTGGGGATTAATATTGAGGAATTGTTAAAGATTATGACATAATCAACCAATCATGGGCGACATAAGTGTCAAAGATAAATTACGGAAATTTTGTCCCAAAAGAAGAAGGAAAGACCACTATGCCATTTATACAATTTTTAAAGAATAGGCATGACAAGGACTGACCTAGTCTTTCTGTTGTTTCCAAACATTGTGCTAAACTAATCCATTTATTCCTGAAATACACATCATAGAGTGTGACATATAATGCTCAACCTGAGTGCAATGAGGTCAATGCATCGCCTTTCTTCTTCCTCATCCATGGCACACACAACCCACTTCACTAGGGAGAAGAGAAATTGGATCATTGCTTGAGACTTTGCTTGACTTGTGAAGTCAACCTACCTTGGACATCCCTCAGGATTCATCAACTTATACAACCCTCATGGAGGGTTCCTAAAGCCTTGAAGCTACAACTCCCATCCCACTATCGTGTTCAGAGGACATGAGAAGAGGACCTAGAAAGACTCTACGTATGAAGCATAACCAACTACCTGAACAAATCTGTTGTAGTCAAGTGAAACTAGGGGAAGAATCCCTATGACAAAAAGACCAAAACGACTTAAAATCCTCCCACATATCGGGAGACATAGAGAAGAAAAATTGAAATTTGACAATGATGGTATGGCAGTGTAAACTTGAAACCAAGGGCATCAATATATATATATATATATATATATATATATATATATATATATAGGGTGTTCATTCATTGCCCGCACGGGTAGCATGGATGTTCGCTACCCTGTAGCCAAAAAAGTAACTCTCCTAGCTAAGAAAGTAACTCTACTGTAAAAAAAGTAACTATGGTGTCAAAAAAGTAACTCTGCTAGCCAAAAAAGTAACTCTGTACAAAATATACAACAAATATATATAAGGACGGGTTTTTTGATTTTGGAGGGGCAAATGATATTATTTTTGGCTCAAATTTTTTGGAGAGCTAGACAAAATAGTCCTCTACAATTTCGAATTTTTTTTAAAAAAAAAGTGATCGGAAGGGTGGGCGGGTAGCTACCCGCGCGGGAAATAAAGATGGGCCCATATATATATACATATATATATATACACATATATATATACACACACATATATATATATATATGTGTGTGTGTGTGGGGGGGGAGGGACTGATTTGTTGTTGTGGCGGCCCAGTGAGGCTCCCTTTCTACAATGAGAAATTGGGGTATAGGGACGTAGATGAGCTGATAAGGGCGGCACTTGGTCATGAGAAAAAGATGTATCATGATGTAAGAGAAATTATTGGGAGTTGAATTTGATGATGGTGTTTAGAGATTCCCAATTGACCTTGATGTCATTACTAACAAGACTTGGTTTTGTGGAGGCACTATGGTTAGGATGAAATTGGTTGTAGAGTATATTTCCTTATCGTCATGTGTATCTCGATGGATATCTAGGTAGAGTTGCAACCAAGAACAATCATGTGTGAAGTCAGTTGTAAGAACTGACTCAAGAAGGCGATGATTGGAGAAAAGGTGTCTTTCCCATAGAGCAAGTTACAATTTGCATATGGGCTTAAAAGGCTCAGAAGAGTGTATTAAAACCAATTAGATTCTTGGTTCGTGGAGAGATCAACTAAAGATAGAGAAAATTATTTTAAAAAACTTGTCTTCTAGCCAACCGGGTGTCCAGAGGTGAAGGAGACCTCTATATGGATGGCATCACGCTAGTTCAACCCTTCTTGGATCTGACGATTCACAAAGGATCCCATCTTGTTCTTGCTAAAGAAAAAGGTTTTTGATCCTTTGTAAATGTAATTTGAGACATTATATTGATAAATTAATTTGACCCAGACAACAAGCCCCAAATTGATCCCAAAATTTAACCATATACTCATCTTATTTAGATAATTACCACGACCTTAGATTTTCAATTTACTCATAAGAATCCCCTAAATTAATTAATATTTTTTAAATTTTGATAATCTATAATTAATCATAGGATAATCAATTAATCACCAAACTTGACAAGTAATCTTGATTTTAATCGTGTATAAACACTTCAAGTTTGTTATCAAACAAACCTCTCTATAATTGAAACCATTCATACTCAATTGTTCTCCATATTATAAATCATCCATTATTGTATTTAATCGTCAATAAATCTTAAATCACTTGAATATTTCTCAATGTCTCATCATATGATGTCTAGACTAAAAATACTCTTGGTTCATATTTTCAATAATATGAAGGAACTGAAAAAATGACACTCATGTTCATAAACTTTCTTGAAGTAATATATTGATAAGAGTTTAGTCAATCCCCTTTCTTAAAATTTGGGATGTTACATTGGGTGTTGATAAACTTTAACCTTGGCGACTAAATAAGAGAAAGATGATTGTTTCATAGTTGAATGGGGATGGTATGTAGGGTTAAACATTCCAATGCTTACATGTTTGGCCACTAGACTTAGACTAACCATATTGGAGTTTGGATCAAAAAAGAAGATGACAAAAATAGAAATCATGTAGCACATGGAAAGAGTATGTTCTTGAGAACTGTATCACAAATGCCAAAATTAAGGACCATTTGAACAAGAATGGCCACCATATCATGTATCATGATGGCACAATGAGTTTTTAAGAACAACAACAATATGATACGAATCAACCAAAATTTAGGCATCCATGATCATCTATTTAAGAATATGGTTTTGTTTTGGCCATCTATTTGAGAACATTGTTGTCTTTATTGAAGTCAAACTTAACCAACTAGTTGAAGAAACATAGATTCACCTTAAAAAGTGTTTGGTTAGGGACATATTTCAATATGTAAGAAATGATTCTGTATGGTCCGCATGGAATGACATGTGTATCAACCTTATGAATTTGTGGGGTTGGAGATATGTTTATAGGAAATGACAATGGAAGTGAAGTGAATAAAATGGGATTATAAGTAGTTGTTTAATATTTTGTTGTGGGCCGAAGGTAGGTGACAAAGGTCAAGCACATTGCAAGTGTTCACCCTTACACTCAAGGTCCAATCTAGATTGGTTCAAACTTGAATAGGAACATGGATCATGGTCATATACATATTCGAGGTACTTCTTAATGCACAAACTTGCCTTCAATTATGGCTCTCCATTTCATGGGATAATCTAAGGTTTGGATCTTTGTGGAAACATCCAAGAAAGGAAGTCTATGAAGAACCATTTATGAGTTGAACTTTCACTCTAGTTGATGGCCTTCCTATGGAGGGATTTTATTATTTGAGTGTATGAGTGTGAACCATTTCATAGATAATACTAGGATCATTACTCAAAGAACTCAATAGCCTAAAAGTGGAGTGTCAACAACAATAAAGTGTTACTATCATGTATTGTTTTTACTTGAGTATTAAATATGAATGATGAATCAAGTAATATAATGTTGTTTCCTTATTCAAGGATAATGTGGAGTATTTATTGAAATAAAGGATGTATGGTCCATATGATAAACCCAATTTTGGGTAGCTCCTAGTAAGAATGGTGATGACTAAATGATTGTGGGCCTATTGTTAATGATTTAAATGCAAATGAGAAATATGTAAGCTTACATGTTTATAATATTTCTCTCATCATGTGACATGTTCATATTATTCACTTATTAGTATTTGTCTACCAATTTTATTGATTCTACATTATAATGATAAGTCAATAATCTTTGATTGGTTTAAACTAAGCAACATATTTTCAAATTTTCATGAAAATAACCTAAAAGATGAGTAATCGGTCTAAGTAGTGAGTGAAATGCTAACCATGTATTGTATGCCTTGTGCATTGTAGAACTTTCCCAATGTTAATGAGTTGGTGAAGGTAAAGACATACACTTTAGAAGTTCAATGATCATGCAAAGGTACTTCGTGTGTATATTGTTTAATATAAGTGGACATTGAGAATCCATATGAGTTATGGCCCCCTTGGCCTCAAAATCACTCATTATGTGAGTGTGGTCGTGGCCTTATCATCTAGTATTGTATGCCAATTCTATAAATGTAAAAGAAGAGATGCGAGTGAGATATGTTTATATTGAGGTACTTATAATGTGATATTATAGGTATTGTGACATGTGTACCCTAGAAGGACCAAATGCTTATGTTTATCACATATTGGTAATCTTCTACAATGTATACTGACAAAAAAGTGGAGTTTGTAGGACTCTTATTGAGACATGATACCTCTGATATTCTTTATTGTGGGACTAGTAGCTTCTTAGTCATAACCTTGTAATTTGGATTGCATTCTACTAGTTAACTAGGGAAAGAATCTAAAATATGATACATACAAGTTGGATAAAAGGTTACTTGTAATCGTGATTTCTTTTAGGATACATAGAAGTTACCAATCAAGAACTATAAAATAATATAATTTTGTTTAATTGAACGATTGACATGTTGTATTGACTACTTCAAGAAAATATTTTTCTTTTCATATCAAGTAATAATATGCCTAATCTCTTAGTGAGTTATAAAATTTTCAGTTGATATTGATTAGAGCATTAATTTCCTAGATGTTTACTTTATGTTTTATATTATATGTTGCCAACACATACATTTCTTTCTTGATGGGAGTTCTCCTCACTCTGGGACTCTTTTTTCCCTCATGTGATTGTTTCACATATTTTTAAGTATAACAGAAGCCACAAAAAGAATAAGATGATAGAGAACTAATTAAGTGTGGAAAATAAAATGACAGGCTAATGAGATATTTCTTATTGATAGATGAAAAACTTCCCTTGAATATATAGGAAAGGAGGCAAGTACAATGAGGTGTAACTTAACCCTCATTTTCCAAGACAATTAGGCCCATATAACATAATAAACTAAACAACAATAACTCTAACACTCCTTGATCTGGAGTATGGGTGAAACACGTATCCAACTTGGACTTATAAGTATCAAATTGACAATGTGACAAATAGAAAATATGAATGTCACACCCTATACAAGATTTTCATTTTCCATTAAATACGACCATCAAACAAAAAGAAAACAAAAAGAAAATTTGATGATGTCTCCTTTGAAGATATCTTTTGTAAGCTGGAAGTACTTGAGCTTTGGTGATGATCTTTTTAAGTGCATATGAAATGATCAACATCACCATCTATTTAAAGTAGACAATTAAAACCCCATGACTATGCCATCTTCACTAGAAAGGAATATTTGATTGGAATAAGAGAAATTAACACATCCAACAATATAGCAGTAGTGGTATTTTGAAAGACATAGATGATGAGGTGATTATCATTGTCAAACTAGATCCATTTGAAGTGTGACTCATGGCACTTTGACATGAATGAAAGGCACCATCAAGGAAGACCAAGTAGTCTTCTCGAACTAGATGCATACAGAGTTTGACTCTTTGGGATTTGACAAAAATTAAAGACACCATCAAGGAAGTCCAAGTAGACTTGTCAAACTGGATCAATATGGTGTATGACTCTCAGGGGACTTGACGAGAATGAAATTTACCATCAAGGAAGTACAAATAAACTTGTCAAAGTGGAACCATCTAGAGGGTGACTCTCGAGATCTTAATGAGAATAAAATATTCCATCAAGTAAGACCAATTAGATTAGTAGAAGAACCATCTTGAGAAATGATAGATGTAAATTCGATATTACATAAATATAATAGCTTAACAAATATAGAATCTAGATGAATCATCAACCTTACAGGTGTAGTATCTATTGTCTTGATATTGATGAGCTTTTAGAAAGTTGTCATCTATTTCATGAGATGCATCATTATTGTTACAAACTAGCACCAATGGGAACAAGAGGTTGAAATAAGTGTAACAAGCTATGTTCCCACGTTCATAAATGACGTAAGTGAGATCCTTTTGAAAAATACTAGAGGGGGGGGGGTGAATAGAGTTTTTAAATAATTTTAACAATTTATTTTACTCAAACAACCACAATTGAAATTGGAAGAAGGAGAAGGGTGTTTAGAGTGGTTCCAACTTTAGCAAATACTAAAGTTGTCAGTCCACTACCCGGTTGCTTACCCAACCGGGATTTTGAAAGTATTTATTTTATTACCTTCTCAAGGATTTATACAAAATACAATACTTTCCTTTACACCCTTTGAACAGCCTTCACTTGAAGTAGGTGCACCAACTTTGAGGTAGCCTTCTTGAAGTAACTCCAAGCTCCCCCTTGAAGTAGCCTTCCTCTCTAGAAGTAACCTCCCGTTGCACCAGCCTTCTGAAGTAGCTCAAAGTCACCTTCTTTGCCAAGAAGATCTCCACCCTCTCCAATCAGCAGCCTCCAACCTAGGAGTAGCAAGGAGAGTACAAACGGTAAAAGAGAACAAGAAAGGAAAAAGGAAATTACAACTTATCCTTTGTAGCCCAAGGCTTGATTTGCCTAGATCAAGCGTATAGATCTCCTAACCAAGTGTATGGACTTGTGAATGCAGTGGGTAGGAGATACTAGCCTATAGGACACGAATTTTGAGCTAAAGAAGGAAATGGCCAATTGTCACAATGCTCAAATTGCTCACAAACAGATTGCTCAAAGTATGCTCAAGGATTTCTCAAGTGTAACAAGTGAGTTTTAGTGTCCTATGACTTGTCCTATTTATAGGAATGGCCTAAGGATGCTTAAGGACGTTCTAGACAACTTCTAGGGGTTTCTAAGTGCTTAACTAGCCGTTAGGTACAAGTTTGTTGCTTTAACAATGGCTAATTAATCAATTCTACATTTGCTGTCAGAGACCATCTCGGTCGATGAATGGTCGACCGAGACACCTACTCGGTCGAACTTTTGTCGACCGACAGGCTCTCTGGAACAAGTGATTTGCAACGTCTATCTCCAACTGCCAACTACCTTGTGAGTTGTGTCTAACAGCTACTTTGGATCTTTCTCGGTCGAAAAGATTGTCGACCGAGAGTGTCTCGGTCGAGAAGTTTGTCGACCGAGATTGATCCTGTTTCAATGTTTCAATTTTGGCACTAATTATATGTATGAGTGTGCATATGTGATCCTATTTGAAGGGGATGACTTATCTAAATGTGGTGTTTAGCTAGGGAAGATCTAACGCTTGATTTACATGCAATCTAAGTACTTGTACATTATATATTTGTACAAGTTTTTACAAAGCGATTACTTTGCATGAAAACATAAACATGTAAGCATATGGATTTCCCTAGTTGCTTTGTCATCCACCTTAATCCTGCACACTCAAGTAGCTCGTTAGATCAATAAGAATGAAATGTTTGTCATAATCAAAACAAAGGGATTTATAGATGTCCATTTAGCCAACAATCTCCCCCTTTTTGAAGATGACAAACATTTCCAAAAATATAAATAAAGGAAATATAAACCATATGAGTTTCATACCTTTAGATTACCTTTTGTAGCTTTTCCTCTTGTTTTGCAAGTGAGTGCTTTGGCCTTTTTCATTATGAAACTCAGTTATTTATTTTATTTTGATATTCTTTTCTCCCCCTTTGTCATTTCAAAAAGATATCCATGTTGAATATTTGATATTACTTCTCCCCCTTGATTTTATACTATGCTCCCCTTTAGATAGATATCCCAAGGTATAAGTGCTTTGCAATAGATGTCAATTTAGCCATAACTTTAACTTTTAGGTAATTGCAAAGATTTTCATCCTTTTTTATTTATTTGTATTTATTACTCCCCTTATTTTGTATGCTCTACAATAGTCTTATAATCCAAATTCAAATGATGCCAAAAATATATCCATTATATAGATAACCAATTTCATTACAAACATGAAAAGATAGCCAAAACATGTAAAGATAACCCATTTATTACAATTTTGCAAAGATTTCATTACAACTAATACAACTCCAAATCTCACTGGAAAGACTTAAGAATTATATCAACATCAGGGTCTTTCCCAAGAAAAGGCTCAGCTCCATAATACTGGACCAAAGTTTGCCACTCCAGAGCACCTGTCTTGGTTAAGGCATATGCCTCTAAGAAGGTTGGAACACGATAAAATCGGAAATGAGCAGCAATATCTTGTAGTTGCATTGATGAAAACTGAGTATGCGTGAGATCTGTAGATGGTGGAGGTGGAGGTTGATAGTAGTTGTAAGATGGGTTATATGGATTGAGCATGCCAGGATTTAAAGAATAAGGATATTCATCTGGTTGGTTTGGAGAAAGAGTTTGCATTCTTTGGTTTAGATAAGTCATGGCATGATGGTTATAATCTAGTTGTTTACTAAGATGATATTGTGACCCAGCAACATAGGTTAGAGTGTTTTGGATGGGATCATAGGGTAGGCTGGTAGGAGGAGGTGGAGGTGGTATATCTTGTGTAGATGTTTCTCCTTCTACCCTAGCCCTCTTATGACCGAAATCAATCCCCATTTTTTCTACAGTATTCTTACTTATTTTTTGTGGTCTACGCTCCCATGTATATCCCATATCCTCAAGTTGGGTCTTAAGAAAATGTTGAGTAATTTGGCATACAAGATCAGCATATGGAGGATTGCCAGAAAACTCAAGCATGTTTTTAAGAATGATGCGGATAAAATTTGTGGGAATACGTTGGATAATGGCATATATTAGACACATACGAAAAATAGGAACTTCAGACTTATTTGCTCTAGGATGTATGTTTGTTGAAACAATAAGGTTTAAAATCCTAGAAGCTGGTTTGAGATTGATAGCATAGTATGTGCCTCAATCTTCGTGATAGGTTGTATTGGATTGAAAAATGGTCCTTTTGATGTCACTAAGACTAACAGTATGGTTATCTTGGGAAAATTGATTAAGTGGGTTTCCAGAGGTAAGGTCAAGGGTGTCTTGGTATTCATCTATGTCAATATCTAGCATGTCAAGAATATCCCCTTCAGTAAATCGAAAGTTATGCCCATTGACCATAGTATAGAAGAAGATGGTTTCATTTTCAGAGTGGGAGATGAGGTTAGCATAGAATTCATTCACTACCTTGGTGGAATAGGAAGGGAAAGAAGGGTTGATGAATTCTTTCAACTTTTGCACTTCAAAGAGGTCCTCCAAGTCGACAATGTTGAGGAAGTCCATAACTTCAACTGGTCGTCTTGGGAGAGGAGCTTTGGAGGAGAGCCGTAGATAGCGATCACCAACATCTCCGTCGACGAAGGCAATGTCGTTGATGATCGTCAATGGTGGAGTAGCCTCCCTTTGTTTCCTGCCAGCGACCTTCTTCTTTCCACGAGCAGAGGATGATGCCATTGTGTTGCTTGAAGGTGGAGAAGAAGCAAGGAAGTCTTGGGGATGAGGATGCTAAAGATTTGCACAAGAATTCACTAGAGAGAACCTATGGAAACAAGAATATGAAAGTGTGAAGAAGTGACCCATTTTTGGTCCCTTTTATAGCAATCCAGTGACCAGGTCGGTCGACAATTTGTCGACCGAGCGTCCGCAACGGTCATATTCCAGACGCGCCACTCGACCGTCCAACGGTCGACTTGCAATGGTCAGCCGTTAACGGTAACAGTCGGATTGCAACAGTCATCTCCCAACAGCTCTTTCTCGGTCGAGCAATTGTCGACCGACACTGTCTCGGTCGAACAATTGTCGACCGGAAGTGTGTCCGATGTTAGGTCTGTCTAGCAACTGTCGGTCGAGAGAGATGGGCAGACCGAGAGTTTTTCGGTCGAAGATTCGTCGACCGATAGACTTACTGGGTACGAACTTTTAAGCTGATTTTTAATGCAAATGATAGACTGAATTTGTAGAGCATATATATATTTTCTAAGGGAGTAATATTTTGTTTTATTATTGACAATATAGGGACAATTTTGTGATCATAAATTGATTTTGCTTTTAATCACAATAAAATGATATTCAAATAGTTATTGTGTCAAACTTATTTTAGGTTGATTTTGACTACGACCATAGCGCCCCTTGGTCAAATTTCATTTTAACCAAGAGGCAAATTTGTAGATTTTTCAAATTGAACATTATGAAGTATAATGTCTGCATAAGTATCAAGTTGAAGCATAATACTTAATATGAAAACATTTGTCCTTTTCTGAAAATATAAGCTTTGCTGTATAAATATCAAATTTCACGTCGTTTAGTATCCTCATAAGATTCTTTACTGAAGGCACACTAAATATCTCAAGTCTTTTAAGGATACTAATTAAGAGATTTTATCTTATGTGTGGAAAGCATAACATATTATCAATAAAGCATTTGCTTGCCATCACAGATCCATGCAGACAATTATCAATCCAAGCTAATCAGAGTACCAAATGGTGAAAGCATATCCATGATGTAATAACAGAACAATAACAGTAAATAATCACATGATTTCTATATGGATAGACCAGAAAATAAAGAGATCATGTAAATAATTATAGAAATTTTCTTTTCATTAAACTAAGCATAATTTCAGTTTAAACTTAAATCATTTAGGGAATAAACTAATTTAAATTTGTAGGGATGATTTCCAAAAAAAATGTATATCCAATCATTAATCATGAATAGATAGCAATTTTATCAAAGAATTCAGCAATTTTGCAACAGACTGGAAATCAGTGATATGCTCGGTCGATAATTTCTCGACTGACAGTATCTCAGTCGACAGTCTCTCGACCGAAAATATTCCTGAAATTGTTAATTGCTTCCAAATAAAACATAACTATGCAAGTTAAATATTTAGATACTTAAACTTATTTGTTATCCCATTATGTTGAGTTGAGATAGACATAGAGATATGCAACTAAGGTTCTTGGCCATATCTCAACTTGATTATGTTCATTTAGTTTGGAGGTTTTGGAACCCAAACTAACTCGACATCTTTTCTCTTGTAAGGGCATGAAAAAGAATAGTGACCAAGACGCAAACAATAATGACAACATATCGAGTCAACCTCATATCTTTTTCTATGGTTGTGTTCTGTGTTATCCTTGGGTGAAGATGTTCCTTTAGGTACATATATAGATTGATGGGTTTGTGACTTTCTCCAACTAGGTTGTTGATAGGATTTCCCTTTAGGCTTGTAACCTAGTCCTCTTCTCCCAATTTGATGATAGGAATTATCTAAGATTTGGTCAAGAATGCCATTGTTATTTAAACTACTAACTTTTTGTTGTAACTTGGCAATCTCTTCCATTCTCTTCTTGATATCTAGTTTTGCTTGATCTAGATTAGATGACAATGAATTTCTTTCTTTGACAATAGAATCATAATCTAGATGGTTGCATAAAATGGGTTGTTTTTGAAGATCATTCACTTGACTTTGCAAATTATTCTTCTCTAAAGAGAGTAGATTACAATTTGCCTCTATAGATTTTATCTCAATATCATGATCTTCAATGATCTTTTTAAGATCTTTGTTTTCAGATGTAATAGCAAGAAGCTTAGCATGTAATTCATCATTTGCTTTAATAGATTTCTTTAATTTCTTCTTGCACTCAATATATTTAATATGTGTTTCTTCAAGACTAGCAACTAGTTCTTCTTTAGATAAATCAAAAAGACTTACCTCTTCTTCTTCTTCACTAGTTGTAGCAATAAGACAATCTTTGTGCTCATCTTCCTTCTTTGATCTCCATGGGCATATAGTTGTTGTGTGGCTTGTTCCTAAGCACCAATTGCAACATGTTGTAGTTTTGTCCAAGCAGCACCTTTTGTTGTGATTGTAATCACCATTACCCTCCATTCTTCAAGACCTGGTTAGGGTTCCTTGAAGCCTGCTCTGATACCAATTGTAAAACACTAGAGGGGGGGTGAATAGTGTTTTTAAATAATTTTAACAATTTATTTTACTCAAACAACCACAATTGAAATTGGAAGAAGGAGACGGGTGTTTAGAGTGGTTCCAACTTTAGCAAATACTAAAGTTGTCAGTCCACTACCCGGTTGCTTACCCAACCGGGATTTTGAAAGTATTTATTTTATTACCTTCTCAAGGATTTATACAAAATACAATACTTTCCTTTACACCCTTTGAACAGCCTTCACTTGAAGTAGGTGCACCAACTTTGAGGTAGCCTTCTTGAAGTAACTCCAAGCTCCCCCTTGAAGTAGCCTTCCTCTCTAGAAGTAACCTCCCGTTGCACCAGCCTTCTGAAGTAGCTCAAAGTCACCTTCTTTGCCAAGAAGATCTCCACCCTCTCCAATCAGCAGCCTCCAACCTAGGAGTAGCAAGGAGAGTACAAACGGTAAAAGAGAACAAGAAAGGAAAAAGGAAATTACAGCTTATCCTTTGTAGCCCAAGGCTTGATTTGCCTAGATCAAGCGTATAGATCTCCTAACCAAGTGTATGGACTTGTGAATGGAGTGGGTAGGAGATACTAGCCTATAGGACACGAATTTTGAGCTAAAGAAGGAAATGGCCAATTGTCACAATGCTCAAATTGCTCACAAACAGATTGCTCAAAGTATGCTCAAGGATTTCTCAAGTGTAACAAGTGAGTTTTAGTGTCCTATGACTTGTCCTGTTTATAGGAATGGCCTAAGGATGCTTAAGGACGTTCTAGACAAATTCTAGGGGTTTCTAAGTGCTTAACTAGCCGTTAGGTACAAGTTTGTTGCTTTAACAACGGCTAATTAATTAATTCTGCATTTGCTATCAGAGACCATCTCGGTCGATGAATGGTCGACCGAGACACCTACTCGGTCGAACTTTTGTCGACCGACAGGCTCTCTGGAACAAGTGATTTGCAACGTCTATCTCCAACTGCCAACTACCTTGTCAGTTGTGTCTAACGGCTACTTTGGATCTTTCTCGGTCGAGAAGATTGTCGACCGAGAGTGTCTCGGTCGAGAAGTTTGTCGACCGAGATTGATCCTGTTTCAATGTTTCAATTTTGGCACTAATTATATGTATGAGTGTGCATATGTGATCCTATTTGAAGGGGATGACTTATCTAAATGTGGTGTTTAGCTAGGGAAGATCTAACGCTTGATTTACATGCAATCTAAGTACTTGTACATTATATATTTGTACAAGTTTTTACAAAGCGATTACATTGCATGAAAACATAAACATGTAAGCATATGGATTTCCCTAGTTGCTTTGTCATCCACCTTAATCTTGCACACTCAAGTAGCTCGTTAGATCAATAAGAATGAAATGTTTGTCATAATCAAAACAAAGGGATTTATAGATGTCCATTTAGCCAACACCTTTGACTTGTAAGAAAGTGGTATCGCACTAGAATAAGTGTAGATAGCCAACCCACGTGCATATCATGGGATAATCACAAAAAAAGAACACTGTCATTTGGAAAGAGATACACCAATGGTGCATTGCAATCATGGTGCTTAGTGGGAATGAAGTGCCAAAAACATATTAGAAGATAGTTGTGCATAATAAGAATCTCCATGAAGATCAGAATAGTTGCAATTGATATATGCAATTTCTCTCATAATCCTTCTCCTCATACTCCCTCTTCATACATTCTCTCTTTCCCTTATCAGACTCTATATCTCTCCTCTATATCCCCCCACACCAAATATAAGGTGAAAGGATAATAACCATTTCACCCAGAAAGGGATGCACATCTGAGAAGTGGGAGGGGGGAATAATATTGACTAAGGAGAGTCTTATACCTTGGTAAGTATATGCCTTTCTTTGCAACATTTTCCTTGGATCCCCTACCCCGTCTTCTTCTCCTTCCTTGTCCCTAGACTATGTTTCGAAGCCCTAGGACTTATCTGATGATAAAACCATGCTTGGTTTGAATGTAATCTGAAACCCAAGTTTTGATACCCGATTTTGGCAATTATGATGAAATGGTGTTTTTTCCCTATCTCTTGATATGGGTTTTTATCACATGCATGATAGACGAGTGGCTTGATGTTCTATGAAGTTTGGATTCTATTTTGGTGTGGTCAAATGTGGTTTCTCTCTCTTTATTGATGTCTTTTCATGGTGGTTTCATGATGCAAGTTTAAGGGTTTTGGGTGATCTGTTTTGCATGGGGTTTTCTCCTCCAAGTGGATGATGGATTTTTTGGGTATGATTTTCTATTTTAGCCATAAAGACCTTCTATTTTGATCCTAGTTAATCCCTAGTTCGGTGTTGTTCTCTCGCCTTAGTGGTGGCTTGACCTAAGTGGTTGTTATACCTTGTTTTGTCTTGAACCGCAGCACTTTGGTTTTGGGTCGAAACAGCTGACACTAGTACATAAACCACCTTTAGTGTTAGTTATTTAAGTCCTTTAGTGTCGGTTTCAATGCGACACCTATGTGGGGCGCCGCTAAAAGGCAAACTGTTAGGCGTCGGTTTCCAAACCGATGCCAGAAACCTTCGCAAGCCACCGAAAACGTGCCAGCAGGGGGGTATAGGCGTCGATTATTACTACAGAAACTGACGTCATAAACCTTCACACTATAGAAAGGGCACCATCCATGATACCATCAGCGTCAGTTTAATATTGATAACTGACGCCATATCACCTGCTGCCACAGCCGTACTGGCCAGCACGGCCGTGTTGTCTGGCCTCATTAGGCGTCGATTTTAGCTATTATCTGACATTGTAAGCATTTGTCGTCGGTTTTTTCAAATAACCGCCGTCTATTGTATGTTTTTTTTAATCAGTCTATAGGCCTACTGTGGTTGGTCGTAGGATGAGAAACATATAGTTCAGTTATGAACTGTAGGTTTTACGACATCCATGGATATCAGCCAACAACAGACCACAAACCTGCAAAATTAACAACATTAATTTTCACACATTTAGCAACCTACAGTTCCATTCGATTTTCACACATGCAGAAACATTCATGTAGCAATCTACAGTTCCATTCATTTTCACATTCACACATGTAGAAACATTCATATAGCAACTAGTAGTTTCATTCATTTTCACATTCACACATGTATAAACATTCAGACACATGTAGAAACATTCAGACATGTAGAAACATTCACACATATTAAAATTTAGAAAATCATTTACAAAATATCATTCTTTAGTCATTATTCACTATCAACATCCCAATTATATTTTAAAATCCCCACTACTTGTATGGCTTTTGTCCATTCTTCTCTTACATCATTTAATTCTTCCGTCGTATAGGGAGCATGTACATCTAGTAAGGCCTTTCCTGTAGTGGGGTCAGTTTTAAACACCTGCAAAGAGAATGATGTATATATATAATTAATAATATAAAAATAAGATTGATATTTCATATTATCTAATGAGACTATATATAATACCTTAGGAATGGTATCGATGTCCACTTCAGAATATTTGATAATCATTTGCATTAATCACATCACATAGTATGCACATGCCCATCCGTTGTCTTGTGTAGCGCACTATAAATTGAAACATATAAAATATTAAAAAATACAACTAATGAAGCACTATTTACATAAATAATATATACATTGGAGTCGGGAACTTACTTCCACATTCTTCCAAATTATTGGTTGGTTCTTTTTCCTGGGGACCTTTCCTCCAGCCTTTTTGAACTCATCTAAACCCCTACATGTTAATGTAACATAGTATATTGCATAATTAAATAGTAATGTAATAACATATGTTAACAAATATGAAAATGAAATATTTCTCACTAGAATAATGCCATTTTTATTGTGTGTCCATATTTTGAATTCAATTTAGTCCCCTTAGGATCTAGATAATAGACAGTGAACGTCTCAGGGACAATAACTCACAACTCCCAATGCATACTCCTATAGGTAAAAAAGTTTAAAATTAATAACTCAAAAGACACAATAAAAATGTAATTTTCTTAAGTACAAATTATAAGCAAAGTAAACTTACTCCACATTGAATGGAGCTATTATCACCATCATGTTATTTTGAGCAAAATTTGTAAAAGCATCACATCAGTATTGTTGAACTGACGTATGGTCTTTAGCTACTAGACTAATCAAAGATGGAATAAAAAATCCTACATGTTCGAATAAAAAATCTGCACATATCTAAGTAGCTGCAAAACATGTATTATGTATGCATTAATATATAAGAAACCAGATCACCAGATCCTATACAAGGTATATGGATGTATAAAGAAGATATCACCTTATCCATTGCTCTATCACAAATGTATTCAGCCAATCATATCGAAACAACTCCAAAATATCTTGTATAAATAGTTTGTTTTCGTATGATTGACCTGCAACATCTGCACTTACAGGGCAATTTATATCATGTTTGCCTAACCATATTGCCATACCCCTACAATTAGGACCTAACGGGACAGGTAGGTCCTATGGAACCCAACTTGGTAATGTAGGATGTGGAGGTGGAGGCCTAGATGCTCTGGGTGTCTTCTTTTTAACCTGTATATATATAATTTTAGATCAATTGACATCATATACACACACTAACAATTTAACGTAATGTAAATTTACCATACAATTTCAGTATAGATGACATCCGCTTTTGGCCACAATATCACTCCGCCTTCAGCCTCACCAAGCGTTTCACAATCTGGGTGGGCATATATCAATGGAAGATCCATCCAACTGGGGAATATACGTAGCGGGCTTACACGAACCAAACCAGCTGGTAATGGAGACCCATGAAACATTTCCCCTGGTAGGGATGGGTAAGCCGACGCCTCTACAATGACAAATTCTTTACTTTTTAGAAATCATGGCTTCAACCCCTACAAATTTGTGTAAAGAATGTTACATACATATATACATATCATCTTGAAAACATATCATCTTGAAAGGACTAGTTACTATGTCATAAAAATACTTACAGTGGATGTGCTAGGTGGTGGGTCTACAAGATTACTACTCCCAACCTCTGCAGTAGGAGTAGAGCGGGACGCCATAGGTACTGTCTGCTGAGTGGCAGTCAGAGATGCCTGCCACTTGCTCATTGCTTCATGGAGTGTCTTATCAACTACTTCCTCGACTCTCTTATTAACTACTTCATCGACTCACCTATCAACTATCTTATCTACCTATACATGGATAAAAGAAACATTGGCTTCTAATTATTGAATTCTCTTTTACAGTAACATTCTAAAGAAAGAATAGGTTACCTCTTTTTGTGAAATTCCCGCTTTTGGGACATGTTTGCGCTGGGATGGACCAAAGAACGCTTTGATTCCCACACCAGCGCATGCAGCCCTAACACGTCCAGGATGCTCTGGGTTACCCAGAGCAATTGTCAATTCATTCCTTATGCCCTTACGGATGAACTTGCCTTGTTTCCTCAGCTCGTGCAGCTCCCTCTAATCGCCAAAACAAAAATTTGTAATTAAGTAAACACCAAAAATAATCAATATTCGAACGATTTCTCTAAGAGTTGCATTTTACCATTTTTGCAGCCGCCTCAGTAGTTGCGGTCTTCCTTATTTCTCCCTTCTTATTTTGCCTCCCATCTATCCAGACATCATGGCGAGATAGAAGTGTGGTACCTATAGTAGAGGACTCCTAAGTAGCAGCAGACTGAGTAGTAGACTCAGCCTGTAGTCTTTGGCGAATGCCTGTATACCCCTTTGGACCCATTGTGTGGTCATGCACATTAAGTGCACGCCTTGCTCTTTGTGCCTCATTGAGGGCCTAGTTAGTATGTACATTGATTTGGTTAGTAACACTAAATGTTAATCTTGAATAGATGAATACAATGTATATTAATTAAATTGGGAGTGACGCCTAATACCTTGAATTCATCAGTTTTTCTTGAAGCAACAAACGCGTCCCATTTTTCTGCGTCCAGAAAGTTCCACTGTTCAGTGGCTGTCTTCTTCCTCTTGTCACCTTCTTTTACGTATTCTCGGGTGAGATTTGTCCTATAGTTCCTTAGGACTCTCCCACATCGTTGCATCATGCATTTACGATGCAACTTTTCATCCAATGCAAATATACTCTGCAAAATAGAATTGTTATTAACTAGTATCCAAAAGATTAGTAATCTACAAAATAGAATTGCAAACTAATAATAAATCACACATAAATCCTTCCATATTAAGTCTTTCTTCCCGTTAGGAACTTTATGCCAAGAATCTATCTTACAACCACAATGGCTACGAGTAACATACCCAAGATATGAAACAAACGAATTGCGATTCACTCCAATTGCATTTCCTGCCTTACCAAAATCCACAACAAGTTTGGGTCCATTGCCCCTTAGTGTTGTTAACTTCTTCATCATAGCGATGCCCCTTCTCTTGTCAACTTTTTTGTACTGCTCATCAAGTGCCTCAAGTGCTTCAGAGGGTACATGTGCATCATCAACCTAAAATTTGACAAAATAAACACACTTACAGGATATAACTATAAATGGACATATAGATATAAATATATGATATATTTTTAAAACTTACATTGTGAGGCAACGCATTGATGTCCTCACCCTCACGGTAATCATCAGCACGGTCATCAGAAGAATGCTCAGCCATCTGAAAGTTCACATTGTAAAGTTCACATTCACATTGTAAAGTAATTCACATTGTAAAGTTCACATTGTAAAGTAATTCACATTGTAAAGTTCACATTCACATTGTAAAGTAATTCACATTGTAAAGTTCACATTCAGAAAAATAAAACATATAAAAAAATATAAACATGCCTATAATATTGTGTTTTTTTATCAATTAACAATCCTTCATTGTGATCTCCGCATACATACAAGTCATCATTAGCTTCAATATTTGCTAGTGTTGGCAACCCAACTGAGAAGTCGTCAATTTATACCATGACACACCACATTTTGGACAATCTTTCAAATCCACATAGTCCTTTTGAAATAATACACAATCATTCAGGAATGCATGTATCTTCTTGGCCTCCATTCCCATTGGGCACAACAATTTCTTTACCTGGTATGTTGAGATTGGCTGCTCTTTTCCTTCAAGAAGCATTTCTTTCAACAAAGACAACAATGACGTGAAGCTTTTGTCGCTCCATTTATTGTTAGCTTTCAGCTTATACAATCTCAACACAGCGCTAAGCTTCGTAAACTTAGTACAACCTGTGTATAACGGTTTCTCAGCATCATGCACAATGTTTCTAAACATGGGAGGTGGATCAGTGTGCTCTACCCCACAACTATCCAGCATCGCATCAACGATGTCTACTGGAACTGGTTCATTCACATCTACGTCATCGGAGGCAATTTCTTCTTCCACACAAGCACTGCTATCGACACCCGCTGGTTTCGTGTTTGAAATCTCTCCATGCCATTGCCATTCTGTATAGCCTTGTACAATCCCATTGCACATAACATGACTTTTGATTTCGTCACCAGTGCTGACTTTCAAGTTGTTATCGGAATGCCTACATGGACAATAGAACCTATCTCCAGGTTGTTTCCTATGTTCCTCGGAAAATCTAATAAATTGGTCAAGACAAGAAATAAACTCTGGGGTGCAACGATTGTGAATGGACATCCATGATCTATCAATTCTATGTTTAAAGAGAAAACAAGTATATATTACAACAAGATTAGGGTCCAGGGTTAACAGATTAGAGTTTATGCATGGTTAAAACTTTATGCCAACAAATACATGTGTTTTCATTTTTATATATAATAAATGTGTACCACCTATCCCATTCTTGAATGCCTAATCTCACTAGTAAGTGTATAATGTGTATTGGGTTTTCAAGAAAATTTTAGCAACATTTCCCCGATGTTCTCCAAGTACATATGTACTTAGAGAACAAACATGGAAATGCTACCGAGATTTTCTTGAAAACCCAACACACATTATACACTTACATCCTAAGCGAGATTCGGTGTTCAAGAACAGTCCCAAACTAGGGACTATCCAAGATTTACTCCTAATGAGTAAATCTTGGATGAGTTTCTAGGCCAACAAAATATAACACCAGTCCTTTGATCACAACCCCATTCAACACACAATTTTCTTATAAAAACACTAGTGGACAACCATAACAACATGTCAATGCTTCTCTCCAAGTGACACATTAATAGCTTATGAATGTTTAGATGCATTTATACTATCAATTCCTAGGGTTTACTTTTTTATAGTAGCAAAATATAATAGGGGTTATTTTGATCATTTTGTTACTAAAAATTGCATGTCTCTATGTAACTTCCATAAATAACTATTATATATTAATATGATACTTTTATTGGCTAATGTTCATAGAGTCCACTTTAGGGTCTGGACAAAGGTCGATAGTTTTACCAAACAGATCTTCTATTTTAGAGGCAATACATATAGTATAAAGGTGAAAAAAAGTAGGTTCAAAATATAATTTTGGAACAATTTCAGAACATGAAAATTTATTACTATGAGACAATACATCACTAGGGCACAACTAAATAGAAACAATAATATATTTCATGGACATGGATGTGTATCCAGTTGTTATTTTTAATCATATAGAACAGTAAAAATGTCCTCTTGGGATGTATAAATAGAAACTGGGTTTTTAACCAAGCTTCCACATGAATACTAGAGAGTAAACCATAAAAAAAGACTAGAGACAAACTAACGATGAGAAAAGAGAAAGGGGAGGAAGGACCTCCAATCCTCAAGGTCCTGGGTGGAGAAAAAAAAATGAAGTACCCAAAATCAGCATGGTCATCCACCTCCTCATGTTGCTTCCAGGCAGAGGATCGGGCAGTAGAAATCCAAGGGTAGAACGACGGGGCTAGTCAGCGGCCAACCTTTTCTCGAGCAAGAAAAAAAGAGGGAGAAGGTGAAGAGGGTACCTCTGTTGAGCGGAGACGGTGGTGAGTAGGTGTTGAGCAGTGCGCAGCGGCGAGAAGTGAGGGTGATCGGTGGGTATCACACGGTGACAACGAGCAGCAGGTGTCCAACATAGGCGGTGGCATGGCGGCAGCCTGAGTGGTGACAGTGGCTGGCGTGGAGGCAGTGCCAGCGAGCAGCGGCGGAGCAGTAGAATTTCCAGACTAAATCTCTCAATCGGATCTCAATCGCGGGAATGAAACAGAGAAGGAAGAGCATGGCTAGGTCGCGTGGGTGCTATTAAGTTAATAATAGGCGTCGGTTATTCAAAAAAACCGACACATAAAACTATAGGTGTCAGATACAACACAAAAACCGACACCTATGATCAATGACAGTCGTCAGTTTTTTAGTAAAAACCAATGTCTATCTACAAATGCCGACAAAAACAAAATGTTCTCGCATTCTGACGATAGGCGTCGGTTTCCGTAGAAAACTGACGCCAAAGGGGGGTGAAAATTTTTGCGGGGACCACGCGTGAAAATATATCGACGTCGGTTACTGCAAGCAAACCTTGTGGAGGTCGCTACATCCTCCTCTTTTATGGTCACGACACCTACTCTGGTCGAGACACATCCTTGATTTTGGGTCAATTTGCTTCCTTTAGGGTCGTGCCATGTTTGCTTGGATGGTTAACCCTCGCCATTTGCTAAAAACCCTAGTTGATAAGAGGTCATGAAACCTTGGTTGTGTTGAGGTTGTGACACCTTGGTTGTGTTGGCTGTGACAGTTGGCTCTTGGTGGTTGAGGCACCTACATGTCAGAATATCATGACCCATGTATGATGGGTGGTCACAACGCATGAATATTGGGTGGTCGACACATGTACTTGGGCACCTAATCGGCACATGCATTTGAGTAATGATTGAGTTATGTCTTGTGTTGTTATAATATTAATTGTTCTACTACTCAATGATAACTGCCTAGAATTTCTTGCTTTATATGTTAGATACATATCATTTAACTACATCTACTTAACCTATTAAATATTCTTTATTTAGTTGTTTAAGTATTTTTGCTTTTGTAGACATTGGCAGAGAGTTATATCTCTCGTTGGGACTTTTGGTCTCAACCGTGGGTTTCCACATCTTTTAAGTGACCGTGCATGACGTGGTGGAGATTGTGCAGCAGAAGAAGAGCAACAACAAGATTAATAGTTGACCAGGTTGGAAGTGTTGCTAGTCTTTTGGTGTATAGTCCTAGAGTCATCCCTATACACTCAAGTCTTGGGTGTGTTTTTGATGTGTGTATGGTTATGTTATTTTCACTAGGTTTTTGGCATGTCTTCCTGTTGTTGTATAGTCTTGGTAGTTGTACATATATATATATGTGGAATAGGTTCTACACGTGACAGGTTGTTGACAGGAAAGTTGGAAACAGTGATATAGACACCTTATGTTATGTGCTATGTGATCCAGGTGTCCTGTTGTGGACTTATATGTGAAAGCTTTTAGCCTATGGTGCTTTATGAAATTGATCTTAATTTCCTACATTTTTTGGTAATCCGCTTGCTTAATGTTAATTCCATTTTGGTTTTGAGTAATCTCACTTTGTGTGGCACTGAGCGTCACAACCTCACAATTGATCCATCCTCTAACTGGATTGTCATGGACATATTTGTTGGTTTCTTCAGTCCCAACTTCCGAAAGGTAGCAAGAAGCATGAGATTTATGCTTACCTCAAAATCACACTATGCTTGTGGGAAATGTTTGTTGCATATAGAACAAGAGATGTAAAAACATCCTAGGTCTTTTCTCTTCATCGACAGTTTTTCATGAATCATCACACTCACCCCTTCATCAACATGCAAGGCATATGTATCTTTGATCTGTCTATTCTTGTTGATGATATCCTTACATAATCTTTTGTATGTAGGAATTTGTTCTATCGCCTCCATGAGTGGATGTTCATGTAGAGATTTCAGAAGATGTCTTCTTGATTGCTTTTCCTCCTTTCTTGGATTCTTACTATATGGGAATTGCACATTTGTATTCTCTACATGATTGTGCATAGGAATGTATGGAACATTAGGGATCACCTCCCTAAGCTTGCATCAATGCCACCTCCTATGACATAATCTTGAACACCTCCTACCGATGGGTTATCTTTTGGTTGGTCATTATAAATTGTGGGTGACTCCTTGTTGACTATGATTACTCCACTACAAAGTAGAACCTTCACATGTTCTTGTTACATGGGTATCTTTTTAGGAATTATAGGTGGTGACATAGAAATGGTGGAGCTTGAAGTTCATTATCATATAACAATGATGCAGATGTAGTGTCCTTGTCACTTGTTGTTGTCCTTGTATCTACTAAGGTGCATGTGTGAGCATAATGCACTGGCATTTTAGATCCCCATAGTCTTTCGTACATGCTGCTAGAAAAAAGAACTTATGGAACATGCACCCAATCTGGCTCTAAAGTGTGTTTCTCTTATGACTCCTTAGTAACATGCTTTGTTTCCTCAAGAATAGAGACAAAATTTACTTTATAATGTTGATGCACTATCTCTGTATTCTCGAGAAATATATGCTGAATGGGCTTCTTTATGGATGCCACCTTTACTTCTTGGTGAGAGATTTGATTTTAGATGTTGTGGAACTATGACCCTTGATTTTTGTGCACCCATTTAGTCTTGTCCAGTAAGGCTTTGTTATGAGTCACTAGTCTACCTAGAATGTCTTCAATTCTACCTATCTTACTAGGACCTCTATCCTGTTGATATTTCTGATTCTAGTACATGCACTCCTCCTCTTCACCTCTAGATGAGGTTCCATATTTCTGATCAAGTATTCTTGTGAGACTGTCCATCCTTTCCTTCAAGGTTGTGATCTCCCTTGATTCCAAAACACTTTTGACGGTTATTGCCAAGTCACACTCTTCTCCCCAAGATTGTTTCTTGGCCATGTTCTTTAAAATATCGTGAGACCTAATAGCTTTATTGTTTATAAAGAAACCTACTCTTGTGTTGTCAAGAGTCATTTTCTCCCCATTGTGTAGCCCATAATAAAATGACTTGTTCTAGCCATAAAGGTCAATCCTGTGATGAGGGACTTTCCTTAGCATATTCTAAAATCTCTCCCAGGATTTTGAATAGGGTTCCTCAACATTATATTGGAGATTATACATTTTCCCAACCAAGCTATGTGCCTTCTATGCCAGAAAGTACCTCTCAATGAATGCATCTATCATCTCATCCCAGGTCTCTATGGATTGTGAAGGAATATAGAGAAACCATGCTTTTACCATGTGTGAAAGTGAGTAGGAGAATAGCTTCAAGTAGATCACTATAGTTAGGACCTTTCCGATATGCATCATATCACAATTTTTCACAAATTCATTAATGTGAAGCATTGGGTCCTCCATATTGTAGCCATAAAATGATTGATATTTATTAGCTGCACCAGTCAAGGATCAATTTATAACTACCCATGTTGACTGCCTACCATTTGATAGGATGAAGTTGTGTTGTAGCAGAAGATGCTTTAATCTTCTTCCAAAAAGTATGTTCTTCAGGCCCTTGTTCAACATGTTCTTAAAGATTTGGGTCCATTGTGATTACCTGTGTCTTCTCTATCCTGAGGTGGTGGGGTAGGATGAGATTTTCAGTTAAAGCCCCAAACTCTTGTGCCTTGTGAGAAATCTCCTCTTGATATGCAACAGATGGAGTAGAATCTCTACAATATGTGGTTTGAGTGTGAACCATGCATTAGTACTTGAAACTTAATGGAAATGTGAGAAAAGAGAATACTAGTGAATTGATGAAATAAAAGTATTCAATTATGCCCTTTACTAAAGAAAGATAGAAAATAACTAAAAAAAAGAAAAGTGGCGTAGAGTGGTCGGTCACAACACTCGTAGTGTTGAAGTTATCATTTCCCTGACAACGACGCCAAAAACTTGAAATGCCTAAATTGTGTGTGCAAAATGCAAGTGTGCCCGTTAAGTAGTGTAGGCCTATGAGGCCCACATGTGGAACTCAAGGAAATGTACTCCGGAGACTAATACTAACTATAACCTAATCAGCTAGACTAAGGAAAAGAGTGATTGGTTGTTTATCTATAACTAAAGACAAGAATTGAAATCTAAATTAAGTGGAATGTGATCAAGAATTGGTGGATTCCTTAGGTTTATAATTTCACCATGCCATACAATACATTTATCTCTACTTCATTAATAATTATTTACCCTTAACCCTGGACTAAGGACTTGTAGTAAGTATTACCTATTAGCACAACATAATACACTACCTATACTAAAACAAACCCCACTTACATAGAGATTTAGGAATTATCTACGTGCATTATCAATATCTCTAGGTTATCCCTTCACAACCATAAGCCCTCTCCCGAGGGATGGTATCGGCTGTGTAAATAGTTGACGTCTCCAACCCTTAATCCCTCTCCTGAAGTAATTAACGGTCTAGAACATCAATTGTGGTGATCAAGCATAATAAGTTCATGAAGAAACCATAGATTAATGCTTAGGATTAAATAATATATAATATTAAATCATGGAACTCAATACAATGCAGACTCGGGTCCTAAGGAACAAGGGGATTAGCCCTACATGATTTCTACCATCGAATATAGAAAGGAAGAGAGAGAAAACAAGATAAACATAAAAAAGCATTTCTAACCCTTAGAGAAGCCAGTCCCGATGATCCGCTCTGGTAAGCCCCTCAATTTTCACAATTTTTGGGCTGTGAATTTGCCTTTGAACAAGCTTGGGGTGTCTGGAATGTGGTCATCTCCTTCATATCCTCCTCTCTTGGCCTCGTGCTCTATTACGATGAGATAGAGTGTGATATTTTTCTTTTGGGTGAACTCCCCTTAGGTCATAAGTGGGACTTGAGTAGTCATTAAGCACAACTGTCAAATCAGTCTTAATCTTTAATCCACACTAATCGCTCAAATTCAGTACCATCAACAAGAAGTTAGTGGCACCGAGTTGTAGGCTAATTTGAAACCCTTGATTAGTGTTGGTACTACTGACAATTACAGCGGTAGCACCTAGTTGATTCATTTGAGTTCGGATCACCACAGGCACTACATGCAAGGGAAGTCTGACCACCAAGAGCTCCAAAATAGATCTCCTTGCTCCACAAGCCTATAAGGACGACCAAGCAAGGAAGGAGGATGAGGATGGCCTTAAAGGACCACTTTTATGGAGGGATAAGTGTTGGGTTTTAGGGGAGGTAGAGAAGGCAGCGGAAACAAATATTTTCTTCCCCAAACCTAGAACAAGGAAACACGTCAACGTATATACAATAGGAAAGGATGGTTTGTGGAATCATACCTTGTCCCGAGGCTTGCTCGGAGACAATACCTCGCGCCTTGTGCGGTCTTCACCTCCGGTCTTGGACGGTGTCTGTGCAGCTCCTGGTCGCACCGGGACTGATGACTCCTGGTCTCACCAGACTGTCGGGATTGACAGTTGTCCTCCAAGCGGCAGAAACCTCCCGCCTCTAAAGTAGTCCACATGGACCACCTGGAACTCCAATCTCCTTGTCCCACAATGAATTGGAAGGAGTCGCACCCTCCTATCAGTGTACTAGTCACTGACACACTCTCCTGCCACCAATCACAACTGTAGTTGTCTTTCCCTTGTTGTCCCTCCCTTATCGGGTAGCACTTGCTCGGGCTCTCTCTCGGGTACCAAAACCAGAGAGAACGACAACTTCACAGAGCAACTGGTTGCACTGAGTTGTACTTTGAGAAGCCCCCAATACCCCTATATATATTGGAGGGTCATGGGAGAGGGTTCTCCATCCCAGGAAATGTGAGACTAAAAGAAGGAGTAGAAGGGTTCAACATTTTCCACAAAACAACCAACTCACAACCTGAACCGATCATTTCACAATTGAAACGGTCGGTTGGGGACCTGAACCGGTCGGTTGACACCTCAACCAATCGGTTGGGACCCATGAGCCAATCGGTTCACTTCTGAACCGGTCGGTTCGTGGTCCCGATCAGTTCCCAATTGACTTTCCTTCTTTTGTTTCTAATTGGTATTAAATACCAATCCTTGTTCCAATCAAATTGGGCAAGTGAAACACAAGGAAAATTCTCACCAATCCTATTTTCCCAATTTGCTCGGTTGCACCAGTTGAATCGATTGTTTCAACACTTGAAGCATTCGTTTCACCCTGATCAAGAGCCGATCGACTCACAACCTGAGCCGACTGGTTCACCAGGCTGAGCCGATCGGTTGGGAGTGCAGATTGTGCAGAATCAGTCAATTGCGGTTTCAATGAATCCAATACTCTAATCAATCAGTCAAACACCTTGAACATCATGATACTGAGCTATCAATTGATTGAGTGTTTAATTGAACTACTAAACTCCTTTAGCAATCAATCTAAACATTGTTTGTGGACAAAACTCCTCTTCCAGGTTAAATCCTATGTGTGTGACCCTGCAGGTCCATTTCACGTTGGTAGTGAAAGTCCATAACACTTATTACTTCACAAACAAAGAGTGGTGCCTAGTCACACATCAGTGCTACCCAAGTGAAAGTAGAAAGTTGGAGAACAACTTTCAATCCTGCAATCCTTGAATGGTGTTACAGCGAATGTATAATTCCTTTGTCACTGATATCCTGAATGAACGCGAGGCATGGAATAGTCATCCTGTCAATGTTCATTCACTTTCTTAATCTCAGAGTAGATTGGAAGAGATATGTATGACATCAATATCACATACTGATTCACACATGCGTGCACACGCCTATTTCAATCCTACTCATCAAGTGGCCTTGGATATCAAACTCCCTTAGGAGGGACAAATCCCATATCTATCACTCACCCCTCAAAAGCCCCATGTGTAAAAGCCACCCAATCATCACCTTTATAACAACCCATGTTTCAGGACTGCGTTTGATGATGTCAAAGTGTGCCCAACGACGTGTTGAGTGTAGTGATTTTAGGTCAAAGAATCACACTCACCACCATCACTGTGAGTACTGACTGTGACTACCATGTCATGGTTCCATGTGTCAAACTCACAGTGGGTCTGTCCGGTACACTTGTTCTCTAACAAGTACCTATGTGTTTGGTTTGATATCTCTATATCATGACTAATGAGATTCTGTCATCAACCAACACCACAATCTAGTCTTGTGTGTCATTGCTGTCTATCTACCTTCCACAATGACATCTGACTAGGGTCATAACAAGAATGTACAAACTCTTAGCATCCATATGATCTCATCGTTCTGGTCCTTAACCTGAAGGCATACGCCATTGAATACTGTCATTCTCTAGACATTCAATTTGTTCTATCACTATCTCAAATGACTGAACCAGAAAGAATTGGAAGCTTGCCTTTGATGTTTATCAAATCAATCTTAATGTATCCCACCAATCATCCCATGATTGGCTCTCAGGGCATACATACCAACAAACTTCCACTTGCACTGTGAGCCAATCACCCTAGAATCATATTCATAGTGATCTTCAAACATGTCCCACATGTTACTGTGCTCTAGTGCGAACATAGTGAGTAATGGCAACACCTTGCCAAAGTCAGTATAAATTGCATGTCTCTCATCTCTTCGCTGTACGTCATACGTATGAGATGGAGTTGCCGTAATATGCGATCTAGTATTCCTTTGCTATCCTATAACCACATTGCATGATCAAGTATTCCATACTTGTCATCAATGAGCGGAATATCTATAATTTCATCTCATGAACTTCCAGAACCATATAGTATCCATTGTTGTTCTCTAACGCATAGATACTCGGCATTTCCTTTTAAATGGTTTCATTGGAACACTTCCAATTATCAATAAACTTTCACTTTTATATATCCCATATATACATTGCGATTAATTTTCTGTCCTTTCGGAAGTTCACATCAATGTAACTCTTTACATCAAACTCTTCCTTATCTCCATAGAACTAGTACTTCCCAAGTACCTATCAAGTTCTTATGGTTTCCAGTAACCCTTACTGGAAGTAGACATACATCCACTCATCATGTCCCACATACGAGATGATGAATGCATTTTGTTCTTGCCATGCAAGATAATGGGATGATTACATACATGATAGATCCATATCTATTCTTAGTGTTCCCATTCTTCATAAGAATTGGACACTTGGCCTTGGGATACTAACTCCATGTAACATGGACAAGTTTTTCTCCCACTGAATATGTGCATACTGAACCCTTTAGTACAGATTGCCAATGTATGCTTTCCTTTTCAGGCCAAGAGGTTTTCGAGAACTATCCCTATAGATCTCTATTCCTATCACATAGGAAACATCTCTATCTTCCTTAAAGATAATTTCCACCTTTTGGATTTCCATTCTAGAACATTTGCATTTCACATCAACATGTGGAATATGAACACGCTCCCACTAAATCACAGATCTCTTCTTTATCTTTGACATATCAGTCAAACCCTTTGACTATATTATCAAAGAAAAGATCCAATTCTGAGTTGCTTGTACTCAATCAATCACATTGATTAGTCCATTGTAACTTATAGACTTCATTTGCATTAGTGGATTCATAAACCTTATAGGTTGTGTCACATACACATCCTTGTTTTATTCCTCATAGGAATGCGGTTTTAGTATCCATATGCCAAATGCCTCAGTCATTAAGTTGTAATCAACAAGCATCATCCTTCTCTACATGTTATCCATGTATCTTAACACTTAAGACTTATTTGCACTTATGGATTACCATCCAATGGGTGCTACCATCAAGGTCATACCTTATGGTTCACATGGATGTCATTTAGGATGTAATGGTCATAAACCATAACTCAAAATTCGGTTCCTCATATTCATTTAGATAGTTGACTCATCACATGAACAACTCATCACATAGATAATTGAGGTGTAAGGATATAAGCATTCACAGCCCTTGTGATTCTTAATTTCTTTTATCAGTGAGGGGTATTCTTTTATTAAGAAGAATTCTGTTATTTGATAATCATTCTATAACTCCTTAGAGTATGATTCCTTCTTGATTTAGACATCACCATGCCTTAATCATGAGTTCACTATGATACACTATCATAATCACTCATAAGGATCTCAAACATTTAGTCTAAGTATTTCATTCATTGATCTAATCAAGAATTAACACTTTACCAAATTTGCACTTCATCTATGATAATCTTGAACACTTGAAGATATTCATATTGGTATTTCTCTAAACACCATTTGAAGTATTAGCATTTGTTCCAATAGGTATGTAAATACATCACATGTATCATACCTAATAGAATAATCATTCTCCCACTACCATTAGTGAAGATTGATTAATCATGTCCAAGATATTCATGTCTCTTACTGGTTCTTTAACCAAAAGAGTCTAGACTTATCCATCACATGGAAACTAGAAATGAATTTCTCATGATTGATGCTAATTTGATTGTTTGAGTTATCTATAACTTTTAGGTATCATTTTATCTTATGCATATCAAATACCACAAGATAAATAAGGCATTGCCACAAAGATCATATATTTATAAATTGAAACATCTCTTTATTGATTGCCATCATTGTCATACAATATGCAAGAATAAAGTGTTTCTATCTATTGGAAAATATGAAATAGCAGTTCATAACTATATTACATGCCTTTTAGGCTGAAAATAAACTAAAGTACTCCTATCTATGGCGGCAACACTTGACCCATTTATTGAGTGCTTTACACTTTACATCTTGGTATCATATACCTCAAAACGTGTTACAAGTTTACTTTCATGACACCTTTAAGTAGAGACGTTTGTCTCCTCCTTCTTCTTTTGTTCTTCCAGATAGAGAGGACAATTCCTTTTCCAATGTCCTGGCTTTTGACAATGGTGGCAATTTCCTTTCTTGGTCACACCTCCCTTGGCCTTAAGAGCTGAAAACGACTTGGGCTCCTGGCTAGCATCAGAACCTTTCTTAGCTTTGCCCTTTCCCTTGCACTTGGACTTGCCCTTCTTGCTCGTGATCACCATCACAGACTTAGGCTTGTCCTTCTTCATCTGTGTCTTGGCTGTCCTCAACATGCCCAACAACTCTGACAGTGGCCTATCAAAGTTGTTCATGTTGTAGTTCATCACAAACTGACTATAAGATTCTGGAAACGATTGCAGTATCAGGTCAGTAGCCAACTCTTGGCTCAGTGGAAATCCCAGTCTTGTCAGGTTCTCCACATACCCAATCATCTTGAGTGTGTGAGGACCAACTGGATCTCCTTCTGTCATGACACACTTGAACAGTGCCCTTGAGACACCGTATCTCTCTTTCCGTGCTTGATCTTCATACAAGTTCCTGAGATGCTGAATCATCTCAATGACACCCATATTCTCATGTTGTCTCTGCAACTCATGGTTCATAGAGCATAACATCAAGCACTTTGCATCAATGGCATCATCAAAATGCTTGTTGTAAGCATCCCTTTCTGTCTTTGGTGCATTAGGAGCAGGTTCCTCTGGAATTGGAGTATCTAGGACATAGAGTTTTCGCTCTTGAGTGAGAACAATTCTCAATGTCCTATACCAGTCATGAAAGTTTGTCCCATTTAGTCTGTTCTTTTCAAGGACCGATCGCAAAGAGAAGTGATTGTTGTTTGTTGTCATTTGTACTATAAAAGGAAATATGCAATTTTAGTCCAAAAACTCATTTTTGACTTATTTGATTGATTTGAAAAGTTGATGATATAATTAGGCCTTTAATTAATTATCGCTCCCACTATTTTACTTCAAATTGATAGCCCTCACCATCAATTCAGAAGATTGCAGCATACAATCTTCTAGTGGGCAAGATCCTGAAATCCTCTAAGTCATGAATCAGCTAGGGCTGTCACCCACCACTTAGATCTCTCAGGTAGGCAATTCTTGCCAATTGCATCATATGCAACTCTTGATAAGATGTCATATGCAACTCCTTGCCATGATCATCTCCATGCCTCAAGGTGCTAGTTCCTATCTAGGTCACCTTGTTAAGTCTGACCCAAAGCAAACACGATGAATATGCACCCTGCTTGGGCAGACCCACATATCCATCCTTCACGCTTCCACGAGATAGACGGTGCACCACGCTTGGGCGTGCCCACACTTGGTCGATCAAGCTTTTCACATGTGTCACATTTGGAAGGCATCTAAAACTTAATATTTTAATGAGGGATTTGGTTTTTATATACATATACATATCCAATCACCACAATACATAGTACGTATCATATACATGCTATATCCCACATAAAACATGCAAAACGATAAAAGCGATGATTATGGCCATCCTAATGTGATTCCTCGAGCCAAGAGGAATCATGGTCATCTAGGTCTACATCACATGCAACCTGTACAAGATGAACTCTATGCCTTGCCTTCCGAGTAGATCAACTCATCACATGAATGACTTGCTCGTTCTGGCCCGGTCGTCTGGGTGCCACCAGCCGATCGGTTGGCTCCTCCAACCGATCGGTTCTCCTGGTCGTCGTGCATCTCTTCCTGGCCGCCACCCACTCATCTTGCTCCTCGAACCGGTCATCAACCGATCGGTTCACTCCTTGAACCGATCGTTTGGAACATCAACCGATCAGTTCACACCTTGAACCGATCATCTCAGCTGTCGTTGGGATGTCCATCGTTCTTTGACATAACAGGAAATAAAATTCTATCCTATTTTACATTGTAAAAGAGAAACCTCGAGTTACATTCGAGGGGAGCAAAGGTAGGAAAGAAATCTCGAATTATTTCAAGTTACATCAGGAATAGGAGAAGGAAGATCGGTGCATAGACTGAGATGCAAGCAACCACATACAACCATACACAGATAGGGTTTATTGGCCATAATCACACTATACATCCACCACAAAACTCATTTAAGGGTGACGCGTATCGAGTGCATTAATAATACATATCATATATGTAAATTGGGATTTGTGGATTTAGGATTGGACATGCATAAAGCCAATTTTATTCGCATCATATGCGATAAATAAAGGTGACAAACCAAAATCGATCATATCGATAATCCCTAAAGTATAGAGCAGTTGACGTGGCTCTGATACCACTATTGGGTTTTAGGGGAGGCAGAGAAGGCAAGGGAAACAAAAATTTTCTTCCCCAAACCCAGAACAAGGAAACACGTCAACATCTATACAATAGGAAAGGATGGTTTGTGGAATCATACATTGTCCCGAGGCTTGCTCGGCGACAATACCTCGTGCCTTGCGCGGTATTCACCTCCGGTCATGGACAGTGTTTGTGCAGCTCCTGGTCGCACTGGGACTGACGACTCCTGGTCTCACCGAACTGTCGAGATTGACAGTTGTCCTCCAAGCAGCAGAAACCTCCCGCCTCTGAAGTAGTACACATGGAACACCTGGAACTCCAATCTCCTTGTCCCACAAGGAATTAGAAGGAGTCGCACCCTCCTGTCAGCGTACTAGTCACTGACACACTCTCCTACCACCAATCGCAACTGCAGTTGTCTTTCCCTTGCTGTGCCTCCCTTATTGGGTAGCACTTGCTCGGGCTCTCTCTCGGTTACCAAAACCAGAGAGAACGAAAACTTTATAGAGCAACTGGTTGCACTGAGTTGTACTTTGAAAAGCCCCCAATACCCCTATATATATAGGAGGGTCATGGGACAAGGTTCTCCATCCCGGGCAATGCGGGACTAAAAGCAGGAGTAGAAGGGTTCAATATTTTCCACAAAATAACCAACTCACAACCTAAACCGATCATTTCACAATTGAAACGGTCGGTTGGGGACCTGAACCGGTCGGTTGACACCTCAATCGATCGGTTGGGACCCATGAGCCGATCGGTTCACTTCTAAACTGGTCAGTTCGTGGTCCTGATCAGTTCCCGATTGACTTTCCTTCTTTTATTTCTAATTGGTATCAAATACCAATCCTTGTTCCAATCAAATTGGGCAAGTGAAATGCAAGGAAAATTCTCACCAATCCTATTTTCCCAATTTGCTCGGTTGCACCAGTTGAATCGTTTGTTTCAACACTTGAAGCAATTGTTTCACCCTGATCATGAGCCGATCGACTCACAACCTGAGCCGACCGGTTCACCAGGCTGAGACGATCGGTACATCACATGAGCCGATCGGTTGGGAGTGCAGATTGTGCAGAATCAGTCAATTGCGGTTTCAATCAATCTGATACTCTAATCAATCAGTCCAACACCTTGAACATCATGATGCTGTGCTATCAATTGATTGAGTGTTTAATTGAACTACTAAACTCCTTTAGCAATCAATCTAAACATTGTTTGTGGACAAAACTCCTCTTCCAGGTTAAATCCTATGTGTGTGACCCTGCAGGTCCATTTCACATTGGCAGTGAAAGCCCATAACACTTATGACTTCACAAGCAAAGAGCGGTGCCTAGTCACACATCAGTGCTACCGAAGTGAAAGTAGAAAGTTGGAGAACAACTTTCAATCCTACAATCCGTGAATGGTGTTACAGCGAATGTATAATTCCTTTGTCACTGATATCCCGAATGAACCCGAGGCATGGAACAACCATCCTGTCAACGTTCATTCACTTTCTTGATCTCAGAGTAGATTGGAAGAGATATGTATGACATCAATATCACATACTGATTCACACATGTGTGCGCACGCCTATTTCAATCCTACTCATCAAGTGGCCTTAGATATCAAACTCCCTCAGGTGGGACAAATCCCATATATGTCACTCACCCCTCAAAAGACCCATGTGTCAACGCCACCCAATCATCATCTTTATAACAACCCATGTTTCAGGACTGCGTTTGATGATGTCAAAGTGTGCCCAACGACATGTGTTGAGTGTAGTGATTTCAGGTCAAAGAATCACACTCACCACCATCACTGTGAGTACTGACTATGACTACCATGTCATGGTTCCATGTGTCAAACTCACGTGGGTCTATCCGGTACACTTGTTCTCTAACAAGTACCTATGTGTTTGGTTTGATATCTCTATATCATGACTAATGAGATTCTGTCATCAACCAACACCACAATCTAGTCTTGTGTGTCATTGCTATCTATCTACCTTCCACAATGACATCTGACTAGGGACATAACAAGAATGTACAAACTCTTAGCATCCGTATGATCTCATCGTTCAGGTCCTTAACCTGACGGCATACGTCATTGAGTATTGTCATTCTCTAGACATTCAATCTGTTCAATCACTATCTCATATGACTGAACCAGAAAGAATTAGAAGCTTGCCTTTGATGTTTATCTAATCAATCTTAATGTATCCCACAAATCATCCCATGATTGGCTCTTAAGGCATACATATGAACAATAAGGGGTTATATACATGAGGGAAGAGAGAGAAGGGAAAGGATGAGCTGTCAACACCCTAAGGCACCAAAGGGACACTTGTCCACCCAAGAAACCAACATGCAACCACCTTATCCATATAGACACAAGATGGTGATATACTCTACGTTGGGTCTTGACCAATTAGGTCACCCAACATGGTTGCAGTCATGACCCACCATGGAACACTATCCATGGTCGCGACAAAGCATCGAGCATCAACATGGTCGACACAGGAGATCACCACTCACACCCTAGATTGAGACACTCTTATACAAGGGCAACTATCTCGACCCAATACCAACCAAAACCATATAAATTGTAACCAAAACACCTAGAGGGGGTGTCTCAACCACAACATCCACAAAACAATCCCTAGCTCATGACATAAGTCGATGCACCCACAAGGTACACATAGGTCGATACACACACAGCCCTAGAAACCCTAATCACCACCAAGGATGCCACCACTCAACAAAGGATCAAACAAGGTACCCACTTCTTTCTCTCTCCTCTAGATGATGTACAAAAAGAGAAGGAACACTGTAGAGGTGGAAAATTACACATTTACCCCTTACTTTGGATAATTTGTAATTTGCACCAAAACTAGCACACAAGGCTCAAACATCAACCAAACAAGCTCAAACTATAGACTTAAGCTCTCCACAAGATCTAAGATCATCTAAGATTATTGGAGAGAGGTCCTAACCACATCATAAATTCAAATAAAATAGGTCTAACCCAAAACCCAGGTCAAGGGTCTTACAAGCCATAAACCTCTAACAGGGATTTCACCCCCGAAATCCTCAAAGGAAAGAGACGGCTACTACCTCCAAATCTCTACCTCAAGCTCCAACTTGAGTCAAACAAAATAGATATAAAAGTAGATACAGACACATAAGAATGAAATAACTCCACCTGACCTATCTCTACATGTGGGTTGACCCAAGGAGTAAAGCCTAGCTATCACCTGTCTAGAGGAACCAACCTGTGATGCTCGTCCATGTCCTCATCCTCCACCACTATTAAATTGTTGTCTCTGTGAGCCCAACTGGCACTGCCTCGACTGTTGGGTCACCTCATCACCTTTCACTGGACACTCCCACCTCAGATGTCCTACTTGCCCACACTTATGGAAAGTCCTAGTCTCATATTGTGGCCTAGATTTCCCCATCACTGACACAAATGTTGTGTTGTGGGCTCCAATAGGTGGAAAACTATGGCTTCTGTGATTACTTGGTGACCATCATGTCGGTGCACTAGACTTCTATTATTTTGGTGGTGATGAGAACATAGGATCCTTCAAGCCACCAGACGACTGTTCTTGGTACTGAGCAGATCTCTTCTTGGCACCTTTCTCACACTGCTCAATAACATATCTCTCTATCTTCCTAACATACTCCATGAATGTGGCAAAACACTCTCTATTCTCTAAGGCTGCTACCGGCATCATCAACTCCACACTCAAACCCTTATCAAAACATATGAATCTCTCCTGATATGTAGCGGCCATGTGAGGATAAAAACTCAACAACTTCATAAACTTTACTTCGTACTCATTGATCGACATGGGTCCCTGTTGAATCCTCTCAAACTGGCTGATCTTCTCATCAAGGTACATCCAAGGAAAGTACTGATTCACAAACTCTCGTTGGAACTCCTCCCAACTGATAACAACACCTGGCCTCTTTTCCTCTTCTATGTCCCACCAATGGCTACCACTCCCCTTCAAAAGGTACACTTCATGCCTTACCTTGTCTACTTCATGGAAGTTAAGGATCTTATAGGACTTCTCTAGATCTGACAACCAAAGATTTGCATCTACGAGATCCACTATACCAGCATACTCCACATCTCCAAAATGCCTTAACTACTTAAATGTCTTCCCCGAGACCAGAGATTCCACATCAGGGAATGTTGCTCTTGTTTAAAAAATGGGCATTCTGTCTGCCGTATGCCTAATCGTGGCCATAAACTATCCAAATGTGGACTTAAAAGAAGGCTTGGCCACCACTATAGGGTCTATCTGGGGCATCTCAGGCACACTCTCCTCAACATCCTGCCTCCTTGCACCTCCACTTGGTGTAGCAACACCACCCTCAACAACATGCTCTTTGTGTTATCCAACCATATTTTCTACTCTTCTTCTTCTTTTATACAAGCATAAGTCACTATAAGATAGACTGGAGGACACTAGAACAGACTCAAATCCTAGTCCTAGGTCCCTATAGACTCGGCAAACCTAAAGCTCTAATACCAACCAAACTATGATGACATGCGCAACACATACTCAAAATCAATGCGGAATTAACACTAAGTAAGCGGATTACCAAAAAACACATGAAACTAAAACCAATTTCAAAAAGGCATCGTAGGCTGAAAACTTTCACATATAAGTCCACAACAAGACACCTGGATTGCATAGCACATAACATAAGATGTTAAATCATTGTTTCCAACTTCCCTGTCAACAACCTGTCACATGAAGAACTTGTTCCACATATATATAAACATGTACAACTTTTAAGATTGTATGACAATAGGCACACATGCCAAAAACCTCATGACGATAACATAACAATACACACATCAAAAACACCCCCAAGAACTGAGTGTACATGGATGACTCTAGGACTCTACACCAAAAGACTAGCAACACTTCCAACCTAATCAGCTACTACTCTTGTTGCTCCTCTTTTTCTGCTATGCGATCTTCACCACGTCATGCACGACTACCTAAAAGATGTGGAAACCCACAAGGTGGGACCAAATGTCCCAGTGAGAGATATAACTCTCCACTAATGTCTATGAAAGCACATATACTTAAATAAGTAGATAAAGCATATTTAACAGGTTAAGCAGATGTAATTAAATGATTTGTATCTAACAGATAAAGCAAGTTGAGCGATTCTAGGAAGTTATCACTAAGAAGTAGAACAATTAATATTCTAAGAAGGAATATGAAGAACATGTATATCATTTATCAAGTAAACTGTATAAATGCAAGGCAAGACTTCAACCAATGTTATTTGTATTTTTTTCTATGCAAATACACTATGCAATTGTATTACGTATTTTATTTTTCTCAGAGTGGATGAGGTATACCACTCGTATTCCAACTGACCACTACTAAGTCGAAATCAGTGCCATATAAGGTCCATGGAAGATCTGGAATGCACAACCTCCCCACACCTCCCGATCAACATGAGAGAAACACTGTAGTGATCTAACATATGAGTCATCTGCAAAACAACCTAGCCCGCCTTGGTATATAGGCACAATTCTAGTGAAACTGAGCTATGACCCGAAGTCGCACTCCTATCAGGGTATGGTCCATAGCCAATCCTGTGAAAGAATATACAAAGTCACATCACTGATCTATGGCAAGTAGTTCTACTATTTCCACAGTATGGCCCACACCCAATCATGCAAATACATATATTCAACAGTATATGACTCCAAGCTTCCCACTAAGGAAGAACTTGGTTCACCATCCAACATTAAGACTAACACTGGAATGGATCTATGGAACATGGAACCTACATGATTATGATTGCACTTGATTAGTTATGCCAATCAAGTGCCTTTAAGCATCAATCAAGTTACAATGTATAAAGACATAACAAACTCTACAAGATAAAGGGTATAGTACAACTTCAGAAGATATATAACGTATAAGGTGTGAACTTGTCACATCATAACATGGCATTGTAGCACTACCATCCACAAGACCATCATCACTATAACATAGCCACACAAGGTTGTCAGTAATGTCACATCACTGTGGGATATCAATCCCTCAATCCCACCTCTAAAGGTTATCACCTCAAATCATGCACAAGGCACCTTCCAGATCATAGGACCCTAGTCACATTATTCATGTATCACATGTGTCTCACCATGCCTCATTAGGGCTCATTCAACCTGTAGTACATCATAGTCACCATAGCATACACCAGCCATGATATTTAAGCACATATCATCAACATGGTTAGAAGTTCATAAGTAGGAAAGAGAAATCATCATAACATTGTAGCCATTCTAAGAAAGAAAAGCAACACATCAATATCTCTATATTAGGGTTAGGGCTCCACACTTAGCCGATTAGGTTTTGTAGTTATATCTCATCACCAACCCTAGGTACACCATCTCCCCTTATCCTTGGAACACTTTAGGGTTGAGAAACTTGATTAAGGTTTAGTGAATCATCATCTAAATATCACTAGATATAGTTCAATCATTACTCAAATACATGTGTCGATTAGGTGTCCAAGTACATGTCTCGACCACCTAATATTCATGTATCATGGCCACCCATTATACATGGGTCATGTCCTTATGACATGTAGATGTCTCAACCACCAAGAGCCAAGGGTCGTGACTACACACAACCAAGGTGTTGCGACCTCAACACAACCAAGGTATCGTGGCCTCTCATCAACTAGGGTTTCGAGCACATGGATAGGGTTACATCAAAGCAAACATGTCCCGACCTCAACTTCAAAGGAAGCAACTCGATCCAAAATCAAGGATGTGTCTTGAACAACTAGGGAGTAGGTTTCGTGACCATCAAAAGAAGGATGTCGTGACCTCCACAAAGTCGGTTGTTTCGACCCAAAACCAAAGTGTCGCGACCCAAGACAAAACAAGTTATAACAACCACTTAGGTCAAGTCACCATTAAGGGGAGAGAACAATACCAGGATACCATGGCCAAAATAGAAAATCATACCCAAGAAATCCATCATCCACATGGAGGAGAAAACCTCATGCAAAACTGATCACCCAAAAACCTAAAACTTGTATCATGAGACCACCATGAAAGAGACCTCAAACAGTAGAGAGAAACCACATTTGACAACACCAAAATAGAACCCAAACTTCATAGAACATCAAGACACTCATCTATCATGCATGTGATCAAAACAAAGATTAAGAGATAGAGAACAACCACCATTTCACCATAATCACTAAAATCAGGTATCAAAATTAGGGTTTCGGATTACATTCAAACCAAGCATGGTTTTATCATCAAACATGTCCTAGGGCTTAGCAAAATCCACTAGCATGTTAAGGGAATAGTTTAGAGAGAGAAAGAATCAACATGCATACAGGCAAAGTGCATTAATAGAGAAGGTTAAGAGTTATATAACCCGCTTTAAGGAGCTCAACTCCAAAGATGATAGCTACAAGCACACGATCACCAAGGGTGTTGAAACTCCAAAATAGACTCCCCCTTTGGCCTCAAGAGCACCTAAAGAAGAATAAGAAACTAATGTAAAAGATTTCTCAAGAAAAGAGCAAGAAGGAACCCTAGGCCAAACCAAAGAAATATGGAGAAAAGAGAGCAGAAAATCCCTCTCACTTGGGTTTCGCCTTGTCAAAACATGACCTATTACCCTTGTGGCGAGCAGTTCTCTTCTCAAGAACGGCCACCATGTCAAAACACAGTCTAGGGCCGAGGAAGGAGAAGAAGATGGCGTAGGTGATACAAGGAAAATGTTCCAAAGAAAGGCATATACTTACCAAGGTAGAAGATGACCAAGGATCACCACAAGCACCACATGCAAGGGAAGTTCGACCACCAAGAGCTCCAAAATAGATCTCCTTGCTCCACAAGACTCCAAGGATGAAAAATCAAGGAAGGAGGAAGAGGATGGCCATAAAGGACCACTTGCATCAAGGATAAGGGTTTATACATGAAAGAAGGGAGAGAAGGCAAAGGATGAGGTGTCAGCACCCTAAGGCACCATAGGGTCACTTGTCCACCCAAGAAACCAGCATGCAACCACATGCAACCACCTTAGCCATACATGCACAAGATGGTGATACACTCTAGGTTGGGTCTCGATCACCTAGGTCACCCAACATGGTCGTGGTCACAACCCACCATGGAACACCATCCATTGTCATGACAAGGCACCAATCATCAACATGGTCTAGATAAAATATCACCACTCACCCTAGGTCTAGATAGTCTTATACAAGGGCAACTATATCGAACCAAGACTAACTAAAACCATATATAATGTGACTTAATCACCTAGGGTATCTCAACCACAACACCCACAAAACAAGCCCTAGGCCGCGACATAGGTCAGTACACCCACACCGTACACATAGGTTGATACACACACAACCATAGAAACCCTAATCACCACTAAGGGTGCCACCACTCAAAAAAGGCTCAAACAAGGTTCCCACTTCTTTATCTCTCCTCTAGTTGATGTCAAGAAAGCGAAGGATCACTCTAGGGGTGGAAAATTACACATTCACCCCCTACTTTTGGTAAATTGCAATTTGCACCAAAAAATAGCACACAAGGCACAAACATCAACCTAACAAGCTTAACTGGAGACTTACAAGATCTAAGATCATCTCAAATGATTATAGAAAAGTTCTAAGAACATCATCTAGTCAAAGCAAATAGGGCTAACCCAAAACCCAGGTTAGGGGTCTTACAGAGGCCATATAGGATATGCTAGGATGTGTTAGTCAAAGTGGACAAATTCATCTATCTTGTTGATTTTTTAGTCATGGATAGGCCCAAGACACATGGATCTGAGATGATATTAGGAAGGTAATTCTAATATATGTCCGATGTGATCATTTCCATGGGTAGAGGCTACTTTACACTCATGATATATGATGATAGTGTAGAGTTCAGACTACCAGATGAGTCTTCACAACCATCCCATGACAACCCAGCTTGAAGAAAATAACCTTGTCAAGCCTAGCACATTAAAAAAGGCACTTATGGGATGCAACCCATTTACATTTTTTTCATTTACATTTTTAGGACTTCTCATTAGTTACATTTCATATTTTCCGTGTTAGATTTTTAATTGATGTGAAAATGTGGCTTGATGTTTTTGTTTGGTGTGTAGGAAGAGTTGAAATCAATGGCAGTGATAGTAGAGTCGGTGGCACATGTTCGAATTGTTCAATAGAGATATTACATATTACCAGTACCACCAACACAAAAATCGGTGGTATCAAATCCATGACAGGTTGAAGTTTGCAAAAACTCATTATCACCGACAGCCAATTCAATACCACCAATTTTTTTTAGAAAACTCATAGTTGTAGGAAAAGATTGTTGATGCCACTGACAAACATGTCGGTGGCACCATCTCATACAACTCAAAGAAGGATAAAGGGGGTCATTTAGGGTAGCATAGACACACAAGTCGGTGGCACCGACATGGAGGGACCAACACCGCTAAAACTTGATCTATAGATGCCTCTGTGAACATTTCAGCCACCACCACCACCATTATGAGCACATGGTACCCGCATTCCACCTCTTTGTTTGATTTATGACTATCTGGTCATAGTCAAACTCAATCTTATGGGGGTGTTGGAATGACTTTGTATGTTTTATTTTCAATCTTATGTTAGTTTTTTCTTATTTTCAATTAGTAGGATCCATAATCTATTTAGTATAATCATGGAGCATAGCTTTCATGATTTCTTCCAACATAAAAAAATGTGTTTCATACCATTGAATGAAATTTATTTTTTAAAATGATAACATCTTTTTACAAGTATTTTACAAAGTCTAAGGCAACACCAACTAGAGTAAGTGTATGTGTTAGTCAGCTTGGGGACACTTAATAAGAATGAAAATCTTAATTTATCTAATACTTGTGTAAGACGATGAGGTTTGAGTCCAAATCAACCAAACATGTAATGATAACTTTACTAGGATTTTTATAAAGAGACTGTAAAGTTACCATGTACATGGGTTGATAGGATGGGAACATATCATAGTGAAGAAACAAATTATCTCTTAATCATGTTACTCAAATTGTTTCCTCATGACTACATTGCATAGAATGATAGGTTCATGATAGCTAGTTTCTTTATAGTGCATTAGTAAGAAAAAGAAAAGAAGAAAAAGATATATGGAGATCTACATATCAAGTAGTTTCATAACAAATTTCATGTAGATTGCATTGTCTTTTTGCATCATTCTTTACATCATGTATTTGGGTAGCTTTCTCCTCAAATACAAAGTGAAAGGATACACATGTACATACCTATAAATGAAAAAAAGAATAAGGAAAAGAAATAATATGTTGAGGAAAAGCCCGATGATAAATCACAAACTATGCTAAAAATAAGAGGGAAGAATAAAATATACATATCAAATAAAGAGGGAGGAAAGGATATCTGGAACTTAAACTAACTTTTTCTTCAAGGAGAAGTGAAAATTGTTATATGTGTGAATTCTTTTACCCACATTCATCATTCAAGTGAGACTTTCAATGCATTCATCATTCCACTATAATATTAGGCATTAGGATTCATACATCTTTTATTTTTCATCATTCTATAGGTTCAACATATTTTTTGTACATAAACCTTTTGGATGTTACTTGTTATTGTTATTCATAACCACCTACTTCATTCCATCCATTGCTGTTTATGGTAGGCAACAAATATGATTCACCCCCTCACTCGTTTCTCCATAGGGAACTGCTTCCAATATAGTTTTGGAGGTAGGAAAGAGCAATTAGATAGGGAATCCCATGGAGCATTAAGAATTTTCCCTATAGACTATGATGTTATCTTCTCTTTAATATTATTTCATTGATCTTAGGGTGTACAACTTTAACAAACATTTTTAGTCACTTTCGAGTAGTTTTTTTTAGTGGTTCACAAGGGTCAGTTCAGGAGCGTCAAGTAGGTGTATTTATGAAATGTATTGCATGTCATTTATCCTCTTGCTGACTTACCTCAAACAGATGCAAAGGTAGTATTGCTCGAGGGTGAGCAACATCTAATCTTAGTGGATTTTGATGCAATGAGTTTTAGTCACTTTTCACAAATTGTTTTCACATTCATTTAGTGCATAATAGGTCATTTTGATATTATTTATGCATTATTTGTTATTATTATCTTGTGAAACACTATTGCATCAATTTATAAGTATTTTTAACTGAATTATCCTAAATTTGCAAATTGCATTCAGACTAATGTTGATTTTTCCTTGTTTTAGGCCATTTGACCACTTTTTGCACAACGCGGTGCTACTGACATAAAAATCGGTGGTATCGAAATTAGGAAAAATCCAACAGGAAATTCTAAAAATCCCAGTGCTATTGAGATTCCACTCGATGCTACCGGAAAGGCGTTCAATGCTACCAAAAAGTGGTGTCGGTCCTATTGACTCATTGCCTAGAAAGAAATAATGGTTGAATCTATGACTTTGGTGCCATCAACTGGTGAGTTGGTGGTATTGACTTTTACATCTAGAGCAAGTCAAAACTCAAAGAATTAAACTCAGTAGTACCAGCATACTTGTCGATTGTATTGACACTTACAAGGGTTTCGAGTCATCTGACAACTCAGTGTTACTGATTTTACACGATTGGTGCAGATTAAAGATTAAGACTAATCTAAAGGTTGTGACTTAATGACAATTTGAGTCCCACTTATGACGTAAGGGGAGTCCATCCAAAAGAAATATATCATGTTCTATCTTGTTACAACAGAACATGGGGCCAAGAGAGGAGGAGATGAAGAAGACAACTACGTTCCAAACACTCTTGACACTTTTAGGAGGTAGATTCATAGCAGAAATGTTGTGAATTAAGATGCTTACCATAGAGGATCATCAAGAACGGCTTCTCTGAGGGTTGTCATTGGTTTTTCTAATATTTATCTTGTTTTCTCCCTCTTCCTATCTATATTTGATGGTTTTCTTGTGCTTGGTCACCACAATTGGTGTTTTAGACTATTAATTTCTTTGGGAGAGGGATTAAGTGTTGGACAAGTTGTAGATTTACAAAGAAATATCGTGCCTCGATTGATGACTTACATTTGTGAGCGATAACCTAGAGATATAAATAATGCACCTAGCTAATTCCTAAACCACTAAAGAAGTGGTGTCTTCGTATAGGTAGTGTAATATGTCACATTAGTGGGTAATACTTGCCACATGTCCTTAGTCTAGGGTTAAAGATAAATGATTACTAATGAAATGGAGTTAAATGCAATGCATGTTGTGGTGTACCTATAATTTGAAGGAATCCACCAATTCTTGAACACATTCAACATAATTTAGATTTCAATTCTTATGTTTAGTTATAAACAAACAACCAATCACTCTTTTCCTAGGCCTAGCTGATTAGATTATAGTTTGTAGTATCTGGAGTACATTTCCCCTGAGTTAGACATTTGACCCTCATCGGTCTATAATACTTGACGTGTACACTTGGCGCTTTGCATACACAATTTAGGCATGTCACTTCACCTCTATGCCTAGTGACTGATGGAGAAGTAGTTAAATAATGGTTGTGCTTTGTGACATAACAAATTCTCGCGGCTAATAAATGATGGCCATCCACAGTGGTTGTGGCTCTGAGCCGATGCAGCTACCTATAGTGGTGGAGAACTGATGGGGGTACCTATGATTGATAGAAATGGATGTGACTATCCACACTGCTTTGTGGTTGGAGGAAGTGAGGTTGAGGATGTCACTATAGTAACTAAAAGTTGTGGCATGGCAGAACTGTTGTTGGCATGGATGGCATGGTGTTTGCTAGTGTAATTGGAGGACATTCCATTGTGTGACTGGTGAAGAGTGTTATGGCTTTGCAGTTGGTGCATTGTGTCTACAGGCAGGGAGGATGCAGGAAAGTGATGGCTAGATAGATAGGACTCCCACTTGGGAAATAAAGGTATGTGATATTCGGGATGGAGATCGTTAGTGTAGGGATTAAAAAGATTTGATTTATATAAAACAAAATGAGAGGAGATGGTCATCGAGGTGGATATGATGCCAAGTTAAGAAGAGATCATGGGCATCTTTGGGTAGATGCTCTATCATTTTTCCATTGGAATAGGATCAATACTCTGATAACATGTGAAAATAAAATGTGAGGCTAATGATATATTATACTGTAAAATCTCCTCCAATATATAGGAATGTAGGAAAGTACAACGAAGTGGAAGTTAACCCTAATGGGACCGGACAATTAGATCCATTTAATAATTAAATAATTATAACTATAACATAAAGAATAGTATAGTTTAAACCGGAGTGTCTTGGTTCTCTCATTTCAGTAAGTGATGGACATATAATTATTTCATTATTATCTCCTCTAATTGTGAGAATTGATTGTCAAATTTTTTGTGCCTTCTTATATGTAAACATCATTGTAATCTACATGTCATGAATAAAAAGAAGCTTCAATTCTTTTGAGCACCATATCTTGTATTAAAGCATGATATCTCTCTTTCCTTTCGACTAGTCATGATGACTATGAACATTTTTTTGTTGGTTCACTGAGTTTTAGATTGGTTTTATGGCTCTTAGATTTAGCACTATGAGATGAGTTCCTGGTATAACTAGTGTGTGTATGAGGTTGATTCTATCTTTTAACCCCATGTTTTGATTTAGTTTTTTCTTTCATAACAAATTTTTCGTCAAATGTTCTTGTTTGCTTTGCAGATTGTGTTTTGTTATGTTCTAGTTCAATTTTTTCTACACTTCTACCCTACCGATTGTATTCATATTTTGATTAAAAGAATGTCCTCACATGGGCTGCATTGGATAATGATATAGTAGAAAACTCCAACAAAGACACACATGTTCCTACTGATTGAGAGACAAAAAGTTGGTCTGGCTATTCAAGCAGTCGGTCCAACTATTGGCCCTGACCAATAGTGAATGACAACTATATAGTGTAAACAATGACATGATTCCATCATTAGTTTTCAACATAACTACCCAATTCAATTAATGAATGGTTAGTCGATGAATGGCTCTAACTAGGTCTTGTCAACGTACTCTAGGAAAATTAATTCACAATCAAGGAAATCCTAATTAGTCTCCTAACACATGATTAGCCAATCGAGTAAAAATTGAAACACAACAAATCTAGTGAAGTTAACCATCAACTGAGGATGGTATCAGTCTCCATACTAGGGTTTCTAAAGTCCAACAAGGCTCAAAAACTCATTTAATATGGTACAAAACCTTGAGGCATATTTAGACGTCAAATTTAAGTTACTATACCATGTTTTATATTGTACACAATGCAATTGTACCTAATACAACACGTAATTAGGGTTCGAATCATAGTAAAACCACAAATAAGCATACAATAAGTATGTAAAGTAGGTATGTGAAACAAAAATGAAAATCATGAGCATATGATACCGCCAAATTTTTAGAACACACTTAAGGCCTTAAAAAACAATTATAGATAAATAAAGGAATGTGCTCTCATAATTGTGTCCATCATACTTGTATGCATTATGCTTGTCAATCTTAGCAGTTAGGGACAATCAACCGTAGAGACTCCCCAAATCCATGCCACAAAACAAATCACTAGTACATGGTAGTAAGAGAATATATATATATATATATATATATATATATATATATATATATATATATATATATATATATATATATATATGCAATGGGATTAAGAGAGAAAGATTTCTCCCCCCTCTCCCATGCCCGTGGCAGAGGCTGAACGCTCAGAAACATTTTTTTTCGACTGCACTATCCTCTGTGGCTCTATTTCACAGAGATGCATACTCTTGGCCTAATTGTTCATGTTGCATCTAAATTTTTAAAGAGGCTTGTGTTGATCTCATGTAACATTATTTTCTCTCTCTCTCTCTTTCTCATCTCACACTTCTATATAACAATCTAGATATATAACAGCTGACAAGGAGTGACTCAAGTGGTCAAATATGGTGTCCCCTAACAAAGATACCTGAGTTTGAATCCAATTTCCGCCTTTATTTACCACCCTCTCGGGCGTTCAGCCTTCGCCACGGGCGTGGGAGGGGGAGGAATCTTTTTCTCTTAATCTCATACAATCTAGACATATAACAAAGGCTTGTGTTGTTCTTCAAAGCAAATGTCAAAGCTGATTAGTATTATTGCTATATTAATAGACTATACAATGTCATTAAATGAATGTGATGGCCTCAAATGCAAAAAAGCACACCTTTTTGTTCTTCATATTTTAGTTTCATTTACATATATTAGAAGTTATACGAACTGAATAACTGAATATAATTTTTTAGAAGTTATAAAACAATGGTAGGTGGCTCCGGTAACCAATCAAAGCATCTTCGTTCTGTAGGTTTTTTACATGAAGCCATCTATGATCAACCTCAACTCCCTCATCCTGGAACCATGTGGCTGATCTCCCTCACCATGTGATTTTTTGTTGGTTAGTGTATGACTTGTCCTAAAGACAAGATTTTGTTTCTATCTTTTATAACTTTCCCTTCCAATTTCTAGATTTCATTTTGTATATTTTCTCATGTATAATGGGTAAAAATAGTTTTACTATTAGATGGAATATTCCACTTCTTCCTTGAGTTCCAAAGGAACTGCAAATAACAAAGCAAGTGAACAAGCTAGCATCAATTTAATGGTTTTTTTTTAATTTAATGGGTTCATTTCCTATTCCTTTACTCTTCCTCACCTATTAAACACGTGTATCTTTGTCAACATTAAAATATTATATTTCACAGTGTCGTACCAAGACTAAGACCATGAACAAATAAAAAATCATGTTTGAGTGAGTATGGAAAAATGACATAAGAAACGACATACCACTTTCACTATTGAAATGACAAATGATAGGCCTTAAAACGTAGCCAATGGTAACTTCAAATACATAATGGTACATATGTCAACATGTTTTATTTCTATCGAAGTTGTTGGTTTGTCATTATCTATTCCCATTTTTTTTTAAAAAATTGACAATTAATTCACCTCATTCTCAGGGGGTTTTGAACTTGTGACCTCTTAATCACACACCATCAACTTTACCACTTGAGTGACACTATACTGACTATTTATTATCATTTTGTTTCTAGTTTCTTCCTTTATAATAATAAATCTAAGTCACCTGAAGAACTTTCTTTTTTCCTTGAATACTTTGCACTCTATGGTTGCTTTATTGTGAAATGAGTCATGGTGAGGGTAATGGTTGGGAAAAATTGTATTTATTTGCTAGGGTTGTGATGAATGAGAAATATTGTATGGAGAGTCCATGGGAAAATTTGACATTTTTTTATCTAGGGAATAGAACAGTGAATCATGGGGAAAATTTCCTTTCAAACTACATCTTTAAACACAATAGTAAGTAAACTTTCAAATATATTGAATTCATACTTGTGCATGGTATTTTTTATAAAGAAATTACATCTTCCCGTCCACATTCCCATAAAACAAACAAAAAGTTTTAAGTTTTCCCCATCCTTATCAATTTCCACTTGTATATATTTCCAAACAATAAATTTAACAATTTTCACTCTCTGTCTCCATCCCTGTTACCTTTCCATCCCCCTTCCCCATTTAGTTTTTCACTATGAGCCAAACATATCCCATATGTAAATTTAAACCTGGATTATCTTGTGAATCTTTTAACTAATACTACTTACTAAACTTTCTCTTGCATAGTCATGGAATTTATGATTTTTCAAATTAAATTCTTAGACTATCTCTTATCAATCTATCTAGTCATAACATTCATGTGAGTTGAGATGTAACAAGGAGATTATTGTCTAGCAAAACCATAGTAGAAGGTGACATCTCAGATATATAATCAAGTCAACACAAAAAGGCTATATTGTATACAACAATGAACTATGTGATATATAAGATTAGTGTATATTCCAGAATATTCAAGCCTAGAGTTAGTTAGGTTCAAATTGTAAGACATGTCCAAAATGATGTGTGTGAAATTTCCTTTATATTTAATTATAAAAATAGAATTAACATGGATTTTGGGAGTTTGGGGGATGGAGAAGCAGAATGTTATACTTATGAACAAACTAATCATCTAAATTACCTTGAGAGTTGGCAATAAGTAAAATACAAGAGCACAAAATGATATATAAAAATTAGTAAGAAAGATGACAAAGTCTTATGAATTAATGGGCAATTTGTAAAAGTCTCATGGGAGGACCATGGCCATTGTTTGTTGATATATGTTTTTCAACGATGGGAATCTCTATGAACATTAGCATTAGCTAGACCATTATTTCCTAGTGTTATTGTTGTATGGGGTCTATATTTAGAAAGCACGACCCTACTCTTCATGCTCTCCTACATCACAAGCATAAGACTTACCTCTCTCCTTTATGATTCATCAGTCAGTGGTGGATCAAAATTTCTACTACTCAATATTTCTAAAGAGATAATTCCTCACTTGTTTGAATGCCTAATGCTATTATTCATTACATCCTCACATAATAAACATTGTATAAGATCTAGAGGAGGGCTAAAAGAGTTGTTGATAATTTTAAGTTAATTTAAAACTTAAATTGTAAGAAGGAGAGGGACACAAGGAAAGGACTCACAATTTAGAGTGGTTCCATCCTTTAAATTGAAGGATGTCAGTCCACTACCCAATTGTCTCCAATTGAGATTTTGCAAGTGATCAATTTTATTATCTCTTAAGGAATTAAATTAAAATACAATCACTTCACCTCAACCTCTTCTTTACTGAGACGCAAAAGAGAACCCCAAGAGAGGATGACGATCCACCACCACCACCTTGACACAACCTTTCACCTCCTTGAAGTAGCATCAAGCATCTTGGAGTAACCTTCACTCCTTGAAGTAGCTCCAATCACCTAGGAGCATCCTTCATGACTTGAAGTAGCTCCAATCGCTTAGGATCATCATTCACACCTTGAAGCAGCTCCAAGAAACCTCCCTCACATAGCCTCCCACCCTTGGAGTAGTCAAGGAGCACAATTACATCAACTTGAAAAAATATATTAGAAGAAGGAGGGATTATTCCAATATAGTACATCGATTTGATCCTATATCAAGCGTTAGACCGCCTAACCAGTTAAGATGGACGTCTCTAGGTGGTGTCTAGGAAATTGTAGCTATAGGACACTAACTTAGAGCTCAAAATATAATATAGCAAGTGTAGCCTGGCTATTTGTTCTCTAGAATGATTGTTCAAGTGTTGTTTGTGTGTTTTGGTGTCCTATGATCACCTCTATTATAAGAATGGTTGTAGGTGACTAGGGTACTTTGGGGAAGAGTCTAGTGGGTTCTAGGACGAGATATATCTATGAAGGTTGGATAAAATTGGGTGCAACGACTAACTTAGTCCAATGTAGAAAGAACAATTCAGAACCTGGTTCAGTTGATAAGTTTTTTGACCGACCATGTCTCGGTTGAGAATTTCTTTGAACGAGCCTGATTTGAATGCACATCTATTCCTACTGCTAATCTCAACTACCAAGTACTCAGTCTAACGGTCATATAATTTGGACCGAAGATGTGTTAGTCAACAATAGTTTCGACTGAAAGTGATATAGAGAACAAACGTGTAAGATTTCAATCGGTGCTCTGACTCCTCGACTGTGGAGGTTCTCGGTCGACAACTTTTTCAATCAAGAGGGTTCCAGTTGAAATTTTCTTTGACCAAAAAATCCATGTAAATGAGTGTGTAAATTTGTGAAAATCCTATCGATTGATTTTTCTAATAAAGAATAATGACTCTAGACTCGAAGGGGGGTCCTAACTAAGGTTTCTAGGTGGATACAAAAAATATAATGCTTGATTTTACATTACTTCTAGGTACTTGTACATTATACACTTGTACAAGTTATGACAAGTTGTACGAACATGTCAGTAAAGCATTTGAGCATATTAACTTCATCTATCCATTGAGTGTGATCTCCTTGAACCTTGAAATACTCAAGTTGCAAGTTAGATCCACAAGAATAAAATGTTTATCATCATCAAAATAGAGGATAAGCTAATGACCAATTTATCCAACAATCTCCCCCTTTTTGAAGATGGTAAACATTTCTAAAAAAATAAGCAAAATGATTTTCAGACCTAAGAAGAATAGATCCTTGAGTGGCATGAAAATGTTCATTAGTATGCTTAGAGAGATATGGAACATGATATCCATCTCATAAAGAAATTTAACATCAAATTTATTTTTTCCAAGATAATAAAATTGTGAAATCGTCTTGAAGCTCAAGGAATATTTTTTCTTTATATTTTATTTCTCCCCCTTTTTCATCTCAAAAAGATAGATAAGTATGGAAATAAATCCCCCTTAATGGGATACTCCCCATTAATAAAATACACATGTTTTAAAGTATAAAAGAAAACCAAAGTAAATGTCCAATGAAAGCCACAATGTCAAAATGCACGCCAGAGACCATGAATATAATCAAGAATATTGGGAATATATATCAAAGAAAATGTCTTCTAGTGGAGTAATAAGTAACTTCCCTCAAATATATCAAAATTGATCCAAAGGAAGCAGTTTGGTAAAAATATCAGCCAATTGTTCCTCTATATCTACAAGATGAAGAGAGATGTTATTCTTGGCAATATGATTTCTCAAAAGTGATGTATAATCTCAATTTGCTTGGCACGACTGTGAAGAATAGGATTATGAGCCAAGTTTATTGCACTAGTATTATCGCAGAAAATCGGCATAGAGGAAATCACAAAACCATAATCATTCAAGACTTGTTGCATATAAAGCACTTGAGCACAACATGATCCTATAGCCATGTATTCAACCTCGATTGTAGATAAAGAAATCATATTTTGTTTCTTACTAAATCAAGAAACTAAGGCTATTCCTAGCAAGAAACAACCACCACTTGTTCTCTTTTTATCAAGACAACAACTAGCACAATCGGTATCTATGCAAGCTTTCAAATCCATCGATTGGCCCTTGGGATACCATAATAAAAAATTTATAGTGCCAACAAGATATCATAAAATTATTTTGACAGCTTGAAAATGAGAATGCATAGGATTCAATGAAATCCAGTGCACAGTCCAATGACAAACATAATATCTGGTCTAGATGTGATCAAGTATAGCAAACTACCAATCATGACTCTATATAAGGAATCATCAATGGGTTCAACATTTTCATCCTTGTCAATTTTAGAAGAAGTAGCCACAAGAGTAGTAGCATGTTTGCAATTTTCCATCTTAAACTATTTTAAGAGTTCCTGTGATAAAGTGGTTTTCCTTTTTCCTTTATTACCTTGATTTCTTCACTTTAATCTAATTAAAAACCCTAACTCTCCTAAATATTAATTGACCACACAAAAATTGGAGTTTCGAGCCCAAACTTTACCAACATATGGGGTATGCTATGGTGAAGCTATGATCCAAATTTCATGTCATTTGGACATTCATAGCTCCCTCTATGATTTTTACAAGATTTAACTAAGGTTTACCTAATATTTGTCACGATTCAAATCATTTAACCTAAGTTTGCTATTTAGATCTTTGGTCACGCGGTGCTAATGTCAGCAATCTGTGGTCCTTCCCTCACGAGATATCTGGATTGTAGGATGGCACGTCCACGGATCTAGGGCAGATCGGATGGCCCTCTGATCATCCCCTACCTCCGATCACCCCGCGAGAATGTGGCTACAGCCACCCCACACAAGGGCAACCCACTCCTCGCCACTCCGTGCCACCTCGTGCAAATCTGATCGAGGCAAACATCTCCCCTCGCCTCCACAAACCTGTTGACCCCTTGCACGACCCGCGCTGATGACCAGAACCACCCCCACGTCTGCCACCCATGGCAACTGGCTCCAACGCGCCCAACTTGAATTGGGCTTCTCGTGCTCAAACCCTCTCCCGTCTATATAAACCCCCTCATAGCTCTGTCGACACCTCTTTAGTCCACCCTTGCCTTTAATTCACCCGAAGCAAGCTCAGATCGCTCCGCCCTCAAACTCTTCCTCTCAGCCTACTCGCCGCCGCTGAGCTACTGGACTGGGCTCCTACCAGCCTACTCATCCCCAATTGAATGTTCCCCAAGATCCGAGGGACCTCCACCCACCTCAACGGTCCCTCACTCTGAAGCTCCATCGCCTGCTGCTCCCGCTATCCTCTCCCCCCGCCACGAGCTGTGCAGCTCGCTCGTCCTCTAGTCGTCCCGGCATATCAGGAGGGACCACACCCTAGAGACCAGCCGTCCAGTTGTGGAAGCACTCCACAAACCTGTTCCAGTCTTCTCCCGCACGTGAAGAAGCTCCCTCCACCAACACGAGCTCGCCGTACTTCACCTTCCTTGTATGTTGTGAACTTTGAGCAAGGGGAAGGAGGGACCCACTCAGCTTAGTTGGACAAACCACAATCCGCCAAGTAAGCAGCCGGTCATCCACCTTAGTTATCTTGTATCCCTTGTAATCTATGCACGCGAGATCTCGACCGTTGGATCTCACCATCCAACGGTCCACACTTTTTCTAGATTTCGTTTTATTGACTCGAAATTCAGTAAATAACCTAATTTTAGGAAATTCGTTATAAATCATAGGAGTGTAGAAAAATACAAACAAGTACTCTATTTTGAGCAGAAAAATATGAGGATCATGAATCTGACATCTGTTGACCCTAAATATGACTCGAATAATTGCTCATACAAAAATATGATTATATCTTGTTTAAATATTTATAAATTACTTGAACCTGTTTAAATCACCAAAAACCTGTGATCATCATCTTTTTGCATCTATATTATTATGGAATGATCAAATCCAAATATTGTGACTCAATTATCAATCAAACCTAATTATCACTCATTTCCCTATTTTGATCTACCAAAATGTGCATAATTAGTCAATATGATCTAAAGACCATGACTTTGACCTTATAGACCTACTCTGATGTGACATTACTAATCTTGGACTCAAATACATACTCTAAGATTCGTACTCAACTCTCATGACTCCAAAACTAATAAAAGGGCCTTTTTATACACTCTTTAGAATAATGGTGATTTGAGCAATATAACTAATAAATACCAAATCTCCAATAATTTCAGGAAATCAAAGGTACCAGTGAGGAGCATCACAGGACTCCCCACTTCTAAGTAGAAGGTATGCCATTACCTCTTATTGGCTTACTATATTTAATGCTTGAGAACTATGAGTAGTAGAACACTTGGCATAAGATATTGAATGAAATGAATGTAACTAGTATGATGCTTGAATGAATTGCTAAATGTATGGTTTTGATGTTTTGTTTGATTTGATATATGTATACCTTGAACACCTGCAAACATAATATAGATGTTCCATCATAAGATAGCTCATAAACCACTAGGTGGTAGAGTGCATGCATGATGATCACAAACCACTTGGTAGTAGTAAATATGATGTTTGTATAATGATCACAAACTCCTTGGGAGTAGATCATGAGGCATGAAGACGTCAAAGCCACTTGGTGGCAGACACACGAGATGTATGATGGAAAATACGCTTAAAAGATACATGTTCACGTTTGTTAATAAACTCTTGCTTAATATGGATATATTGTTGTAGTTTGCTTATTACTGCCAAGTTTACTTTTATCCTTATTGCCAAGTATAAAATAGGTAAATTAAATGATGCAGAGGCGTACTCAGTACAATATATTTATATATTTTGCTGATGCGTACCAATTGCATTTGTTTTATAGGTACCTTCTTCTTATGATGCTCATGATGAAAGGAAGATGATGTCACTACTCTATATGCTGGCTCACAAATATCAGATCTATTATGGGGATGCTAAAGCTAAATGGGACTCTTAGATTATGTTCTTTTCTTCTGTAATTAGTTTCTCATGTATTAAGTTTCTTCTGTAGAACTGCTATGCCTTCGGGCCCCTATGTAATGAACAATTTGGTTTATGTATGGAAGCTCTTTATTCGGTGCATTTATATATTCATGTGTTTGATCCACTCAGGGATGGGAAACTTTAACTCTATTGTACACCTTATGTTGGCGCCTGAGGTGTAGAGTGGAGCTAGGTTGTTAACCCATGACAGATGGTATCAGAGCAGGCACATGAATCAATATAGGTGTACCAAATAATTAGTAACCTTACCTAGACCTAGGGTAACCCACATTTAGTAGTAAATTGCCGAGGTGTCTAGAAAGGTACCTTGCAGAAGGTTCTGACATAATCACACTCCCCATCCGTTTTCACGGTGCGAGGGTTCCCGCTGCAAGTTATCTTCCTGGCTAACGCAATTATTGTTAAAGTGGGCACCCTCACCTTAGAAAAATCTTTCCTCATCTTTTCTCAATTAAGGACTACCCCCAACCAACCTATTTAGTGAATGATACACACTAGGCTTCTCATCTACTTTCTCTCTCATGACCATGATCAATGATATACTCTCTCTATTATGTGGATAGATTAGGAGAAATGGGAACAACTAAAAGACACGAAAAATTGGAAAAATATATGCCATGATTGCTAAATCATTATTGGTTGCGTTATGATCTATCTCAAATAAATCTCTAAACTATCTTTTATACAAACTTGCAGATGCCTACAAAAACTAGGTCCAAGAGAACAAGATCTAGTTATGGCTCTGGTGATGAATCTCAATCACACCCTAGTAAGACCATGGTTGTAGGCAATTGGGAAGAACAAAAGAAGGTGATGTTGGAATGCATGCATGCCCTAGCCCTAAAATAAACCAACAATAGTGCCTCATCCTCTAGGACCAACCCAGAAACCACCATTAGTGACTTCCTTAAGCTTAAACCTGAAACCTTTCATGGAGAAGACTTAGGTGAAGTCCTAGATAAAGTTGATGCATGGATCCTATCTGTTGAAAATGCCTTTAGAGCCCTTAAGTGTCCTGAGGAAGATAAAGTCACCTTTGCTACCTACCAACTTAGGGGGTCCGCAAAGCTGTGGTGGGAAAATGATTACCATACACGAGCACTTCCAGATGCCCCCATAGATTGGGAGAATTTTAAGCGGATCTTTACCAACCGTTTCATGCCCATATCTGCTAGGAAGGAGAAGAAGAAACAGTTCAATAACCTAACCCAAGGAAACCTATCTCTTGTTGACTATGTTAGGGCCTTTAGACTCCTAGAGCGTCATGCTCGCAACCTTGACGAAGATGAAAAGATTGAACACTTCATAGATGGCCTTAACCAAGAAACCAAAGTTCACCTTTGCACCTCCACCCATCCTACCTTTGAAGCTGCCATCAACAATGCCCTTACCTAAGAAAGAACCTTAGGGAAGAGCAAAACACCAAGCTTGGGATACTTAGGCCTAACCGATGCATCCGTCACCAAGGGCAAGGAGAAGGAGAATGATAAGAAGAAGCCTAACAACCATGGCATGGGAAGAGGAGGAGGAAATCACCATAGAGGTCAATCATACTGAGGATGACCAAATCGGGGAGGCTGAAACTGAGGTGGACCACACCGAGGGCAGTCATCGGGTCCTAACATGTGCAAAAACTGTGGAAGCAGACATCCAGGGAGGTGCAAGTTTGAGAAACTTGTATGTTACTACTGCAAGAATGAAGGGCATATGAGGTACAATTGTCCAAATCTGGTCTAGGGGGAACCTCAGAACCATCCTGCCCCATTACCTCAGCCTAGAGCTCCACCTGTCCATCCAGTTGTCCCTATAGTCAGGCTCAGCCAGAAAGTCGTCAGGGCCGAGCCTTTGAAATTGATGCAGAAGAAGCTAAGGCCAATGACAAACGTTTGATTGAAGGTAATAATGTTAATAATTCTTTGTTATAATGAATCGCTAAAAACCATGATCTCGAATAAAATCATAATGTAGGTATGATATGTCGCCAAGATCATCCTGTTGTGGCCCTATTCGATTCAGGATCAACACATACCTTCATATGTAGAAATCTTTCTTCCATGCTCATGTTAGATATAAAAGATCTAGGTTATATCTTGCATGTAACAACTCCCAGTGACAAAATTTGTACTTCTCTTCAAAAAACCAAAACCTTGCCTTTTTCTTTTGGTGGTCATAAATTTCAATCTTTCATCCTTCTTGATATGGAGGATTTTGACTTAATTTTGGGGATGGATTGGCTCTTTTCCAACTTTTCTATGCTTGATTGCCGAGGCAAGAAAGTAGTCTTTTGTGCACCCAATTCTAAACCTTGGATTATTTCCGGGAGAAAAGAAAGAAACGAAAATATGATTATTTCTTCTCTTAAAGTCGAAACTTTGATAGCCAAAGGATGTAGAGCCTATCTTGCTGTTGTATCCATGCCTGATTCTAAGGTGAGACCTTTAGAGAGTTTGGATGTGGCGAGGGATTACCCAAAAATCTTTCCTGAGGAGCTTCCAGGGCTGCCTCCAGATCGTGAGATTGAGTTCTCAATTGAGTTAGCACCGGGCACCACACCAGTCTCTAAGGCACCTTATAGAATGGAACCCGTCGAGCTTGCAGACCTCAAGAAACAACTAGAGGAACTTCTTGATAAAGGCTTCATCCATCCTAGTACTTCTCCCTCGGGTGCTCCTATCCTTTTTGTTAAAAAGAAAGATGGGTCAATGCGAATGTGTATTGATTGTCGCATGATCAACCAAGCCACCATTAAAAATAAATATCCCCTCCCAAGAATTGATGACTTGTTTGACCAGCTTCATACTGCCACTGTGTTCTGCAAGATTGACCTTAGATCATGTTATCATCAATTATGAGTAAAAGATTGTGATATTCCAAAGACAGCTTTCAAAACTAGATATAGACATTATGAATTCGTGGTGATGCCATTTGGCTTGACTAATGCTCCTGGAGTGTTTATGAATCTGATGAATACTATCTTCCAGCCATTCCATGACAGCTTTGTTGTGGTCTTCATTGATGATATTCTTATATATTCAAATTCTATTGATCAACATCGTGAACATCTCCAAAAAGTCCTTGATGTTTTGAGAGCCCAGAAATTGTATGCTAAATTATCTAAATGTGAGTTTTGGATTGACCAAGTTATGTTTCTTGGCCATGTCATTTCGGGTGGGAAAATTTATATTGACCCTACCAAAGTTTTAGTTGTCCTTGATTGGAAAGCCCCCACCAATGCTTCTGAAATTCGTAGCTTCCTTGTCCTAGCAGGCTATTACTGTCGTTTCATCCTTAATTTCAGAAAAATAGCCCTACCCATGACTAAACTTACCAGAAAAGATGCCAAATTCATTTAGACTCCTGAGTGTGAGGCTAGTTTCCAAGAATTGAAATCTCTCTTGACTTCTGCTCCTGTTTTGACCCTACCTTCTGGGAATGATGGCTTTGTAATATATTCTGATGCTTCTAAAATGGGTTTGGGTTGTATCCTCATGCAAGATGGTAATGTTGTTGCCTATGCCTCTAGACAATTGAAACCTAATGAGGTCAATTATCCAACTCACAATTTGGAATTAGCCGCCATTGTTGATGCTCTCAAAATCTGGAGACATTATCTGTATGGTGCTACTTTTGATATATTCACATACCATAAATGTCTCAAATACCTCTTGACTTAGAAGGACCTCAATCTTTGACAGAGGAGATGGTTGGAGTATCTCAAAGATTATGATTTCACAATTGCATATCATCCAGGCAAGGCCAATGTTGTAGTTGATGCTCTTAGTCATAAGAAGTCAATTTGTACTCAATGCATCTGGAACCTTCATCTGCGGGGTCATCTCAAGCAGAATCTGGCTCTATTATTCTGGAAAATATCAACATTAGTCCTGGTCTTCTTTCTGAACTCCTGATATCTCAAAAGGACAGCCCTAGCTTGGAGGAGATGACCGCTCTCGTGGCTAAGCCCCAGACACATCTATCAATTGGTATGTACGGTGGACTAAGGTACAAGCATAGGATGTGGGTACCTGAAAAGTCAGAGATTAAGAAGTGTATTCTGCAAGAGGCACATGGGTCTAAGTATTCCATACATCCTGGATCTACTAAGATGTATAAGGACCTGCAGAGACACTTTTGGTGGAGAGGTATGAAGAATGATTTAGCTGAGTTTATCTCTAAGTGTCTCACTTGCCAGCAGATTAAGGCCGAGCACCAATGTCCCAGTGGTCTATTACAACCCTTACCAATTACCAAATGGAAATGGGAAAATATCACCATGGATTTCGTGGTGGGACTACCCAGGACCAGGAAAGATTATGATGCAGTTTGGGTCATAGTAGACCGGTTGACCAAGTCTGCACATTTCTTTCCTGTGCGGACTGCGACCAAGGTTCCTGAGCTTGCTGAGTTGTATATATAGGAGATTGTACAACTGCATGGAGTACCCGTTTCTATTGTTTTATATCGGGATCCAAAGTTCACATCACATTTATGAAAGCAGGTGCAGAATGAGCTGGGTACACAGTTGAATTTCAGCACATCATATCATCCCCAAACTGATGGCCAGTTAGAATGCACTATCCAAATCTTAGAGGATCTTCTCAGAGCATGTGTTTTAGATTGGGGAGGATCTTGGGATTACTACCTTCCGTTAGTAGAGTTCGCTTACAACAATAGCTATCAATCTAGTATTGATATGCCACCCTATGAAGCTCTCTATAGTAGGCCATGTAGATCCCCTCTCCATTGGGATGAAGTCAGAGAAAGGAAGATGCTAAAGTCCGAGGAGTTACAATTATATGCTGATAAGGTGTCCTTGATCAAGCAGAGGTTGAAACGAGCCCAAGATCGTCAGAAGTCATATGTAGATGCACACAGGTCTGGAAAATAGTTTAATGATAGTGACTATGTATTCTTCAATATTAGACTCATCCATGCCATAGCAAAGAAAAAAGGGAATCTTAGTCCGAGATATGTGGGTCCTTTTGAAGTGTTGGAGTGCATTGGTGAATGCGCTTATCGGCTTGCTCTTCCTCCGCAGTACAACATGATGCACAATGTCTTTCATGTATCCAACTTGAAGCAGTATGTGAAAGATGATAGTCATGTGCTGAATCATGAACCTCTTGAGTTGCGAGAGAATCTCTCTTATCCAGAACAACCTATAAAGATTCTCGACTCTAGGGTCACAGAGCTCAGGAACAAGCAGATCCTGATGGTGAGGGTGCAGTGGAACCATCATGGTGCAGAAGAAGCAACCTGGGAACTACGAGAAGATATACAACAACGTTTTCCTCACCTCTTTCATCCAGTTTAATTTTGAGGACAAAATTTCTTTTAAGGTTAGTAGGATGTGATAAAGTGGTTTTCCTTTTTCCTTTATTCCTTGATTTCTTCACTTTAATCTAATTCAAAACCCTAAATCTCCTAAAGATTAATTGACCACTCAAAGATTGGAGTTTCGAGCCCAAACTTTACCGACATATGAAGTATTCTATGATGAAGCTATGGTCCAAATTTCATGTCATTTGGACATTCCTATCTCCCTCTATGATTTTTACAAGATTTGACTAAGGTTTACCTAATATTTGTCACGATTCAAATCATTTAACCTAAGTTTGCCATTTTGATCTTTGGTCACGCGGCGCTGACGTCAGCAATCCGCGATCCTTCCCTCACGAGCTATTTGGACTGTAGGATGGCACGTCCACGGAACCAGGGTGGATCGGACGACCCTCCGATCATCCCCTACTCCGATCACCCCGCGAGAACATGGCTACAACCACCCTGTGCAAGGGCAATCCACTCCTCGCCACTCTGCACCACCTCGCACAAGTCTGACCGAGGCAAACATCTCCCCTCGCCTCCACGAACCTACTGACCCCTCGCACGACCCGCGTTGATGACCAGAACCACCCCCACGACTGCCACCCGTGGCAACTGGCTCCAGTACGCCCAACTTGAATTGGTCTTCTCGCGCTCAGACCCTGTCCTATCCATATAAACCCCTCATAGCTCCGCCGACACCTCTTTAGTCCACCCTTGCCTTTAATTCACCTGAAGCAAGCTCAGATCGCTCCGCCCTCAAACTCTTCCTCTTAGCCTGCCCGCCGCCACCGAGCTACTGGACTAGGCTCCTACCGGCCTGCTCGTCCCCAATTGAATGCTCCCCAAGCTCCAAGGGACCTCCACCCACCTCAACGGTCCCTCACTCTGAAGCTCCATCGCCTACTGCTTCCACTATACTGTCCCTCCGCCGCGAGCTATGCATCTCACCGGTCCTCTAGTCATCCCAACATATTAGGAGGGGCCACGCCCTAGAGACCAGCCGTCTAGCTGTGGAAGGACTCCACGAACCTGCTCCAGTCTTCGCCTGCACTCGAAGAAGCTCCCTCCACTGACACGAGCTCGCCGGACTTCACCTTCCTTGTCTGCTGTGAACTTTGAGCAAGGGGAAGGAGGGACTCGCTCGGCTTAGTTGGACAAACCACAACCTGCCAAGTAAGCAGGCGATCATCCACCTTAGTTATCTTCTAACCCTTGTAATCTACGCACACAAGATCTCGACCGTTGGATCTGATCATCCAACGGTCCACACTTTTTCTATATTTCGTTTTATTGACTCGAAATTCATTAAATAACCTAAGTTTAGGAAATTCATTATAAATCGTAGGAATGTCAGAAAAATACAAACAAGTACTCTATTTTGATCAAAAAAATACGAGGATCATGAATCTAACATCTGTTAACCCTAAATATGACTCGAATAATTACTCATGCTCAAATATGATTATATCTTATTTAATTATTTAGAAATTACTCGATCCTATTTAAATCACCAAAAACCTGTGATCATAATCTTTTTTCATCTATATTATTATGGAATGATCAGATACAAATATTGTGACTCAATTATTAATCAAACCTAATTATCACTCCTTTCCCTATTTTGATCTACCAAAATGTGCATAATTAGTCAATATGATCTAAAGACCATGACTTTGACCTTATAGACCTACTCTGATGTGACATTACTAATCTTGGACTCAAATACATACTCTAAGATTCGTACTCAACTCTCATGACTCCAAAAATAATAAAAGGGCCTTTTTATACACTCTTTAGGATAATGGTGATTTGAACAATATAACTAATAAATACCAAATCTCCAATAATTTCAGGAAATCAAATGTACAAGTGAGGAGCATCCCAAGACTCCCCACTTCTGAGTAGAAGGTACGCCATTACCTCTTGTTGGCTTACTATATTTAATGCTTGAGAACTATGAGTAGTAGAACACTTGGCATAAGATATTGAATGAAATTAATGTAACTAGTATGATGCTTGAATGAATTGATAAATGTATGGTTTTGATGTTTTGTTTGATTTTCTATATGTATACCTTGAACACCTACAAACATAATATAGATGTTCCATCATAAGATAGCTCATAAACCACTAGGTGGTAGAGCGCATGCATAATGATCACAAACCACTTGGTGGTAGATCATATGATGTTTTTATAATGATCACAAACTCCTTGGGAGTAGATCATGAGGCCTGAAGATGTCAAAGCCACTTGGTGGCAGACGCATGAGATGTATGATGGAAAATACGCTTAAAAGATACATGTTCACTTTTGTTAATAAACTCTTGCTTAATATGGATATATTGTTGTAGTTTACTTATTACTGCCAAGTTTACTTTTATCCTTTTTGCCAAGTATAAAAGAGGTAAATTAAATGACACGGAGGCGTACTCAGTACAATATATTTATATATTGTGCTGATGCGTACCAATTGCATATGTTTTATAGGTACCTTCTGCTTATGATGCTCATGATGAAAGGAAGATGATGTCACTACTCTATATGCTGGCTCACAGATATCAGATCTATTATGGGGATGCCAAAGCTAAATGGGACTCTTAGATTATGTTATTTTCTTCTGTAATTAGTTTCTCATGTATTAAGTTTCTTCTGTAGAACTTCTATGCCTTCGACCCCCTATGTAATGAACAATTTGGTTTATGTATGAAGCTCTTTATTCGGTGCATTTATATATTCATGTGTTTGATCCGCTCAGGGATGAGCAACTTTAACTCTATTGTACACCTTATGTTGGCACCTGAGGTGTAGGGTGGAGTTAGGTTGTTAACCTGTGATAGTTCCTTAGTATATTTCTCTTGGCTTAGAAAAATTCCAGCGGGCATTTGTTTTATTTGAAAACCTAGGAAGAATGTCAATTCACCCATAAGACTCATTCCAATTTCCTTTTGCACGATATCACTGAATTGAGTGCATCAAGAATCCTTTGCAACACTGAAGATAATGTCATCTACATATATTTGAATAACTAGAAAATCTGATTCATATGATTTGAAAAAGAATGTGGAATATGACTTTCCAATAGAGAAACCGTTATTAAAAAGGTAGTTCTTAAGTCTCTCATACCAATTTTTGGGTGCTTGTTTTAGACCATAAAGAGATTTCTTAAGTTTATGCACACGATCAAGTTTGTTTGTGATTTCAAAACTAGGTGGTTGGGCAAAATAGACTTCTTCTTCTTCTATGATTCCATTTAAGAAAGCATTTTTTACATTCATTTGAAAAAGTTTGATGTCTTTATGGGCAGCTAGAGCTATTAACATACAAATGGCCTCCATTCTAGCTACAGGTGCATAAGTCTCATCAAAGTCTATTCCTTCTTGTTGATTGTACCTTAAGAAACCAACCTAGCTTTGTTTCTAACCACTTCCCTTCTTCATTAATTTTATTTCAAAAGACCCACTTTGTTCAAATAATGGTTTTGCCTTGAGGTCTAGGGACTAGATCCCATACATTATTCTTAGTGAATTGATTTGACTCTTCTTGCATAGCCATTGTCCAATAATCATCTTTTGGAGCTTCATTTATCTTTTTAGGTTCAACAATTGATACAAAAGCCAAGTTTTCAACATCTCTAAATGAAGAATGAGTTTTCACTTTATCAAATATATTTTCTATCATTAAGTCTAGTGGGTGATCTTTGATTATTATAGGAGTAGGCTGATGTGACTCATTATTTTGATCCTTATTTTGTTCAATTTCGGAATTTATCATCTTTTTTTGATACGGTTAAGTCCTCAATTTGGTGTGTAATGTCATTCAAGTTTTCATTTTCAATACTTTGTGGTGTGATTTCATGAAATGTTATATAAATTGATTCCTCAACTTTCTTAGAAATAGAGTTGTAAATCCTAAATGTCCTACTAGATGTTGAATATCCCAAGAAAATCTTTTTTGTGATTTAGGGTCTAATTTGTCTCTATCATCCTTTGTGTTCAAGATATGCAAGGTGTGCCAAAAGTACAAAAGTAGTCAACTCTAGGTTTCTTATTCAAGATGAGTTCATAAGGAGTTTTCTTAAGATGTGAGAGAATTGAAACATGGTTTAAGACATAGCATGTTGTATTTCTTACTTTGGCCCAAAAGGTTTTAGATGTATTATGTTCAAGTAGCATTATTCTAGCCATTTCTTGTAAGGACCAACTTTTTATTTCAACTATCCCATTTTGTTGTGGGGTGTGTGGAGCTGAAAACTGTCGATACCCTTGATATGTAAACAATTCTTCAAAGATATGGTTTTCAAACTATCCCCCATGACCACTCCTAATGGTGCATATTTTTTTGTAGTTGATTTTCAATCTTAGAGAAAATTGAATGAATATTCTAACGATATTATCTTTTGTTGAAAGAAAATGCACCCAAGTATATCTAATATAATCATCAACAATGACCAAACAATATTTTTTACCACCAATAGATTGAGTCCTCATGGGACCAAATAAGTTCATATGAAAAAGTTCTAATGATCTAGTAGTACTAACCAAGGCTTTATATTTGAAAGAAGTTTTAATTTGCTTGCCTAGAGTACATGGTTCACAATTTTTAGGTTTATTAAAAGAAAGTTTAGGTAAACCGTGAACAAGATCATATTCAAGCAACTTTTTAATAAGATGTGAGCTTGCATGACCTATCTTCCTATGCCATGATTGGAAAGATTCATCATTTGCAAGAAGGCATTTTCCAATAATAGCTTACATAGAATTAAGTCTAAGTATGTAAAGGTTTCTAACTCTTTTTCCTTCATAAATAACATCATTAGTGTTTTCTATGAGAAACTTGCTGCAAGGTTTATCGAAAAGAATGCCATAACCACTATCACATAATTGATTAACACTAATTACGTTGTGATTCAATCTATCCACAAGAAGCACGTTTTTATTTGAATATTTGTACCAACATTAACTATACCAATGATTTTACCTTTGGTATTGTCTCAAAATGTGATAGTTCCATTCTTCCTTTCTTCAAGTGTGTAAAATCCTCATTGTTTCTGGTCATATGCTTGGAGCAACCACTATCAACCACCCAATCCTTCAAAATTTGAGGATTTTTAGTACCCATGTGGTGGTCCTTTTTGGTTAATAACACACACGCACACACACACATATATATATGCCTTAAAGATTATAAAACTTTAGTGTTTGAAATGAATCAAAATGTTAAACATTTTACAGATTTAAAATATCAATATTAATAACAAGAAAATGAATTAATTTGCAAGAAAATAGTTCTGTCAGGCTTATTTTCGGTCGACTTTGACTTTGACTGGAAGGCCCCTTGGTAGATATATTAGTCGACTGAGAGGCAATTCTATAAATTTTTAGAATATACAACATTTTTGGGGTCAACAAGATAAATCATTTTCGAGTATTTTAATCATGAGTAAAGCTATACATTTTAAAGCTCATTTTAGTTGAGATAAGACACTAAATTTCATAATGATGCTTAGGTCAAATCTCAAGATAGTGTCTCAAAATCTCTAAGTTTGGGGGAAGCCAAACGATGTCCTTCTTCTTGTATTCACAAGAGAATGATAATGTCCAAGACATTGGTAGTATAAACAATATATAAAGTCAATTTGATTTCTCTTCTTAACATTTTGGGTATGTGCAATATTGTTCTTGAGAACATAGATGGTCTTAGTTCAAGGGACTTGTATTTTTATAGCTCTAGTCTTTTGAAAAGATTTGTTTTTGGGTACATAGCCTAGGCCCCTTCTCCCTAAATGTCTGGAAGTGTTTATCATGATTTTATCAAGGATATCATCATGTTTTAAACTTTCAAGATATTTTTTTAATTCATCAATTTTAGCAATTTCTTTGTAATATCTAGATTGGCCTGAACTAAATCTGAAAGTAAGGTATCTCTTTCTCTAACAATGATATCATAATATGAATGAGTTCATAGAATAGGTTGAGTTTAGTAGTCATTTATCTTAGCAAGCAATTCAACATTTTCTTGAGAAAGAAGATCATTATGATTTTCTAAGACAAGCAACTTGACATTATAAACATCAATAGAAGCTTTCAAAATATTATTTTAAGAACTAAGACTTTCATTTTCAGAAGTCAGATCATATATATTAGCATGTAACTCATCATTAATTTTAGAAATCTTTTTCAATTTTCTTTTGCGATCAACATATTTAGTATGAGTTTCTTCAAGACTATGAACTAGATTAGTTTTGGATAATTCAAAGAGATCTACCCCAGTTAAGTCTTCATCTTCATTTTTCTTAGCCGTGAGACACTCCACTTGTTTCTCTCCACTCTCTCTATCATCATTTGATTCATACCAAGCTACTTTGTAGGCTTTGTCTCCCTTGTCCTTCTTCTTGAAGGATGATTTCTTTCCCTTCTTGATTTTAGGACATTCATTCTTTACATTTCCCTTCTTGCTTCATTCAAAGAAGAACTAGAACTTTTCTTAGATTTATGTCTTCTATATTCCTTACCGTTTAACAATGAGTGCATCCTCTTCATCATCTCCTTCACTTGTCTCATCACTTTCTTGAGTGATGACTTTTGATTGAGCTTTGGTTGTAGCCTTCAATTTGATGTCCTTCCTTCTAACCTTTTGGAATTCGGCCTCCACTCTTTCTTATTCTTCTTCAAGAGTGACCTCAGGTGTCTCAATGTTGCCAATGAGCTGCTCCATCATCAATTTGGTGAGATCATTTGGTTCTTCAATGGCTATCACCTTTGTCTTGTAATTTTGGAGGTAATGACCTTATGATCTTTTATACTTCATCCTCTTCACTAATGTACTTGCCCAAAGCATTCAATCCATTGATGATAGAAGAAAACCTAGCATACATCTCACCTATAGATTCATTCGGCATCACACAAAATTGTTAAAAATTTTGCTTAATGATTTTAATTTTAGTATTCTTAACTTGAAAGGTGCATTCATGTGTAACCAAAAGTCTATGCCAAATCTCATAAGTAGTTTCAAACAAAGAAATGTGATCAACTTCACCAATGGATATTGAACAATATAAAATTCTTACATCCTTGGCATTGAGTTGAACTTTCTTTACTGTCTCTGCATCCCATTTATCATACTCCATAGTTGGAAGCTCATATGGATGTGTCACCATTCTCCATATCTCCAAGTTTATCCCTTGGAAGTAGAATTGCATCTGCCTTTTCCAATAAATATAGTTGGAGTCGTCAAACGGTTGTGGCCTACTCACATATGTCCCTTCAAGGTTGAGGTTGCTAAGAAAATTTTCCCCCATACTTCAAAACTCATGGGAGCTCCTTGAAGACCTGCTCTTATACCAACTAAAAGATGTAGAGGGTAGGTGAATAGCGATTTTGAAGTTTCAAAGTTAATTTAAAACTTAAATTGCAAGGAGAGGGAAACAAGGATAGGACTCACAATTTAGAGTGGTTCCACCCTTTGTATCGAAGGATGTTAGTCCACTACCCAATTGTCTCCAATTTGTATTTTGAAAGTGATCAATTTTATTATCTCTCAAGGAATTACAATAATATACAATCACTTCATCTCAAAATCTTTTTTACCGGAAGCAAAAGACAACTGAAGAAGAGGATGACGATCCACCTCCACCACCTTCATGCAATCCTTGAAGTAGCGTCAAGCACCTTGAAGCAGCCTTCACTCCTTGAAGTAGCTCCAATCACCTTGGAGCAGCCTTCATGCCTTGAAGTAGCTCCAATCACCTAGGATCAACCTTCACACCTTGAAGTAGCTTCGAGCAAGCTCCCTCAGACAGCCTCCCACACTTGGAGTAGTCAAGAAGAACAATTACATCAACTTGAAGAAATCGATTGGAAGAAGGAATATTACACCAATGTAGTATAATGTTTTGATCCTATATCAAGTGTCATACCACCTAACCACTTATAATGGACGTTTCTAGGTGGTGGCTAGGAGACTGTAGATATAGGACACTAACTTAAAGCTCAAAGGAGAAGATAGAAAGTGTAGCTTTGTTGATTTTCTCTCTAGAATGATTGCTCCAGTGTTGCTTGTGTGTTTTGGTGTCCTAATATCACCTCTATTTATAGGAATGGGTTTTAGGTGACTAGGGTGCTTTGGGGAAGAGTCTAGAGGATTCTAAGAAGAGATATAGCCTTTAAGGTTGGCTAAAATTAGGTGCAATGGCTAACTTAGTCGAATGTAGAAAGAACAATCCAACCCAATTCAGTCGACAAGTTTTTTGACCGACCATGTCTCGGTTGAGAATTTCTTCAGCCGAGATTGAGTTGAATGTGCATCTATTCCAACGTCTATCCTTGACTACCAACTAATGGGTCTAACTGTCATATGATTTTTACTGAAGATGTGTCGGTCGATATTGGTTTTGACTGAAAGTGATTTAGAGCACAAATGTGTAAGATTTCGACTGATGCTCTGACTCCTCGACCGAGGTGGTTCTCAGTCTACAACTTTCTCGATCGAGAGGTTTTTAGTTGACATTTTTTTGACCAAAAATTCACTAAATGAGTGTATAAAATTGTGGAAAACCTATCAATTGATTTTTCTAATAAAGTTTAATGACTCTAGACCCTAAGGGGGTCCTAACTAAGGGTTCTAGGGGGATAGGAAAAATCGAAAGCTTTATTTTACATGACTTCTAGGTACTTGTACATTATACACTTGTACTAGTTATTATAGATTGTATGAACATGTAAATATAAGAATTTGAGCATATTAACTACAACTATCCATTGAGTGTGATCTCCTTGAACCCTGAAATACTCAAGCAGCAAGTTAGATCCACAAGAATGAAATGTTTGTAGAATGAAATGTTTGTCATCATCAAAATAGAGGATATGCTAATGTCCAATTTAGCCAACACGCGGCTTGTAGTTTCTTTATCCATGAGATAACAGAGTATTCATAAGACAATGGAAAGAATGCACCATTACAAATCCAACTTTAGCACACAACATTATTTACTTGTGCATGTCATCATTTCAAGAAACCATAACTCTATTGGCTTTTTATTTATGGTGGGCATAGTTCAATTAATGGTACTGATAGAAAATTTTGATATGAGTGCATGCTATCCTTTCATATTTAGGGTGGACAGACACATACTAGATTAATATCCTTATCCTTCCATACGTTCAAATTGTAATATGGTAAATCATCTTGAGGACTATCCAAGTATCCTATAAAATAGAATTAATACTTGAGGATTGATGGAAATAATTGCCCCAAATAATTCTAGGAGCATGTACAAACTTTATAAATAATCTTTATAAATAATATTACCATGTACAAGCTTAAACAATAGCAGCATGTAAAACTATTTAATCCAAGAAGACAATAAAGATCTGACTGGGCCATAAGCTTGATTTCTTTTGAATTTGTTCATCTACTTAGCCTAAATTTTAAATTGTGGAGTATTAACATATTTTCAATTTAGTTTTTATGCTAATGACTTTCAAAGACTTTCAGTTCACAATAACTAACTTGATTGTAGGCATTTTGCAAGAATGAACTTTAGCTGTAATGGAATAAATCTTATAAATCCATTTTTCATATATAGATTTTGTTCTTTCTTCTTGGTGTATACTACTAGATTTTCCATTTAAGTTCCTTTTAATATGTTACTCTATCAACATTTACGCATTTAATTTTCGCACTGCCACAACAAATTCACCCCCATTGAGAGTATTAATTATTATCGTTTGTGCATTACTTTGTTTGTGTAAATTGATATTATGTACATTGAAGTCACTAAACATGGTGATTGAATCATTATATTTCCCTAGTATAAGTTTTCCTCGTTATGGCATATTTTCTTGTTGATCATCGTTATTTACTTTCCTGATCATACCATAATTGTGGAAATTATATATGAAACATTATCTTTTGTTTCTTATGTTTAAGTCTATTCATCAAATGTTATTAATTTTACTTGAATAGATGTCCAATTTGTTACCATTTTTCTCCTACCATGCATTGTTGCACCCACCTTTATTCATGGATCCCACTTATGTTGTGACCTCATTACAACAAACTGTGACCATCATATGTCAACTGGTGATGCACTGAATAATTGTTGTTTTTCACATGTTGTTTTACTATGTATTGTGTGCACTTATTGCCCATTTTTATATTAATTGTGCATGATTTATCATAAGTATCTTGTGACACTTAATTGCATCAAATATTCATTATTTTTACCATTCTCGATTGATTTGTCATTATTTTGGAGCTTATGTTCTGTATTGTTTACATTTTAGGAAAAGTTACAAGAAATGAATCAGCTCGGTACTACCGACAGGTGTGTCAGTGGTACCGACATTTGATGAAAATGAATAGAGTTGGATCGAGGAAACTCAGTAGTATCGACATAAGAGTCAGAACTACTGACATTCTAACAGTGTCGTTCAAGAGAAATCTTGGTACTATCGATGCCAACTCGGTGGTACAGACTCGTACTAAAAATCCAACTAGAAAGGTCATAAAAAATCTCAGTACTATTGATGATCAACTTGGTGGTACCGACAACTTACAAGGGATCATGAATAATCAAAGGTGTCAATACTACCGACACCAAGTCAGTATTAGGCCAGATTAAATATTGTTGCTAATCCAATTGTCAAGACTTAATGATGCCCTAAGTCAGTACTATGACTAAGGGGAGTGTGGCCAGACCTATGTATCATGTTCTATTCCATTGCACAATAACCAAGACCTAGGAGAGAATGAAGCCTTGCTTTGGGAAATTTGGGCACCTCTGATGGACAAATTTACAGCCAGAGGTTAGCAAATCGTCACATTTGAGAGAGGGAGTTATTCAGACTATATTCTTTAGGGGTTACTTTAGTTTTCTAATGTTTCCCACATTTTTATTTTCCTCTCCCATGTATTTGACAATGAAAATCATGCGATCTTAATCCCCTTTATTCCTTAGTACCTGGGAGTAGCCCCATTTTGCATTGTAATTGATAGTTATGAATTAATATACATATTTATATTAATTTTTGGACATGTCTCTATGATTTCTTCATGAATTGCCCGTGTCTGATCAACATAGGTGATTTCTTAGACCATTAATTGCTTCGAGAGAGGAATTAAGGGTTGGTAAACTCATATATGTACACAACTTATACTACGCCTCGAGTGAGGGCTTACAATTGTGAAGGGAATAACCTAGAGAATTTGGTAAGTACCTAACTAATACTCAAATAGCTACGAGAGTGGAATTTATATTAGATTAGGTAGTGAATTATGCTACAGGAGTGGGTAATTCTTGCTACAGGTCCCTTTGTCTAGGGTTAGGCTGAATCATTATTTATGAAATGATGTTAATTGAAGTCTAAACTATGGTGAAACCAAAATTCTAAGGATTTCATTCCTATTGTGATCACAACTTGTAATTTTAGTTTTAATTCCTGCAATGTAGTCAATTAATCAACCAATCACTCTTTTTCTTAGACCTAGCTGATTAGGTCATCATTAGTAGCTGTCTTTGGATACATTTTTTCCCCGTGTCTGATATTCGGGCCTCTTTGGGTCTATATTACATTGATGCATGTACTTGTGTTTTGGACGTGTGGTTTACACACATCAAGTTTTTGGTATCGTTGTCAGGGAAAACAATGTGTCCAACACTACGAGTGTTGTGACCGATCACTCTAGGCCACAAATTTTTTTATTTTTCATCATTTTTAAAGCTAAAAATTCTAACTTTTTATTCAACCACTACTATCTTTTTCTCACATGAATTATTGTTATTTTAAGGTATTAGTGCATGGTCAAGACAAAGCACCAACTATGGAGGGTCAAATCTGCAGAGTGCTTATCAGGAGGAGTTCTTATGCAGGATAAAAGACTACAATGATTATGTGGGATGATTCATCTTAACTCCACCACCACATCCCACACAATTAAAACAGCCAAAAATGGGTGACGGAAATCCAGTAGTTGAAGAGTAGTCTGTGTAGGAGAAGATCAAGGCTTCTTCGGCCACAACACAATTAGGATTGATCAAGAGGAAGACTATTAATATGGGAAGTCACAAGAGTTGACTCTGGTTTGGCTTCACTAGTCAAATGACAAGCATTTCATGGGCACAACATGGAGGACCCGATGGCGCACATTAATAACTCCGTGGAAAGTTGTGATATGGCAAAGATTGACAGGATTCCAGTAACAATGATTTTTTTGAAGTTGTTTCCTTTTTCATTGGTAGATAATGCAAAGTCATGGTTCCTTAGCCTTCTGCCAGAGTCTATAAAAACGTGGGACCAAATGATTGATGTCTTCTTTGAATGCTACTTTCCTCCCCAAAAGACTAATGAGTTAGTAGGGAAGATTTAAAACTTCAAGCAGCAGGAAGAGGAGTCCTATTCTAAAGCATGGGAGAGATTCCAAAACATGTGGAGGAAGGTTCCTCATCATGGTATTGACCTCTTTGGCCAAGAAAATACTTTCTATCATGGGCTTCAGAAAGGAGAGTGCACCACACTTGATAGTGCTGGTCTAGGATTTTTCGTCAACAACAAGCCATCCAGGTATTATGAGATATTGAAGAAATGGATAAGAACCAGTCATGGGGTGAGGAAAGAGAAAACCCAACATATGTTAAAAGTATTGGAGAGTCTAGAGTCATCATGTCACTGAGTGAGAAGTTGGAAAACCTCGCAAGGAAGCTTGAGCAAAAATTCTACACCTCATGTGGAGGTGAAGAGGAAGATTGCATGTACTTGCATCAGTAGTATCAGTAGGAATGGCAGCCTAGTAAGATAAAAAAAATGGAAGACATGCTAAGAAATCTAGTGAGTCAAAATGAGACATTACTGGACCATACAAAATGGGTGTAGGAAAATCATAAAGCTTAGATCCACAGTCTTGAAAACCAGATCTCTCAATTGGCAGTTGAGGTGGCCTCCATAAAGAATCCCATTCAGCAAGGATTGCCTGGGAACAAAGAGATAGCTCATCAACATCACCATGTAAAGTTTTTCTCTATTATCAAGGAGTCAAAACATCTTACTAAGGAGACACTAGCGTAGCACACTCCAGCGGATTGGGTGTATGTGCCAAAAGTTCCATTTCCTCATAGTCTATATGGAAGACTAGGAGGGTGCAGAACGCCAGTTTGGTTTGTTCACACATGCACCTTAGTTGATATAAGGTTAGAGAAAAATGACAAGGATACCACATCTTCATAGGATTTGCAGGGCAAGGAACTTCAAAGTTCCACCACTATAGGCCATTCCATCCACAAGAGACGTGCCAAATTCTATCCCATAAGGTGATGTGGAAGCAATTATAGGGGAGGAGATCCCTAATGTGCCATATAATCTGTCACACAACTGTATATAGAAGACATATGTGCCATTCCCATATAGTCTGAAGCTGAGGAAAGAGGAAATACAATTCAAGAAGTTCCTAGACATCTTCCAAAAGCTCCACATCAACATCCCACTCGTATAGGTGATAGAGCTAATCCCTATATATGGAAGCTTCTTGAAGGAAATCATTAACAAGCACTACAAAAAAAAGTTGATTTAGCTACATATTGTCTAACTATATATATTATATTTGTAGCTAAAAACACTTCTCTTTACAATTTTTATAAATATAACTAAAGTATTTGTAGTGATTTCTAATAAGTACAAACTTGACTACATATATCCATCCGCTACAAATTTTCTACCCAACCCTCTCCGCTATCATATAACTAACACGCCCACAAATTTCAAGTTCACCGCGCGCTACTCCTCCAACTATTGGCGCAATTAGTACTCCCTTTTCCAAAATGGGTTCCTATTACGCCTGTGCTCTGTAGTCTCCGTCTACTCCCTCCCCCCGACACCCCCTGATGGTTTTATCTCTGCCTCACTTTCTTCTCCCTCGCCCCCCTCCCTCGCCCCCCCCCAAACCTCGACCTGACCTCTCTCTCTCCCCTGGACCCCCTTCTCTTACTTCCCAACCCAGCCACCTCCCCTTTGCTAGAACCATCACGGAGGAGAGGAGGTCCTAAAATGGCATTGCCTCACTTTCTTCTCCCTCGGCCCCCTCCCTCGCCCCCCCCAAACAAACCTCGACCTGATCACTCTCTCTCCCTTAGACCCCCTTCTCTTACTTCCCAACCCAGCCACCTCCCCTTTGCTAGAACCATCACGGAGGAGAGGAGGTCCTAAAATGGCATAGATCTATGAGGAAAGCAAATAGGAAGGCCGGACACACCCGCAGCTCTGAGATAGATTCCTCTACATTAGCAACGTCAACATATGCCAGATTCAAGGTCCTCAACGAGAATGCCCCACCTGCAACTCGAATGGAAACCCCTCATTTGATCGTAAGAAGATGCTTGAGTGGTAAATACATTCACACAATGCACTTATTTGATGAAAAACGATGCCTTTTCTCATGTGAATCTGGTTTGGTTTAAGTAAGAAACAATATTGTTAATTGGTAACAAATCAAAATACTATATTGCAGGAGGATATATCTGTGAATCTCTTATAGAAAATGGTTAATGCTAAGGTTTGAGCACCTACATTTTTTCCTCACATGCCGTATCATGTTTTCCAAAATCACTGTGAATCTCTTTATAGGTATTTGTAACCTAGTTTAGACTTGCTACTGTAGGTCAATTTTTATCTTCAATCTTGCAAATGCTTCTGTATAAAATCCTTGTAGTGTATAAAATACCACTTCACATGGTGATAATCAGTGTGTCTGTTTAATTATGTGACAATTTTTAATGTTATGTGTTCTACCTTGTTTCACGTAGTTACTTATCATGTTTGTTTGCAATTCAAAAATATCCATAGTTACTCTAGTCAACTTTTCTATTACCATAATAGCATCCATTACATCCTGAAATGAGATAATTGATATGGCGTCCTCTTATGGTGTAGAGACAAATCATATTTCTAATTGGTGTTTTAAGGAAAAAAAACTAGGATTTAAATGATCATGATGCCAACAATTTGTTGGCAACAAAAATCCAGTGCGGATCAATGAACATGGATACGAGCTTAATGTTCAAATATGCTTGTTGTACCCGACCAGTGTGGCTCAGGTGGTTCGGTCTGGGTTGTCCTCCCTGGGGGAGCTGGGTTCGAATCCCCCTGAGTGCACTATAATTACCAACTCCTTGGGTCATCCGGGCTCTGGCACCTGTTTGAGGAGGAGGGGGAGCGGAGTCTCCCTAAGACTCAAAAAAAAATATGCTTGTTGTATGCCCTTCCCTTTAATATTTCGAATATCCCTAATCTAAGTTTTAATTGGGTAAACAATTTTTGCATGACATACATATTGGCTGACGTTTCAATTTTCTCATGTTGGCGTTATACATTGGACATAACTGTAAACTTTGTCATCTAGAGCTTGTAGTATGAGAATTTAGTATCTTACTTTGTAAGTTATTCTTTACTGATTAAATGTTGTTGGTTGAATAATTTTGTATCTTCGATGGCAGTTGGATGTCCTTTTTTATGAAGTTTTATGAAACTAAACAACTCAAACATGAATTTTATCCTTGTTATTACAACCTTACGAGTAGTCACAACATACACTAGCCCAATGGTTTCAATACTAATTATTTTGTTACAATCTAGTTCTCAAACTTTTTCTCTTCACCAATAAATATTGATGGAACGCTAACATCTGAACTTAGTTGTGGGATGTTTGTTCTCTTAGAATTATAAGGATTAGTGAAGTTCATTGGAGTTAGGAAGGAACTTTTCATTCAGACTATAAATGATTGAAACTGGATCAAATTTTGTCATATTATTTGTTATGGTTCTTGGATAACAATACGAAAGCCTGGTAGGAAGGTGAATTAGAGAATGCAAAATTTGATGAAGTACTATGATTTTGTCTAGAGAAAGGTGTAACAGGGGATTTATATGTACTGACTTGGTAGTATCTAAGCTATTAGTAACATTTGTGTTTCTTGTCACATCACATACTTTCCAAATTAACATCGACAATGGTCTTAGTTGCATATATCTGAGATCTGATATAAGGTTTGAAATCAGGTTAAATTTCAACACTAGAGTATTAAATGTTGCATTTAAATCATTCTCAACACCATGATTTTTTCAAGATTCATGCGACATTCATTAATAATCATGCCCTGTTTTGTAGAAACAATATTTTCCATCACTATTGCAAAATAGTGGCTATAAAAATTCAGAACAACATGGTTGTGGTCAGGTGCCCAACCATCCGATGACATTATAGGTTCCCTTGAACAATGATCAGAAGTTACAGTCTCCTAGTAAGGAGAGACATCCATATGAGAGAAACTTCTAGGAGAGATGAGCTTAGAATCATCTTGCAATTTGTTCTCTTTTTCCTTAAAAAATAGTATCATTTTTCATTGTGGCTTCCCTTTTACTTTCTCTTTGTTGCATTTGACGTTCTTGATTGGCCCTATCTTCTTGGTAGCTAACAATTCAGGATGCAACCTTGTGAAGCCAATGTCATGTGGAACCCATGAGGAACCTTTTGATTTATAATAGTCCATGTTTGAATCAGATATGACGTCATAACCCATGAAATCAAAGGTAGTAACCTGATGATAAATCGAGGCCAATGGATGATGTATGGGTCAGGCCTCTTGATGAATGTATTAGAGACAAGTGGAAGATGTAGAAGAAACAATTTGTCTCACCCTATTCAGAGGATAGGTGAGGTACATGTTATTTCCAAAAGTACTACTATGAGTAGGAAAACTCTTCTCAGAATGCACATCATAAGAGCAATCGATAACCACCACATCAACTCCACTATCATCAATGCATCCGCCTCTTATTGTTGTATATTTTGAAGTTCATCGTCTCTTTATTGGCAACTAAAAGGAATTATCATTCGGACTTCCCTCTCCATGCAAGTATTATTAGACTTGAACTTATATTAATTTAGGACTTAAAATTATTATTTATACTTATGTGATTATATATTAGGCTTACTTATGTTTCCTAATTTTCATATCATTATCACCAGTTTCTAATCTGCAGTCACAATAACGAGTTTGATGTGATGATTCTCTTTATTCCAACTCAGTCTGAGCAATGCCACCTTCTCTACCCGTCAGACTCTCTTTGCCCACTACTCTTTCACTTATGATGTCCCCCTATTTACAACATCCTATCAAACATACAAAAGTTTGTACTGAGTTGAGTATTGGAGGTACAATTTCCAACCTCAAAATTGAAGTTGATTTTTAGTTCAACTTCAAAGTGAGTCTAGTTACATTTTTCCATATTCATCAGCATATTTCAGAGAAATTCTTATGTGCTTACATTTTATCTCTGGACATTGAACCCACTGCATGTGCTTTTCCAAGGAAGTACATCACAACACACATGGAAACAATAAGTTGGGCACATATATAGAAGTACATTTGACTCCTCCATTTTCCCGTATAGCATTTTATTTATATCTCTCTTATAAAATACACTGGTGACCTCATTTATTGCAACTTCACAAGTCTATTATATTTCTATAGATATCCTTAATCAATAGCTTAATGCTTGGTAAAATGCATAAGCTTATATTTTCTTGTAATGATGCATATTCAATTTCTTATATGAGCATTCTACATGTTTGATTCAATTTTGAAATTATACTTCATGATTTGAATGCTTTGTTACCAAAGACAACCTTGTTATATAGATCTAGGGGTTTCTCATTTTTTCTAGTTCATGATGATACACTTAGCTTAAAGGGTCGTTTACCCTATTTAAAGTAGTTCATTCTTCCTAGTAGCATTTCTTTTGACTCCAAAATATGAATGTCTTGTTGCTTGCTTCTGTTGTGTACTTGACATTGGGCTGATGTTGTGGTTACCATAATGACTTTTTCTTGGATTTATACTCCACAAATAGCTACATGGATGATGCAGCTTGATTACTTAGCATTGCAGGAGAAACCAATTGCACTGATACATTATCTAAGCCAAGTCCATATACATGATTTGATAGTAGTGTTGACCACATGAACTGTGTAGAGATTGTTCTGGGTTTGGATGGAACATTGTGGGAGTAACCATTGAAGCATTTTGTACCCCATCATGAGCAAAATATTGGGGAAATAAGACATATATATGCATCGTGTCTGATCATGTTGCTTATTAGGAAACTGTACATAGTAAAATTTTCCATAATGTATAGAAACATTACAAAGTCCACATGAGTTGTTAACATATTTGTCTGCCAAAACTATGTATAAAAACTGATAGAAACTACTTCCACCTTTTCCTGCCCTAGCACCTCATGCATGGGTTAATTCTACCGTGCCTATTGATTCCCACTGCTCTGTTCACTATCACCCCTCCCCACTAGATTACCTCCCCAGGTGCTTTAGGTAGTTTTTATTCTAGAAAACATATAAATAATTTATTGTGTTTAATAGAATGCATAATATATCTATATGATATAACATGTTATGCATAATACAACATCCAGAGGTTCCCAAACCAAGGGAAGTCTAGCCAATCACACACAAAGAAAGTCTAACATAAAAGTGACTATTGCCCCCCTCCCAAAAAATGAAATGCTCCACCACCTAAGACAAACAATGAAACTGGAACCACCTATCATTACAATTGCTGACAAGGACTAAACTCATGCTCACATTCATTGCTATCATTGTCACAACACGTGCACAACATGAAATGGGACCTTTGAATTCGTGGGTGACCACTAATGCATGCATTATTGCAACCTGATGAACAACATTGTTGCATGTACCATTCTCTACTTTGGTGGTTTCTATCTCATGGTTGATCTATGCTATGTCTGGTTTTTATTGAGTCATTTGATGTGTTTATCCTAGTACCATGAAGGCTTCTTCTAGAGGCATGCTCCATTTGATGAAAATGACCCGATGAAGAGCTCATATATATGTAAAAACTAAAGAATTGGATAGATTGGTGTTCCACAGTAAAGTATTGTACCCCTTGCACCATATCAAATGAAGTAGCAGAATCTGAAGTAGCTAGAACATGTCTGCTACTGGTTAATAGGTTTGGGTTCATTGATATACCCCTTAAGACAGACTCGTCAGTGTTAACAGAGCTCATAAGTATATGTAAATCTTTTGGAGAATACAACCTCTCTTTGACTTGGTTTGGATTCTTTGTCTTTGTCGTCTTACGTTTCCTCCAAGTTGAGCCTCATTTTGATAAGGCATTCTTATTCCTGGATTAACAAAAATCTGTAATGAAGTTTTATTGTAGTTCAGTTGATATTGCTTCGGATTTACATCTCATTTTTCTTATTCATTGTATGCCAATGTAGAATCTTATTAAATATTGAAATCCTACACATACTAGCATCCACTCACAGACTAAATGATGTTCTCGTCATTACTTTCTAGATTCAATTAAAAATCTAGCTTTTCATCTTGATTTCATCATTACAACTTCTCTGCATCCTAGTTGGATGTTGATAATTTTAGAGTCGTTCCCTTTGTACTCTATACTTAATAGCCTGCCTTGGACATCATTAGTTCTTTATTTTTGTAGTTTTTCAAACAACCACAAGTGCTAAAATGGATGCAAAAACTCCATGGTAATAGAATCTAAAAGATATAGATGAGGAGCGCTAAATTCATATACATATGACTCTATTTGAACTTAGCATCATAGTGAACAGAAGTTGCTGGAGTGTTAAATTCTTGTACATATGACTCTATTTGAACTTAGCATCATTAGTTGTTTCATAAGACAGGAGGATGCTTAGGAGAAGTTTGTGAAGAGATACCAGAAGCATGACATAATACCATTCTGTGTTGGTTACTTCATTATTAAATAGAGAAAAGTGCTTTAGGTTGGTAAATTCCTATATTAAATCTAAGATTCCTTTATAATGGATTGATTGATTTGCAGACAGTCTTAAATGTATATTACTATATATATGCTCTGAGTAGCTTACTAGCAATTCTAGCACTATCCTCATCAAGGTTCTCGGCAAACAATATGTTTTTGCTATCCTGTTTGAATTTGTTTTCACCTTTGATTACGAAATGAGTGTATATAACTTCATGTATGCTTGCACACCCCCTTTTTGGAGGCGCCTTCAAACCTAGGAATGTGCCTTCACAAAAACGCATCCTTCACAAAATTCTAAACTTCTAAAGCGGGTATTTCTCCTCTGTTTTAGCAATGAGTGAATCATGTATATCAAAACCAACCTTATTAGATTCTCTGTTATTTTATAGAGTCTAAGGATTTTAGTTTTATCCCACATGGGTTATCTCTAAATCCTGTGGTCTTCTCTTGTCTTATAAAAGAGAACCATGTACTCCTTTTTTAATCATCTCAATAAGAGGATTATTAGCCGCAACTTCTAGATGGTATCAGAGCCTCCCGATCTGCCCAAACCCTGCCCCAAGCCACCGCCCATCCTGCCCCCTCTCCTGCCGCCGCCGCCCACCACAACAAAGCAACTACATTAATTGCCAGTAACCCTACTTTCCATGAGCGGACCAAGCACATTGAGGTGGATTGTCATTTTGTCCGCGAAGTTGTTCTCTCTGGCCAGGTCTCTACTCCCTATATTCATACGACTGATCAGGTGGCTGACATCTTCACAAAGATTCTACCAAAGACAAGGTTCACTGCTATGACATCCAAGCTGGGCATGATAGACATCTACGCTCCAGCTTGAGGGGGAGTATTAGTATATAGACTTTCCTGTGTTTTTTTACTTAGTCTATTTTTCTCTTTACTGTGTTATTCTTGTGTTTAGTTTTATTCCACATGGGTTATCTCTAAATCGTGTGGTCTTCTCTTGTCTTATAAAAGAGAACCATGTACTCCTTTTTTAATCATCTCAATAAGAGGATTATTAGCCGCAACTTCTAGACTTATCAAGCAACAAGAAACTTACAGATATGTTGCAACAACTGAAAGTGGGCTTAGGGATCCTTGAAAGCACCAATTGATTTTCAAATTCCCTTAATAACAGCCAAGTGGAAGCCTACTAATGAAGGTGGTAAGCCATCATAATGCTCAACTACGTCACTGATTTTAGGTATTTGTCATTTCATACGAAATAAACTGAGAGTAAACATGTTGAAATAATCTTGTTATGAAAACAATTGAATATAGAGTAAGAGTCCTCGAGTTGGAGGAACTACATTTGAAGCATATTGTAGTTATGGAACACAGTGCGTGTGCGATGAATGGACTGACAGATGACCCAAGTGAAGAACATGATTTCCCTACTTTTTATTTTGATGAGGATACTGCATTATTAGCTTTAACTATGGACAGACATAGAACCGTGGAGAGGTGGTTAAAAATCCTAAACATTCACTATTAGGTAAGAATTGGTTTTCCTGTGTTTTTTCTTGAATCCTACATATTGTTTAATCAACACATAGCATGATGCTTAGAGCCAAGAACACGACATATTTCTATTTTTACTTACCAAAATTGAAACTGATGACGTTCAACAACCAATCATCTTTCTGTGTTTGTCCAAGTACTCAATATGCACAGCAAGAAGTACAATGCTTAGGTTGTTTTCTAGCTAGTCCGTGATGTGAGGTCTCAATTAAGATATATACTGCTTAATAATCTGACTTGTTGAAGTTTTCATGAACGAAATTTCTATTCTTCCTTCTTTCTTTGAAAATTCATTTTTATCTGATTGTCTTCTTTTAGATGTCATTGTCTTCTACTACTGAGAAATGTCTTGTGATTAGCATGATCTGCAGTAAACGCAGACCATTTCATTGCCCTACAAGTGACTGTAAGATTAATTTATTGAGTCTTCTTCAAGCACCTACTTGCAAATTCGTTTCTGCTTAAGTCTTTATGGAATGTCCATTAAAAGAAAATAGTTAATAGGGCATTGAAGTTTTTGAGAATACAGAATAAGTAATGGAAGCTTTGTGGAGATTATGGCTACAACTCCCCCCCCAAGATGCATGCCATTGTGTATGGCATATGAACCAGGTAGGCCAATAATGGGTGTCCTGGGATGATATGTAGGGTATTTGTTGATTTGAAGGATCATGTGTCTTATGGTATGATGTTTCTTCATATTTTAGTAGCATCTGCAGGGGATTTGTTATTATGAAAGTGTGAACTTACAACTGAACCAGCACTACACAAGCTCCTCAGTCTTTTGCATCATTAGGTATACTAAGTTATATGTTGCTTCATCTTGTTTGTTCCTAACTTTGTCTATGAGTTTAACACTAATAATCATTCCAGCTGTCAACCATTTTGTTTCACTCATGTGCGAACTCTACTAAAATAGGAGGTTAAGTGAATAGGTCACGAATCCATCATCATACATAGTTTTTTAAAATAGTTACCAAAGTTCCATGGTTTGATTGTTAAGATAGAATAGTGTTGGCTATTTGTCATTAAGCTGCAATCACTAATGTCTGATATGCTTGAGAACATTATTAGAATTATAAATCATTCCTTATGAAAGGTTTTCTTTAGATTTATATATTTTTTCATGTTTACACATCATAAAGAATATGATACACCTTCTTTTATCAACTTAATAAATTATCATTCTTCAATATTGAGCTTCAAAAAGTTTCAATCAGCATTTGATATCTAATACTTATGGATGTTACTTCCAACAATAAGAACAGCAAGGAATGACCACGACACATTCATCATGTGGTAGCTTCACTCTTAGTCAAGGGATCCGGATATATTCATAAATACTGGAGGTATCCTTTTCATTACTTCAATGCCTCAGGTATAAGGAATACACCATCATTGGTTGCTGATGAGGATAGTCCAGTGCCAATAATGTTTTTGAGTAGCTGGCTATTCACCCATGGATTGGGCCATATAGAAATATTATCTCCAGTACCAAATTACCAATATGAAAGCGTACAAGAGGTACAAGAGTGTTTCTAAATCACATGAGTGACTTCCAAAGACAAGAATGTCTCATTCTGAGTCCAGGACTGGAAATTGATAATCTAATACTACTTATATATTATCCAGATTTGGAGTGACTAATGAATCTTGTTCTATATGAAAATTCTAGGCCAGTTCACTAGTTTGTCAATTAAGATACTCAGCTTGTCTAGATAGGGTGGTCTGATCATGCTGTTGTTTTATTAAGAGAGTGTCATAATATGCTTAGTGTTTCTATGCTAGTCATTTTATTTCCCCTGCTTTATCTATGCTACTATTTAGTGTTATATTTTGCTTTCCTACTAGTTTGAGTAGGTTTCTTGCTTCCCCAACTGTCCCAACTTGAACCCAATTCCATTGATTGATTTCTGCATCAAAAGCAACAAAAATAAAGAGGAGGAGAAGCACAAATAGAGGAGAAGACAACAGATTTAGTATAGTGTACAGAATTAGAAGGAATGAGGATGTGATGGAAGAGATATTATATGAAATCCTTAATAAACATGCGTAGACTTCATTTGGATTGTTGGTGATATGCAATGCTATGCAATTCAATTGAGATGGGACTGCAGGTCATCCATTATGCAACAATAGACGATGATCTTGTGTCAGGCAGTATCATCCGTGTAAGGTGAGGAGAAAGGGAATCCATGTGGACCATTACAGCTTGATGATGGATTCTTGAGTGAGTGTGAGAAAAAAGGTGAGCCCTAGGACCTTTGTTGGCTTCAAAAGGGGTGTTGCATTGATCTCCATAATATATGTAGGAAGTTTGTGGGTTACAAGGCTTTACTTTGAAGGGGGTTGCAGTGAGTCATAAAAATGATATACGAATCTCTGTAAAAAGGGACTAAATATAATTGTCTTGAATTGGAGAGATGAGTATGCTACAAGACAACTGTGTTGTGATCTTTTCACAAAACTTAGGGAGGATGAGTTGTATCAATCTTAACTGAGAGGGGCTAAACTTTGGACAACATGATGGTGATTGCACCCAACATGAGTTGTATCAACATGAGTTGTATCAATCTTAACCGAGTATTACTGCCTTGTGAAGATTTGAAGGCTTTTAGTTGAATATGTGATGTGTTTATGTGTATGATTTCTTTAGGATAAGTGTTGTTAGTGAGTTTCATGGAGACATACAGACAGTGTTACTTTGCAGTAGAGATGGGTAGTATGGAAGTGTACAACAATGTATGAGCAAAACAAAACTGTAGAATGAGGGCAGATTGCCTTGTGAGGTGCACAACAATGTATGAGCAAAACAAAACTGTTCACTGAGTGAAAAAAACGGTAAAGATTCAGTTCAGTCTTGAAAAATGTTAGCAGAGTCAACTGCAAGAAATAGAACAAAAGAAACCAAAGTGCTTCAGCAATGACAATCTGCCTGTGTCGTCATATTGGCAGATCCACATAGTTATATCAAAGGCATCATTTTGTCAACATGATGGAAATCTGTAGTTGGACCGAAGGGCATGTACAAAAATTAACAAGAAGACCTCTCCATGCTATAAAGAGAAGCACCCACGATTCTGTCCATACTAAAATTGCAGACCGGCGTTTGGAGGAGCAGTTGAAGTCCTTTTTGGCTAAGGTGAAAGTTGTTTCTGAGTCGGCCAATGGAGGAGGTGGGAAACAATTTCTAAGGTAACAGCTGGATGGATGGCAATGTACTGAAGATTATATCTGAACATAAATGTACATATTCAACATGACTGATAAGTGACAACTAAAAACACATTTCTTGCTTGTGAGTAAGTGATAAGTTTTGGTAGGGGTGTTTACAAGTATCACTTGCATTCAACTCAATATATCTAAAGCCTATTGTATCGTTCATGGTCCTTCCTCCAGGGCCTTGAAATGCCTTGCTGTGGGCAGAGCCCATGAGTTTGATAAAGAGATAGAAAGCTGATACTCCCAGAAGAATAGAAACGACGTGCTGCTTTGAGATCTTGAGACCCTTGCTGCCAAGAAACATATAAACAACATAACATTTTCCTGACCATGTACTATATCAAATCTCGAGGTAATTGACACCAAACTTTCTCCAATTTGGAAAGTGGTATGGGTTGTTATAGTTCTCTATTACAATTTTTAGGAGTAGTATGTCTTATTATTACACAATTATGCTCTACCGTTGCGTTATCTTCCATCATAAATGGAAAAGCTGTTGATTTATTTTAATAACAACTTGCTGGTTTAGTGTCTATGGTTTCCCATGTGTAAAAAATGACTCCACATTTTTCATCTTGTAGATTTTCATTTCCCATGTTGCTGCATTCATCATGCAAATCCCCACATCATCACAGGAGAGTTGGTCAGACTTGTGACTTCCAATAATTTGTGAATCTTATTGATCAATATTCTTGGTCTGACTAGATGTTAAGATATGTACAAACATTATGTGTATGATGTGTTTTGTCAACATGTTTCAGGTGTAAATGCTTATGGCAAGGCTACCAACTTGTGATCTTCCCACAAAAATGTGGACAATGATCAACACTTCTCTGAAAAGACACCCTACAGGGTGGTTAACTCCAAGAATGGATGGAGCATCACCTTGGTTATGTTGAAGAGATCTCATTTCTAGAATTCAATCACTCTACCATCTTATGACTGATTAGTAGAAAGACAAGTCATGGTCCCGGTTAGAAGATTGTTAGACACCAATTTAGATAACACATTACCTCTTCTTTAGATGATTGATATCAAAGGACTTGTTTCTTGTTGTGTAAGTTCTGACCCATTATTTATTTAGTTTGACATGCTTTCTATATCTTGCTACAAGTATCAAGAAATGAGAATTCTAAAGATCATCTCTTCTAGAATGTGCCTAGAACTGAAAGAGAATTCTAGTTGTATTAATTGGTCCAATATGCAGTTCACATACTCATTTGTTTCTCCTTATATCTTCTGTAGGTTGTAATCTAATGCATTAAATATGTTCCCAAATAGCAACCAACTACTATCCAAAGAATTTAGAAAAGCAATTGGTTAGCGCGTGCTCTTGGCCTCATCTAAATGAACGTCGATGCAACTTGTTTAGCTGGTGATATGGTGCCCCCATCTACTATTTTTAGAGGTTCTAGTGGGAAGATTATAAGTGTTGCTGCTCACATGATAACGACAAACTGGTCCCTCATCTGGTTGAGTGATGAGCCTTGTGGCTTGGGCTGCAAATGGAAACTAAAGTGCATCCAAGAAAATATAGTCAAGATTATTTGACAGTTATGATCAGGAATGAAACTTAATATATCTGGCCAATCAAATATTGAATCATCTACTAAAACTAACTTGTCCTATGTGTTCTATAAGGCACACACATGGTTAGTCTTCTTACATATTGTAACCAAAGAAAATATAGTCAAGATTATTTTCACAGTTATGATTAGGAATGAAACTTAATATATCTGGAAAATCAAATATTGAATCATCTACTAAAAATAACTTGTCCTATGTGTTCTATAAGGCACACACATGGTTAGTCTTCTTACATATTGTAACCAATTTTGAATGAGCTGGCACGTTTATGCAAACTAATGCAGCCACATCCATGTTAAGGTGATAAAGAGTGCAACAATTTTGTGCTGCTACTACAATTACTTCTCATTCTGAGTAACAGGTATTTGGATAGAATTATTATTGTTTAAATGTTGTTTCTTAAGATACTTTGGTATTTGAATAAAGAGTGCAACAATTTTTGCTGCATCCATGTTATAGACTCTCTTACTAGGGTGTTCTCTGGTCTGTTTAACTTAATCGCTTATGTGAATTGATGGGGAAGTTGTGAGTTTTTCTGAGAAAGTGAAACCATATTTTCTTCATGTGAACTCCTTTTGGCATATAATTTCTACATTTAGAGATTATGCCTGAATGAATTGGTTCAGTTTATTTGTAAACATATTGGTATAAGTTCAATAAGGGACATTTGATGCTAGGTCTGTTAGGTTGTTTGTTTTCATTCTAGCATAGACTAGTATTTTATATAGTGGATACAATACATGCATAAATGTATTATATATAAGCATACCATAATACCCTATGTGCATTTGAGTCAGATAGATACTTCATGAGGCAGTGCCCAGATATATACAAGTGATCAGCTGCGACCAGAACAACTTTACCTTTAGTCTCTCTCAATCATGGATACCATATGCTAGGTTTTTGATTATTAAGAATCTTTGTCATGGTAGAAGTAGTTCGACTAACATTATATTTGAGTGCTTTGGAGCAATGAATGTCATGGAGCTGAGATTTTCTATTCTTCTTCTGATGATGGGGATTTTGTAGTAGTTAATCTTTATGAAGAAAACATTTGAAGCTGCTATAGTCTCTTTCAAAGTGATTAGCTAAGAAGCCCTTATGATACCACATATGCTTTGAAGCTACTTTCAATTCTTAATAAATATCAAGAACTGCCAAACTCCAATTCTTGCTCAAATATCAGGATCAAGACATCTGAAGCTGATTGTCACTGTTCCTGAAGATGGCTAAGAATCATAATTTGATGTGCCTCTATTCAAGGTAGTATGAAATACTTTTGAGATAAATATGCATTTTCTTGGGATTATAAATTGAAACCTAAATAGTTTATCACTACCTACACTAGGGGAGTCGTCATCATCATAGATAGCATCCATGTTCCTTCACATATGTGATTTTTCAAGAGCATCACCTTGGGCATTAAATTATATGCTAATGTGCCTCACCCAACCTCCCAGCTCTACTTTAGTAAACCACCAATCTTCTTTCATGTATGTCAACTAATGCCACTTATAATACCAATCATCTAACTATTATTTGTCACGTTGACTTTCATTTATCCATCTTTCATTGTATCCTATGCCATGTCTATTGGGGCCAGCTCAATATCCATAATAGAATGCACATTCAACTATGTATTATATTCCACTAGCTAGATACTACTGTTATCTCTCATGATTGTTGCAACTACTACATTTTTCCTAAAATAGTAGCATCAACTTTGCATTTAATAAGTACTTTCTCTCATGTTATTGCCACACCTTCCAAAAACTCGGTGTAGACTTATGCATTGTCTCTACATGTTCTTTTAAATGTTGTGATTCATATTCAATTATGTTTACAATATAACCTAATCCATCAATAAGGTTACAAGCCCTGGAGTGCAGTGATAGAACAATAAATGTTATAAGAGGCCTCTCATTTTTTTCCCATTAGGTAATAGGAAGTCTAATTACTACTATAGATGAATGAGGCTATCTTATGTTCATCCTACACCATTATCATCTTTGTAAAATACAACTCACATGTCAAACATTGATTCCATGACGTGTTCCTTGAAAATTACTTCGAGTTGTGGATATATAGAATGTAATACCATCCTCCTTATGTGTTTCCTTAATCTGATTTATATCATACCTTCTAATTTATTTTTAGTTACTAAAACTGATGTAATCTTATAGGCCATTCTTGTTATTTCAAGAATACTAGATGGCCTGTAGGAGATGCAATAAAATCATGCTCTTTGTTACTTCATTGTTGTTGATCAAAGTTATCTTTAAAAGAAGTTAAGGTGCTGAATTTGTTCTGTTTGACGTTTAATAGTTGACTAAACTGAATGTGACCACATTCTTATGTCTTCTTTACTCAAATTTGTACATAGATAGTTACTAATTCTGTTTGCACAACAATTGCAGAGTATAAAAATAAAGTGGAAAAGATTTCTGGTCAGATTTCGACCCTTATGTTGTTGATCTTTTGATTAGCTTTGTTGTAAATATTGATCTGGTTGGCATATTATCACCATATGCTCGTTTTGGGATGTCTTCTGCATTAAAACCTTCAAGGGGTTATTGGATCAGATGTCCATACTATGATGCTCTTCTTAGTATGTATTGTGCACTGGATTCTTTTCATTAATTGTCTTGGACTACCTACTAGATTGTATTATTCCTGGGTGGAAAATTATGTTTTGTCTTTCATGTTGGATGTTGGCACTTAGCTAAGGTTGATGGAGGACAGATTGGTAGAGTTTTATTTCACTTTGAGTAAGTAGGAGATGGAATCCAATGGGGTTTCTACTGTAATATTTGAGGTTTAGATAGAAAACACAATCAAGTACTTGATTCACTACTCTCATTGCCTCCTTTTATGTATATACATTAACTTGTCATTTTGTTAGACCAAAATATTATGTATCATGAAGGTCATGGATGAGATGTTGCTGAGATACATGAGAGACATGGGTTAGGATCACCCACATTCAGAAGAGCCCCTTTTTCAAGGTAAGTCAATTATCCACAATGCTCAGAGTTTTCTGTGCAGTGTGAATCATGACCAACAAGGTGTTTTTGACTTGCAGGTCTAACTAACTCAGGACTCAAATTTACTTCAGACCAAAATATTATGTATCATGAAGGTCACGGACGAGATGTTGCTAAGATATATGAGAGACATCGGTTAGGATCACCCACATTCAGAAGAGCCCCTTTTTCAAGGTAAGTCAATTCTCCACAATGCTCAGAGTTTTCTGTGCAGTGTGAATCATGACCAACAAGGTGTTTTTGACTTGCATGTGTAACTAACTCAGGACTCAAATTTACTTCAGATGTAAACTTAGCAGTTCCATATGATTGTTGATCATTCAGTGCTAGGTCATTCTTGTCTATTGTTGGACCTGAAGGATGCAACTCGTCATTTATCAAACCAAGTAAGATTATAGAGCTTTCCTATATTTCTGTTTTGTAGACTACATAATAAGAAACATCTTTGTCTTCAATCACATGCTCACAAAGTTCTGCATTTAAAGTAGACTTCCTGCACCCTGACACATGCATTTCTATCATTGGATGTGTAATTTCATTGCAATTTGAAATTACCATTTCAACTGTGTGTCCAACATCACAGTTTGGACAACACAATCACTAAATAAAGAAGGAGCTTTCAGTGCATACAATAACCCAGATCTTCACTACTTCAAGAGCCTCTCTTTTCATCTACGTTCACATATGTATATACAATAACTAGTTGGTAAGATATATTAGTTAGTTCAAAACATAACATTTTGAGTTAGTTCAAAACAAATTAGTTAGTTCAAAACAAAACATAACATATTATAGTTGGTAAGTATTCTATGTTCAGAAAACGTTGCTTCTCAGGATTCCTTGTTGAATGAGACCATTTTTCATCTATACGCGTGTTTGTTTTGTAGTAGCTAGGGAACTTCCCAGTCAGCAGCTCGGCATCGATAATCTTCACATTATAACCAGAATGCATCATCCCAAAGTAAGCACACCGTGTTTGCTGGAGTCAGGAATATATTCCTTGTTTTATGACTTGTCAGTTTTGCTATGGTGTATAAACTAGATATCACATGGCATGAGATATTCTTTTCTATTTGGTTCTAAGATATTATAAATGCATATACATTTGCATATAGTGGGTGAGTTTTTGATGTTGCTTTTGATACTCAGGTTTTTGTTGCTGCAATTTCAAAGAGGAAGCAAATTTTCCCATCTAACACTGAAATACTTTGTGGGGGGCAATAAAATGCTCTGCATCTTGGTAACTCTGGTCAACATTCCAACATTATCAGTCACCTCCGCCACACAGACAAATTCAGGTAAAGAGCTTATTGAGAAGACAACATTAGTACACCGATGTCTTTGGCTAGACATAACATCTATTTTTACATGCAGATACTTGGACAAGGCCTGCATTAAAGTTCAAGATGCCAACAACATGAAGGAGAGTCTGGAGACTATATTCTTTGGGTCTAGATCAAGTCCAACAAAACAAAGTACAAAGAAGAATCCTAGAACATCTATGGATGGTCCAAGTTGTAATAGAAAGATGTCACTATGAGGGGCGATGCTACAATCTTCATATCAAGACTTCTTCCATTCAACAAAATTGACCCACTCATTAAGGAAATTGCATGAAGGGCCAACGTGTCACAAGGTCACAACTTTGTGCAACACAAGAACCTATGCTATCGCCAACTCATTGAACAGAAGGAGAAGACAACAATGATTCTAAAACTGGTCGAGAAAGATACATACTCTTTTTCCAAGATGCGTGTAGACCTCACCGAATTTATTAGTATATGTATATCCTTTTCTTTGTACACATTATGTAATAGGGGCAAGGTATACATCCTCCCCATGTACATTTGACGTTTTAGTATAAATGAAAGTAAGTTTGTTGGCATAAAGAGCATAACTTGGTCTAACTACTACAAATTTATTACTAAAAGAGCTTCTGAACTAATTACACAATACATGAATAATCAAACTATACATATATGTATATGTGGCACTACCTATGTAGCTAGTGCATAATCCAACTACATATATATGTGTGCAGTAGATGCTACCTTTCCCTACACATTAACTACATAAAATTTGTATTAATTTCATGTTTTTGCTACATATTGACTATATATACAGTTGTAGGCATACATTTAGCTATAATTATACCTATATTTAAATATGTAAGGACAATATCTAGCTACGCTTCTGGATACATATGAATTTGTAGCGAATGGATTATCTAACTACATATTTGAAAAATATAGCTAAAGGCTTTAGCTATACGAGCATATACTAGAATTTGTATGTGTAAAGAAATATGTAGTCAAAGCCTTTCGCTACAAAATATTGGGTTTTCGCTACATTTTTTTATAGTTAAAGACCTTTTTTTCAGTAGTGAAGAAAAGACAAATAAAGGATTAGATGTCTTATGTGTTGATGAAGTGATGAGTGTGATGATCCAGGAAAGATTGTCGATGAATACAAAGGATCCAGAATGTTTCTACATCCCTTTTTCTAGAGGCAACCGACATTTCCAACAAGCACAATGTGACTCTGGGGCAAGCATCAATCTCATTCCCCTTACTACCTTTCAGAAGTTGGGATTAAAGAAACCGATGAAGATGTCCATGACAATCCAGTTGGTTGACTGATCTATTGTGAGTCTGTATGGGATATGCGAGGATGTTTTTAGTCAAAGTTGACAAATTCATCTTTCTTGTTGTATTTGTGGTCATGAATATGCACAAGATACGAGGATTAGTGTAACATCCCAGGATTTGAGGCCTTGGATAAGTTGATCTTAAAAGGAATGATTGGACTACCCATATCACCAAGGTGCACCTCCTTTTCAGGGAGCCCATCTCTAAAGAACTCCATAGTTAAGCGTGCTCATCTTGGAGTAGTACTAGGATGGGTGACCAGTCGGGAAGTTGATCCTGGCTTGCGCGTCAGTGTGGACAAAGTGCGCAGTTAAGGCTAGTGGTGGTCTGTGGGGCCAGTCGTCATTCCTGAAACTCTACTAGAGCCTTGGGCAGTGGGCTCGGTTGTTACAAATGGTATTAGAGCCATAACCCCTCCAGTAGGAGGGGCCCACATGGGCATGTGGCATGCCAGTCTTGAGCCGTGCGGTCCAGGCAAGTTGGAAAGGGCTATCCGTAGAGACGAGATGGAGCCGCCCTTGCGCTGGTAGCCGTGGATGGGAGCTGGGTGTCCATGGGCCATTGTGGGTCTGCACTGAAATGGGGTCAGATTATGAGGCCATATAGTTGAGACTTGACGAGGACGTCAGGAGTCTAAGTGGGGGAGATTGTAACATCCCAGGATTTGAGGCCTTGGATAAGTTGATCTTAAAAGGAATGATTGGACTACCCATATCACCAAGGTGCACCTCCTTTTTAGGGAGCCCATCTCTAAAGAACTCCATAGTTAAGCGTGCTCATCTTGGAGTAGTACTAGGATGGGTGACCAGTCGGGAAGTTGATCCTGGCTTGCGCGTCAGTGTGGACAAAGTGCGCAGTTAAGGCTAGTGGTGGTCTGTGGGGCCAGTCGTCATTCCTGAAACTCTACTAGAGCCTTGGGCAGTGGGCTCGGTTGTTACAATCAGAGATGTTGTTAGGAAGGTCGTACCAAGCTACGGTCGACATGATCACTACCATTGGTAGAGGCTACTTGACACTCGAGATAGACAATTATAGAATTGAGTTCAGACTTCTAGATGAATCTTCACAACTATCTTGTAACAATCAAGGCTAAAGAAAATTCATCATGGAATGCCTAGTACATTAAACAAGGGTGCTTATGGGAGGCAACCCAATTTTATTTTTGTTATTTACTATTTGTTTAGGTCTTTCCATTAGTTACATTTCATATTTTTCATGTTAGATTTTAGTTGATGTAAAAAGGTACCTTGATGCTATTGTTTGGTGTGCGGACAGAGTCAAAGTCGATACTACTAACCCCCAAGTTAGTACTACCAACTCCTTAAAAGGTTAAAGTCTACAGAAAGTCGATACCACCGACACCAAAGTTGATACTACCGACTTTTCTCAAAAAAATCACGGGACTCCAGGAAAGAAAGTCGATACTACAGACATCCAAGTTGGTACTACCAACTTTTCTCAACATAATTCACAGAGCTACAACAAAAGGTCATCGATACCACCAACACACATCTTGGTGTTGCCAACTCATCAATCTCAAATAAGGATAGAGAATGTCATATCTTGGTACTACCAAGACACAAATTAGTGGAACCAATAAGAGAGAGATATGTTAGCATAACTTGATCTAGTGAGCCACCAATCATCCACCGCCACCACCCTTCAGAGCAACTGATACCCCCGTTCCACCTCTAGGTTTGGATTTTGACTATGAGGACATAGTCAAATTCAAGCTTAGGGTGGGGGTTTGGAACAACTTTATCTTTATTATGTTCTGTAGTTGTTTTTAGTTTCTTTTATATAATTTATAGGATCTACATCTATCTAGTATAATAGTGGACCTTAGTTTTCATGATTTCAGTTATCATCGATAAATGTGATTTTGTGCTTTTGAAATGGAAATTGAAAACTTTTATAAGGTGAATTTGAAAAGTCTTAGACAACATCATCCAGAGGAAGTGTATGGGTTAGTCAGCTTAAGGACATTTGAAATGAATGAAAATACTAATTATACATGTAAAGTGGATGATGATGGGGTTTGAGCATGAAATGACCAAACAATTAACAGGACCTAAAATTGAAGTTTTAGAAAGAAATCCTAAGGTTACCCTATACACAAGTCAGTAGTAGAGGGACATACCATATCTTAAGACAGACATTGTCTCCTAATTGTGTGATTTCGTCCATTTTGATCTACCACTTTAAGATGATCAAGTAACTTGAATTGTTTCCTTTTGATTGCAATGCATGGCATAATAGTTGACACGATAGTTAGTTATGTGTATTGCATTAGTTAAAAAACTGAAAAGGAAAAATATGATACTATAAGTAATGAAAATGCCATCATATATGATACTTATACAATTACAGTGGCATTATTTATATGCCATTATACACAACAAGAGAAATTTCATACAACATTCTAATAGACAATAGTGACATTTTCATAAAATCCAATTGATGTTATAGTGGCATTTATGTGGAATTTATTGCAAGCCATTAAAACTGGATTCAGTGGCATTTACAATTTATGCCATTATATATCTAGTGACATTGGTACCAGTGGCATTTTTTTAAGTGTCAACAAATGCCACTAAATACTTTTAGTGACATTTAAATATTTTTAATAGCATTTCTTGAATGCCACTAATTTGTATGTTTATTGTTGTGATACTTGCATGTTACCTTAGATATTGGGAAGTTCTTTTATTCCCAAAATGGTTTGCAATTATTCAGAATGTATGATTACAAAAGTGGGTCGATAAGCATTGGAGTGTTCATACCAACGATACATGTTTACTGCTAGTGCAAAGGTAATGGAATGTTACCTCCATCAGGCAAAATGAAGGGGAGACTTTAGTTGGGAGCAAAGTAGAAAAGGGGGGCAAATTAGGAATACAAAGAGAAGTCAATCCTCATATTATATTTGTGATACAAGTTAATTTCTTGACTACTTCTTGTGCTATAAGAGTTGTGATATTTTGTTTTCCATGGTTAGCAGTGCCTAATAAGGAAGTAGCAGTGGCAACTGACATGTATTGTGGTATTGTTGTCGTAGGAGAAAGGAGTGAGAGGATAGTTTTTGGGGATGGGTGTTAGTAGGGACAAGGTAGAAAGGAAAGAAAGAGTAGGAGAAGCAGAGGTGAGGTGAAGGAGTTGAAGACAATTGTACCTTATGGAGAAGAAGGTTTTAGAGTATAGCTTTCTTGATGTATTTCTAATTACAATCCATTGAGAACCATTCCAACTTGTTATAGTATCACATAGGAAATGCAATCGATATGATGAAAAGATCTCTACCTGAACATGTTGCTAAATTTAAATATGACTAGCAAAACCCACAAGAAAACATAAATTACAAGCTAAAATCACCTCTGTCTAATTTCTATGATTTTGCAGAGAGTGAAAGAGTTTCTAGAGACCAACATATGAATCACCAATCTACATGGATTTCCATTAGAAGTCTGAGTGGTAGAGAATTGTAAAAATTGGTTGGGGTTTGCAAGAAGATTACTCCCTTTGGTCGTAAAGTGGATCCTTTGGAGTAATAAATGTGCAAGTAGGTATGATGGGTAGATGATTAATGTGACACATTGATCAAAGTAAAATGAAATAACTTGAACAAAGTGCAGGATTAACACTAAACATCCAAGATTACTATAAAATAGGATAAATTAAAACCAATTCTATTTTACCACAAAAGCAGAAACATATAACATCTGAGTCCATAAGCATTGTCACTTATATTACATATCATGCCACAAAGATGTACACATCATTGTTCAGTGGCCATCATGCCACAAACCTATTACATATGATAACCTATTCACATATACAAACCATATATGTACAACCATGATATACTGCCAAAAAAAACCTCACGTCAGCATACAATGTCTACAATAATCCCCCAAGGTTATGAGAGTTCAGGGATGACACATAGGACTCTACTACAAAATACTAGTATCATATCAAACCTTTGACATCTAGTGCTCCTCATCCTGCTCATCCTCAACTACACGATCTCTATCTCATCATGTAGGACCACCTAAAAGTCATGAAAACGCATGGGATGAGACCAACATCCAAGAGATATAACTCTCTGCCAGCAACTATTATTAACGCAAATAGATTAAAGCACTAAGATAGAATTATTATCAAGATGAGATATTCAACTAAATGATATGAGAAAAGTAACTAACATTGTTGAAGCAAATCATTAATCTAAACCTGAGTAGTAGAACATATTATACTTTTAGAAGGAATATGAAGAACATGTATAACAGTTGATTTCTCTTACCACGTTACAAATCAACTAAATAGTACAAGAGATAAGGAAAAGGGTTATCCATGTGAGTCACATTTAACACTAAGAAAATACACTACACATCTGTATTATGTCTTTTATTATGCCATGAGGAGATGAGGTATACCACTCATTCTCCAACTGACCACTGGTAATTTAAATCAGTTCCATACAAGACCTAGGAGGAGCCAAAATCCTATAATCTGCCACAGCCGCAGTCAGTCTGAGTCTGCCACAGTGACATATAAAGTCCAACTGCAAAACAACCTAGTTTCCATTGGTATATATGTACAACACTAGTAAAAAACATGATCCATAATCACATCCGTACTGTTGCCGAGGTGTGACTGCATCCATCCTCAAATGATATATATACATTATATATATATATATATATATATATATATATATATATATATATATATATATATATATATATATAATCACATCACTAAAATACGACCTCGATAGTTCTCATGTCAGGGTATGACCACAACTAATCCTGTGAAATGCATATACTCAACAGTATACGACTCTGAGCTTCCACTAATCAAGAACTCTTTCACCATCCAGCAATTAGTGACACTAAAGATGGATATATGGAAGAGGGAAACTACATGATTAGGGTTTCACTTAATTAGTTAAGCCAATTAAGTGTCTTTTAGCGTCAATAAAATTACAATGTACAAACTCTAAACAAAATCTACAAATATAAGGGTAGGGTACAACTCCAGAATATATAAAACATATGAAGTATAAACTTGTCACATCATCTTTTGATATCTATGTCATACAAGACCATCAACATTATCACATCAATAGGGGATAATAATCCCTCATTGCATCACTAGAGGATATCACCTCACATTAGGCATAAAGTCTCTGCCAGGTCATAAGAACCAAATCACATAGTTCATGTACATCATCATTATCTCATTATGCTTAAAAGGGACAAAATCATCACCCTATGTCACATCAACCACAACATATCATTCACTAGCTATGTTATTCATTCCACCTACAAGGTTAGGATTACAAAAGTAGGAGAGAGAAACATAATCACAAACTAAGCTTATTCTTTCAAGTAACCTCAACAAGTACATTATACATTTGTGAATTAGGGTAAGGATTTCTCATATAGCCAATTAGGGTTTCCATTTCAATTCTCAACATTAAACCCTAGAAAATCATATCCTACATTCTTGGAGCACATTAGGGTTAGGTATTATCAATCATTCTAAACATCATTATGTATTGTCCATCACTTACATATACATGTGTAGTGACCCACTATGTTTACACATTGTAGCGACCAACACATCACAAGTGTAGAGACTAACACTTGATAGCTAGCTCACTCTTATGACTGCAACAAAGGGATAAGTGTGATGACCGCAAGAGAACAACCTGTTGTGACCAAACCAAAGGGTTAGCACTTGTTGTGACCAAACTAAGAAAAACACAAGGGTGTAGCGACCAAAGGTGATTAGGGTTAGACATGTAACGCCCGCAACATCCCACCAACAACATGTCACGACTAACTCGAAAACATAGCACCAAGGAAAGTGTAGCGACCTCAAGGTCAAGCTACTCCAAACAGCACATAACCAACTCCAAAATAGAACTAAACCACAAATAAATAAGATGACAAACATCATGAAACTAAGCATCATCAAGGGAAAAACTCCATGCAAAGATGGACCTCAAAACCCTAAAACCAATGTCACAAAGACACACATGGAAAAACCATGATAACAAGAGGAAAACCATGCATCAATCTCATGTAATCAGAGATTAAAACCTCTAAAATCATATGATAACTGAAACATATCATGCTGATAAGACTAGAAATCAAACTGCATGTTGAAACAACAACTTCCCATCACTTAGAAGTCAGGTGCGTGAAATTAGTGTTTAGGAGAAAGAGTAATAAATAAGTGAATACTTCAAAATCTAAAACCCTAGATCATTATACCATCATCTAGCATCTTGGGTTCATGTTTTAGAGATAAAATAAACAACATGCAAGCAAGAATATGGTGCAATAATAGAATAGGGAAAAGTTATATAACCCGCCTTATGAAGAAGATTAAGCTCCAAAGCCTTGAGCTCCAAAAAAGAGAAAAGAAGATCCAACTAGGATCAAATCCATGACCATAAGGTCACCTCAAGAGGAGGAAGAAAACATACCAAGGTCAAAGGATAGCTTAAGGTGAAGAAAACTCAAACCCTAGGTTGACCAAAGAAGATGAAAGAAGAAGGGAGGAAGCTTCATCTCACTAGGTACTACCATGGTCAAACCATTGTATCCGACCTTTGTGAAGAGAAAATCCTCAAGATAGCCACCATGGTGACCCATAGTCTCATGATCAAGAAAGGATAAGAAGGTAGGGTGCAAAAGAAATGAGATCATGGTGATAGATCTACTTACCAAGAAGAGAATCACCAAGGATCACCACAAAGAAGATGATCAAGCTCAAGATCACCACATGGATGATTGGCCACCAAAGCTCAAAGATCAACCCTCTTTATCTCTACCAAGCTCCAAGGTCATCTCAAGCAAGAAAGAGGAAGGCGTGAGAGCTAAAAGGATTTTGTGCATGTTAAGGAGAGAGCTTATATACATATGAGGTAGGAGGGAGGTAAAGATATGAGGTGTCAAGACATAAGAGCATCACAAGGACACTTATCCCACAAAGAATCGGCCATGAAACCATACATTCAAAAGGATCATCAAAGACAAAGTGGAGTATCTATCACGTAGTCCCCAACTCAACTAGGTCAAAATAAGGCACTTGTATCTGTCGCAACATAAGTCAAAACACATGTATCAGCCGCATCACACCTCCATAAGAGCAACCTTAGTGAACCAAAACTAATCTAAGGCATCACGGTTGAAGAAAACCAACCAAAACATTGTGTATTACTCAAAGCACTCTCGAGGCACAACATAAAGGTCGCTACACTCAAGAAACACACATGTTCGACACCACCATCCATGCTACTCATGCATAGCCTTGCAAACCTTAACGTCAGCATATGATGCCACTCATCAACCAAGGACCAAACATGGCTCCGCAAAGCATCATTCTCTCTCTCATGATGCTAAGACACAAAAGGGTACAACCTACACGTGATAAATTGCAAGAAACACCTTCATCGTGAGTAAATTGTAACTTGGTCCAAAACAAGCATAACTAGCTCAAACATCAACCAAACAGGACCAAACTAAAAACTTAAACTTGTCACATGTTATTAAGGCATCTCAAGAGATTAGATTAAGGTTCAAGTATCTTATTAATAAAAACAAGTACAATCAAGCACTAAGTCAGGTCAGGGGTCTTGCAATTAACCTCGTAAAGGTTTGGAAAAAACCAAAGAGAATATTCTAATCAACAATGTTATTTATCTCCTACATAATGTTTTGGGGTCATCAGAAATTACATGCCAAATGGATAGAATGTTGTATTGTGAATAAATAACAACAGATATGATCCCATACAAAATGTTTTGATGGTATAAACCTGAGAATGGACTAGTCAAACCAAACATAGAAGTGATTGGATGAAGAGTTCCTAGACTAGGTATAAGGGGAAAGGTTATATATGGCATCCTATGAAACCACAAGGTTTAGTAATGGTTGATTTCACACGGCCGTGCCAAACTATGCCTTTTTACTATAATTTAGAAGCACTAGAAGCAATGATCAAGATAGTATAGAAGATTAGGGGTAATGAGGTTGTCTTAGTAGAGACTGATTGTATAAGACCTGCTGATGTTATGAATGACAACCACCCATCGTGGAAGCATAAAAAACACATTTGAAAACTAACCTTGTTTTGCGCAATAGAAATAGCAACTGTAGGTCAGTGCACATGGAAGCTAAAAAAATGGCTTGTAGACTGGTGGAGAATAGAGCTTGTCTAGCTAAAAAATGCATGTTCTATAAGTTGGTGACAATGGCACCATCGGTCAAAGGTGTATACAGGTTGAAAATTTGGGACTTGGGAGTTAGTGTTAGGATTTGGTTCTTATTTTAATTGGATTAGAATTAAGTCTAGTAATACTAAGAAAGGGAAAGTAATGTTCAACGTGGAGTTCAAGCTTTATTTCCTTCTCCTATTCTATTATCGTTCTCCTAGTCCTTATAGAATAGACGTAACTCTCTTACTTCCTTACTAGGTGACGTCATATACCTATAAATAGAGGTAGACACCATGGGTTATCGATGTGCCGAATAGAGCCAAACATTGTGTGTGCCAATACATGGGAAGGCATACAAATAGCCAAGAAGGAAGAGAGTGAGAGTGGGGTAAGAAATTCTATTGTGGGCATGAGATTGTGGGAGAGTGACAATCCTTGTAATCTTTGTGGAGTTTCTTAATAGAATTTTGTAGTCTTCTTCGCAAACTCAGTTCTCTCATTAGGTGTTTGTTTGTCGATTTGGCCTATTGAATGGGAGGTTGTAGTCACTTTTATCGTGCAAGCTAGGGTTGTATCTCGTGCTGTGTTTTCTTGGGCTTGGAGGGCTTCAGTACGAATCCCAACAAGTGGAATCAGAGCGAAGGTTGTTATGAGACGATCAGCAAGCACTGAAGGCGCGTGAAACATGGCGGCATCGACTAAATGTGAGGAGTCATCATATTGACAAATTTGATGGCAGAAGAAAATTTAGTATGTGGAAAAGCATGGTGAAGGACGTCTTAGTCCAACAAGGGTTAATCAAAGCTCTTAAAGGAGAAAAGTCGGACAAGATGTTTGAAGGTGACTGGAGGATGATGGAGTGCAAGGTGGTCAGTACAATCCGTCTAAGTCTTTCTGCAGAGCTAAAGTATTTAGTGATCAATGAAGATTCACTGAAGAAATTATGGAAGGTCTTAGAAGAGTTGTATATGGCGAAGTCACTGACAAACAGGTGGGTGCTGAAGTGGCAATTGTACAAATTGCGCATGGAAAGGCACAATGTTTGTCAACCATCTCAATGTCTTCAACAAGCTTGTCAGACAACTGGTTAGCATGGAGGAGAAGATCAGCGAGAGTGATAAGGTCATTCTCTTAGCATCATCTCTACCACATCCATGGATACAACTGGTGATGAACATCCTTGTCGGGAAGACTACACTTGACTTCAGCGAGGTGATTGTATATTTATTGGAGGGGGAGTCTTTGAAGAAGCCATCTGAATCTTCCTCCTTAGGTGGTAATGTTTTGGCTGTTACATACGGAAGCTACAAAGCAAGAGTCACGAGAAGAAGAATCAAAATGGCAAAGGCAGACATATATTCTATATATGTTACGAGGAGGGCCATATATTAGAAGATTGTTCAACACTAAAGCAGTTGAAGAGTGGAGCTTGCTCGTTAGCGGAAGGATATTCAGAAGCACTGGCTATCATGAAATCATGTACCAATCATGATTGGATATTTGATTCAGGCTCTCCCTACATCATATGTCTAGAGAGAAATGTATTTTGATGAAGGATCTCTCCATCAGGCACATGGGAATGTTCAACTGGCAGATAATAAACTCTACCAAATCACTGGAATTGGAACAATCACGTTCGGGATGCATGATGGAGCACATCACACATTGTCAGGGGTTTGATATGTCCCCGGTCTTAAGAGAAAACTAATATCTGAGAGGACATTGGAATCTATCAGTTGTAATATTTCAAAGTAAGGTGGATTCGTACAAGTCGCATACAAGGGGCAAGTGATCATGAAGGGTACCTGGTCCAAAGGAGCATATTGATTGGTTGGGGAGGTTCTAACTAAAAGAGGAGTAGCTGACAGGAGTTCTACCACTGGAGGCGTAGATGAAGCATTGACACGTGAGGTGAGCTCAAAACGTGCTACATGTCTTCAACTCTTAGGGGAAGGCACGTGTGAGGCTACAAGACTGGCTATAAAATTCAACAGATGTAGAGGCAAAGCTGTCAACTATCGGAAGAAGGAAGACGTGACAAGACCGACAACACAGTATCATCGAGTAGGTGGAGCTCGGAGAAAGTACAAACCTATGGCAAGGAGGGCCAAAGGAACGAAGGCTGCAGTTATTACAACTGCAGGTGGAGGTGGTACAGTTTTCCAATCTATACAACTTGAGGAGCTCTCAGATGAAGGGTCAGGGCAGCCATGTCTGGACACGCACTCCGCATAAGCGTGCAACGGTAGAGTGCTTCCGAGGGCGGAAGCATATAGAAAAAGAATGAGCGTAAATTTTTTGAAGGAGCAGATACTTCGACGGATAAGATCTATGGTGGAGATTGTTAGGATTTGGTTCTTATCCTAATTGAATTAGAATTAAGTCCAACAATATTAGGAAAGGGAAAGTAATGTCCAACGTGGAGTTCAAGTATTATTTCTTTCTCCTATTTTATTGTCGTTCCCGTAGTCCTTATAGAATAGACGTAACTCTCTTACATCCTTACAGGGGGATGTCATGTACTTACAAATAGAGGTAGACACCATGGGTTATCGGTGTGACAAATAGCGCCAAACATTGTGTCTGCTAATACAGGGGAAGACATACAGACAGCCAAGAAGGAAGAGAGTGAGAATGGGGTACGGAATTCTATTGTGGGTACGGGATTGTGGGAGATCGACAATCCTTGTAATATTTGTGGAGTTGTTTAATAGAATTTTATTTCTTCTTCACCAACTCAGTTCTGTCATTGGTTTTTGTTTCTCGGTTTGACCTGTCGACTGGGAGGCTGTTGTCGTTTTTATCATGCAAGCTAGATTGTATCTCGTGCGATGTTTTTTTGGTTTGGAGGGCTTCCGCATGAATCCCAACGGTTAGCCTACATCAAAAAATTCAAAGTGCTGGCTGACAGAAATACATATATATGAATTACAGAGGCGCTAAGAATTGAAGGAGTTGTTTGGTCTTTCCAATTTTCCAGAGTTCGTATCCCACAACGCTTAGAAGGGTTTATGTTTGGGTTTTCAATTTTGTAGGGTCTGAGACCCAAAATCGTATTTTTTGTTTGCCTATTGGTAAATGGGATGAATAGAATCCCACTATCATTTGTTTTGCTTTTAATTCACCGGGGGTGGGAATTTGGGCCCATCCAATTGCTTTAATAAGTGAGGCCGCATTTCATGTGGCATTTCATTCAATATTAGGGAAAGTAATGTCCAGAGTTCAAGTATTATTTCTTTCTCCTGTTTTATTGTTGTTCCCGTAGTCCTTATATAATAGACGTAACTCTCTTACATCCTTATAGGGGAAGTCCTGTACTTATAAATAGAGGTAGACACCACGGTTATCGGTGTGACGAATAACGCCAAACATTGTGTCTGCTAATACAGGGGAAGGCATACAGACAGCCAAGAAGGAAGAGAGCGAGAATGATGTACGGAATTCTATTGTGGGTACGGGATTGTGGGAGATCGACAATCCTTGTAATATTTGTGGAGTTGTTTAATAGAATTTTATGTCTTCTTCACCAACTCAGTTCTCTCATTGGTTGTTTGTTTCTCGGTTTGACCTGTCGACTGGGAGGCTGTTGTCGTTTTTATCATGCAAGCTAGATTGTATGTCGACTGGGAGGCTGTTGTCGTTTTTATCATGCAAGCTAGATTGTATGTCGACTGGGAGGCTGTTGTCGTTTTTATCATGCAAGCTAGATTGTATCTCGTGTGTTGTTTTCTTGGACTTGGAGGACTTCCGCATGAATCCCAACGGTTAGCCTACATCAAAAAATTCACGGTGCTGGCAGACACAAATACATATATATGAATTACAGAGGCGCTAAGAATAGAAGGAGTTGTTTGGTCTTTCCAATTTTCCAGAGTTCGTATCCCACAACACTTAGAAGGGTTTATGTTTGGGTTTCCAATTTTGTAGAGTCTGAGACCCAAAATCGTATTTTTTGTTTGTACCAATAGGATTAATAGAATCCCACTGTCATTTGTTTTGCTTTTAATCGCATTTCATGTGGCATTCCCAGCGTTGCCGCTGAACTTTTTCAAATACCATCGAAAGTCATTGGTCAACAGAGTACGACCTACTTCTCACAGTGAGGTTCACTTTCGCCGGACTTGGATTCATTAAGGTCTAGCTTGGCCGGCAACTTCACAAATTCCGGTGGTCCATAGTGTTTTCTTGCGTGTCAGGGGGAGCTAGCCGCGGACAGCTAGTTGTTCACTGCATCCGACAATGCTGGGCGCGGGCAGAAGCAAGATGAAATCAGTGATGATACGGTAGTCATAACTACTTAAAATTCTGGCGTGATTGATAAATCGTACGGTTTATGTTTAGCTATCCATGGAACTGTAGTTAACAGTTCCGCATAGTACAGAACGGGTTGTTAAGATACACGTTGATTACCGGGATTCAGGAAGTGTCCATCCAAACTATACCTAACTTGTCTTTGTAGCGAAGGGATGATCCCTGACAATCAAATACAAGAAACATCAAGTAATAAAGTCAATTCAACACAACAATCAAAACACTGTTGCTTGTTCAGTCCAGCTGTATCCGGATCATCATAGTAGAAGACCTCCGGATCATCATAGTAGAAGACCGCTCCATCAGTAATACAAAACCAGCAACGGCTCCATCACCTGTTCAGGTTAGGAAGCAGCAGAGCTGTTCCTATAAATGCCCAGTTTCTCCCTAACATTCGGTATTAGCCTTTACCCCTCAGAAGGTACATTCCAGTTAGGCAAGCACAAGCACCAACTCATGGCCTCGGCCTTGTGTTCCTTCCTGTCCTTCTGGCAGCCCTCGTCGCTACTGCCTCCCTCTCCCTCTCGCCGGCCTCGGCGGCCAAGTGTCACCCGGAGGATAAGAAAGCCCTACTAGCCATCAAATAGTTCTGGAATAGGCAAAATAATCTAAATGACACATTTGCCAATTTTAATTACCTAAATGGCACGTTCTTAAACTTATTGTCCAAAATGGCACATTTCTGGACCAATGTGTCCCCTGCTGGGACGCATTGCTCTCACGCGAGGCACTGCGTCCCGACGGGGGACGCATTGGTCCCACAGGAGGGCAATGCGTCACAGTTTGGGACGCATTGCCCTCCCGTTGGACCAATGCGTCCCACGCCGGGACGCATTGCCTCGCGTGAGAGCAATGCGTCCTGGTGCGGGACGCATTGACCCCACAGGAGGGCAATGCGTCCTGAAATGTGCCACATTGCCCTTTGTGGGACCAATGCGTCCCCCGCCGCGACGCCGCCAACGGCTAGAAATTGCCACGTGGGCAATGCGTCCGGGACGGGAACACATTGCTCCCAGGGCAACGACTATCTTACCGTTGGGGTCGCCGTGCAGCGCGGGGCGGTGCCACATGGGCGTAATGCGTCCCCAACCGGGACGCATTGCTCCCCTATATATATTGGCCGAAAACAACCCCCAAACTCACACCATTCTTCATTTCCTTCATCTAGCTCTATATTCCCATTGCTCTGGAGCTTTTTCTCAGACTTCTATAGCTTTGGGTGATTTCTAGCTTATTTCGGGCGATCTTGGAGTTGATATCTTCTACTGCTCGGAGACTATTTAGAGCTTCTTCTTTCTCTTCTTCTATTCTTCGATTGTCAACACATAACTCTCCATTTCAGGTATTTATTCTACCAAAATTTTAATTTTCAAAATATGAACTTAACTTAGTACGAAATATTACAACTGAAATAATTGTATTGTTACTCTTTAATTGCACATTACTGAAATAATGATGTAGAAAATGACAATTGAAGGCTACTTAATACCTGAAAAATTATTGTTCGAAATTGCAAAATTGTTATTTTGAAATATTAGTGTTACTAAAAAATTAGCAAAATTGTTGTTATGAAATGTTAGTTAATTTTACTGAAAAAAATAGCAAAATTGTTGTTCTTAATTGTTGTTCACTGTTAATGTTATAGAAAAAGTAGTCCAATAAATTTAATTCCAAATTGATGTCACTGCTTTAAAATATTAATTTATGTTGATATAATGTCATAAAATATGAATTTCTTTCTGATGTTAATATTATATTCTAAAATATAGGAACATGGCATCTAGTTCAAATTCACGAATTGTGAAGATGCGATATGATGGGCAATTTCTCTCTGATGGGTCTTATTCTAGTCGATCTGTTAGACCCATAAACATTTCACTTATTAATACCCTATCTAAACTAAAATCATATATCTATACAACACTTGACATCAATCCCAACCACTTGTCTATCAAAATATCCTATCTTTTCCCTGGAGAAAATCATATGCTCGTACAAGTTGATGATGATGATGCATACAGAACCTTGTTATCACTTTCAGCTGATGCCTATATTGATGTGTTTCTTGAAAAAACATATGTCCACCAACAACCTTGTTTAATGAGTCTATTGAATCAATTTCAATCTCAATTCTCTCGGAGTCAACCACCTCAATTCTTTCAAAGTCATTTATCTACTGAATGGAGTCAACCACCTCAATTCAGTCTTACACCTCAATTCAGTCTTAGCAATTTAACTGCTGAGTGGAGTCAACCACCTGAATTTTCTCAAAATCTTACTACTGAGAATATTGGTGTTGAGGTTGAGGAGGGAGATAATGATATTGATCATGAAGGTGATAATGATAGTGATCATGAAGGTGATAACAATAGTGACATTGAAGGTGGTAATAACAGTGAACCACCTGAGGATGAGTCATTGACTGAAACCGATGATGAGCACACACATCCATTCCCTTACTCTATTGCAGCATTGATTTCTATTCCATCCATATTTGACAACCAATGGCGCCAACATGAACACATTGATTCCAATTATGAAGCTTTCGAAGATGATGACTGGGTGGAAGATTTTTGTCATGAATTTCGTCTCAATTACAATCCTTCCAGTACTGTTATATATGAGGGTGCTTTATTTGCATCTAAAGTTGTACTGGTTGAGACACTCCAAAAATGGTCGGTACAAAAGAATGTACAGTACCGTACATTACGCTCAAATAATCGTCATCTTAAACTTGCTTGTATCCATGATGAACGATGTCCTTGGAGATTAACCACTTGCCAGTCCAAAAGAGCTGGTGGCATGTGGAAGATAAAACGTTGTAAAGCAGGCCACAATTGTGAATTAACTGTTATGAATCATGATCATCACCAAGTCACAGCATCTTATATTGCTCGAATGATAATGCCAATCCTATTATCACGATTGGATATGTCGATACAAGAAATTCGTGACAAGGTGAATGTTGAACTAAGGCTCAATATATCTTACAAGAAGGCATATCTAGCGAGGAGGAAGGCTGTTTGTAAAATATTTGGAGATTGGGAATCATCATATCATAGTTTGTTGTCATTCCTGATTTCTCTGACACAATATATTCCAAGAACTATATATGCCCACCTTATTGATGATTATACCCTTCAAACTGAAGGCACTCATAGATTCAAGCGAGTGTTTTGGGCATTTGGTCCAGCTGTGAGGGGTTGGGCCTATTGTAGGCCTGTTCTTACTGTTGATGGAACATTTTTAACATGTGGCCTACCTTTGTCCAAAGGAGTCAAACTATCAGGGGAACAATTCAGTTTTACGATTCAACATTTGACCAGATTTTGCCCTCACAGGTATAACTTACTTACCTCTGTTGTATGGTATGTTTTATTTATTTACAATTTACTCTGTTTTATATGATACACATTGTCTATATGAATAACAGATAGAGTTGACTCCTTACACTGCTGAGGTTCTCGAGAGATTGCCTGCCATTTGTAGAGATGGTAGTGATATTTGGTTGGCACGAGTGCCTCTGTTGTGCTACACAATAGTGGAGTGGCACTTTCCCGACAGAGTACTTGGACAATTCGGCTTTGTTCAAGTACAACCTACTCTTGAGCTGCCGCAGCTTAGCCGGATAGATGGGAGGGGTCATGCGGCTGAGGATTGGATGCTTCATTATAGGCAGGAGGTGCAGATGTGGAACAACAGACGTGAGAGCTTAGTTCCCGCTCCACCAGCTGATACAGTCTTCAGTCCTCAGGTTCACTATGCATGGTATCATCCATAATACATCGTGCCCCCTCCAGCTATGCCTCGAAGCATATACTACCCGCAAAGTTATCGTCAGCAGGAATTTGTGGGTATCATTATTATTTTCTTTTATAAATTGTTATTATTTATCTTTGTTATTTGTAATATATGTAATAGGTCTTTATTATGTGCACATACTTTGTTTTACAGGTACAAACACAAGTGGCGATCTGAGCGGCATTAGAGCACGCCCCTGCACAGATCAGAGACAACATCTATAACATCCAGGGGAGTTACTTTGATAGTCTTCGCGACTATGCTCGGTCGTGGGATCCCATACCCACTCATACCACAACCCCTGAGCCCACTCCTACTCCTACTCCTACTCCTACTGTTGAGCCCACTCCCACTCCCACTTCTCAGTTCATGTCATGGGGACCGACATGGCCATATTTTTCAGGAGCTGCTTCATATTCCTCATTCATCACCCCACCTCAACCACCATCATACTATGGAGCAAGTTCTTCTTCTGCTCCATACACTCCATTCCCATCAGCAATTATTCCCGAGAGCCGACCACCATCTTATGTCGCATATTCACCTACTCCGTTTGATTTCTCAGGATGCACCCCACCTGATGCATCCTATCCTGGTTTTCCGAGACCCCTCACCCCACCTCCACCTTTTCATTTCTTCCCTGATGCTCGCCAGTAGCCTCCTACGCAGTTGTCCCCAGTTCAGCCGTCTCCAGATGACATCAGTACAGAGGATCCTGATGCAGAGGGACGTGGGCGAGGACGTCGTGGGCGAGGACGACATACTTAGTTTTTTATATATTGTACAGTTTTGTATGTATGCCTTTGTGAGGACATCTATTGTATGTGGATCTATCATATTATGATATCACATTGGTTCATTTTGGATCATGTTGTTGTGGATCTATCATATTGTTCTGTTGTGTATTATTTTCTCATCATGTTGGTTCATGTTTTAACCTTGTTTTTAATTGCTATCTCATTTTTTTGGATTAAGTTCTTATTATATAAGAAATTAGGAACCAACCGATGTTGGTTGCAATACACTTATATATTCCATATGCATGTTACGACCTATTGAAATTGACAAATTTATAATAATTGGGTATATTATAGACATCCAAATACAAGTGAACGAATTATAAATGTACAAATATAATAAATATTGTTAATATACATATCAATAACCATGAAACAATATCAGTGACTGCAAAAATATGATTAAAAAAGCAATGCGTCTTGCATGGGGACGCATTGGAGCAATGTGTCCTGCATAGAGACTCATTAAGCAATGCGTCCCGCCAGGAGACACATTGGTCCTACAGGAGGACAATGCGTCCCGGTTTGGGACACATTGTTCTGTTGTAGGACCAATGCGTCTCTTACTGGGACGCATTGGCCCACAACAGAGCAATGCGTCCCGAACCGAGATGCATTGCCCTCCTGTGGGACCAATGCGTCCCCCGCCGGGACGCATTGGCTCACGTGAGAGCAATGCGTCCCGGCAGGGGACACATTGCTGCAAAATGTGCCATTTTGGGCAATAAGTTCAAGAACGTGCCATTTAGGTAATTAAAATTGGCAAATGTGCCATTTAGGTTTTTTTGCCTCTGGAATAACCCCAGCCGCCTCACGTCCTGGGTACCCTCCATGGGATGTTGCGGCTGGGAAGGCGTATCTTGCGATTATCTGACCGGTCATGTCACCGCTCTCTACATCTCTGATGACGACAGCATCAGCGGCACCATCCCTCCCGCTGTGGGCAACCTACCGCTTCTCTCCACACTAGAGATCACCGGACTCCCGCACCTCAGCGGTCCTATCCCCTCAACGCTCTCCCGGCTGTCGAAGCTCAAATATCTCCGCCTTGATAAGAACGACCTCACCGGTCCTTTCCCAGCCTTCCTCGCACAGTTTCCAGAGTTATGGTACCTGGACCTCGGATTCAACCGCCTGAGCGGCCCCATTCCGGGCGCAATTGCTGGACTTCCCAAGCTCCATCGCCTCTCTCTCGAGCATAACCAGCTGACTGACACAGTCCCGACCGAGTTCGGCAAGTTTCAGTTAGCTACTGTAATCGTGCTCTCCCACAACAACCTCTCCGGGCCGTTGCCTCCAGAGCTTGGGGTTGTAGACTTCGGCGTTATTGACCTGTCTTGGAACCGTCTGTCTGGGGACGCCACGTTCCTCTTTGGACCTGTATAGCTTAGACGTCAGCTACAACCGACTCTGCGGAGAAATTCTGAGAGGCAGGAAGTTGGACTCCTTTAAGGTCAACGCGTATGCTCATAACCAATGTCTATGTGGGAAGCCACTCCCGCCTTGCAAATAAAATCCAACTAAAGGCTAGTTTGGTTGGATGTAGAAGGGTGCAATTGTGTAAGTTCGCAATGTAAAAATATACATCAAACACATAATTTGTCGTCCGACTACATTCTATCACAAGTACAAGGAAGTGATACGTGTGGAACCCCATTCTTCTTGTTAAGGATGTGCTATGTGGATATAAAACTAAATGTAAAATAACACACATTTTGATACATAAAGACAAAAAGAAGAGGAAGGTAACAAGTCAACTCTTTTTTATCTTTATATATGCATACAAATAAAATGTGTACAACTTTATATTTAGTTTTGTGTCCTCATAGAATATTCTTTAAGTTTAAGTAAACACAAGCAAATAAAAGAAAGTAATTTAAAAGAATATTTTCTTTTACAAAATATGATACATTTGTCCTTATTTATATATTAGCGTTTGTACAAAAAGTAACATCATCAATATTTATAAAATATGCATCATATAAAAGTCATACAATAGAAAAATCCAGTCATGAACACGTTTTCATATAAAATATTTTGTTTGAGACCCGAGTGTGCACGGATGACGTTGGACACCAATGTAGAAAAACTCTCAACATCAGCCCTTTATTACCTTAATGAAGGAGACTCCTCGTTAGAAAATCTATGGAGTAGGTGCCAAGAACCTATAGAGTTGATAAATCACGAGTGAGACTTGAGTCTCAATAAAACATCTGTATAGTAATTGTAGTATGCAAGATCTATTATATTACTTGAATAAGATAATTTATTATCGGAAAGTAATATCTACATGACATATTAGGGAAATAAAAATAATAATGTAAATGCAATGAAGTAACTACACATGAAAGTCTACAATACGCCTTGATTTTGATGAATAAAAAAATAGGCGCTCACTTTCCCACAACCTACATAACATATCAGGTTTCTCATGGCTACTCAAAACATGCTCAATCACAAAAATAAGTAGAGACCAAAAGTGGTGAATAATTGAATTAGAACCACTTTGTACTTGTATAAACTCACTATCTATATGATATATTAGCAATGATGCATGCAAGCCTAGAAGGCAGTGTGGAGGTGCCCTAGAGGTGTACATGTTCTACCATGATTTGACACTGTTTATACCACCTAAAAACTTAGGGGTTGTTACATGTTGTGGGTTTATGTGTTAGAACAAGATCGAGCAAATGGTTCACCGCCATGTGTGTAGGAAAATTGAGAAACCAATTGTAAAACACTAAAAGTATGTTAGTAAAAAATGTATCGAGACCCATGATATAGGTTATGCACCGTATTAGATATGGGGAAGGTGTTAGGCACACCAGACCAGATGTATACTGCTTATGTTGGGAAATAAGACTGGATATCAATGAAAAATATTTTATGTCCAAGGACACATATAGACGCTTGAACAACAAGGATGATATTTATGATATATTAAATTAGAACCCAAAGAAAATGATGGAGATTATTGATCTCAGGTGCTAATACCATCCTACCACTTGAGATCGATAAAAAGGAGGAGAGTGGGCATCTCAACACATTGATAAGGTTTACCTTTTAATGAGCTCAATTAGTTTATAAATTTTGTTCTTTGTGGCTTCCCATCAAAAGAAGTATGGTAGATGACTTGCGAATTGAACTTACCAATTCATTTCATGAAGGGCCCCAACCTTACGGACAATGTTAGAGTTTTTAACAAAGAACAGGTTGGAAGACGTTTATAATTGGATTTTGAGCTCAAGAATTGTGATTTTTTATAAATGGATGGGTAGTGTTAGAATTCTCTAGGTGGGGGATGCATAGAGAAAATCAATTTCTCTCAAAATATAGTGAATTATTTATTTCAAGTGTAGACAAGAAACAACTACAATAGATGTAAGATTTAAGGTGGTTCCAACATGATAATATGTATGTCTAGCCCTAGTAGTTTCCTACTATTATATGCAACAATTTATCTTTATTTATCTCATAAGGAAAAATACAAAGTACATTTTGTGTACACCTCTTCTTTCACAGCTATAGAAGAGAACCAAAACTTCACCTCATCTTTAACATATGAAGAAGAGCACCGATACCACACCTCTTATTCAATGGTTGAGAAGAGAACCAATGAGATGACACATTTTCCTTTCAAGCCTCCAAATAATCCTTCTTGGAAGAAGCAAGTCCAAAGATGAATAAATAATGAGAACGAGGCTGGAGAAAGGAAATGTTATGTCAACATTTGTGCTTAAATGGTAAACTAGGGTTTACCTGAATGATTACATGCTTCATTATATTGAACATTTTTTAGACTTGATTCATAATAGTCACTCAATTATGATGTTTCAAACCTAATAAGAAACTCTAATTGTGATTTTATTTTGAAGAATTAGGGTTTGAGAAATGTAAACCCTGATAGGCAAAAATTAGGGTTTTGATAGTACATTAATATGTAATTTGATCTAGATAGCAGTGTGGTAAATTATTTTTCATATTTTATATGTATTTTATATTTAATTAAATTTTAGATATGATATGAATAACTCAATTATTCATGCTAGAGAAATTTTTTAGAATATTTGGATGTTCTTTGAATGTGGTTCTCGGTCAAACTATAATTCAACTGACCATGCTGACAAAGTGTTGTTCAATAATATAGTGTTTGATTTTTATTCATTTATTGGTAGCTCCAAATGATCTAAAAGTTATAGAAGAGATCTGAAATTACATTTTAGACATCATGTTAAAATTACATAATTTTTGGAGGATGCTTGGTCTCTACAATAAATGAATTATAGTAACTTTTTATAACAAAAAAATCTACAGAAATAAGAAAAAATAAAGCAAGGGGTCAATGTGTAAATTACCCAAGCACCTCAATTGATCTATATGAGAAAACGAGCACCCAAGGAACTATCATATTTCATAATTCATTCTAGAGAAATGAAATTCTAGAGAGAGAGGAGAGCTAGGGTTTTTAGAGGAGAAAGTGGTGGAGATGATGACCTATGGTTTCTCTATCTGAGATATGATGAAATCAAGTAAATTAAGTTTCTTTGCATAGCCTTTCATGGTGAATCTTCTCTCACATGTCAATATTCCATCCCTCCTCTAATTTTATTTGAAGTAGTATCAAATCTTCCCCTTTTCTCACTCTTTCTTCATAATCCCCCATTTCTAGGGTTTTCGGGTTGAAAGGAAGAAGAAACGACTAATTTGCTAGGGTTTTGATATGGATTCAAGATTTTCAGAGATGGACTGCGTTTTTAAGGTGTTTTCACACCTTAAGGTGAGTGGGTACTTCCTTTAAATATTATTTTTCATGCAAAAAAAGTTAAATCATCAATAATCTTCAATTGCTTAGTATGTGAGTACAAACCCTAAGTTACCTGTTTGATCTAGCTTTTGCAAGATGATATGAAATGCATTATTTCTCTGTTTTCATGAATTTCAGATGATTAAATGACATTATAAATGGTTACAATCTATTTAAATGAGAATTCTTAAAGTAATTGAAGAGGTTATATGAATATACTGACATATAGGATTTTCAGCTATGATTGAAATTGTTGTATAGTTAAATAAAGAAGGTTGTCTATTTTAATCTCTTTGATTATGAATTATTTCTCATCTAAATGCATAGTATATATATGGCAGGTACTATCTTGGATTTTGTGTGATGTCATCAGTGTCTTCGTGATATCTCAATAAAGAGGGTGAAACCCTAGATGACTGAAAAGTTGGTAACTTGTGAATAGATATTGTGAAATCCATTTGAAGTGCTTATCTTGACATAATAGACTTTATTTATTCAAAGTTATTCTTGATTCATGATATCTTAATGAATGGAATGGAAACCCAAATTAAGCTCAATTCTGGGGTTTCATACATATGTTGATTGTATATGAATTGTTGAAAGTAATCTTTATTCAGTGACTGTTTATGACACATTAAATCCTTATGTGGGTCATGTGATAAGTGAATAAGGTGAATGAATCCCTAATTCATTTGCAAGAAAATAGTTCTATCAGGCTTGTTTTCGGTCGACTTTGACTTTGATTGGGAGGCCCCTCAGTCGAGATATTAGTCGACTGAGAGGCACTTCTATAAATTTCTAGAATATACAACATTTCCGGGGTGAACAAGATAAATCATTTTTTAGTATTTTAATCATGAGTAAAGATATACATTTTAAAGCTCATTTTAGTTCAGATAAGACACTAAATTTCATAATCATGCTTAGGTCAAATCTCAACATAGTGTCTCAAAATCTCTAAGTTTGGGGGAATCCAAACGATGTCCTTCTTCTTGTATTCACAAGAGAATGATAATGTCCAAGACGTTGGTAGTAGAAACAAGATATAAAGTCAATTTTATTTCTCTTCTTAACATTTTAGGTATGTGCTATATTGTTCTTGAGAACATAGATGGTCTTGGTTCAAGGGACTTGTGTTTTTCTAGCTCTAGGCTGTTGATAAGATTTGTCTTTGGGTACATAGCCTAGGCCCCTTCTCCCTAAATGTCCGGAAGTGTTTTCATGATTTTATCAAGGATATCATCATGTTTTAAACTTTCAACATATTTTTTAATTCATCAATTTTAGCAAGTTTCTTTGTAATATCTTGATTGGCCTGAGCTAAATCTGAAAGTAAGGTATCTCTTTCTCTAACAATGATATCATAATATGAATGAGTTCATAGAATAGGTTTAGTTTAGTAGTCATTTATCTTAGCAAGCAATTCAACATTTTCTTGAGTAAGAAAATCATTATGATTTTCTAAGACAAGAAACTTGACATTATAAACATCAATAGAAGCTTTCAAAATATCATTTTAAGAACTAAGACTTTCATTTTCAGAAGTCAGATCATATATATTAGCATGTAACTCATCATTAATTTTAGAAATATTTTTCAATTTTCTTTTGCAATCAACATATTTAGTATGAGTTTCTTCAAGACTATGAACTAGATTAGTTTTAGATAATTCAAAGAGATATACCTCAATTAAGTCTTCATCTTCATTTTTCTTAGCCATGAGACACTCCACTTATTTCTCTCCACTCTCTCTATCATCACTTGATTCATCCCAAGCTACTTTGTAGGCTTTGTCTCCCTTGTCCTTCTTCTTGAATGATGATTTCTTTCCCTTCTTGATTTTAGGACATTCATTCTTTACATTTCCCTTCTTGCTGCATTCAAAGAAGCACTAGAACTTTTCTTAGATTTATGTCTTCCATATTCCTTATCGTTTAACAATGAGTGCATCCTCTTCATCATATCCTTCACTAGTCTCATCGCTTTCTTGAGTGATGACTTTTGATTGAGCTTTGGTTGTAGCCTTCAATTTGATGTCCTTCCTTCTAACCTTTTGGAATTCGGCCTCCACTCTTTCTTCTTCTTCTTCAAGAGTGACCTCAGGTGTCTCAAGGTTTCCAATGAGCTTCTCCATCATCAATTTGGTGAGATCATTTGGTTCTTCAATGGCTATCACCTTTGGCTTGTAATTTTGGAGGTAATGACCTTATGATCTTGGATACTTCATCCTCTTCACTAATGTACTTGCCTAAAGCATTCAAGCCATTGATGATAGAAGAAAACCTAGCATACATCTCACCTATAGATTCATTAGGCATCAAACAAAATTGTTCAAATTTTTGCTTAATGATATTAATTTTAGTATTCTTAACTTGATAGGTGCATTCATGTGTAACTGAAAGTCTATGCCAAATCTCATAAGTAGTTTCAAACAAAGAAATGCGATCAACTTCACCAACGCATATTGAACAATATAAAATGCTTACATCCTTGGCATTGAGTTGAACTTTCTTTATCGTCTCTGCATCCCATTTATCATACTCCATTGTTGGAAGCTCATATGGATGCGTCACCATTCTCCATAGCTCCAAGTTTATCCCTTGGAAGTAGAATTGCATCTTCCTTTTCCAATAAGTATAGTTGGAGCCGTCGAACGAATGTGGCTTGCTCACGTACGTCCCTTCAAGGTTGAGGTTGCTAAGAAAATTTTACCCCATACTTCAAAACTCATGGGAGCTCCTTGAAGACCTTCTCTTATACCAACTAAAAGATGTAGAGGGCCGGTAAATAGATATTTTGAAGTTTCAAAGTTAATTTAAAACTTAAATTGCAAGAAGGAGAGGGAAACAAGGAAAGGACTCACAATTTAGAGTGGTTCCACCCTTTGTATCGAAGGATGTTAGTCCACTACCCAATTGTCTCCAATTTGAATTTTGAAAGTGATCAATTTCATTATCTCTCAAGGAATTACAATAATATACAATCACTTCATCTCAAAATCTTCTTTACCGGAAGAAAAAGAGAACCGAAGAAGAGGATGACGATCCACCTCCACCACCTTGATGCAATCCTTGAAGTAGCGTCAAGCACCTTGAAGCAGCCTTCACTCCTTGAAGTAGCTCCAATCACCTTGGAGCAGCCTTCATGCCTTGAAGTAGCTCCAATCACCTAGGATCAGGCTTCAAACCATGAAGTAGCTCTGAGCAAGCTCCCTCAGACAGCCTCCCACACTTGGAGTAGTCACAAAGCACAATTACATCAACTTGAAGAAATCAATTGGAAGAAGGAATATTATACCAATGTAGTATAATGTTTTGATCCTATATCAAGTGTCATACCTCCTAACCACTTATGATGGACGTTTCTAGGTGGTGGTTAGGAGACTGTAGATATAGGACACTAACGTAAAGCTCAAAGGAGAAGATAGCAAGTGCAACTTTGTTCATTTTCTCTCTAGAATGATTGCTCCAGTGTTGCTTGTGTGTTTTGGTGTCCTAATATCACCTCTATTTATAGGAATGGGTTGTAGGTGACTAGGGTGCTTTGGGGAAGAGTCTAGAGGATTCTAAAAAGAGATATATCCTTTAAGATTGGATAAAATTAAGTGCAATGGCTAGCTTAGTTGAATGTAGAAAGAACAATCCAACCCAATTCAGTCGACACGTTTTTGACCGACCATGTCTCAGTTGAGAATTTCTTCAGTCGAGATTGATTTGGATGTGCATCTATTACAACGTATATCCTTGACTACCAACTACTTGGTCTAACGGTCATATGATTTTTACTGAAGATGTGTCGGTCGATATTGTTTTTGACCAAAACTGATTTAGAGCACAAATGTGTAAGATTTCGAACGGTGCTCTGACTCCTCGACCGAGGTGGTTCTCAATCGACAACTTTCTCGATCAAGAGGTTTTCAGTTGACATTTGTTTGACCAAAAAGTCCCTAAATGAGTGTGTTAAATTGTGGAAAACCTATCAATTGATTTTTCTAATAAAGGATAATGACTATAGACCCTAAGGGGGTCCTAACTAAGGGTTCTAGGTGGATAGGGAAAATCTAAACTTTGATTTTACATGACTTCTAGGTACTTGTACATTATACACTTGTACTAGTTATTATAGATTGTATGAACATGTAAAAATAAGAATTTGGGCACATTAACTACATCTATCCGTTGAGTGTGATCTCCTTGAACCCTGAAATACTCAAGTAGCAAGTTAGATCCACAAGAATGAAATTTTTGTCATCAGCAAAATAGAGGGTATGCTAATGTCCAATTTAGTCAACACGCTGCTTGTAGTTTCTTTATCCATGAGATAACAGAGTATTCATTAGACAATGGAAAGAATGCACCATTTCAAATCCAACTTTAGCTTACAATGTTATTTATTTGTGCATGTCATCCTTTCAAGAAACCATAACTCTATTGGCTTTTTATTTATGGTGGGCATAGTTCAATTAATGGTACTGATAGAAAATTTTGATTTGAGTACATGCTATCCTTTCATATTTAGGGTGGACAGACACATACTAGATTAATATCCTTATCCTTCCATAGGTTCAAGTTGTAATATGGTAAATCATCTTGAGGACTATCCAAGTATCCTATAAAATAGAATTAATACTTGAGGATTGATGGTAATAATTGCCCCAAATAATTCTAGGAGCATGTACAAGCTTTATAAATAATCTTTATAAATAATATTACCATGTACAAGCTTAAACAATAGCAGCATGTAAAACTATTTAATCCAAGAAGACAATAAAGATCTGACTGGGCCATAAGCTTGATTTCTTTTGAATTTGTTCATCTACTTAGCCTAAATTTTAGAGTGTGAAGTCTTAACATATTTTCAATCTAGTTTTTATGCTAATGACTTTCAAAGACTTTCAATTCACAATAACTAACTTGATTGTAGGCATTTTGCAGGAATGAACTTTAGTTGTAATGGAATAAATCTTATAAATCCATTTTTCATATATAGATTTTGTTCTTTCTTCTTGGTCTATACTACTAGATTTTCCATTTAAGTTCCTTTTAATATCTTACTCTATGAACATTTACCCATTTAATTTTTGCACTTACCACAACAAATTCACCCCATTGAGAGTTTTAATTATTATTGTTTGTGCATTACTTTGTTTGTGTAAATTGATATTATGTACATTGAAGTCACTAAACTTGGTGATTGAATCATTATATTTCTCAATTCAAAGGCATGATCTAGTGACAAATATTATATAGGGTGTCTTATAAGATTATGTCACTCATAATTTTGTACAATTTTACCATTTGCATATCATAATTTATTTCATGTATAGTAATAAATGGAAAACATTCTTCTACATTACATTGAAGTGTGTTGTTCCCTCTCATCTATGGATTCACTATCGTGACAAATGCTATATAGGAAAATCATTAACTCTCTCTATGAACAACAATATTGGGATTGTGGAAAAATAATAGAATGTTGTAGGTTTCATTTCCCTAGTATAAGTTTTCCTCATTATGTCATATTTTCTTTCCTTGTTGATCATTGTTGTTTACTTTCCTGACTGTACCATAAATGTGGAAATTATATATGAACTGTTATCTTTTCTTTCTTATGTTTAAGTGTATTCATCAAATGTTATTAGTTTTACTTGAATAGATGCCCAATTTGTTACCATTTTTCTCCTATCATGCATTGTTGCACCCACCTTTCTTCATGGATCCCACTTATGTTGTGACCTCATTACAACAAACTGCGACCATCATATGTCAACTGGTGATGCACTGAATAATTGTTGTTTTTCACATGTTGTTTTACTATGTATTGTATGCACTTATTGCACATTTTAATATTAATTGTTCATGTTTATCATAAGTACCTTGTAAAACTTAATTGCATAAAATATTCATTATTTTTACCATTCTCGATTGATTTTTCATTATTTTGGAGCTTATGTTCTTCATTGTTTACATTTTAGGAAAAGTTACAAGAAATGAATCAGCTCGGTACTACTGATAGGTCTGTCGGTGGTATCGACATTTGATGAAAATGAATAGAGTTGTATCGAGGAAACTCTGTAGTACCGACATAAGAATCAGTACTACTGACATTCTAATTGGACCGTTCAAGAGAAATCCTGGTACTATCGATGCCAACTCGGTGGTACAGACTCGTACTAAAAATCCAACTAGAAAGGTTAGAAAAAATCTCAGTACTATTGATGATCAACTTGGTGGTACCGACAGCTTACAAGGGATTGTGAATAATCAAAGGTGTCAATAGTACTGACACCAAGTCGGTAGTACCGACACCAAGTCAGTATCAAGCCAGATTAAATATTGTTGTTGATCTAACTATCAGGACTTAATGATGCCCTAAGTCAATGCTATGACTAGGGGGAGTGTGGCCAGACCTAGGTATCATGTTTTATTCCATTGCACGACAACCAATAGCTAGGAGAGAATGAAGCCTTGTTTTGGGAAATTTGGGCACCTCTGATGGACAAATTTACAACCAGAGGTTAGCAAATCATCACATTTGAGAGAGGGAGTTATTCAGACTATATTCTTTAGGGGTTACTTTAGTTTTCTAATGTTTCCCACATTTTTATTTTCCTCTCCCATGTATTTGACAATGAAAATCATGTGATCTTAATCCCCTTTGTTCCTTAGTACCTGGGAGTTGCCCTATTTTGCATTGTAATTGATAGTTATGAAATAATATACATATTTCTATTAATTTTTGGACATGTCTCTATGATTGCTTCATGAATTTCCTATGTCTGATCAACATAGGTGATTTCTTAGACCATTAGTTGCTTCGAGAGAGGAATTATGGGTTGGTAAACTCATATATGTACATAACTTATACTATGCCTCGAGAGTGGGCCTACAATTGTGAAGGGAATAACCTAGAGAATTCGGTAAGTACGTAACTAATAATCAAATAGGTACAAGAGTGGAATTTATATTAGATTAGGTAGTGAATTACGCTACAGGAGTGGGTAATTCTTACTACAGGTCCCTTTGTCTAGGGTTAGGTTGAATCATTATTTATGAAATGATGTTAATTGTAGTCTAAACTATGGTGAAACCAAAATTCTAAGGATTTCATTCCAATTGTGATCACAACCTGTAATTTTAGTTTTAATTCCTGCAATGTAGTCAATTAATCAACCAATCACTCTTTTTATTAGACCTAGCTGATTAGGTCATCATTAGTAGTTGTCTTTGGATACACTTTTTCCCCGTGTCCGATATTCGGGCCTCTTTGGGCCTATATTACATTGATACATGTACTTGTGTTTTAGACGTGTAGCTTACACGCATCAAGTTTTTAGTGTCGTTGATGGGGAAAATAGTGTGTCCAGCACTACGAGTGTTGTGACCGATCACTCTAGGCCACATTTTTTTTTATTTTTTATCATTTTTAAAGCTAAAAAATCTAACTTTTTATTCAACCACTACTATCTTTTTCTCACATGAATTATTGTTATTTTTAGGTACTAGTGCATGGTAAAGACAAAGCACCAACTATGGAGGGTCAAATCTGCAGAGTGCTTATCAGGAGGAGTTCTTGTGCAGGACAAGAGACTACAATGATTATGTGGGAGGACTCATCTTAACTCCACCACCACAACCCACATAATTAAAACAGCCAAAAATGGGTGACAAAAATCCAGTAGTTGAAGAGCAGTCTGTGTAGGAGAAGATCAAGACTTCTTCTGCCACAACACAATTAGGATTGATCAAGAGGAAGACTATTAATGTGGGCAGTCACAAGAGTTGACTCTAGTTTGGCTTCTCTAGTCAAATGACAAGCATTTCATGGGCACAACATGGAGGACCCGATGGTGCACATTAATAACTTCATGGAAAGTTGTGATATGGTGAAGATTGATAGGATTCCAATAACAATGATTTATTTGAAGTTGTTTCCTTCTTCATTGGTAGATAATGGAAAGTCATGGTTCCTTAGCCTTCTCCCAAAGTCTATAAAATTGTGGGACCAGATGATTGATGTCTTCTTTGAATGCTACTTTCTGCCCCAAAAGACTAATGAGTTAGTAGGGAAGATTAAAACTTCAAGCAGTAGGAAGAGGAGTCCTATTCTGAAGCATGGGAGAGATTTCAAAATATGTGGAGGAATGTTCCTCATCATGGTATTAACCTCTTTGTCCAAGAAAATACTTTCTATCATGGGCTTCACAAAGGAGAGTGTACCACACTTGATAGTGCTGGTCTAGGATTCGTCAACAACAAGCCTTCCAGGTGTTATGAGATATTGAAGAAATGGATAAGAACCAGTCATGCGGTGAGGAAAGAGAAAACCCAACATATGTTAAAAGTATTGGAGAGTCTAGAGTCATCATGGCACTGAGTGGGAAGTTGGACAACCTCGCAAGGAAGCTTGAGCAAAAATTATGCACCTCATGTGGAGGTGAAGAGGAAGATTGCATGTACTTGTGTCAGTAGTATCAGTAGGATGGGTGGCCTAGTAAGATAAAAAAATGGAAGACATGATAAGCAATCTAGTGAGTCAGAACGAGACCTTACTGGACCATACAAAATGGGTGCAGGAAAATCATAAAGATTAGATCCACAGTCTTGAAAACTAGATTTCTCAATTGGCAGTTGAGGTGGCCTCCATAAAGAATCCCATTCGGCAAGGATTGCTTGGGAACAAAGAGATAGCTCATCAACATCACCATGTAAAGTTTTTCTCTATTGTCAAGGAGCCAGAACATCTTACTAAGGAGACACTAGCGTAGCACACTCCAGCAGATTGGGTGTATGTGACAAAAGTTCCATTTCCTCACAGTCTATATGGAAGACCAGGAGGGTGCAGAACGCCAGTTTGGTTTGTTCACACATGCACCTCAGTTGATATAGGGTCAGTGAAAAATGACAAGGATATTGCATCTTCACTGGATTTGCAAGGCAAGGAACTTCAAAGTTCTACCACTACAGGCCATTCCATCCACAAGAGACGTGCCAAATTCTATCCGATAAGGTGATGTGGAAGCAATCATAGGGGAGGAGATCCCTAATGTGCCATATGTTCTGTCGCACAACTGTATAGAGAAGACATATGTGCCATTCCCATATAGTCTGAAGCTGAGGAAAGAGGAAATACAATTCAAGAAGTTCCTAGACATCTTCCAAAATCTCCACATCAACATCCCACTCGTAGAGGTGATAGAGCTAATCTTTATATATGGAAGCTTCTTGAAGGAAATCCTTAACAAGAAAAGATGGATAAAGGATTAGATGTCTTATGTGTTAGTGATGTGATGAGTGTGATGATCCAGGAAAGACTGTCGATGAATAGAAAGGACCCATGATGTTTCTACATCCCTTATTCTATAGGCAACCAACATTTCCAACAAGCATAATGTGACTCTGGGGAAAGCATAAATCTCATTCCCCTTACTACCTTTCAGAAGTTGGGATTAAAGAAATCGATGAAGATGTCCATGACAATCCAGTTGGCGGACAGATCTCTTATGAGTCTGTATGGGATATGCGAGGATGTTTTTATTCAAAGTTGACAAATTCATCTTTCTTGTTGTATTTGTGGTCATGGATATGCACAAAATACGAGGATCAGATATGTTGTTAAGAAGCTCATTCCAAGCTACAGTCAACATGATCACTACCATTGGTAGAGGCTACTTGACACTCGGGATAGACAATTATAGAGTGGAGTTTAGACTTCTATATGAATCTTCACAACTATCTTGTAACAATTGAGGCTACAGAAAATTCATCATGGCAAGCCTAGTACATTAAATAAGGGCACGTATGGTAGGCAACACAATTTTATTTTTGTTATTTATTATTTGTTTATGTCTTTCCATTAGTTACATTTCATATTTTTCATGTTAGATTTTAGTTTATGTAAAAAGGTACTTTGTTGCTATTGTTTGGTGTGCGGATAGAGTCAAAGTCGATACTACTAACACCCAAGTTAGTACCACCAACTCCTTAAAAGGTTAAAGTCTGCAGAAAGTCGATACCACCGACACCAAAGTTGATACTACTGACTTTTCTCAAAAAAATCACAGGACTCCAAGAAAGAAAGTCGATACTACAGACACCCAAGTTGGTACTACTAACTTTTCTCAACATAATTCACAGAGCTACAAGAAAAGGTCATTGGTACCACCTACACACATCTTGGTGTCACCAACTCATCAATCTCAAATAAGGATAGAGAATGTCATATCTTGGTACTACCGAGACACAAATTGGTGGGACCAATAAGAGGGATATATGCTAGCATAACTTGAGCCAGTGAGCCACCAATCATCGACCACCACCACCCTTCAGAGCAACTGATACCCCCGTTCCACCTCTAGGTTTGGATTTTAACTATGAGGACATAGTCAAATTCAAGCTTGGGGGGGGGGGGTTGGAACAACTTTATCTTTATTATGTTCTTTAGTTGTTTTTAGTTACTTTTATATAATTTATAGGATCCACAACTATCTTGTATAATAGTGGAGCTTAATTTTCATGATTTCAGTTATCATCGATAAATGTGATTTTGTGCTTTTGAAATGGAAATTGAAAACTTTTGTAAGGTGAATTTGAAAAGTCTAAGACAACATCATCCAGAGGAAGTGTATGGGTTAGTCAGCTTAAGGACATTTGAAATGAATGAAAATACTAATTATCCATGTAAAGTGGACGATGATGGGGTTTGAGCATGAAATGACCAAATAATTAACAGGACCTAAAATTGAAGTTTTAGAAATAAATCCTAAGGTTACCCTATACACAAGTCAGTAGTAGAGGGACATATCACATCTTAAGACAGACATTGTCTCTTAATTGTGTGATTCCATCCATTTTCCATCCATTTTGATCTACCACTTTAAGATGATCAAATAACTTGAATTGTTTCCTTTTGATTGCATTTCATGGCATAATAGTTGACATGATAGTTAGTTATGTGTATTGCATTAGTTACAAAATTGAAAAATAAAAATATGATACTAGAAGTAATGAAAATGCCATCATATATGATACTTATACAATTACAGTGGCATTATTTATATGCCATTATACAAAAAAAGAGCAAATTCATACAACATTCTAATAGACAATAGTGACATTTTAATAAAATCCAATTGATGTTATAGTGGCATTTATGTGGAATTTATTGCAATCCATTAAAATTGGATTTAGTGGCATTTTTTTAAGTGTCAACAAATGCGACTAAATACTTTTAGTGACATTTAAATATTTTTGATAGCATTTCTTGAATGCCACTAATTTGTATGTTTATTGTTGTGATACTTGCATGTTACCTTAGATATTAGGAAGTTCTTTTATTTCCTAAATGGTTTGCAATTATTCAGAAAGTATGATTATAAAAGTGGGTCAATAAGCATTGGAGTGCTCATACCAACGATACATGTTTACTGCTAGTGCAAAGGTAATGGAATGTTACCTCCATCACGAAAAATGAAGGGGAGACTTTAGTTGGGAGCAAAGTAGAAAAGGGGGCCAAATTAGGAATACAAATAAAATTCAATCCTCATATTTTATTTGTAATACAAGTTAATTTCTTGTCTACTTCTTGTACTATAAGAGTTGTGATATTTTGTTTTCCATGGTTAGCAGTGCCTAATAAGGAAGTAGCAGTGGCAACTGACATGGATTGTGGTATTGTTGTCATAGGAGAAAGGAGTGAGAGGATAGTTTTTGGGGATGGGTGTTAGTAGGGACAAGGTAGAAAGGAAAGAAAGAGTAGGAGAAGTGGAGGTGAGGTGAAGGAGTTGAAGACAATTTTACCTTATGGAGAAGAAGGTTTTGGAGTATAGGTTTCTTGATGTATTTCTAATTACAATCCATTGAGAACCATTCCAACTTGTTATAGTATCACATAGGAAATGTAATCGATATGATGAAAAGATCTCTACATGAACACGTTGCTAAATTTAAATATCACTAGCAAAACCCACAAGAAAACATAAATTACAAGCTAAAATCACCTCTTTCTAATTTCTATGATTTTAAAGAGAGTGAAAGAGTTTCTAGAGACCAACATCTGAATCACCAATCTATAGGGATTACCATTAGAAGTCTTTGAGTGGTAGATAATTGTAAAAATTGGTTGGGGTTTGCAAGAAGATTACTCCCTTTGGTCATAAAGTGGGTCCTTTGGAGTAATAAATGTGCAAGTAGGTATGATGGGTAGATGATTAATGTGACACATTGATCAAAGTAAAATGAAATAACTTGAACAAAGTGTGGGATTAACACTAAACATCCAAGATTACTATAAAATAGGATAAATTAAAACCGATTCCATTTTACCACAAAAGTGGAGACATATAACATCTAAGTCCATAAACATTGTCACTTGTATTACATATCATGCCACAAAGATGTTCACATCATTGTTCAGTGGCCATCATGCCACAAAACTATTACATATGATAACCTATTCACATATACAAACCATATATTTACAACCACGACATACTGCCAAAAAAAACTTTACATCGGCATACAATGTCTCCAATAATCCCCCAAGGTTCTGGGAGTACAGGGATGACACATAGGACTCTACAACAAAATACTAGTATCATATCCAACCTTTGACATCTAGTGCTCCTCTTCCTGCTCATTCTCAACCACACGATCTCTACCTCATCATGCATGACCACCTAAAAGTCATGAAAACACATGGGATGAGACCAACATCCAAGAGATATAACTGTATTCTAGCAACTATTATTAACACAAATAGATTAAAGCACTAAGATAGAATTATTATCAAGATGAGATATTCAACTAAATGATATCAAAAAAGTAATTAACATTGTTTAAGAAAATCATGCATCTATACCTGAGCAGTAGAACATATTATACTTTAGAAGGAATATGATGAACATGTATAACAGTTGATTTCTCTTACCACGTTACAAATTAACTAAATAGTACAAGAGATAAGGAAAAGGGTTATCCATGTGAGTCGCATTTAACCCTAAGAAAATACACTACACATATGTATTATGTCTTTTATTATGCCATGAGGAGATGAGGTATACCACTCATGCTCCAACTGACCACTGGTAATTTAAATCAGTGCCATACAAGACCTAGGAGGAGCCAAAATCCTATAATCCGCCACACCCTCAGTCAGTCTGATTCTGCCACAGTGACATATAAAGTCCAACTACAAAACAACCTAGTTTGCGTTGGTATATAGGTACAACACTAGTAAAAAACTAAGCTATAATCGCACTATTGTCGAGGTGTGACTGCATCCATCCTCAAATGATATATATACATTATATATATATATATTGAATCACATCACTATATATATATAAATATATATATATATATATATATATATATATATATATATATATATATATATATATATATATTGAATCAGATCACTGAAATATGACCTCGACAGTTCTCATGTCAGGGTATGACCACAACTAATCCTGTGAAATGCATATACTCAACAGTAAACGACTCTGAGCTTCCACTAATCAATAACTCTTTCACCATCCAAAAATTAGTGACACTAAAGATGGATATATGGAAGAGGGAAACTATGATTAGGGTTTCACTTAATTAGTTAAGCCAATTGAGAGTCTTTTAGCATCAATAAAATTACAATGTACAAACTCTAAACAAAATCTACAAATATAAGGGTAGGGTACAACTCCAGAATATATAAAACATATGAAGTATAAACTTGTCACATCATCTTTTGATATCTATGTCATACAAGACCATCAACATTATCACATCACTAGGGGATAATAATCCCTCATTGCATCACTAGAGGATATCACCTCACATTAGGCATAAAGTCTGTGCCAGGTCATAAGAACCAAATCACATAGTTCATGTACATCATCATTATCTCATTATGATTAGAAGGGACAAAATCATCACCCTATGTCACATCAACCACAACATAGCATTCACTAGCTATGTTATTCATTCCACCTACAAGGTTAGGATTACAAAAGTAGGAGAGAGAAACATAATAACAAACTAAGCTTATTCATTCAAGTAACCTCAACAAGTACATTATACATTTGATAATTAGGATAAGGATTTCTCATATAGCCAATTAGGGTTTCCATTTCAGTTCTCAACATTAAACCTTAGAAAATCATATCCTACATTCTTGAAGCACATTAGGGTTAGGCATAATCAATCATTCCAAACATCATTATGTATTGTCCATCACTTACATATACATGTGTAGTGACCCACTATGTTTAGACATTGTAGCGACCAACACATCACAAGTGTAGAGACTAACACTCGATAGCTAGCTCACTCTTGTGACTGCAACAAAGGGATAAGTGTGATGACCGCAAGAGAACAACCTGTTGTGACCAAACCAAAGGGTTAGCACTTGTTGTGACCAAACTAAGAAAAACACAAGGGTGTAGCGACCTAAGGTGATTAGGGTTAGACATGTAACGCCCGCAACATCCCACCAACAACATGTCGCGACTAACTCAAAAACATAGCACCAAGGAAAGTGTAGCGACCTCAAGGTCAAGCTACTCCAAACAGCACATAACCAACTCCAAAATAGAATTAAACCACAAATAAATCAGATGACAAACATCATGAAACTAAGCGTCATCAAGGGAAAAACTCCATGCAAAGATGGACCTCAAAACCCTAAAACCAATGTCACAAAGACACACATGAAAAAACAATGATAACAAGAGGAAAACCATGCATCAATCTTATGTAATCAGAGATTAAAACCTCTAAAATCATATGATAACTGAAACATATCATGCTGATAAGACCAAAAATCAAACTGCATGTTGAAACAACAACTTCCCATCACTTAGAAGTCAGGTGCGTGAAATTAGTGTTTAGGAGAAAGAGTAATAAATAAGTGAATACTTCAAAATCTAAAACCCTAGATCATTATACCATCATCTAGCATCTTGGGTTCATGTTTTAGAGATAAAATCAACAACATGCAAGCAAGAACATATATGGTGCAATAATAGAAGAGGGAAAAGTTATATAACCCACCTTATGAAGAAGATTAAGCTCCAAAACCTTGAGCTCCAAAAAAGAGAAAAGAAGCTCCAACTAGGATCAAATCCACGACCATAAGGTCACCTCAAGAGGAGGAAGAAAACATACCAAGGTCAAAGGATAGCTTAAGGTGAAGAAAACTCAAACCCTAGGCTGACCAAAGAAGATGAAAGAAGAAGGGAGGAAGCTTCATCTCACTAGGTACTACCATGGTCAAACCATTGTCTCCGACCTTTGTGAACAGAAGATCCTCAAGATAGTCACCATGGTGACCCATAGTCTCACGATCAAGAAAGGAGAATAAGGTAGGGCACAAAATAAATGAGATCATGGTGATAGATCTACTTACCAAGAAGAGAATCACCAAGGATTGCCACAAAGAAGATGATCAAGCTCAAGATCACCACATGGATGATTGGCCACCAAAGCTCCAAGATCAACTGTGGCATCCAACTCACAAAACAAAATTAACTTAAGCGGAAGCGAATTATTTGCAGCGGATTACCAAAAATCACTAAAAATTAAAACTTTTTGCAAAGAGATCTCCACACATAGGAATTCTTTTCCATCAAGAACCATTGTATAACATTTACATTCTAGTTCAAATGTACATAACTTGTACCATCTCTTTTTAGAGACTACATCATCAGCTACCTTATAAACATCATATACAGACAACATACGAATCCCGAGGCATCAAGCCAAAACCTCAGATTGATTCATTAAAACACTGACTAAAAACTCCGAGGACCTGAGAGTACAGAGATGACACATAGGACTTTCTAACTACATAACTTGGTAGGCATTATCTCCACCTGAGATATTACTGCTGTCCTTGCTGTTCCTGATGTTGTCCATTCCCTGCAATGGAATTCTTCTTCTTTGTCTGCATCCACCTAAAAAGTTGGATCCCACGGGGGTGAGACAATTGTAAATTGCCCCTGCGGGAGATATAACTCTCCGCTAAAACATTATTATAGCAGTTTATTAAAATAAACTGAGAAGAAGGATTTATATATTTAATCAACAACAGGTAAGTCACTTGTATGAACATAGTGAAGTAATCTCCTTTTTCAAGGATAACATTGCATTTACTCCTGGTAGACTCATAGTTCATCCATCTACTTGTAATGAGTACAACAGATATGAACAACATTAATGAACTATAGATATATAACTGAAATGAAACATCAGCCAATGAATTTCCGTATTCAATCCTTAAGCAAACATGCTATACGACTCATACTCCAACCGACCACTACAAAGTCGAATCAGTACCATATATAGGTCAATGGAAGAGCCAGATTCCCATGACCTCTCACATCCTGGTCAGAGCGGGACAACAAGCAGGACTGTGTTAACTGTTCAAAATAGCTTTCTAGGGTATACTGGAACTTCACTATAGAGTTACAACATCAATTGCACTCTCATCGGCCATCGAGAGATTTGTTTTTTATCTTCATCGACCCGACATAAGTATTATGGAGAGATGTGTACGACATCTATCCCAATCATCGGGGGATTAGTGATACATCCATCCTGACACATGAAGGATTGAGAGGTTTGATGTTTACCTTCCCTCAAATCTCTTCACCGGACGTAAGGATATTTTTCGCCCATTTACCCCCACATATTCAAAATATGAGTTCTGAGTTTTGCCGCGGAGCACCCGTTTCACCATCACCTATTCCTGACGATGATGGATCTATGGTCAAGGCTTCTACATGAAAATATTTCACTTGATTAATTAAGTACATTTTCATATTCTTTTATCATCATCCAAGTTCTCAAACAAGACTTATTACAACAATGCTATAAAGAGACATGTACTACTTTCATTAGATACTTATCTGTCTTTCAAAGACTTTGTGTAACGACCCCGCCTCCCGGTAACCCCCAATTAAGGGAGACCCAAAGGTCAGAGCCGTTATTCAATTAACAGGATCAAAGGTTCGACAAATAATCAATAATAATTATGAAATTCTACTACTAAACTGAAAATTGGTATAAAATAAAACTTTTCTTACCTTGGAAAAACTGGGATTTCTAAACTTCTATCCATGAAGACGCTAAACTAACTAATCTTCCCGTGCACATTATTTATCATTTAATTCCACATCTGCCACTTTACTGTTTGTTCTTTTTATTTGTACCTAAAACGCCGACAAACAAAACGTCAGTCAGCAAGAAGCTGGTATGTGGGGGAAACAATAAATGTGCAACTATGGTAACAAAGTAATCAGCCAATTATCATTTAACAGCCAAGATTACGTTTTAAACCATACTACTTAATCCTTTCCTATCCCCTATCTCTGTGATGTCCCTACAGTGGACTGAGATCCCACCTCTCTCTAGGTGGATCCTTATTAAACCCTGCTTGATCCTACCTAATAGGTAGATCAATATCTAGGGTTGAGTTGCATGACACTACTCATAGATAGTCCAATCTCTAACTCAATGTGACTTGATGGACCTACCCCATTGGTAGCCATTTACTAAGTCATCCAATTACCTGATGGGCCTACCCCATTGGTAGCCTTTTACTAGGTCAACTCATTAAGCTACAGAGGGGACTAGGATCTGAGCTAGTAGGCATATCCCTTATGTGATAGTCATATTCACATTATACTTTGCATGAATTAAATACATCCAACAGTTTAATTCAAGTCACGATGGAAACATCGACAAAACCCCAGAAAACTAATTCGGGTAGTCATAAGCGTAACCACATACCTTTCAAGCTGTTTTGAATGCAGATTCAGTCCAAACAATCAAGTAATCCAGAGTAAATCAAGCAAGCACAATTCAATCATGAAATATTCATCCAATATTTTCTATCATCGATCATGGTAGAAAAATCTAATAGGCCTAAACGTTCCCTAGGGTTACTAGCCCATTTTAGGGTTTTGATCATAATTAGGGTTTCACTTTCTTATTTACCACTTTTACTTTATTTTTATCAAAATATCCATCAAACCCTAATTACCGAATTTTATTTTCCATTACTATCTTAAGATCAGATTTGGATCACCAAAACCCTAATTTTCGGATTATTATATCCTTTCTTCCCTTTTTCCCTCACTTAGGGTTTCTAATGGTTTTAAACAACATATTAGGTTTAAAACCCTAATCCTTGCAATTCCATCATCAAAACAGGTTACAATCTATCTTAATCATTAAACTAGTTAATAATACTCGAATTTACACACTCGTAAGATTAAATCTATTTTCGATCATCAATTAGGGTTAATACCCACAAATTAATACCTTTTCTATCCAAATTAAACACTTTTACAAAACTATACTGATTTAGATTCCCAAACTATTTTAAACTTATTCCTCGTATTTTTTTGATCAAAAAGCACTACTAATTTGTATTTTTCAGCCAAAGGATCTATTTTTAATGATTTGTACAAGATCCATCAGTTTTCTTAAATTTTTGGCAGAGAAGCGACTTACTTGGTCTTTGTGGAAAATCCTCGACCATCGGATTACAAGTCGTTGTTGACCAAGCAAGATCTAGTAGTTTTCATCGAGCGTGTCCACCCACAACTACTTTGAGGCGTGAAGTACCAGAGCCGTCGATCCCACACGCGGCTCATGATGGAACTCGATCTAACGGTGGCTGCTAGTCATCCTCTCCCAAACTAACAGAGCTACCTGAGGCGGCGGCGCAACCTGAAGCTCGCCAGAGGTTGGCCAATCCGCGCTTTGGGGATGCGAGAGCACGTACAAATAGGCTGTTTGTGTTTGTTTTAGTACGAGGAGTTGATAGGGGTCTATATATATATGATGGGGGTCTAGGGTTGGCTTCCCCAACCTGCCGCCAAGCCTTGCCCCGATGGGATTTAGGCGTTTCTGGAAACAACCATGAAACCTAGCAAAACTAGGTCTAAAAGGTACGGAATTCTCTCCCAATCTTTCTGGAATGAATCCCCCAGATGCACATGCATCATAACATGAGCGAATTAGTTTGGGAAATCACCAACCGACATGCTTGTTTCCCAGCTCGGCCAGAACTGGATGACACACAGCTATCGTTGGATCCCGATCCAACGATCTGTGTCGCTCCATGTATTGTGACATTTAAATTATATTGCCTTTTCCTTTTCTACTTTAGAAGATTTTTTAAAAATCATAACTCGCAAACCGCTTATCCAATTAAGCCCAAATTTTAAGGGAATCTTATTAATGACTTACTCTATCATCATGACAAATTTGGGCTCCTTATATAAAGAAATTAGGTCCCTTTATTTAGTTGCAAGTTATTACTCAATTAGGTATATTTCTCACCTAATTTCTCTTTCCTTTGCTATTAAATTATTATCTTGGATTTCCTTGGACCTGAAGGAACCTTAATGGCTCGAAATCCCATCTTGGGAATGTTCCTTAACCTTTTGCTTATCTTTTATCCATTTTACAAAAATCATCAATAATATATCACATTATGCTATTATTTGCAATCTTGGTATTTTCCCTTTCTTTCCTCTTTATTGGGAGTCCTTGGACCCCAAGAAACTCAAAGAATTCGAAATTCCTTTTTAAGGAATACTTATTATCCTTAAATGCTTCCATATGCATCATTTCACATTATCTTGTTTATTCTTCATTAAAATATCTCTTTTTGAGGATTTCTCTTTATTTCTCTTTTATTTTCCTCATTGCTATTCCTTTTATTATTAGGAATCCTTGGGATACGAAATTCCACTAAGGATAACTTGATTATACCTCTTTTTGCTTATTTCCCACATATTACCATTATTTTCAATTTCTTTCTTACTAAAGAAATATTTAATTAACCTTTTCTTTTCTTATTGCTTTCTTTTTTGCAACTTGGGATTCCTTGGAACCCAAGGAACCCAAGAGGCACGAAATCCATCCTTGGATCACATTCTTTTTCCTCCTAGAGGTTTCCACATCTTTCTTTTCTCGAATTCTCAATTATTCCTTTATTAATTGAATTTTCTTGTTATTGGGCCCAATAGCCAATCAAGCCCCCAAGACAACCAACAAGGCCATTGAAATCCATTTATTCAAAACAAATTATATCATTATTTGTTCCAATATCTTTAATATGAGAAATTACGTTTCTCAGCATATGAACCTAAAATTTGGGGTTGTAACATCCTTCCCCTCTTATAAGAATTTTGTCCTCAAAATTCCATCAAGCAAGCAAAACAAACAGGACAAGCCTTTCATATGTCCATCATAGCTCCCATGTGGCTTCACCCTTTCCATGGTTCTTCCCAAGAACTTTCACTATCTCATATTCTTCCATCTGAGTTCTTTCTTACCTTGGTATATCATACCCTCATAGGTGACTCAGGACATTTCAGCCTCTCAAAAGCTGAATAGGTTCAGGGCTCAACACATGGCTTAGGTACTTCACATAGTGCTCTAGATTAGACTCATGTAACACCTTATACATCATGTTATCCTGAGGGGCAAGGCTAAACACAACCATCGCCACTGATCCATCTCAAACGGACCCATACATCGGGGACTCAGCTTTCTCAGCTGTAGCTCAGAGGGGTCGGATTTTCACATCACATATTCTCCCACCGTGAACTACATGTCAGTCTGCTTTGCATCGTCTCATGACTCATGTCACACCGGGCTCTCTCTCAGCCATTGCATGATCAAAGCGACTTCATCTGCACACCCTGTGGTTCTTTTCTGACCTTTGTGAGGCCTCCTTCACTGACATCATCATAATGAAGTGGTGACCGACACAACCTCCTTATAGAACTTCTTGCATCCTGATAAAGGCTATGGTGGTAAACATCACATCTTAATAACCATCTCTTTGTATCACCCTAAACAAGCACACTTGCTCTCATCAGACCCCCTAGTCTGGATCATACTAACCATTAGTTAGGGGTGATAAGTAGCACTATCGTCGAGTTCTTCATGCACCTACTTCCACCGCATGGAAGTAAACCTTCTAATCATGCTCAAGAAATTTTGAACTCGCATCATGGTGTAGTTGAACCATTTCTCTCTCTATTATAAGTAGTTCAACCCGATCTGTCACTTGACAGTACTCTTCCTTTCTCATGTCATCTGGGTAAGGCGATCTACCATAACCCATATTGCATCTTGACCTTCCTTGGTCAGGGGAAGACATACCACCATCCATAGTGGATGAATTCCCCATTCCCTCTCGAGAACTCTTTATACTTTATATACATGTACTAGGTTACTAGTGTTCGTCTTTCACCTCCTGGCTTGCATGGCCACACGTTACATGCAACTCACATCAAGCAACCGAAGTGCTACTATCCCTTGCTATACTTGTAGTATCACGGTGTTTAGTGATCCTAAAACCATGATCTCCGATATGTTATGATTCCTCAAGATCTATACCTCAAAAACCCTAAACCACTCTTACCAGGGCTTCATCACTTTCCTTTCCAAAGAAGTACACCTGAGGTTCTACAACCATCCTTTCATCATATCATGTACTACACCAGCTAACCAATCAATCATTTACTTGATTAACCATTATTGATACATCTGGGTGTTAACCAAACTTATCTCTTTTTCTCAACTTAAGGTTAGCCTAACAACCTCAACTTCTTCTAGCTTCCAGCTAACTAGGCATCTATATCTCAACCAGAGCATTCATTACCACTTCTTATCCTTAGGTGTTAGGTAATGTTGAAGACATACACCTCCATGTATTCTACTTATCATCTCATCTCAAACTCTAAGTATATCTTCATCAAGAACACTCTGAGCTCATCCTCTTAGTTATCAGGCTCCACCTTGTGATTCCTTGTAACACTTGCACAAATCCACCTAGTTCAAGATAAAACATCCTCACAAGATGATTTCCTTAATACTCTTAGTGTTTGTAAACCATCCATGTATCATTCGCTCCACTAGGGTACGTTATCATCACTGTCCTCATTCCTTATAGCAACGTTCCAACTCACTTCATCTTTGTCCTAGGTGTGTGGCATGCATACTGTCCTATCTCTCACTCCCATAACAAGAAGAAATAAGCATTTGGCGGCTATCCAAATACATAGTTCTTCCTGTTCCGAGAGTAGAGATGGTACAACCCACCTCGCCAATACACCTTTAAATCTAAGTTGAAATGTGCAACTCATGTCTCTACATCACAAACATCATGATATCAAGATTACTTCCACAGTTAACTGATCTGAAACCTACTTGGGTCACCACACAATCCTTGGTCATTTCCTCTAGGTCTATAGGGTGCCGACACTTTTGGGGTCACCTCTTTTCCCTTATGCATCCAGAGATTGCCCTACTCATCTGCCCTTTGGGTCCCATGAGTTCATGAAGGTGATCAATCTCCTAACCCATGGCCCCCAGACAATGATATTTGTTACCTCCCGACCCTATGGTCATGTGCAACTAGGGAATTAGGCAACTCCTACTTCCATCGGTCTTATCCCTACCTGACCCTAGGATGGACTTAGAATTCTATTATAGTGCATGTCTAGCTTAGAACCTTACCCAAGCCTTCATCATCTCTCTCTCTCTGCATTCATGGGCTGACTTTCATTCTTTAATAGGGGTCATGGCAACCTACTTATCTTGGTTAGGCCCCATACTGGTTACCTCCATGGTAACACATCCATATGCACATACAGATGGTTATCTATGGGTCTACAGGTTCATTCTCTTACCATGTACTCTTCACTTAGCTTCTCAAGATCCTATGAGACCTCTTTAGGTTTCCTCAAAACCACAGACGCTGGTAAGCACCCTAAAAAAGGGTCCCTCTCCCAAGATGGGAGGAAACTACACCTTGATAACAAAGGTCACAAACATCCTTAGGTCTAGCATGCTTAACCCTGGAAAGCTACTAAGGCACAAGAAGACCACCTACTAAACCATGCTAGGTCACACTTGTTCTCATCCTCAACATTGGATCACGATCATATCGTCCCATGTCATTAACTTAGCTATGAGGGGTTCCTTAAACATACCTTCAACTTAAGGGGGTTTCCTTTTCCTCTATACATGAAGAGTACCATGCTCAAAATTATAGAGACTCAAATCTCATCATGAGAATCAGGTACACTACTTCCCCTCTTAGGTCTAGGAACCCTAGGTTCACTTTTCTGATGTCCAACTACATGCTCAACCTCTTAACCATGAACCAAACATGTACAGGGTACAACATGCACTTCCTTGTCAACCTTCTACTCGAGCAACACTTCAAAGTGGAGTCCTCCTCAAGGACAACCAACAAGGTATAAGGCCTCACAACTTGTTACTAAACCTCTTCAGGGTCTAAGGAACTCTTCTTCCTATCTCAGAAGGTAAACACCTATACCATAGGCACATAGGTTCCAGAAGCCTCATTCTCTCTCTAGGGTTTGGTTCCTCTAAAGACAACTAAAATATCAACAACCTTAACTGGACATGCATGAGGCAACCTCTATTATCCACTTAGGTCGCATCATCCTCAACTCCCCACTGTTCCCCATATCTCGGGTCTAGGCTGCCAACCTTCTTGTTGGGGTCCTGCTTTCTCTCTCTAGATCTAACTCCATATCTAGCCTCACTACATAAAGTTGAATCAAGCTTTCCAACATATCCCTACCTGGGTGAAGCCTTTTCTCAACTCATGTTTGGCTCAAGATTATACCTTAGCTCTTTATGTTTAACCCATAAGACATCCATCATGATTCCTTGTACATAGTTTAATCCCACTCTCAGCACTACTAACGTACTCTGGGTGCAAGCTATACCCTACTTGCACAAGCCCATAGGGTTCTATAGGTTCTTCTATAACCTCATCATTGAAGGAGTTATCCTTCCCTCTAACATGCACGACCCTTCCCAGGGTTGGGTCGCCTAAGGTACTAGGTCATCCAACCTCTCATGGCTCATATGGAATCCAAGGCATGTCTATCCAAACACCTGGTCTAATCTCATCATGTCATCTCTCTCTCACTTTCACTTAGGGTTAGGGTTAACGTCATCCTCAAGGGATGTGCTAGGTCTCTTTAATGGAAATCTTTACCTCCAAGACTCACCTTCTCCACTCATCCTCCTGACAATAAGGTCTAGCCTTAGGTCTCTCCTGAGGGAAAAGACAACTCGTGTCATACGACCTAAGCATGTATCTATTCCTTTACTCTTACTCTATTAAGCTTATGTCCATGACATCTTATTTACATGCTTTTATTAATTTGGTGGAGGATTCCTTCATCCTTATCAACCTTACCCATACCTCAAGAGGGTGAGGAAAAGAGAGAAAACCCTAATTCTTAAGGTCCTTAACAGAATTTGAGTTGAGAAGGGATGAACAAGGTGAGAGAGTCCTAAAGGTATCTTATTTCGAATCATACCCTAAGACTTTTTCCAGGAAGTCACACGGATTCGGGAGTCCTCATATTCCGACGAGCGGTGCGGAGGAAAATATTGCCAGCCCCCAGTCATGATCCTTTTCTAGACACCTCTGTCTTTCAGGTAATCATCTAATAACTCCCTCGGTTCTATGGAATTTGTAAAATTTAATAATTATTAATGATTAGATGAGGAACCTATGCTCTAATACCAATTGTAACGGCCCCGCCTCCCAGTAATCCCCAATTAAGGGAGACCCAAAGGTCAGAGCCATTATTCAATTAACAGGATCAAAGGGTCGACATATAATCAATAATAATTATGAAATTCTACTACTAAACTAAAAACTGGTATAAAATAAAAATTTTCTTACCTTGGAAAAACTGGGATTTCTAAACTTCTATCCATGAAGACGCTAAACTAATTAATCCTCCAGTGCACAATATTTCTCATTTAATTCCACATCTGCCACTTTACTGTTTGTTCTTTTCATTTGTACCTAAAATGCCGACAAATAAAACGTCGGTCAGCAAGAAGCTGGTATGTGGGGGAAACAATAAACGTGCAACTATGGTAACAAAGTAATCATCCAATTATCATTTAACAGCCAAGATTACATTTTAAACCATACTACTCAATCCTTTCCTATCCCCTATCTTTGTGATGTCCTTGTAGTGGACTAAGATCCCACCTCTCTCTAGGTAGATCCTTATTAAACCCTGCATGATCCTACCTAATAGGTAGATCAATATCTAGGGTTGAGTTGCATGGCACTACTCATAGGTAGTTCAATCTCTAACTCAATGTGACTTGATGGACCTACCCCATTGGTAGCCATTTACTAAGTCATCCAATGACCTGATGGGCCTACCCCATTGGTAGCCTTTTACTAGGTCAACTCATTAAGCTACAGAGGGGACTAGGATCTGAGCTGGTAGGCATATCCCTTATGTGATAGTCATATTCACATTATACTTTGCATGAATTAAATACATCCAACAGTTTAATTCAAGTCACGATGGAAACATCGACAAAACCCCGGAAAACTAATTCGGGTAGTCATAAGCGTAACCACATACCTGTCAAGCTGTTTTGAATGCAGATTCAGTCCAAACAATCAAGTAATCCAGAGTAAATCAAGAAAGCACAATTTAATCCTGAAATATGCATCCAATATTTTCTATCATCGATCATGGTACACAAATCTAATAGGCCTCAACGTGCCCTAGGGTTACTAGCCCGTTTTAGGGTTTTAACCATAATTAGGGTTTCACTTCCTTGTTTTCACTTTTACTTTATTTTTATCAAGGTATCCATCAAACCCTAATTACGGCATTTTATTTTCCATTAATATCTTAAGATCAGATTTGGATCACCAAAACCCTAATTTTTGGATTATTATATCCTTTCTTCCCTTTTTCCCTCACTTAGGGTTTCTAAGGGTTTTAATCAACATATTAGGTTTAAAACCCTAATCCTTGCAATTCCATCATCAAAACAGGTTACAATCTATCTTAATCATTAAACCAGTTAATAATACTCGAATGTACACACTTGCAAGATTAAATCTATTTTTGATCATCAGTTAGGGTTAATACCCACAAATTAATACCTTTTTCTATCCAAATTAAACGCCTTTACAAAACTATACTGGTTTAGATTCCCAAACTATTTTTACTTATTCCTCGTATTTTTTTGATCAAAAAGCACTACTCATTTGTATTTTTCAGCTAAAGGATCTATTTTTAATGATTTGTACAAGATCCATCAGTTTTCTTAAATTTTGGGCAGAGAAGCGACTTACTTGGTCTTTGTGGAAAATCCTCAACCATCGGATTACAAGTCGTTATTGACCGAGCAAGATCTAGTAGTTTTCATCGAGCGTGTCCACCCACAGCTACTTTGAGGCGCGAAGTACCCGAGCCATCGATCCCACACGCGGCTCATGATGGAACTCGATCTGACGGTGGTTGCTAGTCATCCTCTCCCAAACTAACAGAGCTACATGCGGCGGTGCCACAGCCTGAAGCTCGCCGGAGCTTGGCCAATCCGCGCTTTGGGGATGCGAGAGCACGTACGGATAGGCCGTTTGTGTTTGTTTTAGTACGAGGAGTTGATAGGGGTCTATATATATGCATGGGGGTCTAGGGTTGGCTTCCCCAACCTACCGCCAAGCCTTGTCCCGATGGGATTTAGGTGTTTCTGGAAACAACCATGAAACCTAGCAAAACTAGGTCTAAAAGGTACGGAATTCACTCCCAATCTTTCTGGAATGAATCCCCCAGATGCACATGCATCATAACATGAGCGAATTAGTTTGGGAAATCACCAACCGACATGCTTGTTTCCCAGTTCGGCCAGAACTGGATGAAACACAACTATCGTTGGATCCCGAACCAACGATCTGTGTCACTCCATGTATTGTGACATTTAAATTATATTGCCTTTTCCTTTTCTACTTTAGAAGATTTCGTAAAAATCATAACTCACAAACCGCTTATCCAATTAAGTCCAAATTTTAAGGGAATCTTACTAATGACTTAATTTATCATCATGCCAAATTTGGGCTCCTTATATAAAGAAATAGGGCCCCTTTATTTAGTTGCAATTTATTACTCAATTAGGTATATTTCTCACCTAATTTCTCTTTCCTTTGCTATTAAATTATTATCTTGAATTTCCTTGGACCTCAAGGAACCTTAATGGCTTGAAATCCCATCTTGGAAATGTTCCTTAGCCTTTTGCTTATCTTTTATCCATTTTATAAAAATCATCAATAATATATCACATTATGCTATTATTTGCAATCTTGGTATTTTCTCTTTCTTTCCTTATTATTGGGGCTCCTTGGACCCCAAGAAACTCAAATAATTCTAAATTCCTTTTTAAGGAATACTTATTATCCTTAAATGCTTCCATATGCATAATTTCACATTATCTTGTTTATTCTTCATTAAAATATCTCTTTTTGAGGATTTCTCTTTATTTCTATTTTATTTTCCTCATTGGTATTCCTTTTATTATTAGGAATCCTTGGGATACGAAATTCCACTAAGAATAACTTGATTATACCTCTTTTTGCTTATTTCCCACATATTACCATTATTTTCAATTTCTTTCTTACTAAAGAAATACTTAATTAACTTTTTCTTTTCTTATTGCTTTCTTTTTTGCAACTTGGGATTCCTTGGAACCCAAGAGGCACGAAATCCATCCTTGGATCACATTCTTTTGCCTCCTAGAGGTTTCCAAATCTTTCTTTTCTCGAATTCTCAATTATTCCTTTATTAATTGAATTTTCTTGTTATTCGGCCCAATAGCCAATCAAGCCCCCAAGACAACCAACAAGGCCATTGAAATCCATTTATTCAAAAAAAATTATATCATTATTTGTTCCAATATCTTTAATATGAGAAATTACGTTTCTCAGCATATGGACCTAAAATTTGGGGTTGTAACTCTTTGGGAACTCAGTCCCTCATTTCAATACTGGGAATTCTCATCCCTTCACATTCTCATCACCATAATTATATGGTTCTGGGTATTCATACCCTTAACTCATTATTGAGCATCATTACCATTATTAGGTAATTATCACCTTCAGGTCATCTGACCAAGGCATTCATGATATTTGTTACACATGTGTCACACATGGCTCACAAGGCTACAAAATATCTTGTCACCTCTTTCTAGGAAACAACTTATTCATATGATTCATAAAATCCATGCACATTGTTACTTTTATTAAGCAACAACAACATCAAGGCACAAAAGGCCAATCAACATTTATTATATAAATGTCACAGCTCAAACCTGGTTATATACATCATCTCATAACATCTGCATGGTTATTAGACATGATGACAACCATATAAGATATTCATCACATCATGTGATACAATAGTAACATCATTATTCCTTTCCCAGGAATTAGGGTTTACTATCAGATAGGGCTTTTCATTCCCTTTACTCAAATTAGGGCTAGGGTTCCACATTTCTCATTAATTAGAGTTTCATATTACATTATCTGTCCAACCCTCAATTCATTATTCTAAAACTCTGGGGCATTCAAAGGTATCATATTTGATTATTCAAGAACATTACTTTCATCATATAGCATTAATGATCATCAACTCAAGGTATGAGTTCATTTCTCATCCTCATAATGGTATGACTACATCATACTCATTAATTAGACTTAAACCCATTCTCAAGGTACATTGATTAACACTCATCAAAGTGCAACAACTCATTACATTTCATTGTAATAGTTGCATAACACACTTCATATGTTTCTTACCCAATTATATTGGATTTGGAGTGAATCAAGGTATATAAACCCTGAAGTGCTGAATGTGATAACTATTATATCTTGATGTATCACTTTCTCATCATTTAAGACTCTCTTGAGTTAACCAACTTATCTTGTATTAAGGTATTTCCCCTTCTTAATACATTACAATACTAAACGTTCACCTTTAGCATATAATGCATAGGCCACACATTAGAATTGTCCAATTATCTTTAATGATATGGACTTGTCTAATGTTAAAGACATTACTTACTATTAGGTTGCTTATAATCAACCACATGAAATATTTCACCTTTATAAGGCCATTCCTTCTATCTCATCATTAGGGTTTCTTTATACCCTTACTTAAAATTAGAATTATGATTCATTGTCATATTGCCCAGGATTAGAGCTTTATGCATTATAACTTCAAATTAGAGTCGCATATACCTTCATCCTTCTTAGGGCCTCTCATCACAACATAGCATTAGAACATCATGTGGTGTTAGTTCTTAATTAGGGTTTCTCATGGAATCACCCTCAACTAGGGTTTCTCATGGAATAACCCTCAACTAGGGTTTCTCATGTTATTACATGACATCACCCTAAGTTTGATTCTCATATCACATCACCTCATTAAAGTTCTATATACATCATTCTAACTTAGGGTTTCTCATGACATAATCCTAGAATAGGATTTCACATGGAATCATATTTAATTAGAACTTCTCATGGAATCACCCTCAACTAGGGTTTCACATGGAATCATCCTCAACTAGGGTTTCACATGGAATCATCCTTAATTAGGATTCCCACCATAGTCACCCACAATTTGGGTCTAGGATTCATCTCCATTAGGATTTCATTCAATTATTCATCCCAATTAGGGTTTTACATCTCATTTCCCTAAATTGGAGTTTCATATATCATTACCCTAGATTAGGGTTACATCCTCGCCCTGGATTAGGGTTTTAATTAGAATTGCACTCAATTAGGGTTAGAACTCAATAGTGCTGTCAATTAGGGTTTATGTTCATGATTAGGGTTTCATGATCTCTCTACTTAAGGATCATACCCTTAATCACCACATGAATCCTATTCATGTATGAATTCATGCTAACATATTTTCAACTTGATAAGGTCATATCATCCCTTCAATCAAGTACATACAACTATGATTGACATAGTGCACCAAGTCATTGATCCTATAAGCAATTAGGGTTCATCCCTTAATTGGCACTAATCACTTAGGTACTATTAATATTTCAGCCTTTGTACCATCATTTATTATCATTACTAATCATCATTGGATCAATGGATCATTCATCCTCTTAATTATCAAGATATTCAATCACATTGGACCTCCATTACATAAGGTATCCAATTGAATTGACCAATTGAATCTTCAATCAACTTTGACTACTTGAGCCCCAAACGGTCTTGGTCCTTCAAAGTTCAAACGGTTTGAAACCATTTGGTAAATGTGGTGCTTGAGACCATTTTCTAAAGGAAGTACTTGAAACCATTTTCTAAAGGTGACCTTCAAGACCGTTTACTAAAGGTGGTCACTTGAAACTGTTTGCTAAAACAACTTTTTGAAACTGCATGGGCTCAATCGGTTCGGGATCGTTTGGTCCCAAACGGTCTTGAGACCGTTTGTCCCAAAATGGTCTTGAGACCGTTTGGACCCAAACGGTCTGGAGACTATTTGGTCTAAACCTCCTCAAAACTGGATGGACCAAATATGGTCTCAACCAATCAAATTGGATTAGGGTTTCCAATGTTTCTTCCTTCAATCATTGAATTCATGGAACCAATCATCAATTGGACATATCCTCATACTTCAATTGAGTTAAGTAGGTCAACCTTCAACTGATTTGACCCTCAATTGTCCCTCAATTAGTCATCAATTAGGGTTTGAATCAATTGAATTAGGGTTTGAAATCGATGATCCTTCAACACTAATCAATGCAAGATTAGTTACTTTGAAACCATTGAACCATCATCCAAATTGAACATGACCTGACACCAAACGGTCTTGAGGTCATTTGGATGACCACCAAATGGTCTTGAGACCATTTTCCCATCACATCATCAAAATCCAAGTCAACCAATTAGGGTTTGGATCATTGGATTGATCACCAAAATAGCAATTGATTACACTCCAACTTAGTATCTTTGGATCTTCAATTGCTTAACCATACTCAACGCTAGACCTCCAAATGGTCTTGGGTGACCTCCAAACGTTCTGGAGACCATTTGGGTGATCCTCAAACGGTCTTGAAACCGTTTGGGTCAATCAACCCAAGTTTCAAACTCAATCAACTTGGAAAATTGGCACTTAACCCGATTAGGGTTTTAGTGATTGATTGACCTTCAACTCATGAACCAATTGGAACTAACCAATCATAATTGGTGGGTCATTAACCTAGATCATTTTCAACAGATATCCAAGCGGTCGAACCTGGTCAACATCACCAAATGGTCTGAAACCGTTTGGTCTCATGCGGTTTGGTGAAACTATTTTCTTCTAAACGGTTTGAAACCGTTTGCTTCTAAACAGTTTGGGAAACTGTTTGAGCAACTCAACCAAGACCGTTTGCCTTGGATATTTGTAGAGGTGTGTGATTATCATATTAAACCTCTAAACTCATGAAACCTACTGCGGTTTCCATGGTGATTGCATCAATCAACCAAATCAATTATTGCAATTACGGAAATGATCATTATTTGATAAGGAATTGAATGCAATAACAAAATCAAGGGTTCAAGTTATAAAACCCGCCTCCAATTGAGATCCAAAGATCCATGTTCATGGAAACAATGTTGTATGCAACTCCTTTCACCATTCCAAGGCTCGTCCTCAAGATTTTAATAAAAAGAATTTGTTAGAATTGAAGAGGAGATCGAAATAGGAAGAAATCCATAATTTATTTTCGATTTCCACCATGGAATCAAGGTGAAATGGATCAAGAACCATACCAACAGGTTGGGGGTCGTCCTCCTGACCCTCCCAAGCTCCCTTGGTCGTTTCCCAAGCAAGGAGAAGAAGTGGGGTCGAAAAATCCATTCATTTGGCTTGTAAAAGGTTCTTTTATAAACATTCAATGAGAGAGAATATGCTTTGTAAAAATCCAATTAATCTCAAAATGTGGCCGCCTATTCCCCCTCATATTCCTTAGGTACGAGGCTATCTTTTTTTCCTCTTATTCCTCTCAATTATCCATGATTTAAAGAAAAGAAAATCAAGCATCTTAAATCATATTATATTAATATCCATATGTGAGTGGATATTTCATTTTCTTATAAAATTGTGTGTGAGTTATCCACTCCCTTGGATATTTTTGTTGTCCTTGCAAAGCTCAAAGACGTCACACACATCTGAATCCCACCATTTTAATTTTGGTTGAAGGCCCTTTAATTAATACATTTATTTTTTCCCTAAATCGAATTAGGGTTTCAATTAGGATTAAATCTTGATTATTTTAATATCAAGATTCTCTCTCCTCCAACTTAATTCAAATGAGGCGCCCCTCTCATTTTCTTTTCTATAAATGATGCCAAGAAACATTAGGGACCTTATTGAAGTGGTAAATTACATATTGCACCCTAGGTTTTGGGTAATTTGCATATTACACCAAAACTAGGTTTTCATGCTCATACATTGCTTTATCAACTCTTTCTTGGTATTCAGGCTTCCATAAGCCATACCTCAACATCGTTTTCACTCTCATGATGCTTCAACACATGAGGAACATAATATAATCCACAATTTGCACTTAAACCCCTCTACTTGGGTAATTTTCACTTTAGTCCAAACCAAGCAAACATTACTTCAACATTATTTAAACAGGACTAGAATTGCAACATAAGTTCCTCTTGAGGCCTAATTACTTTTCACAAGATGAGATTAAGCATTTAATCATCTTTCTTAATCAAAACACCTAGGGTTAAAGTATAACCCAGGACAGGGATGTTACAAATTATAAACCCCTAATAGGGATTTCGTCCTTGAAATCCAAATAAAGGAGGACAGATGTATTTTATTCATCATACTATCTAGTCTTCACATAACATCTCCTTATTGTGGAGACACCAAAAAACTTTGATCAACACAAAGTGTTTCCATACATGATTCTTATAGATTCAAGACACAAAACACATGCTCCATTGTTCCTCATAATTAACTGCGGAGTCAACTTTGTGTCAAATAACACTTTTCTTATTCAGAAAGATATCATACATTCTTTATCATGTGTATGCAAAGCATAAATCCCTAACATATGATGTTCATATCATTTTATATAATCAGACTAATTTCATTGTTGACCACTCCAGGTAGCCAACCTAAACTATCTGATATTTCTCAGATACCAGAATCTTTCACCTTGGTATCTATCACATGTGTTGGAAACACATCATATTTTTCTCTTCCTTTCATCTAGGAACATTAATTGTTTCATTTGTCCTAATCTTGGAACTAAAGTCCAAGATAACTGATACTTTTCTAAGTATCCATCACATGAACATATTTATCTTATACACATCAAGGGTCCTAAGACCCACTTGATTGTCATGTCCCTGAAAGGAAAGAAAACAAGGATTCATATTCCTCTTATTAATTCATGTATTTTCAACTATTCATGAACCATTTACTCTTTGTCTCATCCTAGGTTCCTTGCCTTTAGCATAGGAATTTGTAAGGATGATTGCATGCCATTATCCCATTCTTTATTATTATTTAGCATGTTTATGATCATTTTATGATCTCATCACATTTCCCATTTCCTCATTATGGGAAAGATCTTTATTATGCTGGCAGCATTATTGATCAGGGTTCATTTCCCTTATTCTTATTCTTATGAGGAGTACACTTTTAGTTCCTCATACAACATGCTCATCTGAGATTATCTCAGACTCTATTTCTTATGCATAGGATATGAGACATTTATTCATACCATATTTCTGATTTCATGATACTCATTAGATTGTTTCATAATGACTACTTGATCAGAGCAATCAAAAAGACAACAATCTAACAATTTCCATACCCACTTTATCATCAATAGTTGTATACCTGGCCAGGGTATATAAATACTGAGATTAAGTGGTATGCACTTTGTATGCTATCATATTCCTTCTTTTCATATTATCACAAGCATAAGGCTTAACATCCCTGAATTTCATTCAGGCATCTCTTCTTTACCTCATCTTTTCTTAAAGAGGTAAGAACAAAATAAAACATTTGTAATGTTTTACCATGCAAAACATAAGTCCTCATAGGACTAATCAAGGAGACTTCAATCATTTCCTTTCTCAATTAATCTAGGAATTCATAAAATGACATATTTGAATGACATTATCTTGTCTAACTTGTCATAATTTATGGATTATTCACTGTCTCAGACTAACTCTGCCTCAAAGATTGATTCAACAGGCTAAGGTTGAGCACAGACTTAATTTAAGTCCAAAAATTCATCATTTCCTTTTGCTTCAACCTATAGATAATAATTACAAATCCTATTGATATCTAAAACATCATCATTAGGACTAGTAATCTAGGTTACACTGCCAAAGCTTGATCCACTCTATACATTACTTTTGCCCTAAATTCTCCAAAAGTAATACTTAAAGAAGGATTTTCTTATCATAGATGGATCAGCTAGGGGATTCTCAGGCAATTGTCTCTCTCTTGCCTGGTCCCATGCACCTCTCCTTGGTGCAACATTGCTTCTTTCAGCAGCGACCTCCTCATGTGACCCGGTCATCTTTATGGTTCTTCTTCTCTTATATGAGCAGAAGACACTATCAGATGCACTGGATGACACCAGAACAGACTCTACTATCTTAGTCCTATGTCTCTTTAGACACAGCGAACCTAGAGCTGTGATGCCACTAATTTGTGGCATCCAACTCACAAAACAAAATTAACTTAAGCAGAAGCGAATCATTTGCAGCGGATTACCAAAAATCACTAAAAATTAAAACTTTTTGCAAAGATATCCACACATAGGAATTCTTTTCCATCAAGAACCATTGTATAACATTTACATTTTGGTTCAAATGTACATAACTTGTACCATCTCTTTTTAGAGACTACATCATCAACTGCCTTATAAACATCATATATAGACAGCATACGAATCTCGAGGCATCAAGGCGAAACCTCAGATTGATTCATTAAAACACTGACTAAAAACTCCGAGGACCTGAGAGTACATAGACGACACATAGGACTTTCTAACTGCATAACTTGATAGGCAGTATCTCCACCTGAGATATTACTGTTGTCCTTGTTGTTACTGCTGCTGTCCATTCCCTGCAATGGAATTCTGCTTCTTTGTCTGCATCCACCTAAAAAGTTGGATCCCACAGGGGGTGAGACAATTGTAAATTGCCCCAGCGGGAGATATAACTCTCTGCCAAAACATTGTTATAGCAGTTTATTAAAATAAATTGAGCAGAAGGATTTATATATTTAATCAACAATAGGTAAGTCACTTGTATGAACATAGTGAAGTAATCTCCTTTTTCAAGGATAACATTGCATCTACTCCTGGTAGACTCATAGTTCATCCATCTACTTGTTATGAGTACAACAGATATGAACAACATCAATGAACTATAGATATATAACAGAAATGTAACATCAGCCAATGAATTTCCGTATTCAATCCTTAAGCAAACATGCTATACGGCTGATTTCATTTTACAAACATACTTATGCCCTGAGGAGATGAGGTATACCGCTCGTACTCCAACCAACCACTGCGAAGTCGAATCGGTACCATACATAGGTCAATGGAAGAGCCAGATTCCCATGACCTCTCACATCTCAGTCAAAGCAGGACAACAAGCAGGACTGTGTTAACTGCTCAAAATAGCTTTCCAGGGTATACTGGAACTTCGCTATAGAGTTATAGCATCAACTGCACTCTCATCGGCCATTGAGAGATTTGTTGTTTATCTTCATCGACCCAACATAAGTATTATGGAGAGATGTGCACGACATCTATCCCAATCATCGGGGGATTAGTGATACATCCATCCCGACACATGAAGGATTGAGAGGTTTGATGTTTACCTTCCCTCAAATCTCTTCACCGGACGTAAGGATATTTTTCACCCATTTACCCCCACATATTCAAAATATGCGTTCCGGGTTTTGCCGCGGAGCACCTGTTTCACCATCACCTATTCCTGACGATGATGGATCTATGGTCAGGGCTTCTACATGAAAAGATTTCACTTGATTAATTAAGTACATTTTCATATTCTTTTAGCATCAGCCAAGTTCTCAAACAAGACTTATTACAACAATGCTATAAAGAGACATGTACTACTTTCATCAGATACTTATCAGTCTTTCAAAGACTTTGGGAACTCAGTCCCTCATTTTAATACTGGGAATTCTCATCCCTTCACATTCTCATCACCATAATTATATGGTTCTGGGTATTTAGACCCTTAACTCATTATTGAGCATCATTTCCATTATTAGGTAACTATCACCTTCAGGTCATCTGACCAAGGCATTCATGATATTTGTTACACAAGTGTCACACATGGCTCACAAGGCCACAAAATATCTTGTCACCTCTTTCTAGGCAACAACTTATTCATATGATTCATAAAATCCATGCACATTGTTACTTTTATTAAGCAACAACGACATCAAGGCACAAAATCCAATCAACATTTATTATATAAATGTCACAACTCAAACCTGGTTGTATACATCATCTCATAACATCTGCATGGTTATTAGACATGATGACAGCCATATAAGATATTCATCACATCATGTGTTACAATAGTAACATCATTATTCCTTTCCCAGGAATTAGGGTTTACTATCAGATAGGGCTTTTCATTCCCTTTACTAAATTAGGGTTAGGGTTCCCCATTTATCATTAATTAGAGTTTCATATTACATTATTTTTCCAACCCTCAATTCATTATTCCATACCTCTGGGGCATTCAAAGGTAACATATTTGATTATTCAAGAACATTACTTTCATCATATAGCATTAATGATCATCAACTCAAGGTATGAGTTCATTTCTCATCCTCATCATGGTATGACTAAATCATACTCATTAATTATACTGAAACCCATTCTCAAGGTACATCGTTAACACTCATTAAAGTGCAACAACTCATTACATTTCATTGTAATAGTTGCATAACACCCTTCATATGTTTCTTACCCAATTATATTGGATTTGGAGTGAATCAAGGTATATAAACCCTGAAGTGCTGAATGTGATAACTATCATATCTTGATGTATCACTTTCTCATCATTTTAGACTCTCTTGAGTTAACCAACTTATCTTGTATTAAGGTATTTCCCCTTCTTAATACATTACAACACTAAACTTTCACCTTTAGCATATAATTCATAGGCCACACATTAGAATTGTCCAATTATCTTTAATGATATGGACTTGTCTAATGTTAAAGACATTGCTTACAATATGGTTTCTTATAATCAACCACATGAAATATTTCACCTTTATAAGGCCATTCCTTCTATCTCATCATTAGAGTTTCTTTATACCCTTACTTAAAATAAGGATTATGATTCATTGTCATATTGTCCAGGATTAGAGCTTTATGCATTATGACTTCAAATTAGAGTCTCATATACCTTCACCCTTCTTAGGGCCTCTCATCACAACATAACATTAGAACATCATGTGGTGTTAGTTCTTAATCAGGGTTTCTCATGGAATCACCCTCAACTAGGGTTTCTCATGGAATCACCCTCAACTAGGGTTTCTCATGTTATTACATGACATCACCCTAAGTTTGATTCTCATATCACATCACCTCATTAAAGTTCTATATAAATCATTCTAACTTAGGGTTTCTCACGACATAATCCTAGAATAGGATTTCACATGGAATCATATTTAATTAGGACTTCACATGGAATCACCCAAAACTAGGGTTTCACATGGAATCATCCTCAACTAGGGTTTCACATGGAATCATCCCTAATTAGGATTCCCACCATAGTCACCCACAATTTAGGTCTACTATTCATCTCCATTAGGATTTCATTCAATTATCCATAATTAGAGATTCACTATTCATCCCAATTAGGGTTTTACATCTCATTTCCCTAAATTGGAGTTTCATATATTACACTAGATTAGGGTTACATCCTTGCCCTGGATTAGGGTTTTAATTAGAATTGCACTCAATTAGGGTTAGAACTCAATAGTGCTGTCATTTAGGGTTTATGTTCATGATTAGGGTTTCATGATCTCTCTACTTAAGGATCATACCATTAATCACCACATGAATCATATTCATGTATGAATTCATGCTAACATCTTTTCAACTTGATAAGGTCATATCATCCCTTCAATCAAGTACATACAACTATGATTAACATAGTGTACCAAGTCATTGATCCTATAAGCAATTAGGGTTCATCCCTTAATTGGAACTAATCACTTAGGTACTATTAAGATTTCAACCTTTTTACCTTCATTGATTATCATTACTAATCATCATTGGATCAATGGATCATTCATCATCTTAATTATCAAGAGATTCAATCACATTGGACCTCCATTACATAAGGTATCCAATTGAATTGACCAATTGAATCTTCAATCAACTTTGACTACTTGTGCCCCAAACGGTCTTGGTCCTTCAAAGTTCAAACGGTTTGAAACCATTTGGTAAAGGTGGTGCTTGAGACTGTTTGCTAAAGAAAGTACTTGAAACCATTTGCTAAAGGTGACCTTCAAGACCGTTTACTAAAGGTGGTCACTTGAACCGTTTGCTAAAGCAACTTTTTGAAACCGCATGGGCTCAACCGGTTCGGGATCGTTTGGTCCCAAACGGTCTTGAGACCATTTGGCCCCAAATGTTCTTGAGACCATTTGGACTCAAACGGTCTGGAGACCATTTGGTCCAAACCTCCTCAAAACCGCATGGACCAAATATGGTCTCAACCAATCAAATTGGATTAGGGTTTCCAATGTTGATTCCTTCAATCATTGAATTCATGGAACCAATCATCAATTGGACCTATCCTCATACTTCAATTGAGTTAAATAGGTCAACCTTCAACTTATTTGACCCTCAATTGGCCCTCAATTAGTCATCAATTAGGGTTTGAATCAATTGGATTAGGGTTTGAAATCGATGATCCTTCAACACTAATCAATGCAAGATTAGTTACTGTGAAACCATTAAACCATCATCCAAATTGAACATCACCTGACCCCAAACGGTATTGAGGTCGTTTAGATGACCACCAAACAGTCTTGAGACCGTTTGCCCATCACACCATCAAAATCCAAGTCAACCAATTAGGGTTTGGATCATTGGATTGATCACCAAATCAGCAATTGATTACACTCCAACTTAGTATCTTTGGATCTTCAATTGCTTAACCATACTCAACCCTAGACCTCCAAACGGTCTTGGGTGACCTCCAAATGGTCTTGAGACCATTTGGGTGATCCCCAAACGGTCTTGAAACCGTTTGGGTCAATCAACCCAAGTTTCAAACTCAATCAACTTGGAAAATCAGCACCTATCCCGATTAGGGTTTTGGTGATTGATTGACCTTCAACTCATGAACCAATTGGAACTAACCAATCATAATTGGTGGGTCATTAACCTAGATCATTTTCAACATATCTCCTAGCATTCAAACCTGGTCAACATCACCAAATGGTCTGAAACCGTTTGGTCTCATGCGGTTTGGTGAAACTGTTTGCTTCTAAACGGTTTGACACTGTTTGCTTCTAAACGGTTTGGGAAACCGTTTGAGCAACTCAACCAAGACCGTTTGCCTTGGATATTTTTAGAGGTGTGTGCTTATCATCTTCAAACTCTAAACTCACGAAACCTGCTCTGGTTTCCATGGTGATTGCATCAATCAACCAAATCAATTATTACAATTATGGAAATGATCTTTATTTGATAAGGAATTGAATGCAATAACAAAATCAAGGGATCTAGTTATAAAACCCGCCTCCAATTGAGCTCCAAAGCTCCATGTTCATGGAAAAAATGGTGAATGAAACTCCGTTCACCATTCCAAGGCTCGTCCTCAAGATTTGAGAGAAAAGGAATGGTTAGAATTGAAGAGGAGATCGAAATAGGAAGAAATTCGTAATTTATTTTTGATTTCCACCATGGAATCAAGGTGAAATAGATCAAGAACCTTACCAATAGGTTGGGGGTCGTCCTCCTGACCCTCCCAACCTCCCTTGGTCGTTTCCCAAGCAAGGAGAAGAAGTGGGGTCGAAAAGGCCTTTCATTTGGCTTGTAAAAGGTTCTTTTATAAAAATTCAATGAGAGAGAATATGCTTTGTAAAAATCCAATTAATCCCAAAATGTGTCCGCCTCTTCCCCCTCATCTTCCTTAGGGACGAGGATATATTGTTTGCCTCTTATTCCTCTCAATTATCCATGATTTAAAGAAAAGCAAATCAAGCACCTTAAATCATATTATATTAATATCCATATGTGAGTGGATATTTCTTTTTCTTATAAAATTGTGTGTGAGTTATCCACTCCCTTGGATATTTTCATGGTCCTTGCAAAGCTCAAGGACTTCACACACACATATGAATCCAACCATTTTAATTTTTGTTGAAGGCCTTTTAATTAATACATTTAGTTTTGCCCTAAATCGAATTAGGGTTTCAATTAGGATTAAATCTTGATTATTTTAATATCAAGATTCTCTCTCCTCCAACTTAATTCAAATGAGGCGCCCCTCTCATTTTATTTGCTCTACATGATGCCAAGAAATATTAGGGACCTTATTGAAGTGGTAAATTACATATTGCACCCTAGGTTTTGGGTAATTTCTACATTACACCTAAACTAGGTTTTCATGCTCATGCATTGCTTTATCAGCTCTTTCTTGGTATTCAGGCTTCCATAAGCCATACCGCAGAATCATTTTCACTCTCATGATGCTTCAACACATGAGGAACATATTATCATGCACAATTTGCACTTAAAACCCTCAACTTGGGTAATTTGCACTTTAGTCCAAAACAAGCAAACATTACTTCAACATTATTTAAACAAGACTAGAATTGCAACATAAGTTCCTCTTGAGGCCTAATTACTTTACACAAGATGAGATTTAGAATTTAATCATCTTTCTTAATCAAAACACCTAGGGTTAAAGTATAACCCAGGTCAGGGATGTTACATCAACCCTCTTTATCGCTAGCAAGCTCCAAGGTCATATCAAGCAAGAAAGAGGAAGGAGAGAGAGCTAAAAGGATTTCTTTCATGTTAAGGAGAGAGCTTATATACATATGAGGTAGGAGGGAGGTAAAGATATAAGGTGTCAAGACATAAGAGCATCACAAGGACACTTATCCCACAAAGGATCGGCCATGAAACCATACATTCAAAAGGATCATCAAAACCAAAGTGGAGTATCTACCACATAGTCCCCAACTCAACTAGGTCAAAATAAGGCACTTGTATCTATCGCAACACAAGTCTAAACACATGTATCAGCCGCATCACACCTCCATAATAGCAACCTTAGCAAACCAAAACTAATCTAAGGCATCAAGGTTGAAGAAACCAACCAAAACATTATGTATTGCTCAAAGCACTCTTGAGGCACAACATAAATGTCGCTACACTCAAGAAACACACATGTTCGACACCACCATACATGAAACTCATGCATAGCCATGCAAACCTTAACGTCAACATATGATGCCACTTATCAACCAAGGCCCAAACAAGGCGCCACAAAGCATCATTCTCTCTCTCATGATGCTAAGACACAAAAGGGTACAACCTACACATGATAAATTTCAAGAAAGACCTTCATCGTGGGTAAATTGTAACTTGGTCCAAAACAAGCATAACTAGCTCAAACATAACCCAAAGAGAACCAAATTAAAAACTTAAACTTGTCCCATGTTATTAAGGCATCTCAAGAGATTAGATTAAGGTTCAAGTATCTTATTAAGAAAAACATGCACAATCAAGAACTAAGTCATGTTAGGGGTCTTATAATTAACCTCGTAAAGGTTTAGAAAAAACCAAAGAGTATATTCTAATCAACAATGATATATATATTTCTCCTACATAATGTTTCAGGGTCATCATATGTTACATGCCAAATGGATAGAATGTTTTATCGTGAATAAATAACAACAGATATGATCACATACAAAATATTTTGATGGTATAAACCTGAGAATGGACAAGTCAAACCAAACATATAAGTGATTGGATGGAGAGTTCCTAGACTAGGTATAAGGGGAAAGGCTATATATGGCATCCTACAAAACCAGAAGGTTTAGTAATGGTTGATTTCACACGGCCGTGCCAAACTATGCCTTTTTTACTATAATTTAGAAGTACTAGAAGCAAGGATCAAGACAGTATAGAAGATCAAGGGTAATGAGGTTGTCTTAGTAGAGACTGACTGTATAAGACCTGTTGATGTTATGAATGACAACCACCCATCGTGGAAGCATAAAAAACACATTTGAAAAATAACCTTTTTTGCGCAATAGAAATAACGACTGTAGGTCAGTGTACATGGAAGCTAACAAAATGGATTATAGACTGGTGGAGAATAGAGCCTGTCTAGCTAAAAAAACATGTTCTATAAGTTGGTGACAATGGCACCAGCAGTCGGAGGTGTATACAGGTTGAAAATTTGGGACTTGGGAGTTAGTGTTAGGATTTGGTTCTTATTTTAATTGGATTAGAATTAAGTCTAGTAATATTAAGAAAGGGAAAGTAATGTCCAACGTGGAGTTCAAGCTTTATTTCCTTCTCCTATTCTATTATCGTTCTCCAAGTCCTTATAGAATAGATGTAACCCTCTTACTTCCTTACATGGTGATTTCATATACCTATAAATAGAGGTAGACACCATGGGTTATCGGTGTGCCGAATAGCGCCAAACATTGTGTGTGCCAATACATGGGAAGGCATACAAACAACCAAGAAGGAAGAGAGTGAGAGTAGGATAAGAAATTCTATTGTGGGCATGAGATTGTGGGAGAGTGACAGTCCTTGTAATCTTTGTGGAGTTTCTTAATAAAATTTTGTAGTCTTCTTCGCAAACTCAGTTCTCTCATTGGTTGTTTGTTTGTCGATTTGGCCTGTCGAATGGGAGGTTGTAGTCACTTTTATCCTGCAAGCTAGGGTTGTATCTCGTGCTGTGTTTTCTTGGGCTTAGACGGCTTCAGCACAAATCCCAACAAGTGGTATCAGAGCAAAGTTTGCTATGAGACGATCAACAAGCACCAGAGGCACGTGAAACATGGCGGCATTGACTAAACGTGAGGAGTCATCATATTGACAAATTTTATGGCAGAATAAAATTCAGTATGTGGCAAAGCACGAAGAAGGACATCTTAGTCCAACAAGGGATAATCAAAGCTCTTGAAGGAGAAAAGTCAGACAAGATGTCTGAAGGTGACTGGAGGATGTTGGAGTGCAAGGCAGTCAGTACAATCTGCCTGAGTCTTTCTATGGAGCTAAAGTATTTAGTGATCAATGAAGATTCACTGAAAAAATTATGGAAGGTCTTAGAAGAGTTGTATATGACGGTCGCTGACAAATAGGTGGGTGCTGAAGTGGCAATTGTACAAATTACACATGGAAGAAGGCACAATGTTTGTCAACCATCTCAACATCTTCAACAAGCTTGTCACACAACTGGTTAGCATGGAGGAGAAGATCAGCGAGAGTGATAAGGTCATTCTCTTAGCATCATCTCTACCACAACCATGGATACAACTGGTGATGAACATTCTTGTCGGGAAGACTACACTTGACTTCAGCGAGGTGATTGCATATTTATTGGAGGCGGAGTCTTTGAAGAAGCCATCTGAATCTTCCTCCTCAGGTGGTAATGTTTTGGCTGTTACAGATGGCAGCTACAAAGTAAGAGTCACGAGAAGAAGAATCAAAAGGGAAAAGGCAGACATATATGCTATATATTTTACGAGGAGGGCCACATATTAGAAGATTGTCCAACATTGAAGCAGTTGAAGAGTGGAGTGTTACACACTGTTTCAACAAAACGTCATTAACTAAATGGAAGCGATCATTAACAGGGGATTACTAAAAATCACTAAAAATTAAAACCATTTACAAAGAGATCCAAACACAGGAAAACTCATTTATCAAGAACCAATGTATTTTATTTACATCATGGTTCATAGGTACATGATCCCTTCTTGAGGATTACAAGCATCAATTGCTCTGTTAAAACTATACACAGGCAGCATAAGAACCTCGAAGCATCAAGCCAAAATCTTAGATCAATTCATTAAAAGTACTAACTACTAACTCTGAGGACCTGAGAGTATAGAGATGACACATAGGAATCTCTATACAAAATATGACAGCCAGTGCCTCCACCTGATATGGCACTACTGTCCCTGGTGCTGCTGTCCTTCTCGTGCTATAGGGTTTCTACCTCCTCGTCCTCGTCCACCAAAAAATGTTGGATTCCACGGGGGGTGAGACAATTGAAATTGTCCCAGCGTGAGATATAACTCTCTGCTAGAAACATTATTATTGCAGATAAATAGTAATAAACTGAGCAGAATAATTTCTATTGCATAGTAGGATTTAATCATTATTAAGTAGAATAGAGCAATATCATCTTTTAAAGCATTACAGCTATAAATGATAGAACAATAAAACATCTATTCTTTTTAATAAGGAATATGAAGAACGTGTATAACATCTATTCATTTAGGATACAGTAAGCAATGTAACATCAACCAATGTTTTCTGTATTTTATCCTTAAACAAATATGCTACACGACTGATTACATTTTACAATCACACATGCCCTGAGGAGATGAAGTATACCATTCATGGTCCAACCGACCACGATTACGTAAAGCATTGGTTCCATATATAGGTCAATGGAAGAGCCGGACTCCATCACCTCATCTGTCTCGATCAGTACGAGACCATATGCAGGACATTGAGAGTCACTACTAAATAGCTTTCCAGGGTATATTGGCAACTTCGCTATAGAGTTATAGCCTGTAGCATATACTGTTTTCAGGATATGGCCCGTAGCCAATGCCTGGTATTATAGAGTTATGGCCCATAGCCATACTCTTTTTGGGATATGGTCCATAACCATTCTTGTGCATAGGATATGGCTCACGGTCATTCCTATGAGGCATAAGGATATATTCACCCATTACCCCCACATATTCAAAAGTATGCATTCCAGGAGTTCCCATATGAAAACCTATTTCACCATCACCAACTACTGACAATGATGGATCTATGGCCAGGGCTCTACATGGTAATATTCCAATTGATTAGTTAAGTACATTACCATATTCTTTTAGCATTAATCAAGATTTCAAATAGGAATTATTATAACAATTGCTACAAAGAAACATGTAATGCTTTTATCAAGTGCTTGTCAAATCTTTATAGAACATGGGGATCTCAATCCCTGATCTCATTACTGGGAATTCACATCCCTCCACAATGTCATCATCATGGTTAGTGGATATGGGTATTCAGACCCTTAATTCATCATTGAACAAGGTTACCACTTATCAGGTAACTAATACCTCCAGGTCATCTGACCAAGGTATTCATGGTACTTGTTTACACAAGCATCTCACATGCCTCACCAGTCATATTCAACTTCTTGTCACCTCTCACTAGGCAACAATTAAATTAATGGCTCACAAGGCCCATTAACATCATAGCTCATACCTGGTTATGCTCATCACTTCATGATACCTGCATGGTTAGTATACTTGATAACAACCATATCAATTACATATCAATAATATGTAATACAAAGATAACTTCACTATTCCCTTATTAGGGTTAGAGTTTCCCAATTCATGTCAATTAGGGATACTCATACCATTACCCAAAATTAGGGTTTCACATGGCATCACCCTAGATTAGGGTTTCACACAACATCATCAATTAGGGTTTCACATAACCTCACCCTATATTAGGGTTTCACACAACATCACCAATTAGGGTTTCACATAACCTCACCCTATATTAGGGTTTCACACAACATCACCAATTAGGGTTTCACATAACCTCACCCTATATTAGGGTTTCACACAACATCACCATATATTAGGGTTTCATGATTATCTCATTAATCCAAATCCTAAATCAGTGCTTCCAAATATCTTGGAGCACATAGCATTATTTAAGTATTAAATCATACTTATCATTGTTCCATGTACTAGGAACACATAACACCATCATGCCTTATTAAGTTGATTTACCCTTTCACTAATTACATACACCTATGTTTATCATAGTGTATTGGATTTATTACTTTCATAGGCATCAAGTGATAATCACTCTAATTACACTAATCACCTAAGTTCTTAGAGGTACTACCATTGAATTTGACCTTGAGTTACTCTTCAACCACTTATAGGGTTAATAGTACTTACATGGTTTGAATCAATTAGACCTTCAAATGGTCTTGAGGTACTAGACCCTCAAACGGTCTTGAAATACTTTAACCTTCAAACGGTCTGAAGACCGTTAGACCTTAAACGGTCTTGTCCAAATTCTTTAAATGGTTTGAGACTGTTAGACCATCGAACGGTCTTGAGATAATTGACCTTCAAACGGTCTGAGACCGTTAGACCATCAAACGGTCTTGAACCCAATCCTCCTATCGGTCTAAAGACCGTTATACCTTAAACGGTCTTGGTCACTTGTTCATCAAACAGTCTGAAGACCGTTAGACCTTAAACAGGCTTGAAGATTGATCAACTCTAAATGTTTTGAGACCGTTTGATCTTAAATTATAATTAACCCCAATCGATTTGATACCGAATGGCCCTCAAATGGTCTAAGACCATTTGGTCAAATCAGCTTGAAACCGTTTAACCCTAAATTAGGGTTTTGTTCCTCAATCGATCTAGGGTTTGCAATCAAGGAACCATCAAATGTTGAAACCTTTGGGACTAGATCAATTGTAACCATTGAATCTCCATCCAACCATGACACCACTTGACCTCAAACGGTCTTGAGACCGTTTGGTCTCAATCGGTCTTGAGAACATTTGACCTCAAACGGTCTTGAGACCGTTTGGTCAACACAAAGGTGAAACCGTTTGCTCATAATTTTTATTGAGGTGTGTGTTAAGATGAGGTCATCATCATCAAGCTTCAGACCTTCGAAATCTACTTCCATTCATATGGTGATTTCATCAATTATCCAAAAGGAATTTTAAGAAGAAAGAAATGATCAACATGAAATGAAGAGTTGAATTCAATAATAACATTTAAGGGTTCAAGTTATATAACCCACCTTCAAAGTTGAATCCAAGCTTCAAGCTTCACATCTTTAATGGTGAATAAAGCTTCCTCAATGATGCAGCCCTATTTTAGAGCTCCATCCTATGCCATTTTGTACTTAAATCACATCTAAACATGTTAGATTACAAGCATTTGCCCCTAATGTGCTTATCATTGCAAATACGCTTATGGATGTTCTTTGCACTATTTTTAGGTACTTGGACCATGCTTAGATGGATGAGAGAGAAAGAAGGAGTTCTAGGGTTCCCCCACTCATGGAGGGATCCAAAGAAGGCCCCAAAGTCTCCCTCAACCTACCTCCAATGGCCAAGAGTCATCCCCAAGCAAAGACATCCAAGAATGATGGAGATTGAAGTGAAATCAAATGATGCAAGCTTCGCCACGGCCGTGGCCACAACACCACGGTCGTGCATTTTTTAGCAAAGAAGTGCCCTTTTCAATAGGGTTTTCCACAAAATCCCACGGTCGTGGCCACCTGCCACGATCGTGGCCATTGAAGACACCACGGTCGTAGCCATCAGTACAGTCGTGGTAAGAAGAAGAGAAAACGACAGCGGGCAACCACCACGGTCGTGGGAATTAATGACCAGAGTTCCAGTTTTCAATAGGTTGTCACCCCAAATTGCCACGACTGTGGCCCTCTACCACGACCGTGGCTTCTGAAGACTAAAACGCCCGTGTTGCTGCGCCACGATCACCATTCCCTCCTCCAAAACGTCTATGTTACCCAACACGGCCGTGGTGCCTCTCACCCACCATGACAGTGGCACTCGGCCACGGCCGTGGCCACCACCATACTTAGCTTTTCACCACTCCCATCCATACCACAACCGTTCTACCACCCCACGACCGTTCCCTACTGATTCATCCCTATTTTAGGGCTATCTCTTGTGTCATTTTGCATTTCAGTCACATCTATACTTACTAAATTACATGTTGTTTTCCCCAATATGCTTATTTCTATCAAATGCACTTATGGAGGCTTTTTGCATGTTTTATAGGTACTTTGTCCACTACTTGATGGCATGGAAATAGGATGGTCCAATCTAGGGTTTCCTCAGGCTTGGAGGAGCCCACAAAAAGGCCAAAACCACTTCCAACCTACCCCAAGTGGTCAAAGAATGTTTTGAAGCAATACCCTCCATGGATGATCAAGTTTAAAGCTCAAATGCATGGGAAAGACACTACCACGACCGTGGTACCCCACCACGGTCGTGGTGGACATGCCCTAAGCACAAAAAATCACTAAAACTCCCAGAAATTGATGAAAATGGCCAAAACGACCGTGGTGATCAACATGCCTGTGGCCATAGGTCCCCACCACGACCGTGGTGAGCCCCCACGACCATGTCCATCCATGTACATATCCCTATGACCTCCAAATTTTAATTCCCACGACCATACCCTTCCACCACGGTCGTGGTCTACCCTACCCACCACGGCCGTGCTACTCACAAAATCCACCCATTTCTCCACTACTTTCCCCATTTTACCCCTAACTTAACCCTAGACCACCTAGATACCTATATAAGCCCTAGTGGCGGCTGGGGGTCGAGGGTTGGCTGCTTAGAGTCCCATTTTTGCCCCCTTGTCACCTCCACTCCATTCCACTTCACCTCCACCTCAATTCCACTCCATTTCACCATTTCCACCACATAACCCCCCATATCTAAGCCTTCCATCCACTTCCCACCACCATTCTACACCTTTCCATCCAAGAAGAAGGAGGAGGACGACCCTACAACTACTGGAGAGAAGGATTTCAACCACTACTCCAAGCTCCATGGCTTCTTCTACCTCTTTCTTCTCTCTTTTTATATTTTGCTTTGTTATGAGTAGCTTGGCCCCTTAGGTGGGCTGTTTGGGGAAAATTATGTTACTTTGATACCATGTTGGGGGAAAATGGCATGTAAACATTGTAATTCCATTTGTTAATGATTATATTCTATTTCTATCTCTTTCTCCATGGATTGTTTGTTGGTTTGTGTGTGAAATCACCTAGGAATTTAGGCAAATTGCTTGTATGTGTGAATTTTGGGATTTGTCCCTAGGTCCAATTCTTGGATCCCTAGGTTGCCTCCCATCTTCCTACATCCTAATCAATCTCCCTAAACCTAAGTGAGAGATCTAAGTAGCTATATTAGATAATTCTAGTGCAATTAGCATGGAGCCTTCTCAAGGCTAGAATGTGGGGGAATTGGGGTCCAAAACCCTAATTTCACCTCCCCATTACTACCCTCGGCCCCTAATTGCCCTAGCAATGCCTAATCTAGAAGCATGGACTTGATTAGACTCTAATTGAATTGAACCTAATCCCTAACCCAATTGAGCCTCGTAAGGGTAGTAGGGGGTCTTAGGGACTAGTTCCCCTATACACAACCAAGCATATCCATGGCCAGTTAGTAGCTTAGGTTGATTCATTAGACTCTAACTTGTTGTTTGGTTTGGATAATCTAAATGGTATCATGATGTTCACATGTCACCCCCCTACTTAAGTGATAAGTTCATACCCCTAAACAACCCACATATCTCTTTACTGCTTAAAACCCTAGTTTTGTGCTTGCTTACCTTAGTTAGTTCTTTTCTTGCTTAGTTAGCTTCTTGCCTTGCTCTTGCCTCGTTTATGCTAGTTTAGTTCTTTAATTGCTCTTTTGATTTTCTCTTGCTTGCCTTAGCATAATTTGTCTTTTCATACCTAGCTTAGTCCTTTCTTTCCTGCTTAGTCTTAATCTAGTCTAGGGTTAACGTAGATTTGATTCCTGCCTTTAACTACTTTCTTATTCATCCTTAGTTAACAATCAAATCAACCTTTAAACCCTTAACCCTAGTCTATGCAGTAGGAACCTAGCTAAACTAACCTAGCTCTAGTGCCCCCTCTTTTCCCTGTGGATCGACCCTATACTTGCCACCTTCCTATACTACGACACGACCCCGTGCGCTTGCGGGAGTAGTTGTTTTCATAAATGTAGGTGTGTTAGTTTAGGTCTTATAAATTTTGAAAGCAAAAACCCATCACATGTGTTCCGACCTCATGGGGCTCATCTAGTCGGGTCAAATCGGCTAGTGTGTTGCACCTCTAGCGGAATTGCACCAAGCTTTCTAGCACTGTTGCTGGGGATTAGAGGCGCTCGGCCTAGCTAGTTAGTTTTGCTTTGACTTTTCCTACTGTCCTCATCATTGCTATTCTTTATTCATCATTATTTGCATTCTTTTTGTATATTGGTTTACTAACTTGTTCTCTTTTGTTTGGTTGTGCTTTGTGCATGTTACAAGCCATTCGAGGAAGACAAGATGGAAGGCCAAGATGCACAAACCCATCCATTTTCTCCACCGCCCTACCTCCAAGGCTATCCTAAGCCTTACACACCCCCACCACCTCCAGCGCTACAACCCTCCCACCAATTCACCTTCCAACCTCAATTCATTCTACCACCTCCATCACCACAACCCTCCCACCAATTCACCTTCCAACCTCAATGCCATCCTCCACCTTAAGTCCAAGGGCCATCAACACTGATGCCACCACCACAACTATCACATGCTCCCCCTACTTCCCATGAACAAATGGATATGATTGAGACCCCTCTCTTTGGTGCCTATGAAGACCCGTTCCTCAAGAGAGAGAAAACCTATGGCATGAGATTTCTGAGGGTCTTAAGGCTTATTAAGTTCTATGATGATGATCCCCAAGGAGAGAGAATTGCTGAAAAAGACTTATGAAGCTCGCATGACCCTTGGGAGGAAGATCAATCAAGGAAAGGATTTGAGAGTATTGCTTATGATGGGGGTGCAAACGTTTTGTTTTTGAACCATGGTTGATGGTGAAAGAACAACAAGCCCGACTGAAGGCATGAAACTTAGCACTTGTGGGAGGAAACCCACTTAGGTTTGGGATTTTTTTCACCCAAACTTCAATTTTTGATACTTTTGCTTTGCTTTTAAACTTTCCAAGAACACACACACACTTGTGTTTAATAGTTTTTGTCTAGTTTTAAGATGTGCAGGTGATAACAGGGTGAAATGAAGGAAATTTGAGTACAATTGAGAGAAGGATTCCAAGAAAAATCACTTTGAGTCAAGTTTTTTAGTGTTTGATGTTCCTCATTTTGAGAGTAGTAGCTACAGGGACCACCACGGCCATGGCACATCAATACGACCGTGGTCATTTGCATGAAAAACACACCAAGACCCTGGATTCAGAAGAAAAATTGAGAAAAGCTGCCAAAGGACTGCACCACGGCCGTGCCAGGCAGCACAACCATGCAACCTGAAGCCACCACGGCCGTGCTACGCAGCACGGCCGTGCAACAGACCAATTTCATCCACTCAAGGCAGATTAGTGGGAAACTACTACGCATATCCTCCACCATAGGGAGGAACACCATCAGAGCCTTGAGAGAGCCATGATCGTCTACCCTATCATCCTAAACTCTAGGATCATGCTGAGGACAACATGATTCAAACGTTTGGGGTGGTAGGGAAGGTATGCCCTAGTTTCACTTTGCATTTCACCTATCACATCCACTTTTGTTTTCTTGCTTTTTCTATCTACCTTAGTCATCTTTACTACTTTGCATACCTACATGCCATGTCGTTTACATTCCTGCCATTTTTGCGTAATTTTCAAAAAATTTGCCCTTTTTGCCATGCATTGCATATCATGTAGATTTTTGGTAATTCTTGCATGTTATAGCTAGTATTTGCTTATTTACTGCTTTAAGTTCAATAATATAGACTTAGATGTGTTGGAGGCAACTTGGCACCATTTTGGCCAATTTTGCTTAAATTTGAGATTTCTTGTCTAAAAGTGTGTTTTGACCCAATCTCTACTATTTTGAGTAAAAATGATTACCTTTGACAAATGCAAGTGAATTATCATTGTTTTTTGCTAAGTGGTATCAATATTTGACTTTTTATATGTGCATCACCTCTCTTATGATTGTGATTGAATTGGTTGAATTGTGAAATTGAGCAAGCTTTGAATGCTTAGTGTTTGTGGAATCACTTGTTTGATATATCCATTTCATCTTGTTCATTCATGTGGTGTGATAGCTTGGATGAAGTGTTGTATTAAATTTCATGCAGGATGTCTTATGTGGAAAATCATACCAATGACCCCTCTTTGACCTGACTATTCTTCCACCATCCTCACACCCCTCCGCCTCATAAAAAGATGCCCTAGTGTACATAATCAGCCTTGGCCACCTCCAAAAGTTTGGGGTGGAAATATCTTTATCTCACCGCTTCACTTTATCCACCATATGCCCTATCTACACCAAGGGCAAGAAAAAAAAGAGAAAAGCAAAAATAAAATAAAAGGATGCTCCTGTTTAAGAGCATTCAAATAAAGAATAAAATGAGTGTGTAAAAACACTCCAAAAATCTTATCGCAACCCTTTCTTCCATTTTCATACCCATTGAACTAAGAAGCATCAAACTTAGCTCATTTTGCCCTTTTCCGCAGCCACGTGGGTCATTTGGTGTGATTTGAAATATAAGATTGAATGCATGAATGTGAAACAACACTCCTAGTCATTCTTGATTAACGCCACCATGAAACGGTTTACACAGAACTTTATGGAAGAAATATGGATAACTTGTATATTCTATGCGCTATATTTGAAGTTCATATGCTTTGTGCTCTTTTCATGATTGGTTTGTGAAAGTAGGAGAGGAGAGAGGTGAAATGCATGCACTTAGTCATCTTTGATCCCATTCAGCGATAATCATCTTTTACATTGTATTTGTCATGTCTTGACTGTCAAAAGTTTGTAGAGAGATTGAGTTGGAGCATACTTGAGGACAAGTATGTTTCAAGTTTTGGGTGGTGATTCAGCCCTATTTTAGGGCTTTATCTTGTGTCATTTTGCATTTCATTCACATCTGTACTTACTAAATTACATGTTATTTTCCCCAATATGCTTATTTCTATCAAATGCACTTATGGAGGCTTTTTGCATGTTTTATAGGTACTTTGTCCACTACTTGATGGCATGGAAATAGGATGGTCCAATCTAGGGTTTCCTCAGGCTTGGAGGAGCCCACAATGAGGCCAAAACCACTTCCAACCTACCCCAAGTGGTCAAAGAATGTTTTTAAGAAATACCCTCCATGGATGATCAAGTTTAAAGCTCAAATGCATGGGAGAGACACTACCACGACCTTGGTACCCCACCACGGTCGTGGTGGACATGCCCGAAGCACAAAAAATCACTAAAACTCCCAGAAATTGATGAAAATGGCCAAAACAACCGTGGTGATCAACATGCCCGTTGTCATAGGTCCCCACCATGACCGTGGTGAGCCCCCACGACCGTGGACATCCATGTACATATCCATGTGATCTCCACATTTTAATTCCCACGACCGTGCCCATCCACCACGGCCGTGGTCTACCCTACCCACCACGACTGTGGTAACCCACCACGGTCGTGCTACTCACAAAATCCACCCATTTCTCCACTACTTTCCCCATTTTACCCCTAACTTAACCCTAGACCACCTAGATACCTATATAAGCCCTAGTGGTGGTTGGGAGTCGAGGGTTGGCTTCTTAGAGTCCCATTTTTGCCCCCTTGTCACCTCCACTCCATTCCACTTCACCTCCACCTCAAATCCACTCCATTTCACCATTTCCATCACATAACCCCCCATATCTAAGCCTTCCATCCACTTCCCACCACCATTCTACACCTTTCCATCCAAGAAGAAGGAGGAGAACGACCCTACAACTGCTGTAGAGAAGGATTTCAGCCACTACTACGAGCTCCACGGCTTCTTCTACGTCTTTCTTCTCTCTTTTTGTATTTTGCTTTGTTATGAGTAGCTAGGCCCCTTGGGTGGGCTGTTTGGGGGAAATTATGTTACTTTGATACCATGTTGGGGGAAAATGGCATGTAAACATTGTAATTCTATTTGTTAATGATTATATTCTATTTGTATCTCTTTTTCCATGGATTGATTGTTGGTTTGTGTGTGAAATCACCTAGGAATTTAGGCAAATTGCTTGTATGTGTGAATTTTGGGATTTGCCCCTAGGTCCAATCTTGGATCCCTAGGTTCCCTCCCATCTTCCTACATCCTAATCAATCTCCCTAAACCTAAGTGAGAGATCTAAGTAGTTAGGTTAGGTAATTCTAGTGCAATTAGCATGGAGCCTTCTCAAGGCTATAATGTGGGGGAATTGGGGTCCAAAACCCTAATTTCACCTCCCCATTACTACCCTCGGCCCCTAATTGCCCTAGGAATCCCTAATCTAGAAACCTAAACTTGTTTAGACTCTAATTATATTGAACCTAATCCCTAACCAAATTGAGCCTCATAAGGGTAGTAGGGGGTGTTAGGGACTAGTTCCCCTATACACAACCTAGCATATCCATGGCCAGTTAGTAGCTTAGGTTAATTCATTAGACTCTAACTTGTTGTTTGGTTTGGATAATCTAAATGGAATCATAATGTTCACATGTCACCCCCCAACTTAAGTGATAAGTTCATACCCCTAAATAGCCCACATATCTCTTTACTTCTTAAAACCCTAGTTCTGTGCTTGCTTACCTTAGTTAGTTCTTTTCTTGCTTAGTTAGCTTCTTGCCTTGCTCTTGCCTTGTTTATGCTAGTTTAGTTCTTTAATTTCTCTTTTGCTTTTCTCTTGCTTGCCTTAGCATAATTTGTCTTTTCATACCTAGCTGAGTCCTTTCTTTCCTGCTTTGTCTTAATCTAGTCTAGGGTTAATGTAGATTTCATTCCTGCCTTTAACTGCTTTCTTATTCATCCTTAGTTAACAATCAAATCAACCTTTAAACCCTTAACTCTAGTCTCCGTAGTAGGAACCTAGCTAAACTAACCTAGCTCTAGCGCCCCCTCTTTTCCCTGTGGATCGACCCTTTACTTGCCACCTTCCTATACTACGACACAACCCCATGCGCTTGCGGGTGCAGTGTTTTAGTAGACGTAGGTAGCTAGTTTAGGTTTATAAATTTCGAAAGCACAATCTCACCGTGCGTTCTGACCTCGTGGGGCGCATCTAGTCGAGTCAAACCGGCTAGTGTGTTGCTAGCAGAATCGCACCACCTACTACCCTCAACACGGCCGTGGCACACCAACACAGCCGTGGTGATCCACCAACCCTACCCTACTTTACACTAATTTTCCTAAATCACCCCCCACTTACCCTAATGCCTCCCCACCACCTATATATACATAGGTGGAGACTAGGGCATGAAGGGGTAGATGCCTCTACAGCTGCACCAAGCTCCATTCTCCTTCCTTGAGCTTTGAGTGCAAACCCTTTGCATTTTGGCTCACCATCCATCATTTCCACCCTCATTCCACCATGGAATCCTAGTTTCCTAGGTTTCCATCCATAAAACCCCACATCTTCATGTGCCCCTGCACCCTTGGAGGAGGAAGGACGTCCACAGCAGCCCCGAGGTGAAGGAGGAGACTTCTACATTGAGCTTCATGGCATTTTCCCTTCTTCTACCCCTTTCTTTTCTTATTTCTTTGACTATGTGTAGCTAAGCCCCTAGTGGTGGGCTGTTTGGGGTTAAAATGTGACTTTGATACCATGTTGGGGGAAAGTTGCTTGTAATGAACTTAATTCATATCTATGATGATTGCCTCTTGCTTCTATCTCATTTCCCATTTTATTGCATGTGGTTTGTGCTTTTTACATGAATTGCTTGCTTTGAGATGTTGGATGACACTTAGCTCCTAGGAGGAATTGGAGTGTATGTGGCAATCTTAGGAATGGCTCCTAGGTCCAAACAGTGGATCCCTACCTAGCCCCCTTTGTTCCTACATTCACACCCCTCCTCCGACAAATGAGTGTGAGATCTAAGTAGCTAGTATAAGTGAGATTGATGTAATTGCCTAGGGCCTTCTAAAGGCTAGAGTGGCTAGTGGCATGAGGTCAAATACCCTCATCTCTACTCCCATTTCTACCCTCAACCCTCAATTGCTCACTATCACTTACCCTAGAAACCTAGATTTGGCTAATCCCATTAGAATTATACCTAACCCTAGTCTTCTACTAGTAGTATAGGGTATATTCTAATGGCATTGTCCTTGTTGTTTGGTTTGGTAATCTAGATATGAAATGAGAACCTTGCATGTTTAATGATCTCCCCCAACTAATATCAAAGTTACATCCCCCAAACGGCCCACCTACCCTAATCAACTTCTTAAAACCCATCTTGCTCTGCTTGCTTGTTCATGCTAGTCCAGTTTAGTCGCTTTTGCTTAATCTAGTTAATTACTTAGTTTTACTCTTTAGTGTTAACTTAGGCTCTTGCTCTTGCTAGTGGTTAGTTTAGTTCTTAATTGCTTCTTGCTTTGGTAGAGTAGTGCAGCTCTTCTTATTCTTGCTTAGTTAGTTTGTTAACTTAGTTTACGAATTTGATTGCTCTTCCATAGCTTAGTTTCCATCTTGCATTTCTTACTTGTTTAATTAGCTTAATCAACAACCAAAACCTTTTAAAACCCTAAAACCCTAAGCTCCACAAAAGGAACATAGCATACGCTACCTAACTCTAGTGCCCCCTCTATCTCTATGGTTCAACCCCTTATCTTTCCAATCACCTATACTACAACAGTACCTTGTACGCTTGCGGGCGACCTGTTTTAGTCTTAGTGATCGACTCGGCTAGGGATAACATAAACTTCAAAAGCATAAGATCCCATATCACATGCGCTCTGACCTCGTGGGGTGTAAAAGCACAACTAGCGGGGACGCACCAAGTTTTCTGGCACCATTGCCGGGGATAGAGGCGCTCGACCTAGTTAGATAGTGTATCTTAGCCCTTCCTTTTGCCCTCACCATTGCTATTATTTATTCTTTGTGTTACTTTTGCATCTGGGTTTGCTAACTTGTCCTCTTTTGTTTGGTTGTGCCTTGTTCATGTGACAAGCAACCCTTTGGAGTCAAGATGGTAGACCGAGATGCACGATCCCCTTCAATCCCTCAACCGCCCTACATGATGAAGATGTTGGAAGACATGGTATATCTCATGCAGATTCATGTGGGAGGTTTTTCTAATCACTCTACCAACTTCAGGGAGGATCTTTATGAAGATGTGCAGCTTATACAATCGTATCACATTCAGAACAACCAAAGCCCCATGTCAAGCTCTTACACTTCAGAATGTAGAAATGGTCCAAACTTCTCATGGGAACCACAAGAAGACTGTGAGCCAAGAGATAGCTCCATGTTTGAAGAAGAAGTTCTTGCAAGATTAAGAAGCCTTGATAAAGTGAAGAGAGAGGTGTCCTTTCAAGGACAAACCATTAATCATCTAGAGCAAAGGTTGGATGAGATTTCCCTTTCACTTGCCCTTTGTGAGGAGGGAAGATCCCTTTCCCAAACCATAACCAATCCAAACAATGCAAATAGTTATATGGGCTCCCCTCAAGTTATCTATAATCCACCACCTCCTCAACCTTTGTATAACTTCCAACACACCTCACAACCACCACCACAACATCAATCACAAGAACCACCCCCATACCACCCACCTCCACAACAACCACCCTACATCCTTCACAAACCTAATCCACCACTACCACCAACACCACCACAACCATCACTTGCTCTCCTTCTTCCCCATGAGAAAGTGGATACAATTTCAATTTTGAGGTGTGACAAGGTTATAGAGGAGCTCAACAAGGGGGGGGGGAAGAAATTAGATGAAGATCATGATGGAGAACCCCTGTCGCAAAGTCCTTGTGAGAGTGCTAAGTGCACTAAAAATTCTGCAGTCCTGGTAGATTTTGAGAGGATAATATCTTGTGTCCCATCTTCCTTTGATATGTCACCACCAACTTCTCCCATTGCTGATCCAAGACATCCTAATGTGATATTTTTAGGATTGCAAGTGTCCAACAGGATCGAAACCCCTCTCTTTTATGCCTATCAAGACCCATTCCTCAAGGGAAGGCAAAACTATGGCATGAAAAGTTCGAAGGTTTTAAGATTGAATAAGGCAAATACCTCATTGCTTGCCATCATCAAGAAAAGTACAACTTATGTAAGGTTCCATAAGGGTGTTTTCACCTTCAAGAATAAGATGAGAGGGAAGATGCCTAAGGAGTCCATCTTAAATGAGATAAAATGTTTTGTTGATGAGGATTCTTACTTTGGGACCTATGATGATGACCCTGGAGGAGAGATAAATGAAGAAAGACACTTGAGAAACTCACATAACCCTTGGGAGACAATGAAGGCATTTGAGAGGATTGCGTATGATGAGGAAGAAAACATTTTTCTTGTGGACAATGGTTGATTGACGGAGGAGCAACAAGCCCGGTTGAAGGCTATAAATTTAGTGCTAGTGGGAGGCAACCCACGTGGTTTGAGATTCTCGAACCTTGTTTTATTATAGTTTCTTTTGGTTTCCAAGAAACACACACACACACACACACTATACTTGATTGTTTTTCTATTTGTGAATCATGTTAGAACAGGTATAAGGAAGAAAAGATGATGCAAAAAGGGTGTAGCCAAAGCGGAGGTCAAAATGGAAGAAGAGATTGCAAATCAATAGAGGAGCTATAGGAAGAAGGACAGAACGGCCGTGCTGTTCAGAACAGCCGTAGTGGCCTTGTCCTTCTCACCTAGTGTTACATTGACCACTCCAGCTCTTGGCGGTTGTCTTTTGTGACCCCACACCTTTTACCCTACTAGTCTAAACTTCTATTTTATGCTGAGGGCAGCATGATTTAAAAGTTTGGGGTGGTAGGGCGGTAAACCCTTCTCTCACCGCACTTTTCTCCATGTGCCTTGTGCTAAATTTTTGCAAGATGATCAAACAGTTTGACTGACATTTCATTCTTTTTTACCCTGACCTGGTGTGTCTGCTTGCATTCATGCATACATGTAGTTTAACTTCTTGCATTTTTGTGTAATTTTTCAAAAGTTTTACTTTTCCATACCATGCAATGCATCTTCATGTAGTTTTTGTAGTTTCTATTGCATGTTAAGTAGGATTTGCTTCTTTATGCTTTAAATTCCCCTAAAGTAGGTTTAGATGTGATTTAATGCAAGTTGGCACCATTTTGGCCAATTTTTCCCAAATTTGAGATTTCTTGTCTAAAAAGTATGTTTTGACCCAATCTCTACTGTTTTGAGTGAAAATGACGACCTTTGACTAGTGCAAGTGAAATGTCATGCTTTATTGTTAAGTGGTATCAATGTTTGACTTTTTACATGTGCATCACCTCTCTTATGATTGTGATTGATTTGGTTGAATTGTGAACTTGAGCAAGCTTTGAATGCTTAGTGTTTGTGGAATCACTTGTTTGATATATCAATTTCATCTTGTTCATTCATGTGGTGTGATATCTAGGATGAAGTATTGTATTAACTTTCATGCAGGATGTCTTATGTGGAAAATCATACCAATGACCCCTCTTTGACCCGACTTTTCTTCCACCATCTTCATACCCCTCCGCCTCATAAAAAGATGCCCTAGTGCACATAATCAGCCTTGGCCACCTCCAAAAGTTTGGGGTGGCCACATCTCTACCTCCTCGATTCACTCTATCCACGATATGCCCTATCTACACCAAGGGCAAGAAAGAAAAGAAAAGCAAAAACAAAATAAAAGGATGCTCTTATTTAAGAGCATTCAAATAAAGAAAAGATGAGTGTGTAAAAACACTCCAAAAATTTTACCGCAACCCTTTCTTCCACTTTCATACCCATTGAGCTAAGAAGCATCAAACTTAGCTCATTTTGCCTTTTTCCGCAACCATGTGGGTCATTTGGTATGATTTTAAATATAAGACTGGATGCATGAATGTGAAACAACACTCCTATTCATCCTCGATTAACACTATCATGAAACAGTTTACTCGGAACTTTATGGAAGAAGTATGGATAACTTGTGTATTCTATGCGCTATATTTGAAGTTCATGTGCTTTGTGCTTTTTTCATGATTGGATTGTGAAAGTAGGAGAGGAGAGAGGTGAAATGCATGCACTCAGTCATCTTTGATCCCATTCAGCAATAATCATCTTTTACATTGCATATGTCATTTCTTTTTGTGGAAGTTTTGTAGAGAGATTGAGTTGGAGCATACTTGAGGACAAGTATTTTTAAGTTTCGGGTGGTGATGTAGCCCTATTTTAGGGCTCCAACCTGTGTCATTTTGTACTTAAATCACATCTAAACATGTTAGATTGCAAGAATTTTCCCCTAATGTGCTTATCATTGCAAATACGCTTATTAATGTACTTTGCACTGGTTTTAGGTACTTGGACCATGCTTAGATGGACGAGAGAGAAAGAAGGTGTTCTAAAGGCCCCAAAGTCTCCCTCAACCTACCTCCAATGGCCAAGAGTCATCCCCAAGCAAAGACATCCAAGAATGATGGAGATTGAAGTGAAATCAAGTGATGCAAGCTTCACCACGGTAGTGCATTGTTTAGCAAAGAAGTGCCATTTTCAATAGGGTTTTTCCACAGAATCCCACGACCGTGGGCATTGAAGACACCACGACCGTGGCCATCAGCACGATCGTGGTAAGAATAAGAGAAAATGACCATGGGCAACCACCACGGTCATGGGAATTAATGACCAGAGTTCCAGTTTACAACAGGTTGTCACCCCAAATCGCCACGACTGTGGTCGCTGAAGACTAAAACGCCCGTGTTGCTGCACCACGATCACCACTCCCTCCTCCAAAAAGGTCGTGTTACCCAACACGACCGTGGTGCCTCTCACCCACCACGACCGTGGCACTCCGCCACAGCCGTGGACACCACCATACTTAGCTTTTCACCACTCCCATCCATACCATGACCGTTCTACCACCCCACGACCGTTCCCTACTACCCTCATTACGGCCATGGCACACCAACATGGCCGTGGTGATCCACCAACCCTAACCTACTTGACATTGATTTTCCTAAACTACCCCCACTTACCCCAGTGCCTCCCCACCACCTATATATACATAGGTGGCGGCTAGGGCACGAAGGGTAGATGCCCCTACAACTGCTCCAAGCTCCATTCTCCTTCCTTGAGCTTTGAGTGCAAATCCTTTGCATTTTGGCTCACCATCCACCATTTCCACCCTCATTCCACCATGGAATCCTAGTTTCCTAGGTTTCCATCTGTAAACCCCCACATCTTCATGCACCCCTGCACCCTTGGAGGAGGAAGGACGTCCATATAGCTCGGAGGTGAGAGAGGAGACTTCTACATCGAGCTTCATGGAGTTTTCCCTTCTTATACCCCTTTCTTTTCTTGTTTCTTTGACTATGTGTAGCTAAGCCCCTAGTGGTGGGCTGTTTGGGGTTAAAATGTGACTTTGATATCATGTTGGCGGAAGTAGCTTGTAATGAACTTAATTCATATATATGATGATTGCCTCTTGATTCTATCTCATTTCCCATTTTATTGCATGTGGTTTGTGCTTTTTACATGAATTGCTTGCTTTGAGATGTTTGATGACACTTAGCTCCTAGGAGGAATTGGAGTGTATGTGGCAATCTTTAGAATGGCTCCTAGGTCCAAATAGTTGATCCCTAGGTAGCCCCCTTTGTTCCTACATTTACACCCATCCTCCTACAAATGAGTGTGAGATCTAAGTAGCTAGTGTAAGTGAGATTGATGCAATTTCCTAGGGCCTTCTAAAGGCTAGAGTAGCTAGTGGCATGAGGTCAAATACCATCATCTCTACTCCCAGTTCTACCCTCAACCCTCAATTTCTCACTATCACTTACCCTAGAAACCTGGATTTGGCTAATCCCATTAGAATTACACCTAACCCTAGTCTTCTACTAGTAGTATAGGGTATATTCTAATGGCATTGTCCTTGTTGTTTGCTTAGGTAATCTAGATATGAAATGAGAACCTTGCATGTTTAATGATCTCCCCCAACTAATATCAAAGTTACATCCCCCAAACGGCCCACCTACCCTAATCAACTGCTTAAAACTCATCTTGCTCTGCTTGCTTTTTCATGCGAGTCTAGTTTAGTCACTTTTGCTTAATCTAGTTAATTACTTAGTTTTGCTCTTTAGTGTTAACTTAGGATCTTTCTCTTGCTAGTGGTTAGTTTAGTTCTTAATTGATTCTTTCCTTGCTAGAGTAGTGCAGCTCTTCTTGCTCTTGCTTAGTTAGTTTGTTAAATTAGTTTACTAATTTGCTTGATCTTCCATAGCTTAGTTTCCATCTTGCATTTCTTACTTGTTCAATTAGCTTAATCAACAACCAAAACCTTTTAAAACCCTAAAACCCTAAGCTCCGCAAAAGGAACATAGCATACGCTACCTAACTCTAGTGCCCCCCCTATCTCTATGGTTCGACCCCTTATCTTTCCAATCACCTATACTACAATAGTACCCCATACGCTTGCGGGCGACCTATTTTAGTCTTAGTGATCGACTCAGTTAGGGATAACATAAATTTTGAAAGCATAAGATCCCATATCACGTGCGCTCCGACCTCGTGGGGTGTAAAAGCACCACTAGTGGGGACGCACCACTCAACTATCCAAGGTCCGTTCTCAACTCTTTGGATGCAAAGGATGATCAAGGTTGAACATTGAATGGAGAAAAGAAGAGAATGAGTGTTGAAATTCAATTTCCACCATGAATTCAAGGTTGAAGATGACTATGGAGCTTACCTACAGGTTGGGGAACGTTCTCCTCTTGCTCCTAAGCTCCTTAGTCTTTGGCCCAAGCATAGAAAGAAAGTGGTTTGCAAAATGGCCTTTCAAATAAGGAGAAAATTGAATATATGTGATTGATTTTCTAGGAGAGAGAAAGTAGAAGAAAATCCATCTATTTTCTTGCTACATGCCCCCCTCCACTTCCTTGCCTTCAAAGCCATCTTCCTTGCCTTCAAAAACCTCTCGTTTATCCTTGAATTAAAAGCAACCACTTTAAGCACCTTTATCATTATAATACTATTATCCATTTTTAGTGGACAATTCTTTTTAATAAACAAATGCAAGTGGATTTCTTCACCTACTTAGGATATTTCGGTGCAACTCAAGGCATTTGGACGTCCTTGCATTATAGGATTTCAACTACAACCTTTTAAATTAGTGGGCACTTCAATTAATATATTTGTTGCATTATAGGATTTCAACTACAGCCTTTTAAATTAATGGGCACTTAAATTAATATATTTATTTTGTTACAAATTAAATTAGGGTTTTAATTATGCTTAAATCTTGATTATTTTATTATCAAGATTATCTCTCCTCAAAAGAGATTCAAATGAGACACCCCTCTATTTCTTGTCTCTAATTGATACTAAGAAACATTAGAGACTCTCTAGAAATGGTATTTTGCATATTGAACCCTAGGTTTTGGGTAAATTGCACATTACAACAAAACTAGGTTTTAATGCACAAACATTGCTTAATAAGCTCTTTCTTGGTGCTCATGCTTGTGGAAGCCATAACTCAGCATCACTCTCATTCTTCTGATACTTAAAGACTTGAGGAACATTTTATCATGCAATATTTGCAAGGTAACCCCTCAACTTGGATAATTTGCACTTTAGTCCAAAATAGGCAAAACATTATTTTCAACATTATATAAAAAGGACTAAAATTGAAACATAAGTTCCTCTTGAGCCTTAATTACTTTTCAAAAGATAAGAACAAGCATATAATTATCTTTCTTAAACAAAACATCTAGGGTTAAAGCATAACCCAGGTCAGGGATGTTACATGGAGCTTGCTCGTTAGCAGAAGGATATTCAGAAGCACTGGCTGTCATGAAATCATGTACCAATCATCAGTGGATATTTGATTCAGGCTCTCCCTAAATCATATGTCTAGAGAGAAATGTATTTGATGAAGGATCTCTCCATCGGGCACGTGTGAATGTTCAACTGGTAGATAATAAACTATACCAAATCACCGGAATTGGAACAATCACGTTCAGGATGCATGATGGAGCACATCACACATTGTCAGGGGTCTGATATGTCCCCGGTCGTAAGATAAAACTAATATCTGAGAGGGCACTTGAATCTATCGGTTGTAAGATTTCAAAGTAAGGTGGATTCGTACAAGTCGCATACAAGGGGCAAGTGATCATGAAGGGCACCGGTCCAAAGGAGCATATTGATTGGTTGGGGGAGGTTCTAACTAAAAGAGGAGTAGTTGACGGGAGTTCTACCACTGGAGGCGTAGATGATGCATTTACACGTGAGGTGAGCTCATAACGTGCTACATGTCTTCAACTCGTAGGGGCAGGCACGTGTGAGGCTACAAGACTGGCTATAAAATTCAACAGATGTAGAGGCAAAGCTGTCAACTATTGGAATAAGGAAGACATGACAAGCCTGACAACACAGTATCATCGAGCAGGTGGAGCTCGGAGAAAGTACAAACCTATGGCAAGGAGGGCCAAAGGAACGAAGGCTGCAGTTATTACAACTACAGGTGGAGGCAGTACAGTTTTCCAATCTATACAACTTGAGGAGCTCTCAGATGAAGGGTCAGGATAGCCATGTCTGGACACGCACTCCGCACAAGCGTGCAACGGTAGAGTGCTTCCGTTAACGGAAGCATATAGAAGAAGAACGAGAGTAAATTTTTTGAAGGAGCAGATACTTCGGCGGATAAGATCTACGGTGGAGATTGTTAGGATTTGGTTCTTATCCTAATTGAATTAGAATTAAGTCCAACAATATTATGAAAGGGAAAGTAGTATCCAACGTGGAGTTCAAGCATTATTTCTTTCTCCAATTCTATTGTCGTCCCCGTAGTCCTTATAGAATAGATGTAACTCTCTTACATCCTTATAGGGGGATGTCCTGTACTTACAAATAGAGGTAGACACCATGGGTTATCGGTGTGACGAATAGTGCCAAACATTGTGTCTGCTAATACAGGGGAAGGCATACAGACAGCCAAGAAGGAAGAGAGCGAGAATGGGGTACAAAATTCTATTGTGGATATGGGATTGTGGGAGATCGACAATCCTTGTAATATTTGTGGAATTGTTTAATAGAATTTTATTTCTTCTTCATCAACTCAGTTCTCTCATTGGTTGTTTGTTTCTCGGTTTGACCTGTCGACTGGGAGGTTGTTGTCGTTTTTATCATGCAAGCTAGATTGTATCTCGTTCGGTGTTTTCTTGGGCTTGGAGGGCTTCCGCACGAATCCCAACGGTTAGCCTACATCAAAAAATTCACAGTGCTATCAGACACAAATACATATATATGAATTACAGAGGCGTTAAGAATAGGAGTTGTTTGGTCTTTCCAATTTTCCAGAGTTTGTATCCCACAACACTTAGAAGGGTTTATGTTTGGGTTTCCAATTTTGTAGAGTCTGAGACCCAAAATCGTATTTTTTGTTTGCCTATTGGTAAATGGGATTAATAGAATCCCACTGTCATTTGTTTTGCTTTTAATCGCATTTCATGTGGCATTCCCAGCATCACCGTTGAACTTTTTCAAATACCATCCAAAGTCATTGGTCAACAGAGTACGACCTACTTCTCACAGTGAGGTTCACTTTCACCGGACTTGGATTCATTAACTTCTCTTTGTAGCGAAGGGATGATCGCTGACAATCAAATACAAGAAACATCAAGTAATAAAGTCAATTCAATACAACAATCAAAACACTGTTGCTTGTTCAGTCCAGTTGTATCCGGATCATCATAGTAGAAGACCTCCGGATCATCATAGTAGAAGACCGCTCCATCAGTAATACAAAACCAGCAACGGCTCCATCACCTGTTCAGGTTAGGAAGAAGCAAAGCTGTTCCTATAAATGCCCAGTTTCTCCCTAACATTCGGTATTAGCCTTTACCCCTCAGAAGGTGCATTCCAGTTAAGCAAGCACAAGCACCAACTCATGGCCTCGGCCTTGTGTTCCTTCCTGTCCTTCTGGCAGCCCTCGTCGCTACTGCCTCCCTCTCCCTCTCACCGGCCTCGGCGGCCAAGTGTCACCCGGAGGATAAGAAAGCCCTACTGGCCATCAAACAGTTCTAGAATAACCCCAGCCGCCTCGCGTCCTGGGTACCCTCTGTTGGGATTAGGAATATAATCCAGCCCATGTCTTAGTGGGATTTAGACTTGGGAGGGTTGGTTTGTGCTACCAATCCTAATAGGAGTCAAATCTTGAATAGTAGGAATATGACTTCCTATGTGCAACATGCAGTTGGACTAGGATTCGAACTAGGACTAGAATTCCTGGTTGCAATCACATGCATGGAGGCCTATAAATAGAGACCCCTGGGGAGGCCTTTGGATTATCCACCGGTTGAGGTGTGAGTTCTCCAGTTGCTTGTTGGTGCCTTCTGTGGTAGAGGGTGCCAGAGAACAAGAACAACTGGTAGAGAAGCTATCTTGGTTTATAAGAGAGGGCCAGCGACTTTGCCTTGAAGCAAAGTAGCGGTTGGCGGTTGCTACCCGGATTTAGGGGTAATTAAATCTGGGAGGTGTGAGTTGTAATTTTATTACATAGTGCTTATTAGCGGGATTGCCCCGTGGTTTTTCTCTCCTTATTGAGGGGAGAGTTTTCCACGTTAAATCTGGTGTTTTTCTTCTTTGGGTTTTATACGCTTGTTGGTAGCGCTTCTGTGACAACTTTTCGTCACATCCGGGACTGTATCGGTACAACATCCCCAACAAGTGGTATCAGAGCGAGGTTGCAGATACAAGTCCAGATGGGGAAAGATGAAGATGCGACGATGATAAAGTTGACAAGCACAAATTGGCAGATTTGGAAACCCAAGATGGAGGATATTCTCTATTGCAAAGATCTATACGATCCGATAGAGGGACAAAAGCCAGAGACTACATCTGATGCAGATTGGAAGAAGCTAAACAGGTAAACCGTCATAACAGTGCGGAAGTGGCTCAACATCTCCGTATTCCATCACGTCTCAGAAGATACCAATGCCAAAGATCTGTGGGAAAAGCTCAAGAAGTTATATGAGCAGAAGACTGCCACAAATAAAGCTTTCTTGATCCGAAAGTTGGTGAACCTCAAGTACCGAGATGGTACAAACATCGCCGAGCATATGAATAAATTCCAAAGCCTTGTAAATCAGTTGGGGTCCATGAAGATGGTTCTTGATGATGAACTTCAGGCTCTACTTCTTCTAGGATCGCTACCGGACAGTTGGGAGACACTCGTAGTGACAGTCAGCAATTCTGCATAGGAGGGCAAGTTGACACTTGACCAGGTGAAGAGCAGTGTACTGAATGAAGAGACTCGACGACGAGCCTCAGGCGACAGTGGATCAGAGGTGCACTTCACAGAGGGCAGAGGCGTTGATAGAGCGAAAGACCGTGGTAGATCTAAGAGCCGCGGTGAATCCCAAGACCGCGAGAAGTCTCGTGGTAGATCCAAGTCAAAGAATGGTAGAGGGTGCTTCCATTGCGGCAAGCCAGGTCACTTCAAAAGAGATTGTAAGATTTGGAAAAAGAAACATGGGTCTGAAGCCAAAGACAAGCAAGATGACGACAAGAATACTACAGCGACGATCTCAGATGATAGGTGCGATAATGACGATGTGGTCTTAACAGTCCAAGAACAGTGTTTGCATGCTGATGAGGATGATTATGAGTGGGTGGTGGATACTGTAGCTTCTTATCATGCTTCACCAAGTAAGGAGTTCTTCACTTCATACAGGAGGGGAGACTTTGGGAGGGTGAACATGGGAAATTCCAGCTTCTCTAGAATTGTCGGGATTGGTGACATTTGTGTTCAGACAAGTGTTGGTTGCACGCTCACGCTGAAGGATGTTCGTCACGTTCCAGATTTGCGGCTGAGTTTGATCTCTGGTTCTTTCTTTGATAGAGAAGGTTGTCATCTTGATTTTGGTGGCGGCAAATGCAAGATCACCAAGGGGGCTTTGGTTATTGTACGTGGCAAACTATCTCGCACATTATACAAGACCAAGCTCAAAGTACTTAGAGACGGCAGTATACATGCAGTTGAGGATAACCAGACAGATCTATGGCACAAACGGTTAGGACACATGAGTGAGAAGGGCTTGAATCTTCTATCCAAGAAGAGGTTGATTCCTTGTGGCAAGGATAGTGGTCTCAGTTCATGTGATGCATGTCAGACAGGAAAGAAATGACGAGTTTCTTTTAAGACAAGGTATGCGGTGAAGTCAAAGCTTCTACAGTTGGTTCATTCGGATGTCTGCGGTCCGTTTGAGATGGCTTCACTGGGAGGCAATAAGTATTTTGTCACATTCATTGATGATGCATCTAGGAAGGTGTGGGTCTACTTGCTGAAGACCAAGAATCAGGTTTTTCAATGTTTCCAAAAGTTCCATGCCATGGTAGAGCGGGAGACCGGTGAAAAATTAAAGTGTCTCCGAACGGACAATGGAGGAGAGTACACCTCCAGGGAGTTCCAGGCGTACTGCACGCAGCATGGCCTACGACATGAGAGGACAGAACCTGGCACACCACAACACAATGGTACAGCTGAAAGGATGAACCGTACTATTGTCGAGAAAGTCAGATGCATGTTGAAGACTGCAAAGTTGCCAAAGACATTTTGGGGTGAGGCAGTGAGAACTGCCTGCTATCTGATAAATCGATCTCCATCAGTTCCTTTGGGGTTTGATATACCTGAGCATGTATGGACAGGTAAGGATGCATCCTACTCACATCTCCGAGTATTTGGATGCAAGGCATATGCTCATGTTCCCAAGGAAAAGAGGCAAAAGCTGGATGATAAAGCGGTGCCATGTATCTTTCTTGGCTATGGAGATCAACAGTTTGGGTATAGGTTATGGGATCCAGTGAAAAAGACCATGAACAGACACAGAGATGTGACTTTCTATGAGAGTCAGACAGTGACAGAGCCTGAGGTTGATGATGCAGAGGCTGCGGGATCAGGTGACAGTTCTTCATACGATGAGTATGAGGATGATTCAGCTTCTTCACAGGTGCAGTCTTCTGATGATGAAGAAGAACAACATAATCACCATGAGCAGCAGAGTGATAGCACATCAAGTGGTCCAGTTCCAGACGCACATACAAGTGATTCAACTTCACAGGAAGAGACTTCTGGGCAGGGGGAGCAGGATCAGGACCAGGCAGAGTCCTCAGAGCAGCAGCTGAGGAGGTCTGACAAAGTACGTCATCCTTCATCCAGATATCCGGCATCTCAGTATATCTTGCTTACTGATCAGGGGGAGCCAGAGACTTTTCAGGAGGCACAAACTCATAGAGACAGAGTACAGTGGCATCAGGCGATGCAGGAGGAGATGAATTCTTTGCAGAATAATGACACCTATGAGATTGTGGCACTTCCCAAGGGTCGGAGAGCACTAAAGAACAAGTGGGTCTATAGGATGAAGAATGACGGCACTGGTAGTGATATTAGATACAAAGCCAGACTTGTTGTCAAGGGCTTTGGTCAAAGACCAGGAGTGGATTTTGATGAGGAAAAGGAGGAGATGGCAAGGATTCCCTATTCTTCTGCTGTAGGGAGTTTGATGTACACAATGGTGTGTACCCGTCCTGATATTGCTCATGCAGTTGGCGTTGTGAGCAGGTTTCTCTCAAATCCTGGAAAAGATCACTGGGAGGCGGTCAAGTGGATCTTCAGATACTTACGAGGCATGAGCAACACGTGTTTGATGTTTGGTGGTTCGGAACCAGTTCTAAAGGGCTTCGTTGATGCTGACATGGCAGGTGATATAGATCACAGGAAATCTACTTCTGGGTATATCTTCACTTTTGCAGGGGGAGCCATATCTTGGCAGTCCAGGTTGCAGAAGTGTGTTGCACTTTCAACTACAGAGGCAGAATACATTGCAGCAGCGGATGTAGGAAAAGAAATTCTCTGGGTGGTGAGATTTCTAAGGGAGCTGGGGATGATTCAGATTGACCAGACTATTTTCTGTGATAGTCAGAGTGACATTGACTTGAGCAAGAGCACAATGCATCATGCACGGACAAAGCACATTGATGTGAGATATCACTGGCTTCGTGATGTTATAGAGAAGAAGTTGTTGACTCTGAAAAAGATCCATACTGAGAAGAATGCTTCTGATATGATGACCAAGGTGGTGACACGAGACAAGCTAGAGCTTTGTAAGAAGCTCTGCGGTGTACATTCCCAATGATGATCGCTGAAGACCACATCTCCCTCATGGGCTGGAGGGGGAGATTGTTGGGATTAGGAATATAATCCAGCCCATGTCTTAGTGGGATTTAGACTTGGGAGGGTTGTTTTGTGCTACCAATCCTAATAGGAGTCAAATCTTGAATAGTAGGAATATGACTTCCTATGTGCAACATGCAGTTGGACTAGGATTCGAACTAGGACTTGAATTCCTAGTTGCAATCACATGCATGGAGGCCTATAAATAGAGGCCCCTGGGGAGGCCTTTGGATTATCCACCGGTTGAGGTGTGAGTTCTCCAGTTGCTTGTTGGTGCCTTCTATGGTAGAGGGTGCCAGAGAACAAGAACAACTGGTAGAGAAGCTCTCTTGGTTTATAAGAGAGGGCCAGCGACTTTGCCTTGAAGCAAAGTAGCAGTTGGCGGTTGCTACCCGGATTTAGGGGTAATTAAATCTGGGAGGTGTGAGTTGTAATTTTATTACATAGTGCTTATTAGCGGGATTGCCCCTTGGTTTTTCTCTCCTTATTGAGGGGAGAGTTTTCCACGTTAAATCTGGTGTTTTTCTTCTTTGGGTTTTATACGCTTGTTGGTAGCGCTTCCGTGACAACTTTTCGTCACATCCGGGACTGTATCGGTACAACATCCCCAACACCCTCCACGGGATGTTGCGGCTGGGAAGGCGTATCTTGCGATTATCTGACCGGTCATGTCACCGCTCTCCGCATCTCTGATGATGACAGCATCAGTGGCACCATTCCTCCCGCTGTGGGCAACCTACTGCTTCTCTCCACACTAGAGATCACTGGGCTCCCGCACCTCAACGGTCCCATCCCCTCAACGCTCTCCCGGCTGTCGAAGCTCGAATATCTCCGCCTGGATAAGAACGACCTCACCGGTCCTGTCCCAGCCTTCCTCGCACAGTTTCCAGAATTATGGTACCTGGACCTCGGATTCAACCGCCTGAGCGGCCCCATTCCGGGCGCAATTGCTGGACTTCCCAACCTCCATCGCCTCTCTCTCGAGCATAACCAGCTGACTGGAACCGTCCCGGCCGAGTTCGGCAAGTTTCAGTTGGCTACCGTAATCGTGCTCTCCCACAACAACCTCTCCGGGCCGTTGCCTCCAGAGCTTGGGGCTGTAGACTTCGGCGTTATTGACCTGTCTTGGAACCGTCTGTCTGGGGACGCCACGTTCCTCTTTGGGAAAAACAAGGTGGACCTTGGCCACATCGACCTGTCTATGAACATCAAACACATAATTTGTCGTTCGAGTACATTCTACCACAAGTACAAGGAAGTGATACGTGTGGAACCCCATTCTTCTTGTTAAGGATGTTCTATGTGGATATAAAACTAAATGTAAAATAGCACACATTTTGATACATAAAGACAAAACGAAGAGGAAGGTAACAACTCAACTCTTTTTTTATCTTTATATATGCATACAAATAAAATATGTACAACTTTATATTTAGTTTTGTGTCCTCATAGAATATTCTTTAAGTTTATGTAAACACAAGCAAATAAAAGAAAGTAATTTAAAAGAATATTTTCTTTTACAAAATATGATACATTTGTCCTTATATATATATATATTAGCGTTTGTACAAAAAGTAACCATCATCAATATTTATAAAATATGCATCATATAAAAGTCATACAATAGAAAAATCCAGTCATGAACATGTTTTCATATAAAATATTTTGTCTGAGACCCGAGTGTGCACGGATGACGTTGGACACCAATGTAGGAAAACTCTCAACATCAGCCCTTTGTTACCTTAATGTCCTCATTAGAAAATCTATGGAGTGGGTGCCAAGAACCTATAGAGTTGATAAATCACGAGTGAGACTAGAGTCTCAATAAAGCATCTATATAGTAATTGTAGTATGCAAGATCTATTATATTACTTGAATAAGACAATTTATTATCAGAAAGTAATATCTACATGACATATTAGGGCAATCAAAACAATAATGTAAATGCAATGAAGTAACTACACATGAAAGTCTACAACACGCCTTGATTTTGGTGAATAAGAAAATAGGCGCTCACTTTCCCACAACCTACATAACATATCAAATTTCTCATGGCTACTCAAAACATGCTCAATCACAAAAATAAGTAGAGACCAAAAGTGGTGCACAATTGAATTAGAACCACTTTGTACTTGTATAAACTCACTATCTATATGATAGATTAGCAATGTTGCATGCAAGCCTAGAAGGTAGTGTGGAGGTGCCCTAGAGGTGTACATGTTCTACCATGATTTGACATTGTTTATACCACGTGAAAACTTAGGAGCTGTTACATGTTGTGGGTTTATGTGTTAGAACAAGATCGAGCAAATGGGTTCACCGCCATGTGTGTAGGAGAATTGAGAAACCAATTGTAAAACACTAAAAGTATGTTAGTAAAAAATGTATCAAGACCCATGATATAGGTTATGCATCGTATTACATATGGGGAAGGTGTTAGGCACACCAAACCAGATGTATACTGCTTATGTTGGGAAATAAGACTCGGTATCAATGAAAAAGATATCATGTCCAAGGACACATATAGAAGCTTGAACAACATGGATGATATTTATGATATATTAAATTAGAACCCAAAGAAAATGATGGGGATTATTGATCTCAGGTGCTAATGCCATCCTACCACTTGAGATCAATAAAAAGGAGGAGAGTGGGCATCTACATCACATTGATAAGGTTTACCTTTTAATGAGCTCAATTAGTTTATAAATTTTGTTCTTTGTTTCTTCTCATCAAAAGAAGTATGGTAGATGACTTGAGAATTGAACTTACCAATTCATTTCATGAAGGGCCCCAACCTTAGGGACAATGTTATGGTTTTTAACAAAGAATAGGTTGGAAGACATTTATAATTGGATTTTGAGCTCAAGAATTGTGATTTTCTATAAATGGATGGATAGTGTTAGAATTATCTAGGTGGGGGATGCATAGAGAAAATCAATTTATCAATCAAAGTATAGTGAATTATTTATTTCAAGTGTAGACAAGAAACCACCACAAGAGATGTAAGATTTAAGGCGGTTCCAACATGATAAGATGTATGTCTGGCCCTAGTAGTTGCCTACTATTATATGCAACAATTTATCTTTATTTATCTCGTAAGCAAAAGAACAAAGTACATTTTGTGTACACCTCTTCTTTCACAACTGTAGAAGAGAACCAAAACTTCACCTCTTCTTTAACATATGAAGAAGAGCACCGATACCGCACCTCTTATTTAATAGTTGTAGAAGAGAACCAATGAGATAACACATTTTCCTTTCAAGCCTCCAAACAATCCTTCTTGGAAGAAGCAAGTCCAAAGATGAAGAAATAATGAGAATGAGGCTGGAGAAAGGAAATGTTATGTCTGCATTTGTGCTTAATTGGTAAACTAGGGTTTACCTGAATGATTACATGCTTGATTATATTGAACATTTTTTAGACTTGATTAATAATAGTAGCTCAATTTAATGTTTCAAACCTAATAAGAAACTCTAATTGTGATTTTATTTTGAAGAATTAGGGTTTGAGAAATGTAAACCCTAATAGGCAAAAATTAGGGTTTTGATAGTACATTAATATGTAATTTGATCATGATAGCAGTGTGGTAAATTATTTTTCATATTTTATATGTATTTTATGTTTAATTTAATTTTAGATATGATATGAATAACTCAATTATTCATGCCAGAGAAAATTTTTAAAATATTTGGACATTCTTTGAATGTGGTTCTCGGTCAAACTATAATTCGACCTACCATGTTGACAAAGTGTTATTCAACAATATAGTGTTTGATTTTTAATTATTTATTAGTAGCTCCAAATGATCTAAAAGTTATATTAGAGATCTGAAATTACATTTTAGACATCATGTTAAAATTACATAATTTTTGGAGGATGTTTGACCTCTACAATAAATGAATTACAGTAACTTTTTTATAATAAAAAAATCTGCTGTAATAAGAAAAAATAAAGCGAAGGGTCAATGTGTAAATTACCCAAGCACCTCAATTGCTCTATATGAGAAAGCTAGCACCCAAGGAATTATCATATTTCATAATTCATTCCAGAGAAATGAAATTCTAGAGAGAGAGAGGAGAGCTAGGGTTTTGAGAGGAGAAAGTGGTGGAGATGATGACTTATGGTTTCTCTATCCGAGATATGATGAAATCAAGTAAGTTTAGCTTCTTTGCATAGCCTTTCATAGTGAATCTTCTCTCACATGTCAATATTCCATCCCTCCTCTAATTTGATTCGAAGTAGTATCAAATCTTCCCCTTTTCTCACTCTTTCTTCACAATCCTTCATTTCTAGGGTTTTCGGGTTGAAAGGAAGAAGAAACTACTAATTTGTTAGGGTTTTGATATGGATTCAAGATTTTCAGAGATGGGCTGAGTTTTTAAGGTGTTTTCACACCTTAAGGTGAGTGGGTACTTCCTTTAAACATTATTTTTCATGCAAAAAAGTTAAATCATCAATAATCTTCAATTTCTTAGTATGCGAGTACAAACCCTAAGTTACCTGTTTGATCTAGCTTTTGCAAGATGATATGAAATGGATTATTTCTCTGTTGTCATGAATTTTAGATGATGAAATGACATTATAAATGGTTACAATCCATTTAAATGAGATTTCTTAAAGTAATTATAGAGGTTATATGAATATACTGAAATATAGAATTTTTGGCTATGATTGAAATTGTTGTATAGTTAAATAAAGAAGGTTGTCTATTTTAATCTCTTTGATTATGAATTATTGCTCATCTAAATGGATAGTATATATATGTTAGGTACTATCATGGATTTTGTGTGATGTCATCAGTATTTTCTTGATATCTCGGTAAAGAGGGTGAAACCCTAGATGAGTGAAAAGTTGGTAATTTGCGAATAGATATTGTGAAATCCATTTGAAGTGCTTATCTTGACATAATAGACTTTATTTATTCAAAGTTAATCTTGATTCATGATATCTTAATGAATGGAATGGAAACCCAAATTAAGCTCAATTCCAGGGTTTCATACATATGTTGATTGTATATGAATTGTTGAAAGTAATCTTTATTCAGTGACTGTTTATGACACATTAAATCCTTATGCGGGTCATGTGATAAGTGAATAAGGTGAATGAAGACCTAAGGATAGGGTGTTCAGTGAATCAATTATTATGATATCAATGTTTCTCAGTATTAGATGTGGTGTGATTAACAATTTACTTTGTGGTAATTATTATTAGATAATCTATAAAATGAATGGTTTATAAAGCTAAACTAATATATGTTAATGTGATGATTGAATTGTGAATTTAAAGAGTGAATTAAGCATTTGGATGCCCTCAACACTGTAGGATTCACCATGTTGAGGCTATTGTGTGGGGAGGAAATGGTTTCCCGACTGGAGGTATTCCATATTGAGGTAAGCCGGAGCGCACCGGTAGCGTGCGGGGGTGTTGACTAGTAAGCCACACTCCTTACAGTTGTGTGGTACCCAACACCAACTGGGGATATTGGTGGTACCTTTGTTACATGTTGTAGTGATCAGTGGTCCATAGAGGTCAACTAATGCACAATAAGCCTGAGGGCTTTGACTCACCGTCTGAGTACCTAGGTTGAGAGGTGGAATATAAGATATCTGACCACTCCCATTAGCCACCGAGAGGCAGACGTGTCGAGGCCTGGTGCAAATGGGGTCTTACATGAGAGATAGGTTTAGGAACCCGGGCATGCTTCTAAGACTTATACAGTGAGATCATAACTTGCTGCGATTCATTCACATGTTGTGGTACACCTTATGTAGGTTCAGGGCATAATAAAATGAATGAGAGGTTAACCAAGTGTGCAATTATTGAGTCATCATTTGAATGTTTTGAGTTATTAATTCTCTTTGAGATTAATCAAGCATGTTCATATATTTATTCACTCTTGTAGATAACTAGAGTATTTTGACATATTTATGTTTGCCAATGATTAATCTCTTTAAAGCTTACTACTCTTATAATTGATATTAGTTGTTCAATAGTATATATGTAATTATATCCGTGTTTTAGACTATTTCTTTGAAGTACTCATTCATTGAGTGAGTAGGCTCGTCCCTCTACTAATAATTTTTTAGGGATAACTCACAGACTGAAGATGTCATTGCATCAATGTAGATCTGCCACAGGAGTTAAGTATGAGATTAGTTAAGTTCAGTCGGTCCCTGTCACTCTAGGTCCTTGGATAGAGTTGAGAGAGAGGTTTATATGATGATTTGTATTTGTGTTTTCTTAATAACAGAGTATATATCTGGTTGTCGTGTTGTATGTAAATTGAGGTGTGAGGAACAACTGAATGTCTAGATGTGTATCAATAATGTTGAGATCATATTAGAGTAATTGAGGTTTAATTGCTTTGTAAAGTTTGTTTATGTGATTGAATGTGAGAAAAAAAAGAGATTGAAATAAAGGGAAAAAAGTTGGGAGTGAACTTTGTATTAAGTATAATCCTCAAACTTATACCCTAATCTCATGATTAGTGGTAATCGTAGGATGTGGGTATAACAACTTGGTATCAGATCTTAGGCTGAGTTGCCAGGGACCATTAGGATAGAAAGTCAGAGTTATAAGTGTGGAAGATAGGAGGTGACATGTCTATAGATCTGGGATGTCTGAGTATTTAGATACCCTAGCCTGATATCTGAATACTTAGGTTGACTAGTATCAAGCTACTATGTCTATTCTTCTCTGGTAGCCCTAGCCAGGAATGCAGAGGAAGGATGGGCTAGAGAGTTACCCTTGAAATAATAGGCTTAGAAGTCCAGAAAGTAATGAAGGAGTAAGAGGTTAAAGATAGAATGTGATACAAATCTTACTTCATATTACTTCTTTGATTGGAGATCAATCGAAATGCTCTTATATATGAATTTAGATTATCTACTTGTAGAATATATATTGTTCTTTTAGAATGTCATGTATCGTGAAGTTGATTTAGTTATTCTTTGTATCAAGTAGACCGGAAGTTATGTTTAAATGAGTTTTCCCTAAGTGGATATTCTTTCTACACGTTTGAGATGAATAGGAGTTGGTTAATCTTGACTAGATCTTGGCTTCATGACTACAAGTTTGTCTTGGTCCGGCTGGCAGGGTGCGTTACTGGGATCTAATGACTCCTATTAATAATATAATAAGAGTAGACTTTGGATAAATTAGACCCACATCATAGTGAGAATGTGCATACACTAAGATGTTGAAATATAGGGGAAAGATTAAAATAGCTAAGAATCAATTGGAACTGATGTCTGAGATCCAACTTTGGGGCCTCATGTAAGAAACCCTAAATTGGGAATGAAGGAAGAAGGATATAGATATAAGACATACATTAGTATGTAACACACAAAATGAAGAAGAAAGGATGGATAAAGAGAATAAAACTATATAACTAATTATGGCACTTTATCCAATCTAGAATCAAGAAAAGATAAGAGAAAACTACATGGAAAGCCATGATAGAAAGAATCAATTAGAATGGACGTACTTATGTACTCTACAATAAAAGGAAAATAGGAGAAAATAGTTAAGTATGCAATTAGTACATAGATGTGAAGTTCAAAAGAATGAAAGTGAAGAGAACTAGATAAACATGTAAATTTTAAGACTAGGATAAGAAACTAAGATGAAACAAAAAAAAGAAAGATGGAAATGATGAGTTTGATTTAGAAAGAAGAGTTACATGATATAATGAGGAGCATGGAATGTGTACTTTTATCATAAAGTTTAAAGTATTCATCCTTACTAGCTTTTGATTCAAAGTCTCTATTTAGTAGCAACCTAGTGGACATCAAGTGTGCTCAATAGGTTCCTAGTGATGAAATGGAACTAGATCTTAAAAGAAGAACAAGTGCGGCTAAACAAATGAACAACTCATATAAAGGTAAATTGTATTCAGAATATAAAGGCTTGATTGAAAAGAAAACTATGGTTAACCCCTGCCTGAGCCATTTGATTCAAAATGAAGGACATGTAATGTATTATGCATAAGATGAAGCTAGTAAGGAGGATATTGATTTAGAGTTTCAACTAGATAAAAGAAATATGATGATAAGAAAGTTTTAATGGCATGGAATATGGAATCATACACAAGAGTGAGAACCATGATCATAAGAGATAAATAAAAGTAAATAATGACATTGGGAAAAGTAGAAAACCAGTAGCCGATGATAGAAAATAAAGAAGGGGTTGAATTATGAGGGAGTAATATAGATTATAAAAGAGAGAGATTGTAAGATGTGAAGAAATGTGAAATAGTCTAGTCTCCTTGATGATGACTAATATGAGAATTGTGTTAAGTGAATACTTGAAGATTATAATTCTATGTCTCAACAATCAGCTTCTCTTATGTATCCTCCTTAGTGAATGTAACATGGGATGAAGTGATAAGGAAATAAATCATAAACAATACACAATCGTCATGAGAGATGAATATACTAATGACACATAATATGATGATGAAACCCTAGTAGGGTAGATCAAGAAAGTAATCTATCAAAATGGTCAAGTCAGAGAAAGAAAATTAAAGTGCTAAAGAAAACGAAGACTTTAGTAAACCTCAAGAGAGCTAAGGTTTGCATATTGAAATAAGGGAGTAAGATCATGTCACAATAACATCATGTTATTGATAAGGATCAAACCCTAGATAGTTTAGGATTGTAACAGTTAGAGGGATGTCAATAGTGATTTGACCTTGAGCATGAACATCTCTATAAAATAAAAACTTGAGATCATCAATATGAGAAGAAAATAGTAGTTATAGTATTCATTGGTTTAAAGGTTGTAAATGTGAAAGATAGATAAACAATATGGAAATGAGTATGAACAAAGGATAAGAAATAGATTTGAAATATAAGAAGTGTGATTTGAAAAAAGGAGAAGTACAACATGAGATAAGTGTAATCTAAAATAAATTCTTACAGTGATTGCAAGAATGATGAATAATCTATTCTTACCTTGAATGTTTCAATGTTAGGGATGTTAATTCTAGATGGTTAGAATGAGAAGGATAAATAAGAAGAAGTTGTAATGCATAAGAATAGAAATCAGACAAAACCCATGGCTTTCAGCAATATGTGAATTTGTTTTAAAGAAGTATAGTTTGTTGAAGTCATTTCAAGGGATGAAACGTTTTTTTACATATGACTTGATTTGTACATGTGTGAGCAATATACTAAATTGGAATGAGTATTATGGTTTTAATCATTGATGTTAGTAGTCTGACTCATTTTATACAATTATTGTTACTTTTAGTCTTGCAGTTTATGAGTGCTTTTCTATTTGAGTGGAAATATAGTGAAATTCAAAATAGAAAGGTGAATTGTTTTTAATAACTCTGATGTGATGCTAAAATATAAGTACAGATTGAAGTGTATGAATTAAGATATTGGGATCAGATTACCCGTACTGATGTAACATCTCAATAGGGTATGTCATGATTAAAAAAGAGTTGTTTATCTATCTCTTTCCTATTAATTATTATGACAAAAATAATCTTCTGCTATCATTGAGAAGGCTTGCTTAAAAATCTATTGTGATTAGAAGAGAAACAAATGATTCAAAGTTGAAAATAACATTCTAATATAAAATACAAGAGTATATGACACATAAGATTTTAGAAGTTTAAAAGAAACATTGAATATACTTTGTTTGCATATTTATGTTTATTGGACGAAACTTTTGAAGGGGGTGAGAATTGTTATGACTACATTTGTGCTTAATTGGTAAACTAGGATTTACCTGAATGATTACATGCTTGATTAGACTGAATGTTCTTTAGACTTAGTTCATGATAGTAGCTCAATTGTGATGTTTAAAGCCTAATAAGAAACTCTAATTAATATTTTAGTTTGAAGAATTAGGGTTTGAGAAATGTAAACCCTAATCGGCAAAAATTAGGGTTTGGATAGTACATGAATATGTAATTTGATCAGGATAGCAGTGTGGTAAATTATTTTTAATATTTGTACATATTTTGTATTTTATTTGATTTTGTATATGATATGTATAACTCAATCATGCAATCTAGAGAAAAAATTCAGAATATTTAGATGTTCTTTGAATGTGGTTCTCAGTTGAACTATACTTCGACCGACCATGCTGATAGAGTGTTGTTTAATAGTGTAGTATTTTATTTTTAATTATTTATTCGGAGCTGCAAATGATCTGAAATATATATTGGATCTCTAAAATTACATTTTAGACATCATGCTAAAATTTCATAATTTTTGGAGGATGTTTGATCTCTACAATATGAATTGCAGTAACTTCTTTATAACAGAAAAATCTGCTAAAATAAGAAAAAGTAAAGTGATGGGTCAATGTGTAAATTACCCAAGCACCTCAATTTATCTATATGAGCAAGCTAGAACCCAAGTAACTCTTATATTTTATGATCCATTCCAAAGAAACAGAATTCTAGAGAGTGAGAGGAGAGCTAGGGTTTCAAGAGGAGAAAATGGTGGAGATGCTAACCTAGGGTTTCTCTATCCGAGATATGATGAAATCAAGTAAGTTTAGCTTATTTGCATAGACTTTCATGATGAATCTTCTCTCAAATGTCAAGATTCAGTCCCTCCTCTAATTTAATTTGAAATAATATCAAACTTCCCCTTTGCTCACTCTTTCTTCATACTCTCTCATTTCTAGGTTTTTTTTTGAGAAAATACTACTTCAATTACCCATCGCTCCTGCCAAACTTAGGATCGACCACAGAGTTATTACAATTAGACCTACCTAGATCCTTCAAGTAATCAGAAATGATCTCATTAGGTGGTTGGTGATAACAGTAAAAGACCTCGTTATTTTTAAGGTGAAGCTTGGAAAGGTTTTCTGCCAGGCTGTTGCTTTCCTTACAACTGTACTATAAGTCTACTTGCAACCATAGTTTCTTCTTGATATTTGCCAGTCATAGGGAAAACCTTGGGTATGTACTTCCTTCAGCATCAACCTTTCACAATGTCTGTTGGTTGTCTGATTCTATCAGAACACTGGGTCATCCTATGAGCTCACTCTAGTGAACACTCACAACTTCCATTAGGACTCCCACGTTCCTAGAGAAATGACTTCCTTCTGAGCTCTGAGTACCGTATATGTCGACCCCGATTCAAATCTGCCATCTACAGTGTGTGTGGCGAACCATCCGAACAAAACATCATTGACTAAGAAGAAGCGATCATTAACAACGGATTACTGAAAATCACTAAAAATTAAAACTTTTTTCAAAGAGATCCAAACACAAGAAATCTCTTTTATCAAAAGATAAAGTATTTTATTTACATCCTGGTTCATAAGTACATATCCTATACCATTTCTTCTCGAGGATTACAAGCATCAACTGCCTTGTTAAAACTATATACAGAAAGTATAAAAACCTCGAGGCATCAAGCCAAAATCTCAGTTTGATTCATTAAAATCACTAACTACTGACTCCAAGGACCTAAGAGTACAGAGACGACACATAGGACTTTCTATACAAAAATATGACAACCAATGCCTCCATCTGGAATATCACTGCTATCCCAGTTGCTACTACTACTGCTTTTTCCCTGCTATAAAGTTTCTGCCTCTTCTTCTGCGTCTACCTAAAAATGTTGGATCCCATGGGGGTGAGACTATTGAAATTGTCCCAGAGAGAGATATAACTCTCTGCCAGAAACATTATTATTGCAAATTGATAGAATAAAACTGAGCAGGAGTTCTTTTATATTAACAACAGTATTAATCACTGTATGAACATAATAAGACAATTTTCTTTCTTAAGGAGAACATTGCATCTACCCATGGTGGATTATAAATCATCTATCTGCTTTGCAAGGAAAGTAAGGAAACATAAATATATCTTCTATCAACTAAAGATGCAAAAAAGAAATGTAACATCAGCCAATGATTTTCGTATCAAATCCTTAAGCAAACATGCTATACGGACGATTACATTTTACAATCACACTTTTTCCATGAGGAGATGAGGTATACCACTCATACTCCAACCGACCATTGTGAAGTTGAAATTGGTGCCATACAAGGTCAATGGAAGAGCTGACTTCCATGACCTCCCTTATCTCGGTCAGTACGAGATTCCATTGAGGACATCTTGTGTCTCTGCTAAATAGCTTTCCAGGGTATACTGGAAACTACACTATAGAGTTATAGTGGCGGCTGTACTCTCTTCGAAATCGAGAGATTTCATGTTTATCTCACATCAATCCGACATTAATATTATCGGGAGATTTGTAATATATCCATCCCGTTATCGGGGTATTAGTGATACATCCACCTCGACATATATAATGAAGGATTGAGAAATTTAATGTTTTTCTCACATCAATTCCTCCATTAGGGCGTAAGGATATTTTCGCCCATCACCCCCGTATATTCAAAAATATGCATTCCGGGTTATGTCGCGGAGCAACCCGTTTCACCATCCAGCAAATTCATACGCTGATGGTTATATGGCCAGGGCACTACATGATAAGATTCCACGTAATTGATTAAGTGTATTACCATATTCTTTTAGCACCAGTCAGGTTTTCAAGCATAAATTATTATAAAAAATGCTACAAATAATGTGTAATGCCTCTATTGAATACTTTTCAAAGCTTTATAAAACATTGGGATCTCAATCCCTTATCTCATTTCTGGGAATTCACATCCCTCAACATCATCATCATGTTTACTTAATATGGGTATTCAAACCCTTAGTTTATCACTGAACATGGTTACCACTTATCAGGTAATTATTACCTTCAAGTCATCTGACCAAGGTAAACATGATACTTGCTACATAAGCATCTCACATGGCTCACAAAGCCCATTAAGTATCTTTTCACTTCTCACTAGGCAACAAATTATCACATGGCTCACAAGGACATTACATCTTGTCATCTCTTACTTAGGTAACAACTTATTCACATGGCTCACAAGGCCATTGCACATCTTGTCACCTCTCACTAGGCAACAACCTATTCACATGGCTCACAAGGCCATTGATCACTATACTTTTTATTCAAATATTTAACATTCCTAACAAGGCTTATGCAACAAAAGAATTACCACCTTCCCATGATTAGGGTTAGGGTTTCACTTCCTTATCGATTAGGGTTTCTCTTACATATCATTACCCTTCATTAGGCTTAGGGTTTTCCATTATTAACCATTTAGGTTCTCAAGATCATGTTATCAATGATCAAGCCCTAATTCATTGCTCCACATATCTAGGTGCTAACATTGATAACATAAGTATTCAATCATGGTTATTTATTCTCATCATTTATCATTAAATGAATCATCAACCCAAGATATGAGTTTCTCTCTAAACTTTACCAGAAGATGATTACATCATACTTTATTAACTTGGCTTAAACTTTTCTTAAGGTGTGTTAGCCTACACTTATCAAGGTGCATTACTTCATTATGTAACAATTAACATGACATACTTCATGTGCTACTCATCCAAGTATATTTGATTTAGGATACATCAAGGTGTATCAATCTTGAGGTGCTGGATGTGATATCTATCATGTCTTGATGTATCACTTCCCTCATCACCTTTATCTTAAGTTCATCAATTTATCTTGTATTAGGGTATTTCCCATCCTAATACTTTATACACCAGTTCATCACATTTATCATGTAATGTATTGGTTATAAGTCAGTTATTTGAATTATTCATCCATTATCAAATGATATGGACTTATTTCGAGTAAGGCATTATTGATATAAGGTTATCCATTATCAACCATTTTAGGTGTTTCACTTATCAATATATTAATCACTATTCCATTATTAGGAATAGGGTTTCCCATATTTATCAATTAGGGTTTACATAACATCACCCAATATTAGGGTTTCACATAATCTCAACCTACATTAGGATTTCATATAATATCATCCTATATTAGGGTTTCACATAGCATTTCCTAAAATTAGGGTTTCTCAACTCATAGCCCAAAGTTAAGGTTATGGTTTATCATCTTATTGCTAAAGATTAGGGTTTCATACACTATAACCCAAAATTAGGGTTTTACATATCTTCACCCTATATTAGGGTAGGGTTTCATGTGACACCACCCTTGATTAGGGTTTCACACATCATTGTCTTGAATTAAGGTTCCTTATAACTTTTCCCCAAATTAGGGTTTCATGTAACTTTACCCGAAATTAGGGTTTCATGAAACATCCTTTTAAATTAGGGTTTTTCATTATATTTCCCTAAATTGGGATTTCTCATATCATCATCCTAGATTAGGGTTACACCATTAACCTAGATTAGGGTTTCACCTAGCATTGCCCTAAATTAGGGTTATGGCTCATCAACCTTCTCAATTAGGGTTTCATGATCTCTTTATCAAGGATCATACCCTAATTACATATTTTATTCATGTTGAGAGTATTGAGGTTTAACAACTACATGATTATTGTACATGTATGAATCTTCTCTCTCGTATCGTCTCTAGGATGTTGAGTACTTCAATCTTGATTAGATTAGGTCAACCCTTCATTCAAGTACACACATTTAGGGTTAGCATGGTGTATTGAGATATTTCTTTCTTAAGCATTAAAGGTTAATCCTTCTAAGGGTACTAATCACTTAAGTACCTTAAAGGTACAACCATTGTTATTATCTTTGATAAACACCATTAACAGTCATAGAGTTAATTAAACTTTCATCACATTAGGTCTTCAAACAGTTTTGATACTTTTGACCTTCAAACGGTTTTGACCTCCTTGACCTTTAAACGGTTTTGAAACCATTTGCCCTCCAAATGGTCTTGAGACCGTTTGGGTATCTAGGGTTTTGACCGTTTCCTCTTAAATGATTTTGAAACTATTTGGTGCTTTCAACCTTTGAAAGCTTTTGATCAAATTATCATTGAAACTGGATGAACAATCCATCATTGAAACTGAATGAACATCAAACGATTTGAGACCGTTTGCCCTCCAAACGGTCTGAAGACCGTTTCATCCCAAACGGTCTCAAGACCATTTGGATGCAAACGGTCTCAAGACCATTTGGACTCAAACGGTCTCAAGACCATTTGGTCCAAACCACCTTGAAACCGAATGGATCAATTAGGGTTTCCTCCAACCAATCAATCAATTTTAGGGTTTGCACTCATTGAACCATCCAACATTGGGATCATTGAAAGTACATCAAATTACAACCCTTAGATCTCCAACCATCCATCACAGCCCTTGAATTCCAAATGGTCTTGAGACCGTTTGGTCTCAATCGATGTTGAGACCATTTGAGCCATTCAACATAGAAATCAACCCAATCAATTTAGGGTTTCAATCATTCAATCTGATTAGGGTTTGTAACCAATGGATCATCCATTCTTGAAATTATTTTAATTAGATCAATCGGAACCATTGGATCCTCATCCAACTATATTATAAATTGACCCCAAATGGTCTTGAGACCGTTTAACCTCAAACGGTCTTGAGACCGTTTGCCATCAAATGGTCTTGAGACCGTTTGATCACCAAACGGTTTTGATATTGTTTGGTCATCAAGATGAAACCATTTGCACATGATTTTCCTTACGGTATGTGTTAAGATGACATCATCATCTTCAAGCTACAAACCTTCGAAATTTTCTGTGATCTTTGTGGTGATTTCATCAATTAATCAAAGGAAAGTTCGGGAATTAAAAAGAAATCAACATATGATGAAGAAATGAAATCAATAATGATGTTTAAGGGTTCAAGTTATATATACCCACCTTCAATGTTGAATCCAATCTTCAAGCTTCATGTCCTTAATGGTGAATGAAGCTTTCTCAACTGTCCAAGGTCCATTCTCAAGCCTTTGAGTGAAAAGATTGGCTCAAGTTGAATATTGAATGGAGAAAGGAAGAAAATAAGCATTGAATTTCAATTTCCACCATGAAATCAAGGTTGAAGATGATTATGGAGCTTACCTACAGGTTGGGATACGTCCTCCTATTTCTCCTAAGATTCCTTTTGTACGGCCAAAGAAAGGTACGAAAGAAGAGTCGAAAAAGAGTCTTTCATGTGGGTGAAAAATGGGATATATGTAAGGAAATTTCAAGAGAGAGAAAGCAATAGAAAATTCCTTCAACTCCCAAAATTGGTGCCACTTATCCCCATCACTTCCTTGCATATGAAGACATTATCATATCCTTCAAAAACCTCTTCTTTATCCATGAATTAAAGAAAACAAATTAAGCACCTTAATCAATATAATAGTAATATCCAAAAATGAGTGGATATTACTTTTTCTTTTACTAATGTGAGTGGGCTCTCCACTCACTTTAGATATTTCGTTGCCTTTCCAAGGCACAAGGACTTCCATACTTATACAAATTCAACCATCACATTTTTGGTTGAAGAGCACTTCCATTAATATATTTATTTTTGCATTAAATAGAATTAGGGTTTCAATTATGCTTAAATCTTGATTATTTTAATATCAAGATTCTCTCTCCTCCAAAGAGATTCAAATGAGATGCCCCTATAATTTGCTTGTCTCTAATTGATACCAAGAAATGTTAGGGAATTTCTATAAGTGGTATTTTTCATATTGAACCCTAGGTTTTGGGTAATTTGCACATTACACCAAAACTAGGTTTTAATGCACAAACATTGCTTAACAAGCTCTTTCTTGGTGCTCAGGCTACCACAAGCCATACCTCTGCATCATTTTCATTCTTATGATGCTTCAACACTTGAGGATCATTTTACCATGTAACATTTGCAAGTTAACCCCTCAACTTGGGTAATTTGCACTTTAGTACTAAACAAGTAAAACATTGTTTCAACATTATTAAAAAAGGACTAAAATTGAAACATAAGTTCCTCTTGAGCCTTAATTACTTTTCAAAAGATAAAGATGAGAATATAAATGACTTACTTAAGAAAAACCTCTAGGGTTAAGCCTTAACCCAGGTCAGGGATGTTACAATTATAAACCCCTAACAAGGATTTCGTCCCCGAAATCCCAGGTAAAGGGAGACAAATATTATTTATTCATCATATCATCAGGTCTCCACATAACATCTTAATGTCATGGATATGCCATAGAACTTTGATCAACACAAAGTTCTTCCACACAAGGTTATCATATAATCGGTTACACAGGACACATACTCCACTGTCCTTTTCATTATTGCCTGTAGAGTCAATTCTGTATCAACTATTACTTTTCTTAGTTAGAGAAACATTATACATACCTTATTTAACTCAGGTGTCAAACCTCACTAATTTATCACTTTTCTCAACTTACAATTTTATGTGACATGATTCTTGATTCTGGGGAGTCTCCCACACCCCTCATTTAGTTTAGTATTTCACTTTCAAAGAAAGACTAGGGTTATATTTTGTCACCCTCTTAAGACTACGAGTATCATCATACGTATGTTGTGCCATCCAATCTACTGACACAACACTAAACTTTCTTACTGCTTGTACCAACTATCTCATTAGTTGTACATACTCTTTTCATAAGGAGAGGTTACCTATCAATTAGTGCATCCTTATCGATGTTATGTTTATGCGGAGCATAAACCCCTAACATGTGATGTTCATAGTATTTTATGTAACTAGACTGATTTCACAGTTGGCCAGTCTAGGTAACCAACATAAGTTATCTAATTATGAGTTATGCTTTTACTTTTCCATACCACCTGATATTTCTTAGATACCAGAATTCTTTACTTTGGTATCCATCAGATGTGTGAAAAACACATCACATCCTCATCATTTCCGTTTCTCTGTAGTTATTACCAAAGTCACACATATAAATGGATTATTATTTCATCTTTGGAACATTATTTGTTACACATATCTTTATCTTGGAACCAAAGTCCAAGGTGATCTGATACTTTTCTAAGTATCCAACATTGGATTATTTCTAATCCATGCACATCAAGTGTCATAGTACTCACTTGATTGTCATGTTCCAAAAAGAAGAGAACACAAAGAAACATATTCCTCTTATCACCCCATCGTCACCCAGAGTTGCTTATCAAAGAGAAGGGATTATCATCTCCTCTAATTATAATATAAATCTTTCAACTGTTCATGAATTATTAACTCTTATTTCATCCTAGGTTCCTTGCCATTAGCATAGGAATTATAAGGATGATTACATGTCATTATACCTTTCTTTATTATTGTCTAACATGTTCATGAACATTTCATGGTTTTATCACATTTACCATTTCCACATCATGGGAAAAGATCTTTACTATTCACATAGACTTTATCAAATAGGGATCATCACCCTTGTTCTTGTTCTCTTATCATGAAGATTATATTTTTTACTTCCTCATACACACAGAATGATATGAGATCATCTCAGATTCCATTTTAATTCACTTAGGATGTGATACACATGTCCATACCATATTTACATTTTCATTATACTCACTAGATTGTTTTAGAATGACTACTTAATCAGAGTAATCAGAAAAATAACAATCTAAGAGTTCCATACTTGTCCTATCTCCAATAATTATATACCTGGCCAGGGTATACAAGTACTGAGATTAGGTAGTATGCACTTATTTCCTACCATGTTCCTCACTTTTCATATCATTATAAACACATGATTTAACATTCCTGGATTTTCTTTAGGCATCACTTCTATATCTCATCCTTTATCACCCAGATAAGAGAAATTATAAAGCATTTAAAGGAATATTGAGTAAAATATAAATCATCATCTTCCTTATGTCCTCATGGGACTAGTCTAAGGAAGCTAAAAAACAACTACTTTCTTATATTTAATCACATAAAATCATGAAATAATATATCAGAATAAAACTTTTTCATCTGACCTATTTCATCTCGTAGTTTGTTTACTGCCTCAGGCTGATTCTTTTCATAGAATCTTACCGTTTCCTGATGTTGACTTTGTGCTTTGTTATTTAATGCAGTTCATCCTGCCTAGGACGTCTGTCCATGTCCTCGAGTGCCACCAGAAAACTGTTTCCTCCGATGACCTTGATGTCTCTGCCTCGGTGGTTGGGTTACCATTGTGCTTCCAACCGGACAGTCCCTTACTCGATGTCCTACCTGTCTACACCGGTGACAAGTTATAAACTCTTGATATGGCCTAAAAGGTCCCTTACCCTTTCTGGGTAGCCTTTTCCCTAGTGCAGTAGACCCTAGTTGTATCGGGGGTACCAAAAACTTCCCCTTTTTGGAACTACTAGGCCTTTGATCCTGAGTTTGGATAGGCCTTTTCTTAATTCTTTCCTCATTATCCTTTTTTGGACAGTCTTTTCTGATATGTCCAGACTGCCTACACCTGTGACAAATCCTAGTTTCAGGTTGTAACCTATTCCTTTCATCATTATTCATTGCTCCAACATGCTGATGTTGAGCAAGAATCCTATTGGAATCCAAAACTTCATCATTGGGGGCTGGTAATCTAGGTTGTATTGCAAATATATGGTCCACTATATGCATCATTGCTGTCCTAGCTTGCCCAAAAGTGATATTAAAAGAAGGATTCCTTATCATAATTGGATGATCTTGGGAGTTCTCAGGCAGTCGTTCTTCTCTCGCCTGGTCCCTTGCACCTTTTGTTGGTGCAACATTGCTGCTCTCAGCAACATGTTCTTCGTGTGATCCAGACATCTTTAAGTTCTTCTTCTCCTATATGATTAGAAGACACTATCAGATAAACTGGAAGACACTGGAACAAACTCAACAACCTTAATCCTATGTCTCTGTAGACTCAGCGAACCTAGAGCTCTGATACCACTAAATTGTGGCGAACCGTCCGAACAAAACGTCATTGACTAAGCGGAAGTGATCATTAACAACGGATTACCGAAAATCACTAAAAATTAAAACCTTTTTCAAAGAGATCCAAACACAGGAAAACTCTTTTATCAAGAACTAAAGTATTTTATTTACATCCTGGTTCATAAGTACATATCATGTATTGTTTCTTCTCAAGGATTACAAGCATCAACTGCCTTGTTAAAACTATACACAGACAATATAAAAACCTCGAGGCATCAAGCCAAAATCTCAGACCGATTCATTAAAAGCACTAACTACTGACTCCAAGGACCTGAGAGTACAGAGATGACACATAGGACTTTCTATACAAAAATATGACAGCCAGTGCCTCCACTTGGAATATCATTATTGTCCCTGTTGCTGCTGCTACTACTTTTTCCCTACCATAGAGTTTTTGCCTCTTATTCTACATCTAGCTAGAAACATTGGATCCCACGGGGGTGAGACAATTGAAATTGTCCTAGTGAGAGATATAACTCTCTGCCAGAAACATTATTATTGCAGATTGATAGAATAAAACTGAGCAAGAGTTTTTTTATATTAACAATAGTATTAATCAGTATAAGAACATAATAAGATAATTTTCTTTCTTAAAGAGAACATTTCATATACCCATGGTAGATTATAAACCATCTATCTGCTTTGCAAGGAATGTAAGGAAACATAAATATATCATCTATCAGCTAAAGATGCATAAAAGAAATGTAACATCAACAAATGATTTTTGTATTAAATCCTTAAGCAAACATGCTATACGGCTAATTACATTTTACAATCAAACTTTTACCCTGAGGAGATGAGGTATACTGCTCATACTCCAACCGGCCATTGTGAAGTCAAAATTGGTGCCATACAAGGTCAATGGAAGAGTCGACTGCCATGACCTCCCTCATCTCGGTCAGTACGAGATTCCATGCAGGACATCTTGTGTCTCTACTAAATAGCTTTCCAGGGTATACTGGCAACTTCTCTATAGAGTTATAGTGTCGGTTGTACTCTCTTCGCAATCGAGAGATTTCATGTTTATCTCACATCGATCCGACATTAATATTATCGGGAGATTCGTAATACATCCATCCCATTATCGGGGGATTAGTGATACATCCAACCCGACATAGATAATGAAGGATTGAGAAATTTAATGTTTTCTCACATCAATTCCTCCATTAGGGCGTAAGGATATTTTTGCCCATCACCCCCGCATATTCAAAAATATGCATTTTGGGTTATGTTGTGGAGCAACCCGTTTCACCATCCAGCAAATTCTGACACTGATGGTTATATGGCCAGGGCACTACATGATAAGATTCCACTTAATTAATTAAGTGTATTACCATATTCTTTTAGCATCAGTCAGGTTTTCAAGAATAAAATATTATAACAAATGCTACAAATAATGTGTAATATTTCTATCAAATACTTTTCAAAGCTTTATAAAACATTGGGATCTCAATCCCTTATCTCATTTCTAGGAATTCACATCCCTCAACATCATCATCATGTTTACTGGATCTTGGTATTCAAACCCATAGTTTATCACTGAACATGGTTACCACTTATCAGGTAATTATTACCTTCAGGTCATCTAACCAAGGTAAACATGATACTTGCTACATAAGCATCTCACATGGCTCACAAATCCCATTAAGTATCTTGTCACTTCTCACTAGGCAACAAATTATCACATGGCTCACAAGGCCATTACATCTTGTCATCTCTTACTTAGGTAACAACTTATTCACATGGATCACAAGGCCATTGCACATCTTGTCACCTCTCACTAGGCAACAACCTATTCACATGGCTCACAAGGCCATTGATCATTATACTTTTTATTCAAATATTTAACATTCCTAACAAGGCTTATGCAACAAAATAATTACCACCTTCCCATGATTAGGGTTAGGGTTTCACTTCCTTATCGATTAGGATTTCTCTTACATATCATTACCCTTCATTAGGCTTAGGGTTTTCCATTTTTAACCATTTAGGTTCTCAAGATCATGTTATTAATGATCAAGCCCTAATTCATTGCTCCACACAGCTAGGAGTTAACATTGATAACATAAGTATTCAATCATGGTTATTTATTCTCACCATTTATCATTAAATGAATCATCAACCCAAGATATGAGTTTCTCTCTCAACTTTACCAGAATATGTTTACATCATACTTTATTAACTTGGCTTAACATTTTCTTAAGGTATGTTAGCCTACACTTATCAAGGTGCATTACTTCATAATGTAACAATTAACATGACACACTTCAAGTGCTACTCATCCAAGTATATTGGATTTAGGATACATCAAGGTGTATCAATCTTAAGGTGTTGGATGTGATATCTATCATGTCTTGATGTATCACTTCCCTCATCACCTTTATCTTAAGTTCATCAATTTATCTTATATTAGGGTATTTCCCATCATAATACTTTATACACCAGTTCATCACATTTATCATGTAATGTATTGGTTATAAGCCACTTATTTAAATTATTCATCCATTATCAAATGATATGGAATTACTTCACGTAAGGCATTATTTATATAAGGTTATCCATTATCAACCACTTTAGGTGTTTCACTTATCAATATATGAATCACTATTCCATTATTAGGAATAGGGTTTCCCATCTTTATCAATTAGGGTTTGCATAACATCACCCAATATTAGGGTTTCACATAATCTCACCCTACATTAGGATTTCATATAATATCATCCTATATTAGGGTTTCACATAGCATTTTCTGAAATTAGGGTTTCTCAACTCATAGTCCAAAGTTAAGGTTATGGTTTATCATCTTATTGCCCAAGATTAGGGTTTCATACACTATAACCCAAAATTAGGGTTTTACATATCTTCACCCTATATTAGGGTAGGGTTTCATATGACATCACCCTTGATTAGGGTTTCACACATCATTATCTTGAATTAAGGTTCCTTATAACTTTTCCCCAAATTAGGGTTTCATGTAACTTTACCCAAAATTAGGGTTTCATGAAGCATCCTTTTAAATTAGGGTTTTTCATTATATTTCCCTAAATTGGGATTTCTCATATCATCATCCTAGATTAGGGTTACACCATTAACCTAGATTAGGGTTTCACCTAGCATTGCCCTAAATTAGGGTAATGGCTCATCAACCTTCTCAATTAGGGTTTCATGATCTCTTTATCAAGGATCATACCCTAATTACATATTTTATTCATGTTGAGAGTATTGAGGTTTAACCACTACATGATTATTGTACATGTATAAAATCTTCTCTCTCTCATCCTCTCTAGGATGTTGATTACTTCAATCTTGATTAGATTAGGTCAACCCTTCATTCAAGTACACACATTTAGGGTTAGCATGGTGTATTGAGATATTGCTTTCATAAGCATTAAAGGTTAACCCTTCTAAGGGTACTAATCACTTAAGTACCTTAAAGGTACAACCATTGTGATTATATTTGATAAACACAATTAACAATCATAGAGTTAATTGATCTTTCATCACATTAGGTCTTCAAACGGTTTAGATACTTTTGAACTGTAAAACAGTTTTGACCTCCTTGACCTTTAAACGGTTTTCAAACCATTTGCCCTCGAAAGGGTCTTTAGACCGTTTGGGCATCTAGGGTTGAGACTGTTTGCTCTTAAATGGTTTTGAAACAGTTTGGTGCTTTCAACCTTTGAAACCGTTTGATCAAATTATCATTGAAACTGAATGAACAACCCATCATTGAAACTGAATGAACATCAAACGGTTTGAGACCGTTTTCCCTCGAAACGGTATGAAGACCGTTTGGTCCAAACCACCTTGAAACCGAATGGATCAATTAGGGTTTCCTCCAACCAATCAATCAATTTTAGGGTATGCACTCATTGAACCATCCAACATTGGGATCATTGAAAGTACATCAAATTACAGCCCTTGGATCTCCAACCATCCATCACAACCCTTAAATACCAAACGGTCTTGAGACCATTTGGTCTCAATCGGTCTTGAGACCATTTGAGCCATTCAACATAGAAATCAACCCAATCAATTTAGGGCTTCAATCATTCAATCCGATTAGGGTTTTTAACCAATGGATCATCCATTCTTGAAATCATTTTAATTAGATCATTTGGAACCATTGGATCCTCATCCAACTATATCAGCAATTGACCGCAAATGGTCTTGAGACCGTTTAACCTCAAACGGTGTTGAGACGGTTTGCCCTCAAATGGTCTTGAGACTGTTTGCCTTCAAACGGTCTTGAGACTGTTTGATCACCAAACGCTTTTGAGACCGTTTGGTCATCAAGATGAAACTATTTGCACATGATTTTCCTTGAGGTGTGTGATAAGATGAAATCATCATCTTCAAGCTACAAACCTTCGAAATTTTCTGTGATCTTTGTGGTGATTTCATCAATTAATCAAAGGAAAGTTCGAGAATGATAAAGAAATCACCATATGATGAAGAAATGAAATCAATAATGAGTTTTAAGGGTTCAAGTTATATAAACCTCCTTCAAAGTTGAATCCAATCTTCAAGCTTCACGTCCTTAATGGTGAATGAAGCTTTTTCAACTATCCAAGTTCCGTTCTCAAGTCCTTGAGTGAAAAGATTGGCTAAAGTTGAAGATTGAATGGAGAAAGGAAGAAAATAAGCGTTGAATTTCGATTGCCACCATGAAATCAAGGTTGAAGATGATTATGGAGCTTACCTACAAGTTGGGATACGTCTTCCTATTGCTCCTAAGATTCCTTGTGCACGGCCAAAGCAAGGAAAGAAAGAAGAGTCGAAAAAGAGTCTTTCATGTGGGTGAAAAATGGGATATATGTAAGGAAATTTCAAGAGAGAGAAAGCAATAGAAAATTCCTTTAACTCCCAAAATTGGTGCCACTTATCCACCTCACTTCCTTTCATACGAAGACATTTTCCTCTCCTTCAAAAACCTCTTCTTTATCTATGAATTAAAGAAAACAAATTAAGCACCTTAATCAATATAATAATAATATCCAAAAATGAGTGGATATTACTTTTTCTTTAACTAATGTGAGTGGGCTCTCCACTCACTTTAGATATTTCATTGCCTTTGCAAGGCACAAGGACGTACATACTTATACAAATTCAACAATCACATTTTTGGTTGAAGATCACTTTCGTTAATATATTTATTTTTGCATTAAATTGAATTAGGGTTTCAATTATGCTTAAATCTTGATTATTTTAATATCAAGATTCTCTCTCCTCCAAAGAGATTCAAATGAGACGCCCCTCTGATTTTCTTGTCTCTAATTTATACCAAGAAACATTAGGGACTCTCTAGAATTGGTATTTTGCATATTGAACCCTAGGTTTTGGGTAATTTGCACATTACACCAAAACTAGGTTTTAATGCACAAACATTACTTAACAAGCTCTTTCTTGGTGCTCAGGCTACCACAAGCCATACCTCTACATAATTTTCATTCTTATGATGCTTCAACACTTGAGTATCATTTTATAATGTAATATTTGCATGTTAACCCCTCAACTTGGGTAATTTGCACTTTAGTCCAAAATAAGTAAAACATTGTTTCAACATTATTCAAAAAGGACTAAAATTGAAACATAAGTTCCTCTTGAGCCTTAATTACTTTTTAAAGGATAAATAATAGAATATAAATGACTTACTTAAGCAAAACCTCTAGGGTTAAGCCTTAACCGAAGTCAGGGATGTTACAGTGTGAGTCCAGGACCTTTGATCAGAATGTTCCTCCCCAAAAAGGGTATGCGTTTTTTAAATGACCTCTACCGCCTCCTTTTCCAGCCAGTCATTTGGGAATGCCACATCCCATTATCCAATATATGTTATGAGCAAACTCACTTTCAGATCACTGAGGTCCTCTGGGATGGGACACTTTACAAAGTCACAAAGACAAACATTGTTCTTCACCCACATATCCTCCCAGATGTTCCCTAAATTTCCGTTCAATGGAGTCACCATAGAGTTATCCAGAATTAAATTTTTATTTGTCAATGTGACATGCCTCAGTCTTGACATTGAACCCTTGATAGAACCTTGCATCCTGTAGAAGTGGTGTCGCATAACCTTACAACATATGGAATTCCTTCCTGTAGTCAGGTCCCAGGCATGCTTAGTAAGGAGGGCGACGTTCCAGGCCGTCATAGATTAAATGCGCAAACCTCCATTACACTTAGCATTCGTGAATTTATCACATGTGATTAAATACATTGGTTTATCATTGGTGTTCCCCCCCATATGAATCTCCACATGAACCCATCAATTCTGTCACATAGGCCTAGAGGAAGTACCATCATTTGCATTGCATAGGTTGGTATTGCAGACAATGTTGTCTATACGAGACAGATTCTTCCTGATAAAGATAGACTGTGGATGGCCTAAGCATTCACGCTATTTTCTACCCTATCAATAATATGAGCATATGTAGTCTTCTTAACTCTGGAGTGAACAATTGACACTCCCATGTAGCGCCCAAGGTCATTAGTAACTTGAAACTTGCATATGCGTTGAATGCACTTTTCAGTTGGTCTGGGTACACTTTTGGAGAAGAAGATACATGATTTTGGTTCCACGATGGACTATCCAGAGGCAATATCAAAAATCCTGAAGCATTCCATAATACATCTGATATGTTTATTAGTTTCCTGAGTAAAGAGTAAGAGGTAGTCTGGGAAACAGACGTGTGCCACTACCACACTGGACCTGCCCAATTGAACTGGTTTCCAAGATTTGTTGTGTATTCTCTCTTGGATCATTTGGCTCAATCTTTCTATGCAAAATATGAAAAAGTATGGAGACAAGGGATTACCTTGTCAAAGATCCCTGCTCGCTTTGATCATTTCTAGGGTTTTTGGGTTGAAAGGAAAAAAGAAATTGTTGATTTGCTAGGGTTTTTTTATGGATTCGAGATTTTCAGAGATGAGGTGCATTTTTAAGGTGTTTTCACACCTTAGGGTGAGTGGCTACTTCCTTTATATAGTAGATTGCATGAAAATGAGTTAAATCATCAATAATCTTCAATTGCTTAGAATGCGAGTACAAAATTTAAGTTGCCTGTTTGATATAGATTTTGTAAGATGATATGAAATGGATTATTATTTTTTTGGTGCAAAAATGGATTATTTTTCTGTTGTGATGAATTTTAGATGATGAAATTACATTAAAAATGGTTATAATATAACTAAATGAGAATTTTTAAAAGTAATTGTAGAGGTTATATGAATATACTGAAATTTAGTATTTTCAGCTATGACTAAAATTGTTGTATAGTTAAATAAAAAATTTATCTATCTGAATCTCTTTGATTATGAATTATTGTTTATATGAATGCATAGTATATATTTGTCAGATACTATCTTGGTTTTCATGTGATGTCATCATTGTTTGCTTGATATCTCAGTAAAGAGGGTGAAACCCTAGATGAGTGAAAAGTTGGTAATTTGCGAATAGATATTGTGAAATCCATTTATAGTGCTTCTCTTGACATAATAGACTTTATTTATTCAATGTTTTTCTTGATTAATTATATCTCAATGAATGGCATGGAAATCCAAATTAAGTTCAATTCCAAGGTTTCATACATATGTTGATTGTATATGAATTGTTGAAAGCAATCTTTGTTTACTGAATGTATATGACACATTAAATCCTTATGGGAGTCATGTGATAAATGAATGAGGTGAATGAAGCCCTAAGGACAGGGTGTTAAGTGAATCAAGTATTGTGATATCAATGTTTCTTAGTATGAGATGTGGTGATGATTAACAATTTACTTTGTGGTAATTATTATCAGATAATCTATAAAATGAACGGTTTACAAAGTTAAACTAAGATATGGTGATGTGATGATTGAATTGTGAATTTAAAGAGTGAATTAGACATTTAGATGCCCTGAACACTGTAGAATCCTCACATGATGAGGCATGCATTGTGGGGAGAAAATAGTTTCCTGATTGGTGGTAGTCTAGATCGAGGTAAGTCAGAGCACACCAATAGGGTGCGGGGGTCTTGACCAGTAGGGTAGTACCCAACACCAACTGGGGATATTAGTGGTACATGTGTTACATGTTGTAGTGATCTGTGGTCAGTAGGTCCACTAATGTAATATAAGACTGAGGGCTTTGACTCACCCCCTGAGTATCTAGGTTGAGAGGTGGAGTCTGAGATATCCGACCGCTCCCATTATCCGTCAAGAGACCGACGTGGCGAGGCCCGATGCAGATCGGGTCTTACTTGAGAGATAGGCATAGGAACCATGGCATATTTCTAATCCTTGTACAGTGAGATCGTAGCTTGCTATGATTCTTTCACTTGTTGTGGTACACCTCTTGTAGTTCAGGGCATAAGAAGATGAATGAGAGGTTAACCAAGTGTGTACAATTATTAAATTATCCTTTGTATGTTTCTGAGTTATTAGTTCTCTTTGAGATTAATCAAGCATGTTCATATATTTATTCACTCTTGTCGATATCTAGAGTATCTTGACATATTTATGTTTACAAAGGATTAGTCTCTTTAACGCTTACTGCTGTTATAATTATCAGTTGCTCAACAATATATCTATAACTATATTAGTGCTTTAGACCATTTCTTTGAAGCACTCATTCACTGAGCGAGTAGGCTCACCCCTCTACTCATAATTTTTTTGGGTTAACTCATGGACTAAAGATGTCATTTCATCAATGTAGATTTATCATAGGAGTGAAGTATGAGATTAGTTAAGTTTAGTCGGTCCCTGTCACTCTTGGTCCTTGTATACAGTTGAGAGGGAGTTCTAAATGATGATTTGTATCTATGTTTCCTTAAGAATAGAGTATATATGTGGTTATCACGTTACATGTTCATTGAAGTGTGAGGAACAAAATGAATGTCTGGATGTGTATCATTAATGTTGAGATCATATTAGAGTAATCAAAGTATAATTCCTTTGTAAAGTTTGTTTATGTGATTGAATGCGAGAAAACAAAGAGATTGAAATAAAGGGAAAAAAGTTGGGAGTGAACTTTGTATTAAGTATAATCCTCAAAATTATGCCCTAATATCATGATTAGTGGTAATCATGGGATGTGGGTGTAACAGGAAATCACCAATTTAGCTCATAAAAATGATGAAGATCATATAGTCAAGTTTATAAGATACTACCACATAAATTAGGACAAAGATTATTGTTGTAGACTTGGGCACTTGAGTGGAGCTAGACATTTTCCCTAGTAGGACATTGAACTTCAATGGCCAAACTCAAAGTAGTAATTCTTGCAATGCTCAAGTGTACTTTTATCCTTCGTAAGTTATTCTATTTATAGAAAACCATTAGGTAGTGTTTAGATAGCTATTGAAGGGTTATGTCTGAGGTTAGTGCTCAACTAGTCATTAGGAAGTGATTGGTGAAATAAAAATGGCTAATTGTATACTATTTGAAACTTCTACAGAGTACTCATTGGTCGAACATGTTTTTGACATAGCTTGCCCTTGGTCAAAAAGGGGTTTGATTGAGAGGCACTTTGTATGCAATTTTAATCAACAGCTAGCTATCGATCAAGAAGTTATTAGACCAAGCCATTCTTGATTGGCTAAAAATATTCATATCACAAATCATTCTATTTTTTGGATAATATATCAAATTATTTTTACAATGAGATCTAACTAAGATAAATGTTGGGTAATTTGTGCAACAAATAAGGCAGTGCAAACCTAAATTTTGATGCCCGATTCCCTAACCAGTGAGATCACACCAACAACAATGTATCTACGAAGGAAGGTGAAATATATGCACCTAGTCTTAGAGCAAGTCCAATGACTTATCCTTGCATTTGTGTGGTTCTTCTCCAAGCAACACTCGAGCAGTCATCAATAATGGCCTCCTGGTGCAATACCATAGATGGAGATTGATGGTGTCCTCCTAGAGGGTGGAAAAGTCCTCCTTGCCTGTAGAGTAGTCCATGCAGACCACTAGGAACTTCAGATTGCACTACCAGAGTCAACAAGAAGGAGTTGTCCCTTCAAATGCCAGTGTGTCAGCACTAATTCATTCTCCCAATTGTCTCTCTTGTTGTCCCTCCCTTTTACGAGTAGGACTTGCTCGAGCTCTCTTGGTTACCACAACCAGAGAGGAGAACAATTATTAGAGCTTATTGTTGTGCCTAGGAAGCCCCCAGTACCCTCTACTTATAGGAGGTCTAGGGTCAGTGTTTCCAATCGCTCTAGGAGTCAAAGATATGAATTCTCATGAATTTTCTAGAAGATGTGAATGATGAATTGATCGGTTCACTGTTACACCAGTCGGTTCATATGCTTTCCTATTTTGAATCACATTGGTATTCAATATTCAATTTATGCAAAATATGATGTCAGCATCAATCATTGATCCAATCAAATTGATCATTGAACCAGGAAGTTCAACTCTTGAACCGGTCATTTGAGACCTTGAACTGATCAGTTCACTAAGTGAATCAGTTGGTTAATGTCCTAGTTCATGTAATGTTCATCTAGTGTTGTTTCCTATTGACTTGACACTTGAATTGATCGGTTCAACACTTTATATTGGGATTGAGATACTCTGTGTCAATAACTAGTAGAAGAGGGCATAAAGAGAAAAGTGGACTCTATGCCCTTTGGATCTGAAAAAGATGATAGAACTATTTGGATGATGGAAGAAATAGTGGTGATTGCACCCAGATTGGTGAAATGCTTAATGAATGGAAGAAACCAGATATCATGTAGAGCACTAGGTGGCTATGGTGCTATGAAAACCCCCCAAGAGAAAATGTTGCTGCATGGAAGCTTTTCCACATAGCTTACCCTACAGATGATATCTTGATGAGATGTGTGATCCAAATTGTGTCATGATGTAGCGATTACGTCAACCCACAATGGGAAAACTTGAAACGCCTCTTCATTAAGGGGGATCTTGATCTTATCTTTGGGATAAACTGAAGAGTTTCATACAAATCCAAGAGTGGATTTGTCTATCTCTTCCTCTTTTGAGATGATTTCTTCTCACAAGTGAGCACTGAATTTCAAGATGGATGATTCCAAATATTATTGTGTCTATTGTTTGGAAGAAAGGTGTGAATCAAGGTACAATCACATAACAGTGAATTATGAGAATACTTAGAGGTAATGATGATCCCGAGTGATACCTGTGGGCTCTGGTCTCCAAACCATGATATAAACACGATTTAAACGTAGCGGAAACGGTTCGATTAACAGCGGAAGACAAAAATCACGGAAAATTAAAACTTTTTGAGATAAGAGCTTGAATCCATAAAAACTTCTTTCATAAAAGGAGATAAACTGTTTACATCTTTGATAATTACTTCTTGAGTAATTATATACAACATGATATAAAATCTCAAGAACTCAGAATCAAAATCTCAGACCAAAAGACTCCAAGGTCCTGAGAGTACAGAGAACACATAGGACTGACTATCTAACTACACAACTCAGCAGTATGAATCTCCACCTGGGATTTACTGCTTCTCCTGGTGCTGCTGCTGATACTGTCCACCTGCAGACTGATTCCTTCGTCCTCTACGACCACCTAAAAAGGTTGAAATCTACGGGGTGAGACAATTTTAAATAATTGTCCCAACGAGAGTTATAACTCTTCGCCAGAAGCTTTATTATAACAATTCAAGAACAACATAGGCAATAAAAGCTTTAAGGTAATCAACAGCAGATTGTTATCAATTAGAACAACAACATTTAAGGGATATGAAGAACATGTATACTAAGTAATGTATCTTCAATCAATGTATTTCGTGGATCAACCTAAGCAGATATGCTACGCGGTTGAGTATGTTTTACAAACATCATTATGCCCTGTGGAGATGAGGTATACCGCTCATACTCCAACCGATCACTATTAAGTCGCATCGGTATCATACATAGGTCATCAAAAGAGCCGGATTCTTATGACCTCATCTTCCTCAGTCAGTGTGAGGATCAACATGCAGGACATCTAATGTCTCTGCTACCATAGCTTACCAGGGTATTCTGGTACTTCGCTATTAGAGTCACAGTGGCATTCTGTACTCTCTTCGCCATCCAAAGATTTCTTGTTTATCTCTCATCGATTGCGGTATAAAAGACTTCCTCGGGAGATTAGTGTTACATCACCCCGACATAACCCATAGTGAAGGATTGATAGATTAAGATACATCTACATCAATTCCTACACTAGGATGTAAGGACATTCACATCCATTTTCCCCACATACTCAAAAGTATGTGATCCAGGAGTTCCCTTAGGAAAACCTGTTTCACCATCATTTAACTCCTGACAATGATGGATCTATGATCAGGGCTCTACATGGTATGATTATACTTGATTAGTTAGGTACATTTTAGTATTCTTTTAACATCATACATGTTTTCAAACATTAATCATTAGAACAGTAGTTATGAAAGTAGAATACTAAATATATCAAGTCTAACTCACATAATCATCATTTCTCAGTACTCTTATCACAAGTCATCTCTTAAAGCATGACCTTGATGGTATTCATGGCTCTCACAGCCTATCAATCTCATAAGATGCTATTAACAAGGCATCAGGATAAATCACTTATTCATAAAGCTAACAACGTGCTTTCAATGAATATAGTATCATCATCCATACCTGGATATGATCATCCTCATATAGGAACCTGCATGGTTAAATCAACTGATAACAATAAATAACTCATTTAAAGAAATTGTATCTCCCTACTCATATACAAGAGCTAGGTTTCCCTGATTTTCAATAATTAGGGTTTACTATTCACAATACATGTCATCATCCTAGAATTAGGGTTTACTATTCACCTATTCGTGAATTGATCTCATAACATCACCATGTATGAGAAACATCATCATTAAAGTCCTCAGATAAGATTAAGATTCATCAATTATCATAAATAGGGTTTTCATGATCTCACATAGGTGGATCATACCCTAATCATGTACATTCATATATATATTGAAGGTATTTTACTTGGATTTCATCCATAATTGGGATTTTCTCTCTCCTCTTGCTCATAGGTGATGATTACATCCCTCTAGATTGGGTTAGGTCTAATCAACATTGATAAGCCTAGCCAAGTCATCACCATTGTAACCATTGGGGTTTGCATGATAAAAAGGGGTTACCTACTTGAATCCATAAAGGGTATTTTGGTAAAGTTCACCATTGATCATAACATGGGTTAATATAGTAACCACTTGACCCTTAATGTCCCTAGGTATCATTAGGGTTTAGGTTGAACAACCATCAAACCATCTAAGCCTTCAAGGCATTAGGCAGACTTATCCTTAAAAGTCCCCAATAGGTTTCACACCTTCAACCTTCAAACGATCCTGAGATCGTTTAAGGTTGTAGACCGTTTAGCTTTGGTTGACTTCAAGACCGCATGACACTCAAGACCATTTACCCTTAAACGATCTTGAGGTCGTTTGCCCAAGATGGGGTGAAGACCGTTTAGTCATAGTATGACTTCTGAGGTCGTTTGAGCTCATTCAGACCTGAAGTCGTTTGAACTCATTCGGTCCTGAAGTCGTATGAACTCATTCGGTCCTGAAGTCGTATGAACTCATTCGGTCCTGAAGTCGTATGAACTCATTCGGTCCTGAAGTCGTATGAACTCATTCGGTCCTGAAGTCGTATGAACTCATTCGGTCCTGAAGTCGTATGGTCCTAAAAGCTCAAGATCGCATGGACCTCCAAGGTGATTCAAAGGGTAAACTCGATTAGAGTTTCCTATGTTGAAGCCTTCAATTAGTCTCAAGCTTGCTAACCACTTATCAATTGAGACAATTAGGGTTAGCCTTAACCAATTGGTCACTCAATTGATCCTCAATTGATATCCAATTAGGGTTGGAGTTGGTTCAATTAAGGTCTATAAACATTCAACCATCAACACTCAACAATGTGAATCAAATCGAAGTTGATCCCATCAATTGACCTTCTATCGGGCTCAAACTTGGCCCAAACGGTCTTGGGATCGTTTGGATAGCCTCCAAACGGTCTTGAGACTGTTTTCCCAAGAATTCATCAAAATCTAAGTTGATTTGATAGGGGTTGAACCTTAATTAAGTCACAAATCAGCAATTTGATTATTTCAATAACCCATTGTAATTGGGCCCTCAATTGATCAAATTACCTTAACCCTAGACCTCCAAACGGTCTTGGGTTGACACCAAACGGTCTTGAGACCGTTTTCCCATCCATCCTTTGGACTCTAGTGAAAATTCATCAAGGTTTGATCTATTGAATTGATCATCACATCAATACTTAATTGCAATATGATTTGGTACCTTTGGACCTTCAATTGGTCAACTATACTTGACCCCAGACCACTAAACGGTCTTGGGTGATCCCCAAACGGTCTTGACACTGTTTGGATGATTCCCCAAATGGTCTTGAGACCGTTTGGGCTAATCAACCCAAAATCACTAATTAACTCATTGGAATTTCAGCACTAATTTCAATTAGGATTTGCCCTATTAATCAACCTTCAACTCATAACTCGTTTGGAATTAATCCATCAAATTTGGTGAGCCATTAATCAACATCATAATGAACAGTAATCCCAAACGGTCAACGCTTGGTCAACCATCTTAAATGGTCTTGAGACCGTTTTCCCAAAAAGGGTAAATTAAACAGATTGAAAATCAGAACTTAATTCAATTGGATTTGCTAATTGATTTGCTTATATCTCACGATTCCTTTGGAGTTAACCCCTCAAATGTTGTGGGTGATTAACCTACATAATTATAAACAAGATTCCCATACGGTCATCGCTTGGTCAACGTGACCAAATGGTCTTGAAGGCCGTTTGCCTTCATACGACCCTGAAACCGTTTGCCCACCAAACGGTTGTGTAAACCGTATGGGCAATTGGTGGAGGTCGTTTGGTAAAGTGGAAATCCATGGATAAGCATAGAAATTATCGCCCTTATCTTCTACCTCAAGAATAGTAGCAGTTCTTCATGATTTTGCTTACAAGGATGCAAGGGAAGATAGGGAAGAAGAAGAACTAGCAACTATATGCATAGAAAAAGATGTATAATCAAAGCATAAGGTTTAGAGTTATAAAACCCACCTAAAGGTTGTTCCTTGAGCTCCAAGCTTCCAATATTCAGGTCTTTAATGGCGTCTTTGAGCTCCATAGGTCGGCCAAGGTGAATTCTCCAAGAAAAAGTTGGAAAGGAATGGCTAGAAAGATAAAGCTAGGTGAGCTAGCCATGAATTCATCCTTGAAATCGAGTTTCCTCCATGAATTCAAGAAAAAGGGATGATCCAAACTTACCTTGAACTCCCTGGTCATTCTCCTATACTCTAGAGCTCTGCCTTAGTCGGTTTGAGAAAGGGGGATAAGTGAGGGAATGAAATAAACGTTCCTTTGCTTGCAAAGGAAGTGGTATATATATTTTGGGTGAAATTTCTCCATAAAGCTTCTACTTTATCCCATTTCTCATCTAAGTCCTTCCTTTCTTCTTTTCTCGTCCCTACCCCTTATTTCTAAGGACAATCTCCTTCTAAGGTCAAGAATTGAAGGCAAAGAAGATCAACCCATTACTAAAGTATACATATAAAAGAGCTATTATACTTATTCCTTGATTATTTAATCACAAGGGTGTTCTTTATTATATGATTATTCAAATGAAGTGCCCTCTTCATCATTTCTACTCTAAATGATGACAAAAGTTATAAAAGATATTTTAGAAGATTAAATTTACATGTTGCACTCCAAATTTTGGGTAAATTGCATTTTACCCCAAAACCAGGGTTTCAAGCACAGGGATTGCTTCCACAGCTGCACCTTGGTGCTCAAGCTTGGGAAATGCTTCAAACTTTACCATAATCATTCTTATGATGCCTCAACATCAGAGGAACATCTCAACATGTGCAAATTGCAAGTTAACCCTTCTAACTGGGTAAATTGCACATAGGTCCCTATATTACAAAACAATACTAAAACATTGTTCAATTAGGGCAGAAATGGAAACATGTGTTCCTCAAGAGTTTAATTACATGCCAAAAGATAATCACCTGTATCTTAATTACATAGTTAGGCAAAACACATAGGGTTAACTCATAACCCAGGTCAGGGATGTTGCAAATTATCCACCCCTTACAAGGATTTTGTCCCTAAAATCAATAAAACGTATTAAGAGAAAAGAACAGGGTATTTCCTTCTCATCTCCTCCTCTAGTTCCCAAGTGGTTTCTTCAACACCACGGTGGTTCCAGAGGACTTTCACAAGGCTTATATCTTTCTTCTTTAACTTTTAAGTTCTACTATCAAGGATTGACACTGGTCCTTCCTCATAAGTTATATCTTCATTCAATTCTACTTCCATAGGTTGTAGAACTGACTCGGTATCTGGGTGACATTTCCTCAGCATAGAAATGTGAAACACAGGGTGATCTACAACGTCTACCATACAAGGCTTCATAAGGTGCCATATCAATACTATGCTGATAGCTATTGTTATAGGCAAACTCTATCAAGCTTAGGTGTAGATCCCAACTTCCGATAAACTGGAGAACACATGTTCTCAACAGGTCTTCCAAGGTCTGTATGGTCCTTTCCGACTATCCATCAGTTTGTGGATGAAAGGCCGTACTAAACCTTAACTGGGTGCCTAAAGCATTATGAAGTCGTTCCCAAAAATGACTAGTGAACTGGGGACCTCTATCAGAGACGATAGTAGCTGGAACCCCGTGCAAATGCACTATCTCATTTATGTAAATATGTGCGAGCCTCTCAGTAGTGTAGGTTGTCTTGACAGGTAAGAAATGCACTGTCTTAGTCAACCTATCAACAACTACCCAAATGGAATCATGTCCTTTGCTTGTCCTGGGTAGGCCAACAACAAAGTCCATGGTAACATGGTCCCACTTCCACTGTGGTATGGGTAAAGGTTGCATTGTTCCTGCAGGCTTCTGGTGTTCAGCTTTAACTTGCTGACACACAGGACACCTCAGAACAAACTCTGCAACATCCTTCTTCATTCCAGGCCATCAATACATATCTTTCAAGTTTCAATACATCTTGGTGCTCCCTGGATGCATGGCATACATCGAAGAATGAGCTTCTTCCAGGACTAACTTCCTCAAGTTGTCCACATCTGGCACTATCATCCTCCCATGATAACAGGCTATTTGATCATCTGAGTCATGGAAACCATCTCGTTTCTCACTACCATACTCCGATCTAATCTGTTGAACTATAGTATCACCTTGCTGTGCTTCCTTAATCTGCTCTCTAAGGGTAGGTTTAATATGCATCTCAGCTAACAACCCGGCTAACAATGACACCTTCAACTGCACATTGTCTTGTCTCAAAGAGATAAGCATATCCCTTCTAGAGCATACTAAAGAGTTTAGTTGTGCCCTTTCCATGGTTGATGTTGCTGATTTTCTACTCAAGGCATCAACAACCACATTAGCCTTCCCCGGATGGTAATCAATCGTACAATCGTAGTCCTTGATTAATTCCATCCAGCGGCGTTGTCTCATATTAAGCTCATGCTGAGAGAAGATGTACTTAAGGTTCTTATGGTCAGTGAAAATCTGAAACGTCTCTCCATAAAGATAATGTCTCCAGATCTTCAGGGCATGAACTACAGTAGCTAACTCCAGATCGTGTGTCAGATAATTCTCTTCGTGTTTCTTAAGTTGTCGATAAGCAAAAGAAATTACTTGTTTATCCTGCATCAACACACACCCTAGTCCATTCTTAGAAGCATCACAGAAAAATATATATCCTTTGCCTTGCTCAGGTAGCACAAGTATGGGTGCACTTGTCAACTTCTCCTTCAACAGCTGGAAAGATTGCTGACACTTATCACTCCAAACAAAAGGAACATCTTTCCGGGTCAACTTAGTCAAGGGTAAGGCTATGGAACTGAAATTCTTAATGAACCTTCGATAATAGCCTGCTAACCCTAGGAAACTTTGAATCTCCGTCGGCATCTTCGATTGTTCCCACTATAGAACAGATTCTACCTTTGTAGGGTCAACACGAATTCCCGATGCAGATATCACATGTCCAAGAAAAGATACCTCCGACATCCAGAACTCACACTTGCTAAACTTAGCATACAACTTGTGTTCTCTTAGCAAGGTCAAAGCTTGGCGAAGATGCTACTCATGCTGCTGAGCTTCCTTGCTAAAAATCAGAATGTCATCTATGAAGACGACAACACACTGATCGAGGAAAGATCGAAAAACTCTATTCATGAGTTCCTTGAATGCAGCTGGTGCATTGGTTAGTCCAAACGACATAACCATGAACTCATAGTGACCATATCTTGTCCTAAAGGCAGACTTGGATATGTCACTATCCTTAATACGGAGTTGATGATATCCAGACCTCAGGTCTATCTTTGAGAAGACGGTTGCACCACGCAACTGGTCAAAGAGATCATCAATCCTCGGCAGAGGGTACTTATTTTTTATCGTTAATTTATTGAGTTGTCTATAATCAATGCACAACCACATTGACCCATCTTTCTTTCTAACAAACAAAACCGGAGCACCCCAAGGTGAAGTGCTCGGTCGGATAAAACCTTTCTCAAGTAACTCTTGAAGCTGTTTCTTGAGTTCTGCCATCTCAGCAGGCGCCATCCTATATGGTGTTTGGGCTATAGGTTTCGTGTCTGGGATCAAATTGATTTCAAAATCAATTTCCCGAGGCGGTGGTATACCTGGAAGTTCTTCAGGAAACACGTCCTTGAATTCCCTAACTATAGGAACTTCAACAGGGTTGAGACCTTCTTTGGTAACATCTACCACATGGGCCAAGAATGCATAACATCCTTGCTTCATCAGCTTATCAGCAACCATAGCTGACACAAGACAGGTGGGCATAATCTTCCTTTCTCCTTGAAAGATCCACGTGTTGTTTTTATCAGCAAACACAGCAAGCTTGGATTCACAATCCAAGACAACTCGATACTTTTCCAAGGTATCCATCCCGAGGATTATATCAAATCCTTGCCTATCAAGTGGTATAAGGTCCACTTGAATGTGATGATCAGAAAAGAAGAGAATGCAGGGAGAGCATACCTCTTGCAACACGGCAGACCCACTCAACGGAGTCTCCAAAAACAAGCTATCTGCACTATGACTAACTCTCATATTGCAGTTACGAATCACTCTCTGAGTGACAAAGGAGTGCGTAGCACCCGGGTCAATCAGAACAGATACCACACAGGATTTAGACATATAAGAATATAAAAGTTCCATCTGACCTGCCACTACCCGTGGATTGACCACTGCATCAGGTGGGTTCATAGGATAGAACCTTGTTGTTGCCTGCTGTTGAGGTGGTGCTGATGATCCAGCTTGAGATGCTTGTCCATGTCCTCGAGCTGCTCCTTGAGATTGCCTTCTCTGAGATCCCTGTTGACTCTGCCTCTAAGGTTGTGTCACACTGACAGGCCTAGATCGGCAGTCCTTCATTAAATGCCCCACCTTCCCACAGTTGTAACAACTCCTCTCCAGTTGTTGTGGTCCGGGTGGTCCTGTGACTGACATCGATGCTGAACTACGAGTCTCTTGTTAAGGTAGGCTTCGTCCTCTGCCTCTACTCGGTGACCACTGTGTCTGAGCACTCGTTCTGGGTGGTGGAGGTGTAGGTGTAGAGAATCTAGGCTTCTTAAAGTCTCTAGATGAAGAACTCTGGAACTGCGGATATCTTTTATGGATTTGTCTCTTCTCGACTACGAATTTCTCTATCCTTCTGACTGACTCAACGAAGGTAGCAAACATCTCCCAATTCTCTAGGGCAGACACAGGAGTAGTCAAGTCGGCGTTTAAACCCTTCTCGAACCTTCAGATTCTTTCTTCTTCTGTGGCAGCCATGTGCGGACAAAACCGCAGTAACTCCATGAACTTAGCTTCATACTCACTAATGTTCATCATGCCCTGCCTCAGTCTCTCAAACTGAGAGATCTTCTCATCTAGGAAGGTCTTTGGAAAATATCTATTGATAAATTCCCGACGGAAATCTTCCCACGAGATCTCCACTCCAGGCCTCTTCTGCTCTTCCATGGTCCACCAGTGACCAACACTTCCCTTGAGAAGATAGACAGCGTGTCTAACCTTCTGAGCTTCTGGGATGTTGAGGATTCTAAAAGCTTTTTCCAATTCGGTCAACCACAGATCGGCATCTGCAGGATCAGCTGTTCCAAAGTATTCGGTTGCTCCGACACGACGAAGTCGCTCGAACGTCTTATGAAATCTACGGGGTGAGACAATTTTAAATAATTGTCCCAGCGAGAGTTATAACTCTTCTCTAGAAGCTTTATTATAACAATTCAAGAACAACATAGGCAATAAAAGCTTTAAGGTAATCAACAACAGATTGTTATCAATTAGAACAACAACATTTAAGGGATATGAAGAACATGTATACTAAGTAATGTATCTTCAATCAATGTATCTCGTGGATCAACCTAAGCATATATGCTACGCGGTTGATTATGTTTTACAAACATCATTATGCCCTGCGGAGATGAGGTATACCGCTCATACTCCAACCGATCACTATTAAGTCACATCGGTATCATACATAGGTCATCAAAAGAGCCGGATTCTTATGACCTCATCTTCCTCAGTCAGTGTGAGGATCAACATGCATAACATATAATGTCTCTGCTACTATAGCTTACCAGGGTATTCTGGTACTTCGCTATTAGAGTCACAGTGGCATTCTGTACTCTCTTCGCCATCGAAAGATTTCTTGTTTATCTCTCTTCGATTGCGGTATAAAAGACTTCCTCGGGAGATTAGTGTTACATCACCCCGGCATAACCCATAGTGAAGGATTGATAGATTAAGATACATCTACATCAATTCCTACACTAGGATGTAAGGACATTCACATCCATTTTCCCCACATACTCAAAAGTATGTGATCCAGGAGTTCCCTTAGGAAAACCTGTTTCACCATCATTTAACTCCTGACAATGATGGATCTATGATCAGGGCTCTACATGGTATGATTATACTTGATTAGTTAGGTACATTTTAGTATTCTTTTAACATCATACATGTTTTCAAACATTAATCATTAGAACAGTAGTTATGAAAGTAGAATACTAAATGTATCAAGTCTAACTCACATAATCATCATTTCTCAGTACTCTCATCACAAGTCATCTCTTAAAGCATGACCTTGATGGTATTCATGGCTCTCACAGCCTATCAATCTCATAAGATGCTATTAACAAGGCATCAGGATAAATCACTTATTCATAAAGCTAACAACATGCTTTCAATGAATATAGTATCATCATCCATACCTGGATATGATCATCCTCATATAGGAACCTGCATGGTTATATCAACTGATAACAATAAATAACTCATTTAATGAAATTGTATCTCCCTACTCATACAACATCTAGGTTTCCCTGATTTTCATCAATTAGGGTTTACTATTCACAATACATGTCATCATCCTAGAATTAGGGTTTACTATTCACCTATTGGTGAATTGATCTCATAACATCACCATGTATGAGAAACATCATCATTAAAGTCCTCACTTAAGATTAAGATTCATCAATTATCATAAATAGGGTTTTCATGATCTCACATAGGTGGATCATACCCTAATCATGTACATTCATATATATTGAAGGTATTTTACTTGGATTTCAACCATAATTGGGATTTTCTCTCTCCTCTTGCTCATAGGTGATGATTACATCCCTCTAGATTGGGTTAGGTCTAATCAACATTGATAAGCCTAGCCAAGTCATCACCATTGTAACCATTGGGGTTTGCATGATAAAAAGGGGTTACCTACTTGAATCCATAAAGGGTATTTTGGTAAAGTTCACCATTGATCATAACATGGATTAATATACTAACCACTTGACCCTTAATGTCCCTAGGTATCATTAGGGTTTAGGTTGAACAACCATCAAACCATCTAAGCCTTCAAGGCATTAGGCAGACTTATCCTTAAAAGTCCCCAATAGGTTTCACACCTTCAACCTTCAAACGATCCTGAGATCGTTTAAGGTTGTAGACCGTTTAGCTTTGGTTGACTTCAAGACCGCATGACACTCAAGACCGTTTACCCTTAAACGATCTTGAGGTCATTTGCCCAAGATGGGGTGAAGACCGTTTAGTCATAGTTTGACTTCTGAGGTCGTTTGAGCTCATTCGGACCTGAAGTCGTTTGAACTCATTTGGTCCCGAAGTCGTATGAACTCATTCGGTCCTGAAGTCGTATGAACTCATTCGGTCCTGAAGTCGTATGAACTCATTTGGTCCTGAAGTCGTATGAACTCATTCAGTCCTGAAGTCATATGAACTCATTCGGTCCTGAAGTCGTATGGTCCTAAAAGCTCAAGATCGCATGGACCTCCAAGGTGATTCAAAGGGTAAACTTGATTAGGGTTTCCTATGTTGAAGCCTTCAATTGGTCTCAAGCTTGCTAACCACTTATCAATTGAGACAATTAGGGTTAGCCTTAACCAATTGGTCACTCAATTGATCCTCAATTGATATCCAATTAGGGTTGGAGTTGGTTCAATTAAGGTCTATAATCATTCAACCATCAACACTCAACAATGTGAATCAAATCGAAGTTGATCCCATCAATTGACCTCCAATCGGGCTCAAACTTGGCCCAAACGGTCTTGGGATCGTTTGGATAACCTCCAAATGGTCTTGAGACCGTTTTCCCAAGAATTCATCAAAATCTAAGTTGATTTGATAGGGGTTGAACCTTAATTAAGTCACAAATCAGCAATTTGATTATTTCAATAACCCACTGTAATTGGGCCCTCAATTGATCAAATTACCTTAACCCTAGACCTCCAAACGGTCTTGGGTTGACACCAAACGGTCGTGAGACCGTTTGGATGAGTTCCAAATGGTCTTGAGACTGTTTTCCCATCCATCCTTTGGACTCTAGTGAAATTTCATCAAGGTTTGATCTATTGAATTGATCATCACATCAATACTTAATTGCAATATGATTTGGTACCTTTGGACCTTCAATTGGTCAACTATACTTGACCCCAGACCTCTAAACGGTCTTGGGTGATCCCCAAACGGTCTTGAGACCGTTTGGATGATTCCCCAAACGGTCTTGAGACCGTTTGGGCTAATCAACCCAAAATCACTAATTAACTCATTGGAATTTCAGCACTGATTTCAATTAGGATTTGCCCTATTAATCAACCTTCAACTCATAACTCGTTTGGAACTAATCCATAAAATTTGGTGATTCATTAATCAACATCATTATGAACAGTAATACCAAACAGTCAACGCTTGGTCAACCATCTTAAACGGTCTTGAGACCGTTTGCCCAAAAAGGGTAAATTAAACAGATTGAAAATCAGAACTTAATTCAATTGGATTTGCTAATTGATTTACTTATATCTCACGATTCCTTTCGAGTTAACCCCTCAAATATTGTGGGTGATTAAACTAAATAATTATAAACAAGATTCCCATACATTCATCACTTGGTTAACGCGACCAAATGGTCTTGAAGGCCGTTTGCCTTCATACGACCCTGAAACCGTTTCCCCACCAAACGGTTGTGTAAACCGTATGGGCAATTGATGGAGGTCGTTTGGTAAAGTGGAAATCCGTGGATAAGAATAGGAATTAACGCCCTTATCTTCTACCTCAAGAATAGTAGCATTTCTTCACGATTTTTCTTGCAAGGATGCAAGGGAAGATAGGGAAGAAGAAGAACTAGCAACTATATGCATAGAAAAAGATGTATAATGAAAGCATAAGGTTTAGATTATAAAACCCACCTAAAGGTTGTTCCTTGAGCTCCAAGCTTCCAAGCTTCAGGTCTTTAATGGCGTCTTTGAGCTCCATAGGTCGGCCAAGGTGAATTCCCCAAGGAAAAGTTGGAAAGGAATGGCTAGAAAGATAAAGCTAGGTGAGCTAGCCATGAATTCATCCTTGAAATCGAGTTTCCTCCATGAATTCAAGCAAAAGGGATGATCCAAACTTACCTTGAACTCCCTGGTCATTCTCCTATACTCCAGAGCTCTGCCTTAGTCGGTTTGAGCAAGGGGGATAAGTGAGGGAATGAAAGAAACGTTCCTTTGCTTGCAAAGGAAGTGGTATATATATTTTGGGTGAAATTTCTCCATAAAGCTTCTACTTTATCCCATTTCTCATCTAAGTCCTTCCTTTCTTCTTTGCTCGTCCCTACCCCTTATTTCTAAGGAAAATCTCCTTCTAAGGTCAAGAATTGAAGGCAAAGAAGATCAACCCATTACTAAAGTATACATATAAAAGAGCTATTATACTTATTCCTTGATTATTTAATCACAAAGGTGTTCTTTATTATATGATTATTCAAATGAAGTGCCCTCTTCATCATTTCTACTCTAAATGATCACAAAAGTTATAAAAGATATTTTAGAAGATGAAATTTACAAGTTGCACTCCAAATTTTGGGTAAATTGCATTTTACCCCAAAACCAGGGTTTCAAGCACAGGGATTGCTTCCACAGCTGCACCTTGGTGCTCAAGCTTGGGAAATCCTTCAAACATTACCATAATCATTCTTATGATGCCTCAACATCAGAGGAACATCTCAACATGTGCAAATTGCAAGTTAACCCTTCTAACTGGGTAAATTGCACATAGGTCCCTATATTACAAAACAATACTAAAACATTGTTCAATTAGGGCAGAAATGGAAATATGTGTTCCTCAAGAGTTTAATTACATGCCAAAAGATAATCACCAATATCTTAATTACATTATTAGGCAAAACACCTAGGGTTAACTCATAACCCAGGTCAGGGATGTTACAATACCTACAAGAAAGGGCTTTTTAAAAAGGAACTGGGTCAGATATTGGTGAGATGTACATCTATGATATTGAGAAGTAAGACTGATATTGAAGCATATCATCCTATGGAAGTGGAACCCGCCAGGACTGCACACCTTGAAGGCCAATATGAACCCTAGAATCTATGGAAGCACCATCTCTCGAAAGATGAGATGGATGTTTGTCCTTATCAGGAACATACAAGGCAGACTAGTAATGGCTCGTGGATCAATTTGGAGATCTACATTGAGACATGCATCAAGGTATTAGTTGTTGTCTTATAGGTTATGAAAGATAACCATATGAATGTTGGCCTTCTTGAGGTGACATCCAGGTCTTGATGGATTTTTTGTGGGGCAATTCTCTTCCACCATGGTGGTTGAAAAAAATGGTGTACTTTGTCAAGAATGTGATAACAATCAAATTCATCCAGGGATTGATCATCCCAAAAGAGGCTAATGTGATGGGGAAAGAGAATGGACTTTGGCGGTGGTATATGATGAAATTTCCATCCTCCATGAGGACAAGGAGTTTTTGGTATATATTAGAAAGAAGATAGAGATGGATAGAATGGGTATACATTACATCATATATAGATGGAAAGAGATATAGTTTCTTTTGTGTTGTATAGATAAGAGGTTTTTCCCTTTCCTTCTTTGTGGCGATGACACACGCCTTATGAGTGTGTTAAAACTGCCAGCTAATTTCTATGTGTAGCAAGATCAAGGTTAACTATCACTAGCAAAAGCCAAAAACAACATAAAATTACAAGCACCGACCACCACCTAATTTCTATGTGCACCAAGTCCTAAACTCAACACTTCATTAAATAATTAAATACAATGGAACATTTCATTTATTTTTGGAAAAAAATCAAAATAGAACATTAAAAAAAATCGGGTATAACATCTCTTTGAAAATAATTCCAAACATAGCCGACTTTAGTCCGAAGATGTCACTTGAATTGACGTTTTTAAAGTCCAAAAAGTGAAAATATCATTCATTTAGGAGCTTTTAATAAAAAAAATGAAAATGCCAAAATAAGTAGCCTATAAAAATCCTATAGGACTAGTCCTATAGTAAGTTTTTGGCATTCCCAGCGTGCAGCTGCACTTTTTTTCAAATACCATCTGAAGTCATCCTTCAACAAAATACGACCTACTTGCCACAACGAGGTCCACTTTGTCTGGACTTGATTCATAAACTTCTCTTTGTAGCAACTACAACCAGATTCAATTGACTACAGTAAACCAAAGGGACGATCGCCGACAAATCAAAGACAAGAAACATCAAGTGAATAAAGTCAATTTAATACGACGATCAAAACACTGTTGGTCATTCAGTCCAGCTGTAGCCGGAACACCATAGTAGAACACGGCTCCATCAGAAAAGCAAAACCAGCAACGGCTCCATCACGTTAGGATGCAGCAGAGTTACAGAGTCATACATATAAGTGGCCAGTTTCTCCCTTAGGATCGGCGATTACATTACCCCTTTGTTACATTTAAACTAACCTGCACGCAGCACAGTGTGGCAGCAACGCCAACGCACAGAGTAGCAGCAACTCATTGCCCCGGCCCTACCGTCCCTTCCTCCTGTCCTTCTGGCAGCCCTCATAGCAACAACCTCCTTCTCACCGGCCTTGGCAGCCAAGTGCCACCTCGACGACAAGAAAGCCCTGCTGGCCATCAAACAGTTCTGGAATAATCCTGCCCGCCTAGCATTCCAATTTTTGAAATTTATATATATATATAGTATGTATATTTACATGGTATCAAAGTTAATATTAATTTATATATTTTATCTTTTCGAAGTATATAAATTCTCTTCCATAAATAATGTCATTACTAATATGATTTTAGATAAAGAATCATAAATTAAAATACATCAAAATTGATGTGTTTCTTTATTTTATAAATATATCTCAATTTTCCATACCTAACGAATTGTTCTTTATTAAACATATTAACAAGTGTATCAAAACACAAATGTCAACTTATTAACTGTTATTTTACACTTATTTGTATAATGATTATATAAAAAATAGATATCTATAATTAATAGTATTCTTTATTAAATATAAAATATTTTTATATTATATATAAATAATTAAAATTATAACAAACATAGCAAGTATGTAGCTGTATGGATAATGAGGAAACGAAAATAGATATCTTTTGTCAAATATATATTTTATAAAATACCAAATGCTTTATATAATATATAAATAATTAAGTGTGTAATAAATACAGAAATCACATATGTGATGAGGTCAAAGAAAATTGATATCTATGTACATTGATAAGGGAGAGAAAGAAAATCGATATTTATAATTACTGTTATAGTCCATGAGATATCAAATATTGTTATAATTAAATGTATAACAAATATATCAAGTAAACAGTTCTATGTGTGTATCTTTTACTTGTACAAATGGTATATGCTTATTATTTCCTATTATAGGTGTTCTATTAAAGATAAAGTCAAATGAAATATGATAGTTTTTTAGTAGTATATGGTGTCACAATAAATTTGTTAATATATTTTTAACAAAATATGTGTATTGTTTTGAATTGTTATACATCAATAAATATTTATTAAAATAATATAATATCATGTGTCATCATGAAAAAATACTTACAATTATTCTTCTATTCACAAGTTATGCAAATAATATTTCTCTAAATTATAAAGATTATTTCATCTTAATATCAAGGATAATAAATTTTGGTATTTTCTTAGTTTTCAATGCAACATAGAAATAATTGTCTTTAGAACTTAGTGAACAATGAATTGTCATAAGATCTATTACTTTATTAGGTAAATTTATGAATACGTTTAATACCATCATAAGTATCTTTATTTAACTTTAAAATATTATAGTATTGGATTTCTTGATTTATATATAATAATAGTAATTTCTACATGGTACTACTTATATATTCATTTCTTAACTTTATGTTATTTTTTAGTTACTTACTTGTCAAACTCATCATGTAGGAAATTATTTGTGTGATCTTAAAAACTAAATAATAATCCAAACAAATAATATTGAACATTAAATTTATGTGGTTTTTTCAATATGGAGAATTAATATAAAGGAATAGTTGGTCTTATACAAAGAAATTAAATATTTTCAATACAAATGGTTGTCATTTCAAACTCATCTTAAATATAAAAAATCCTAAATGTATGTAGAATGTTGTAATATTCATAGTAATACACAATAAAATATATACGCGGAAGGTTATTTGAATCAGATCTAAAATAAATACTCCACAAAGTCATGAGATATGTCTCCACCTCGTCTTTTATTTATATAAGACTCATCTATTTTTCTTACTAGATCTAAGTAAATAGGTCAATGTCATATCTTTGATACATGCCCACACTCCAAATGTCTCATGATGATTATTTAAATCCTATTTATATATATGTGATTTAAAACAAAAATAATATCAATCTCATATATGCCACTACCGGTTGCGGAAGCTTGCACACACTTCTCCGAGCTGTGGGGTCTAGAGCTTTCGTTCAACCGCCTTAGCGGCCCCATCCCAGGAGCCATTGCTGAGCTCCCAAAACTCCAGCTCTTCTCTGTCTAACATAACCAGCTTAAAGGTACCATCCCACCCGAGCTTGGAAAGCTTAAGCCTGCAAGCGGCCTCCTGGCTCCTGCTCTCCAACAACAACCTCTCCGGGCCGTTGCCTCCAGCGCTCGGGACAGTGGACTTTGGTACTATTGACCTGTCCTCGAACCTCCTGTCTGGTGACGCCGCATTCCTCTTTAGCAGAAATAAGGTGGAGCTTGGCTTCATCGACCTATCTAGGAACATGTTCGAGTTTGACCTCAGCCGGGTCCTCTTCCCAACTGTGTGGGAGCTCCGTTCCATCAACATCGACCACAACATGACCTATGGAAGGATCCCCAAGTAGATCACTAAAGTAGTTGACCTCTATAACTTAGACGTCAACTACAACTGACTGTGCAGAGAGATTCCGAGATGGGAGATGTGGAACTTGTTTAAGGCGGAGCTATACGCTCACAATCAATGTCTATGTGGGAAGCCACTCCCACCGTGCAAATAAAATCAAAATGCACGAAACAAGTAGAGGAAAGGAGACAAGGACACACACACACACACACACAACCACACACACACACCACCACCCCCGTGTTAAACACTAGAAAATAAATATAATAAAGAACTAATGTCACACACGCTCAAACCAGCCCCCAAACTGCCACCAAAAAAGAGGATTATGCTTTCGCCATATGAAATATGAGCACTAAGTAATAATAGCATGGTTTCATTCGATATGAGAAACATTTTTCTTGTTTTTGAAAACATTCAATTATGTATCGAAAGAGTAGTATGAGATAAAACCAAGTTTCAATTTCATTAGAGAATACCTGATCTCTTCTTCAGGTTGTTTCGAGTTCGCAAAATGTTTCATGACGGATGGGGCAGAAATAGATTGTTCGCCCATTAGATGGATGGTTATTGGGTGATTTTTTTTGAAATTATGCAATAGACAAATGAATTTGTTTCGCATATAATTTTTGAACTGTAATGAAACAAAAATTGTTGGTTTGGTTACGAAAAATATAATCTAACAAGCCTAATATTGACATATTTTTGAGAAAAAAAATGATATATATAAGTTAATTGACAACTAACTATGGCACCCATAAATGATTATTAACACCCAAAAATGGTTAGGCGACGCTCAAAATTGTTCATTGACACCTAGAAATATAAAGATGATGCCAAAATAAGGTATTGACAACCAAAACAACTATTTAACCATTTTTGGGAGCTATTTAGCCATTTTTAATGCTATGATGCCCATAAATGGTTATTGACACTCAAAAATGGTTAATTGATGCCCAAAATAGTATATTGACACCTAAAAGTATAAAGATGGCGCCCAAATAAGGTAATTGACGTCCAAAATGGTTCATTGATACCCAAAAGTTTAAAACGACGCCCAAATAAGGTATTTTTCGATGTTATGGCGCCCATAAATAGTTATTGACACCCAAAAATGTTTAATTGGCGCCTAAAATAGTTCATTGACACCCAAAAGTATAAAGATGACACCCAAATAAGGTAATTGACGTCTAAAATGGTTCATTGACACCCAGAAGTTTAAAATGACATCCAAATAAGGTATTGACAACCAAAACAACATAACGACGCCCAAATAGGTCTGTTTGACACCTAAGAACCACTTAATGATGCCCAAAATGGTTCATTGACACCTAGAATTATAAAAACGTCTATAAATGGCTAATGAGACCCATAAATAGTTAATGACACCCAAAGATGGTTAATTGATGCCCAAAATAGTTCATTGGCATCCAGAATAACATATTCATATTGTTTTTATTTTTTTGTTAAAAATATATCAATATTAGTTTTTTTGGGATGCATTTTTCATAACGAATCCAATAATTTTTGTTTCGTCAAAAAATTCATCACGGTTCAAAAATTATAAGCAAAACAAATTTATTTATCAATTATACAACCTCCACCTATCCATCCAATTAAGCCCCGCCACGTTATCACTCCAAATTAGCTTCTCTTCCAACAATACCGCTTCTCTCCCGCGCTTGAGCTGGGCTTGAAGCCCAGCACGCGTGACCCAATCTTTTTCATAATAAATTAGCAATGTTGTTTCGGTATGATTTTGCACACTACCATATAAAAGATTCCCACCTTTAGCCAATTGTTATCTCGGTGGAGGAGACTCGTCATTAGGAAACGAAGGGGATGGATAATGAGAACCTATCAAGGTGATAAATCATAAGAGTGACACAAGAGTCTGAGTTATAGATATAGTATATAAATAGTTAACAAGGTATGCAAGATATATTATATTACTTGAATTAGAACACACTATATCCAAAATTAATATGTACAAGATATGTTAGAACAATAAACGTAATGTAATCTAAATGTAATGAATTAACTACACATGAAATGATACACATTTTTATTAAATTTATTATTAAGGGTTGGGTTTGATTGTGAACTCCCCTAGACAACTGTAGATAATTTTAGGATTATCTCATCTTAGTAAGTTCTAGACACACCTCGATCTGAGAAACCGAAATAAATAGGGAATCATCGTTTGGAAACCCACATAACATATGAGATTTGTCATAATCAAAATATACTCTATCACAAAATGATATGTAGATACCGTAAGGAGTGCGTCATAGAATTACAATATATTTGTACTTGTATTAACTCACTATCTACATAAACGAACATGGGTGATGCAGGCCAACCTGAAAGGTAGTGCGGTTTTGCCTTTGAACTATTCATGTTCTACCAAGATCTGACACTCAGTTTATACAACGTGAAAACTGAGGGGGGCTTTTTGTGGGCCTCTTTGATTTTGGGAACAAGAAAAAAAAATAGATTCCCTATTGTGAATGTGTACGAAAACAGAAAAAGCCATTACGAAATACTAACAATTTATTAGTAAAAAATGATCTATGATCCAAGATATTGATTATGCACCATTCTACATATTGGAAAGGTGTTAGGTACCCTGGATTCATTGTATATTGCCTACCCTAGGGAAAGAAGAGTGAAAGATCAACAAAAAGTATACATGCTAAAGGACATGGATATAAACTTTAAAGATAAGGATCATATACATGAAATATTAATTAATAACTCAAATAAAGGATCGTTGATCTCATGTGCTAGTACCATCCTACAACTTGAGATCAATCAAAAGGAGAAGGAGAGAGATAACTACATTGTAATGATAATATATATCTTTTTTGACCTTAATTAGTCGAAGGAGTTTGTTCTTTATGGCTTTGCATAAAGAAGTAGATTAGATGCCTTGGGAATTGAACTTACAAGTTTGTATCGATACACAAGATTTGGGATTCTCATAAATGAGAGGTTAGTGTTGGTATGTATGCCTAGAGAGCCAATCATATGATGATTGTAATGACCTATATTATAAATGATTTGGTTAATAATAAAGACAATATGCCATTTATTCTTTTTTATTCAGTTATGAGATAATGATGTTACTTAATCAAATATATAAAGAATGATGTTACTCAAAGATGTGTGTCTTCAGGTTGATGAACTGAACAATGATACCATACAAATGTTAACAATATATACATTCTTGTTATGTCCCTAGTCAGATGTTATTGTAGAATCAAGATAGACAACAATAACACATAAGACTAGAGTGTGTGTTGCTTGATGATAGAATCTCATTAGTCATGATATGTTATAATAAACCAAATACATAGATACTTGTTAGAGAACAAAGTATCAAAGAAACTCACCTTGAGAGTGATGCATGGAAATCATCAAATGTTGGTCAAAATAATCTCTCATAGTGATGATGGTGTTATGATTCTTATACCTTAAGTGACTACACTCATCACATGCCATTCAATATACTTTGACATTGTCCAATTCAACCTTGAATAAAGGTTGCCATAAAGATGATGCTCAGATACATTGTGACACATGGGGAATTATTGTGGGTGATGTAGATGAGATTTGTCCCTCCTACAGGAGTTTGATATACCAATCACTTGACAATTGAGGATGAGGAATGCATGGTTGTGATCATGTGAATCAATGTGATATTAAGTTCACAATTATATCAGACAACCTACTCTAGTTTAAGGAACAAGGATTGAACATTAAGAGGATGATGATGTTGTGTCTTAAGTTCAATCTAGATATCATAGATAAAGAAACCGTACAATCACTAAAAGAACAATTACGGATTTTAGGTTGAAGTTGATACCCCAACTTTCGAATCACTTGAGTAGTAAGGATGTCTTGCTAGATACCACTTAGCAGTTGTAATGTCATTAATTGGTGATAGACATTCACTTCCAACATAACATGGAACCAATAGGGTCACACACATAGGATGCACTTAGAATAGAAGTTTATTCGTAGAATAATGTTTACACTTGATTACTAAAGTGTTAGGTATTCAATTTAAATAAGATTGGAAATTAATTTGCACTCTGAAATGACCGATCCAACAAGTGAACTGATCTGGTCAGATGTGTGAACTGAATGGTTCAGGTTGTGAATTGACCATTTGGTTGATCAATACCATTGGATCCTTGATTGATGTTGACATCATGTTGTGAATTAATCAATATTGAATGCCAATAAAATTGTAAAAATGGAGCATAGTTAAACAACCAATTTAAGTATTGAACTAATCGTCTCACATGTGAACTGAGTGGTTCACTAGTGAATCGACCAGTTTGACGTTCGTAGATAATGAAAAATTCATAAAATTCCATCTCTTTGACTCCCAGATGATCTGGAAACCTTAATTATGGCCCTCCTATAAATAGAGGGGTATTGGGTTTGTTCTAAAGTTACAACAATAATCTATGACAATTGTTTTCCTCTTTGATTGTGGTAACCAAGATAGCTTGACCATGTTTGACCCGTTAAAGGGAGGAACAACAAGGGAGAGACAATTAAGAGTGGAAGTCTACTGTAACATTTTGATTAGAAGGGAAAACTCCTTCATATCTTTTTTGAAAGATGATACGAGTTCCAGGTGTTCTACTTGGACTACTGCATAGGAAAGGCCTTTACAACTGCTAGGAGGATGTTGTCAATCGTTGTTAGTGGTACCAGACCAGGAGTTTGACAACGACAACTGTCTAGGATAAACATGAGAAATAAGTGTGCTACAACAAGGGATAGTCGTTGGGCTTGCACAAAGACTAGGTATGTGCCTTGCAACCCTCATTTCCATCTCATAGTTGTTTACGTGATTTGTTGTTTTTGGGAATATGGCGGTCAAACCTTTTTTTTCCACTGTAGTAACATACTAAATCTTAGATGTAATCTCCATGAAACCTTTTTTCCCAAGTGTCCCTTTCATTTCTGTCCGTTAGGTCCTTGATGTTTAATTAGTAGAATTTATAGTGGTTTTGTATCAAATAAAGGTTTATGCACAAATACCTTAGTGAAAGTCTATTAAAGGACCTTATTTAGGTGTTCTAAACCTTAATATAACTTTTTAATGTGTTTTGTAATCATAAAATAAGCCTACAATTCAAATTTGATTCAATTTAGATGTTTTTGTGCAAGTTATGCAATTTTAGGTACATTCTGGACCTTTATGTAATTTACACAATTGGAAGGTTTTCTTTGCAAATTATCACATGCATTATAATCCTTAGATATTCCTTACCATTTTCAAGATTTTGAACCATGGGGCACCTAGTTGCACCTTAGTTTGAAGGTCTTTCTCTCCCAAGGCATTTTAGGGATTACCCTCTTTATAAAAGAGCTTATCTTTAAAAGCTATCAACAAATGGGGTTATTTCTTTGATTGGAGGTCAATGGGGATGGCCTAGAAGTCTCCATGGGCTCTTCAAACCAACATTTAATATTCAACAAGCTTCTATGAGATGTCCTCTTGCATGGCCATGAAGCCCTAGGCTAAGGACACATGGAAAGTCCCATAGACACCTCATGCTTGCCCCCTTCTTTATAAAGACATATATACCCCTTCCCAACTCCCAATTCAAAAACTATTTCTCTCGCACTCTTTCATCTAGCTTAGAGCATCATTCCTACTGTATTTGGCTACAAAGGTGCTGCCTCAAGGTAAAAGAGGGTGCCTACCTTGGTGAAGAAAACTTCTAGGGTTCCAAATTTTCTCTATTTAGGGTTTTTAAAACTCCATCTTGGTGATTTTGACAAAAACTACTGAGTTTCCTCCCTTCCTTCCCTATTTTCATGTTTTTCATCTTTCTCCCACCTTGTTCCAGGTCAAAACTATGGCCTTCCATGGTGAAACCCCACTTAGAACCCTTAAACACCTCACCTCCATGTTCTTTTGCTAGATTTTTCATCTCTAAAGTGAAGAAGGTTCTTCTTGTTCTATATAGGAGCTTTTTTGAAGAAATCAACCTCTATAAGATCAGGAACCTTGTTGCTTGGACCTGTTCACCTTCCCTAGAGGTGAGTTTCATAACCCCCTTCTCATATACTACTTACTAAATGCTTAAAACTCATGCTTCTATGTTTAAAATTGATGATCTCCATCTCTAGTTACCATGTTCTTCTAGGGTTTTGGTTTCTTGATATTGTACCTTATCTAGAAGTTCTAATTAGGTTACCTATGCACCTCCAACCCTGATCTTGGATCAAATGGTGTTTTCTCCCTCTCCTTCTCCCTCTTCGCTTATCTCGATTAGTTTGATAATGTGACAATTTTATATTTGTCAGTTTTGAGAAATTCATAACTAATTATTCCCTTGTCTAAAAATTAAAAGAAAATATGTTCAAAACTAAAAATAGTTCCAATTTTTTATTTTGATTTTTATCAAAAAGAGTTTTTAGAAAAAGAATTAAAAGGCTAAAAACCACCAAAAATACACTTTAACCTTCATAACTCCAAAATATGCAAAACTATATGTTTTCTTAATTAGAAGAACCTAACTAGATTAGTGGTGATGTTTTCAAGGTCGGAATCAAAATTTGTGAAAAAAATATAAAAGTTAGGGTTTCTTTACTTTAATACATTTGTACAACCCTAATACATGGTTATGTATTGAAAATAGGAGAAATGGACCCTGAACTCAATTTAAGTATTGGAAAGTGGTTAATAGGGATCTAAAAAGGAGGTATGTGCGTCCTTAAACCCTATGTTGGGATAAGTGCAACCAAAACCTATATTTTCATAATGAGGCTTTAATGAACCCTATTTCCTCTATTCAAGATTCTTTTGTTAAATTGCCTCAAAATCAGTAATGATATTCTTTTTCTTGGGTCTTGTACCCCACTTCCATGTTTAAAAAATATGATGCTTTTACTTTCCATGATTGATTTCCTAGCATGTTGATTTTATTTATTATTTAGCTATAGTAGTGGTACTTATGTACAACCACCCATAGATATGACATGTATAAATTCACCCTGGGGAATGTCTTATTCTTCCCCATTAAAATATGTGTAGGTGACTGTGAATGTATAAATTCTCCCCTCGCCTAAAGGTTGAGGTCTGGTAGGTGCCTCAACCCTACTTAGTTAAGGTAGTCATACTTATCATGCATGCACTCCTTTTATTATATTTTTTCTATAGAAAGCATCTATTTAAAAATAGCCTCATACTCTTAAAATCTTCATCTTATGATGAAAACTAGCCTTTATTCACATGTTTTCTTTTTCTTGATATCATGTTCATATTGTTGACGCATACCTTATTTTTCTCTCTTTTACTGGGTGTTTTCCCAACCACCCAAGTTTAGATAGAGGTGTTGAGCATGGCGAAGGAGAAAATAGCTTCCAACATGGGCCTAGCTCTTGGAGATATTGCTTGAAGACATATTTGAAGTAGTTTAGACTTCCCTCTACTTAGATCCTTATGTTGTATCATACATGTAAACCCTTATGGGAGATTATGATGTACTTTTTTAATCTTTTATGAAAATTTAATGTAGTCATTTGTTTAATTCCACTGCTACACTTTGGTTGTTTTAAATACCATTTATTGAAATTTGAAAATTTTACATCTATTCCAGCATACCTTTGAGGTCCCGTTTCTATGCTGCAATCAAGAGAACATCTGCATTTGTTAATTTTGGGATTCTATCTGTAGCTAACTTGAATCCTATTATTTAAAAGTGTTTTGTTTGGGTAAGGTTTGTTTGAGACGTAGGTATATGGTCACCAAATTATGAAAACGGGGATTCCGCACATACACATATAAGGATTGGTGAAATTTTCTGGGCATGGGCTTGACTTCATCTAGGTTATGGTGGGGAACAAGGAACTAGAGACCGCTGAAGGGTAAATATGCAGTGGAAGAAAGGGAAGTTGGTAATGCGACTGAGGGTGTAGCTGTGATCACCGCGAAAGGTAGAGGTCACGATGCTCAAAAAAGGAGGAAGGCAAGAGGTTTTGTAGGAAGGTGTGTTGGAGGAAGGAGGGGTTCTAACATGCCATGGATGATGCTAAACCGAGGGGAGAAGGAGGATATAGGAGGTGGTGGAGAAGGGAAGTAACGACATGGAAGAAAAAAAGGGAGGAGATGGCAAAACGTTGGGTGTCAATGGCAAGTAGGGAGAAGATTGGATGAGTGGGGATGACCCAGACGACGAGCGTTTGATTCGGAATCACACCACTATCGGTGTGATTTATGATGATCACTTTTACACGGGGAAAATATGATGACCCAAATACCGGTAATCGAAGATTTCTCTACTAAAAATCCAAACAGAAACCAGTAAAGGTAGGTATTTAGAATACAAGATTGAACTACAAACCCACCTTTAAGTACCATATCCAAGAGGCCTTTGAGTGTGTTCGAAATGGATGTTTTATTCTTAATTTTCTTTAGTAGGGAGTGGATCCCCTCACGGGTCGCACTCCTTACAACATAGTATCATAGCCCATGGTAGTCAGAATCTGACTATTTCATCTTTATTTCCCTAATTAGAACCCTTACCTCATATAGTTCCTCTTTAAGTAACATGTTTGCACTAGAATTGATTTATGTTACACTTGAGATTATGAAAGAGTGATTTAGGATCATAAAAGTTCCACATTAGAAACATGTTTTGTTAACCATAATGTGATGAGCATTTAGGTAGATATTAGGACATAAGCTGAAAGAAAAGGTGTCTAGAAAGGATCAGGTTTCGTGGGCTGGAAAGATTTTCCTCCACACCACTAGCTTGGTTTATGAGGACTCTCGGATCCATATGATACTTTCCTGGCCTGAGCTGATACTGACTGTCTAAAATAGCATGCCTATAGACAGTAGTAGGTTTTGGCACAAAAGTTGGAAACTCCTAAGAACCTAATATGTTGAGCTTGTATTTAAGTTTTAATGAGTTGTTTGAGAATGGATACCCAATATAGTTCCATTATGTTCCCTAGAACCACATGTTTGAACAATCTATCACTAAGAACCTAGACTTTAAAGTTTGGTGTTTAGTAAGCAATTAGAGTGTGTAGTGGAAGCGTGATGGATCTTGTACATGGTTTAGTTAGACTCACACTTTTACCTCTAGGTTAGTTTGGCTTGGTAGGTCAAACCTTTTATGGGGTGAAGAGTAGTTGGTTTTATGATGTTTGGGTAGCTAGATTTCGAGGATGAAATTCTTTTTATGGGGATGGAGTCCTATAACATACCAAAATCTAGCTACATTGACTCTAGAAACCCTAACTCCATGATTAGGAGGATAGTTTTCTTGGATTCTTAGTTTGACTAAACAAGTGATAATTGTAACCCCACATGCTTGTTGTTATCCTAAACAACATATAATGTTCATCTAATGAATAGTTCACATGTTTGAACCCTAATGAGTATCTAATGCAAATAATATGAGTAACTCACATATTAATACTAATAGTGGGTACACATGATGCTAAACATGTCTTGGACCAATAAACCCTAATGATATGATGAGCAAGATAATCGTAACCTAATCTAGTATTTAATGCATACTAAGAATGTATAGATGAAGAATAATGATCCTAATGACCTAAACCCTAAGTTGTAATAATATAACCTTACCTATACATCCTTAATGACATTCTTGATACAATAGTGACATTAGATGTCATAATTAGATAATATACTTTAATATACATAAATGATATATAATCACCTAATCGTAGATTGCTCATGTCATCAATATGAAATGCATATCACCTTGTTCTCTAATACATACCTAATTATCACCTAATCATTACTTGGTATGCAAATAAAATCATTAATATGTAATATGTCCCACCTTGATCACTAAAATACATATAATGACTTCAATATGGATAAGGAGGAATTGGATTGACATAATTGTGCATAATCAATAATAAGAAGTGAATAAATAAGAGAAAATAATTAATGATGACATTAATGTAAAAAAAATGGTAATGTGACAATGTTTAATTTTGATATAAGTAATTAATGTGACATTATTTGGATTAATTGTAACAAATTGGATAAAATGTCTTACTTCATGCAAAACAATTTTCTATAATTCAATATGTTGATAATAGAGACTAAATACAAATAATTAAATATAATAATAACGTATATTGAGATAATTTAGTAAACCCTAATTGTGCTTCAACTCTTAATGAGATAAATAAGAAAAATATATGACTTTATGTATAGTAATAAAATATAACTCCTTAAAAAAAGTAAAAATAACATGACACAAATAAAAGAATAATAAGGATGATAGAATATCATAATGAATATAACATGGATAGGTTTAAAATGTTAAGTGTGTTATATCTAATAAAAAAGAAATCTTGATAGTGACACCCTTAGTGATCCATGAGAACCTAACCTATGTGGAGTTTATTGAGAAGATTTTGAACTCCCAAGTTAAGTAGTTGAAAAACAAGGAGTTTGAGTTAGTGAAAATTTTGGTGAAGGTTTTATGGAACCTAGGAGTTTAGTGTTGGGACGTTGCAACTCACCCTTCTCTTTTTTGCTTGAGATTTCGGGGACGAAATCCTTTTTAAGGGGTGGAGTGTTATAACATACTGCATCTTAGATGTAATCTCCATGTTACCCTTTTACCCAAGTTTCCCTTTAATTTCTGTCCTTTATGTCTTTGATGTTTAATTAGTGGAATTTATAGTGCTTTTGTGAACATTTATTCTCTATTTGTATCAATAAAAGGGTTTATGCACAAATACCTCATTCAAAGTCTATTTAAGACCTTCGTTAGGTGTTCTAAATATTAATCTAACTTTTGTATGTGTTTTGAAATCATAATATAAGCCTAAGTTTCGAATTTGATTCAATTTGAATGTTGTTTGTGCAAGTTATGCAATTTTAGGTACATTCTAGACTTTTATGCAATTTACCCAATTGGGAGGTTTTCTTTGCAAATTATCACATGAAATATAATACTTAGATATTCCCTTACCATTCACAAGATTTTTAACCATGGGTCACCTAGTTGCACCTTGGTTTGAAGGTGTTTCCCTCCAAGGGCACTTTAGGGAATAACCTCTTTATAAATGAGCTTATCTTTAAAAGCTATCAACCAATGGGGTTATTTCTTTGATTGGAGCTTGGTAGGGATTGCCTAGAAGTCTCCATGGGCTCATTCCTACTCTGTGAGGCCACGAAGGTGCTATCCCAAGGTAAAAGAGGGTGTCTACCTTGTTGAAGAAACTCCTAGGGTTTTGAATTTGCTCTATTTAGGGTTTCTAAAGCTCCTTCTTGGTGATTTCGACCAAAACTACTAAGTTTCCTCCTTTCCTTCCATGTTTTCATGTTTTTTGTGTTCCTCCCACCTTCTTCTAGGTCGGAACTATGGCCTTCCATGGTGAAACCCCACTTAGAACCCTTAAACACCTCATCTATATGTTCTTTTGCTAGGTTTTTCATCTCTAAAGTGAAGAAGGTGCTTCTTGCCCGATATAGGAGTTTTGTTGGAGAAACTAGCCTCTATAAGCTCAGAAACATTGCTTCTTGGACCTATCCACCTTCCCTATAGGTGAGTTTCATAACCCCCTTCTCATATGTTTCTTACTACATGCTTAAAACTCATGCTTCTAAATCGATGATCTCCATCTCTACTTACCATGTTCTTCTAGGGTTTTGGTTTCTTGATGTTTTACCTTCTCTAGTATCTGTAGTTTGGTTACATATGCAACTCCACCTTGATCTTTGGTAAAATTTTTATTTCTCCCTCCCCGTCTCTCTCTCTTCATTTATCTCCATAGGTTTGATAATGTGGCAATTTCCTATTGGTCTATTTTGAGAAATTAATAACTATTTATTCCCTTACCCAAAAATAAAAAGAAAATGTAACATCCCTGGCCTGGGTTATGCCTTAACCATAGAAGTTTTTCTTAAGTAATTCATTTATATTTTTGTCTTTATCTTTTGAAAAGTAATTAAGACTAAAGGAAATCTTATGTTTCAATTTTGATCCTATTTGAATAATGTTTTACCTATTTTGGACTAAAGTGCAATTTACCCAATTTAAGGGGTTTACCTTGCAAATGTAAATGATAAATTTACCTCAAGTGTTATAGCATCATAAGAATGAGAATGATGCTGTGGTATGGCTTCCACAAGCCTAAGTTCCAAGAAGGAGCTTGTTTGAGTAATGCTTGTGTATTGAATACTAGTTTTGGTGCAATTTGCAAATTACCCAAAATCTAGTGTTGAATATGTAAAATACCACCTCTGTTATGTCCCTATTGTTCTTTGTATCATTTAGAGAAAATAAAAAGAAAGGGGCGTCTTGTTTGAACTACTTTTGAGGAGAAATAATCTTGATAATAAAATAATCAAGATTTAAGCATAATTGAAACCCTAATTCATTTTGTAGCAAAAATATATATATTAATTGAAGTGCCCATCAACTAAAAAGGATGTGGTTGAAGTCCTATAGTGCAAGGACGTCCAAATGCCTTGAGTTGCACCAAAATATCCTAAGTAGGTGAAGAAATCCACTCACATTTGTTAATTAAAACGTGATGTCCACTAAAAATGGATAATAGTATTATATTAATTAAGGTGCTTAAAGTGGTTGCTTTTAATTAAAGGATAAATGAGAGTATATTGAGGGAAAAGGAAGATGGCTTCAAAGGAAAGGAAGGGAGGGGGCATGTGTCAAGAAAGTGGATGAAGTTTCTCCTACTTTCTCTCACCTAGAAAATCAATTACATATACTCAATTTTCTCCTTACTTGAAAGGCTATTTTGCAAACCACTTTCTTTCCTTGTTTTGGCTGATGACCAAGGAGCTTAGGAGTAGGAGGCAAACGTTCCCCAAGTTGAAGGTAAGCTCCATGATCATCTTCAACCTTGAATTGATGGTTGAAATCGGATTTCAACATTGATTTTCTTCTCTTTTCCATCCAATACTCAACCTTGGCTATCTTTTGCATCCAATGAGTTGGAAACGAACCTTGGATAGTAGAAGGAGATTCTTTCACCATTATAGATGAGAATATTGAATATTTGAAGATACTTTGAAGGTGTTTTATATAACTTGAACCCATCAATGTTATTATTGATTTCAATTTCTCATCATGTGTTGATCTTTTGTTTTCTTCTTGAACAATTGATGAATTTTTTATATATACTGAAGTAGAATTCGGTGGTATAAAGCTTGATGATGACATCATCTTAGCACACACCTCAAGAAAATCAGAAACAAACAATTTCTTTTGGTTGGTCAAACTGTTTCAAACTGTTAGAGACCAAACGGTTTCAAACCGTTTGGTGACCAATATGTTTCAAAATCGTTAGAGGTCAAACGGTTTCAAACCGTTAGAGACCAAACAATTTCAATGTATTCAAGGATCAATTGTTCTTATGACCTAATAACTTCAAACAATCAAATTCAATTGGTTAAAAAACCCTAGAATCAAACTTAATTGACTTCAAAACCCTAGATCAATTGATGTCAAAATCCTAATTTAGGTTCAATCTGTTTCAACTCTGAATTGACCAAACGGTCATAAACCGTTTGAGGACCAAACAGTTTCAAACCATTTGAGGGACAAGAAGTCAAGACTGTTTAAGGTCTAACGGTCTTCATACCGTTTGAAGGATCAATTGTTCCAAGACCATTTGAAGGATCAATTGGTCCAAGACCGTTTGAAGGATCAATTGGTCCAAGATCGTTTGAAGGATCAATTGGTCCAAGACCGTTTGAAGGTCAAGTGACCTGAAGACCATTTGAAGGTCAAGTGACCTCAAGACCGTTTGAAGGTCAAGTGACCTCAAGACCGTTTGAAGGTCAAGTGACCTCAAGACCGTTTGAAGGTTAAGTGTCCTCATGACCGTTTGAGGGTCAAGTGACCACAAGACCGTTTGAAGGTTCAATTGGTCTAAACCGTTTGAAGGTTCAATTGACTCAAACCATGTAAGAACTAATAACCGCATAAGTGGTTGAAGAACAACTTAAAGATGATTTTAATGAAAGTACTTCTAAAGTAATTAGGTGATTAGTATAATTAGAGTGATTATCACTTGATGCCTATGAAAGCAATAAATGCAATACACCATGGTAAGCATAGGTGTATGTACTTAGTGAAAGGTTAAGTCAACCTAATAAGGTATGATGGTGATGTGTGTTCCCATTACATGCAACTATAATGAGTATTATTTAATACTTAAATAATGCTATGTGTTCCAAGATATGTGGAAGCACTGATTTAGGGTTTGGATTAATGAGGTAATCATAAAACCCTAATCAATGGAGAATGAGAAACCCTAACCCTAATTTCAGGTGATTGGATGAGAAACCCTAATTAATATAAATGTGAAACCCTAATATAGGGTGATGTTATGTGAAACCCTAATATAGGGTGATGTTACATGAAACCCTAATATAGGGTGATATTATGTGAAACCCTAATTGATAAAGATGGGAAACCCTAACCCTAATGAGGGAATAGTGATGTCATCTTTGCACTGCATAATGTTGATATGTAATTGATATGGTTGTTATCCAGTATACTAACTTTGCTGGTATCATGAGATGATGAGCATAACCAGGTATGAGCTATGATGTTAATGGGCCTTATGAGACATTATTTTATTTGTTGCATAGTGAGAGGTGACAAGAAGTTGAATATGCCTGGTGAGCTATGTGAGATGCTTGTGTAACAAGTATCATGAATACCTTGGTTAGATGACCTGGAGGTAATAGTTACCTGATAGTGGTAACCATGTTCTGTGATGAACTAAGGGTTTGAATACCCAGATCCAGTAAACATGATGATGGTGTTGTTGAGGGATGTGAATTCCCAATAAAGAGACAAGGGATTGGGATCCCAATGTTTTATAAAGTTTTGAAAAGTACCTAATAGAAGTATTGTTTCTTTGTAGCATTTGTCATAATAATTCTTGTTTGAAAACTTGACTGATGCTAAAAGAATAGGGTAACATACTTAAATAATCAAGTGGAATTTTATCATGTAGAGCCCTAGCCATAGATCCATCATCGTCAGTAGCTGGTGATGGTGAAATGAGTTTTCCTGCTGGTTAATCCGGAGTGTATATTGTTGAATATGTGGGGTTACTCCTAGCCGAAAATAGGAGGATTAGAGTGCAACTTCGGTTGTAGACTCAAGATATGTTTAAGAGCATGGTGAACAGGCCCATGGATCAGTGTGATGGAGCATGAATGCATTCATGGCTCAGTGAGCATGATGAACTGGCTCGTATCTCAGATTTACTAGTGCCGGACCTATACCAAGGCGGGCTAGAGGATGGGTAGCCTATGAGAGCTAACCCTGTGACTGAAGTCACTTAAGCAAGAGACTGCGGTCCTGATTGTGGTCTCGTACTGACCGAGACGGATGAGATTGAGGAGTCCGGCTCTTCCTTTGATCTTGTATGGCACCAGCTTTGGGTTTCGCAACCGAAGGTTGGATTTGAGCGGTACGACTCACTTCCTCAGGGCATAAGAATGATTGTAAAATGTAATCAGTCGCGTAACATAATTGCTTAAGGACAAATTACAGAAATCATTAGTTGATGTTACATTGCTTATTGTATTCTAAATGGATAGATATTATACATGTTCTTCATATTCCTTATTAAAATGAATAGATGGTTTATTTCTTTATCATTTATAGTTGTAATGCTTTAAAAGATGATATTGCTCTATTCTACTTAATAATGATTAAATTCTGCTATTCAATAGAGATTCCTCTGCTCAATTTATCACTATTTATTTGCAATAATAATGTTTCTGGCGGAGAGTTATATCTCTCACTGGGACAATTTCAATTGTCTCACCCCCATGGGATCCAACATTTTAGGTGGACGTGGACGAGGTGGAAGGAACCATACACCAGGGGAAGGACAACAACATCAGGGAAAATAGTGATATCTCAAGTGGAGATACTGACTGTCGTGTCTTGTAGATAAGAGTCCTATGTGTCGTCTCTGTAATCTCAGGTCCTAGGAGTCAGTATTTAGTGTTTTATGATTGATCTGAGATTTTGGAATTGAATGCATTGAGGTGTTATGTTGCTTATGTGTAGATTTAACATAGCAACTGTTGTATGTAATCATCGAGAAGAGAAGGTACATTGTATATACTTTGTGAACTAGAATGCATATATAATATTTTGGGTCCTTGTTATAAGAGTTTCCTGGAAATGGATCTCTTTACAAATGGTTTTAATTTTTAGTGATTTTTGTTAATCCACTATTTTTGTTTAAATTCCATAATTAATTACGTAGTGCCGGTCTGATTTATTGTCGGGTCATCTCAGTTTAGTGGTATCAGAGCTTAAGGTTCACTGAGTCTACAGAGACATAGGATTAAGTTCGTTGAGTCTATTCTAGTGTCTTTTAGTTTATCTGATAGTGACTTCTGCTCTCAGGAGACGAAGTAAAGTTTGAAGATTGTTGGATCACATGAAGAACATGTTGCTAAAAGAAATGTTGCTATACCAGGAGGAGGTGCAAGGGATCAGGATAGGGAAGAACGAATACCTGAACATCCCCAGCTTGATCAAGCTACACTAGAAAACCCAGCTTTCAATGCTCTATTTGGGCCGTTCATGGTGACTATGACACATATGGGGATAGGATGCCACCACCTACACCTAGGGCACCAACTCATAATGAGGGACATGGAGCTAGCAAGACTTTTGAATGGCTTCACCGGGTAGGAGCCATTGAATATGCTGGTACATCTGACCCAGTAGATGCAGACTTGTCGCTGACTGAGCTGGAAAAGGCTTTCAGAATTCTTAATATTCCATAAGCTGAGAAGGTTAGACATGCGGTGTACCTGTTGAAGGGGAGTGTTGGCCATTGGTGGGCCATATAAGAAGGCAAAAGGCCAGGTTTGAAGTTGGATGGGAATAATTCCGACGTGACTACATCAGTAGATATTTTCCCAAGACTTACTTGGATGAGAAAATTTCTCAGTTTGAGCGGATAAGGCAAGGACCAATGAATATTAGTGAGTATGAAGCTAAATTTATGGAGCTTCTACAGTTCTATCCGCACATGGCTGCTACAGATGAGGAGAGGATTCGACATTTTGAGAAGGGTTTGAATGCTAATTTGACCACACCAGTATCTACTCTAGAGAATAGAGAGAGGTTTGCCACCTTTGTGGAGTCAGTTAGGCGGATAGAAAGGTCCATGACTGAGAAGCGTCATGCCAACAATAAGAAAGCATATACCTAGTTCCAAGGACAGAGGTCCGAAAGTTTTAAGAAACCAAGGTTTTCTGCACCAACAACACTACCAAGGTTTAATACTCAGACACAATGGACATTCAGTAAGGGTAGAGGCTATAGTTTACCACCAGAAGGAGCTCACAACTCAACATCAATGTCAGTAACATGACCGTCTAGACCACAACGGAAGAACATAGTTGGTTATAAATGTGGAAAGATGGGACATCTGATGAAAGATTTTCTAGTTAGAGACGTGAGTGTAACCCAACCACTGAGGCAGAGTTAACAAGGCTCTCAGAAGTGACATTTTAGCAGTGGCACTTGAGGACGTGGACAGGCATCCCAAGCTAGCTCATCCACATCCAACAACAGAGCAAGTGGTCGACAACCAACAATGACAAGATTCTATGCTATGAATCAGCTGGAAGCAGTGGTTAATCCACGAGTCGTGATAGATCAGATGAAATTATTTCATTCTAATATGTCTTCATCCTACTTTGTATCTGTTTTGATTGATCCAGGTGCTACACATTCCTTTATCACTTGAGCAGTGATTCATGACTGCAATATGACTGTCAGTCATATAGCAGATAATCTGTTATTAGAAACTCCGTTAGTTGGCTCTGCAGTGTTGCAGGAGGTGTGTTCTCCATGTGTTCTTTCTTTTTCAGAACATAGCATTCAGGTGGATCTTATACCACTTGATATGAATGGGTTCGACATAATCCTTGTGATGGACACCCTTGAAAAGTATAAGGTTGTCTTGGATTGTGGTTCCAAGCAGGCTATGTTCACCGACAATGGTGATACATGGATCTTTCAGGGGGACAAAAAGATTCTTCCAACCTATCTGGTGTCGACTATGGTAGCTGAGAAGTTGATGAGACAAGGATGCTTTGCATTTTTGGCACATGTGGTAGATACCAGGGCAGAGAGTTCTAGTCTTTCTGAAGTTTTGATTGTTAGGGAGTTTGAGGATGTGTTTCCTAAGGAACTTCTAGTTGTTCCTCCACCCCAAGAGATTGATTTCGAAATTAATCTAATCATGGGTACACAACCAATAGCTCAAACACCTTATAGAATGGCACCTGCTGAGATGGCAGAACTCAAGAAATAGTTGCAGGAGTTACTTGAAAAGGGTTTTATTCGACTGAGTACTTCGCCATGGGGTGCTCTGGTTCTTTTTGTTAAAAATAAATACGGGTCTATGCGATTATGCATCGACTATAGACAGTTAAACAAAGTAACCATAAAGAACAAATATCCTCTGCCAAGGATAGAAAACCTGTTTGACCAATTGTGTGGTGCAACTATCTTCTCTAAAATAGATCTGAGGTCAGGATACCATCAGTTACGTATCAAGGAGAGTGACATACCTAAATCAGCCTTCAGGATAAGGTATGGCCACTATGAGTTCATTGTTATGTTGTTTGGACTAACTAATGCACCAATTGCATTCATGGAACTCATGAACAGGATCTTCCGGCCATTCCTTGATCAATTCATAGCAGTCTTTATAGATGACATCCTGATTTACAATAGAGATGCTCGACAACATGAGCAACACCTTCGTCAGGCTCTGACCTTATTGAGAGAGCACAAGCTAGGCGCTAGGTTTAGCAAGTGTGAGTTCTGGTTATCAGAAGTGTCTTTTCTTGGACACATAATATCTGCCTCAGGTATCCGTGTTGATCCTAAAAAGGTAGAATCTGTCTTGGAGTGGGAACAACCAAAGACACCAACGGAAATACACAGTTTTCTAGGACTGGTAGGCTACTGTAGGAGGTTCATTAAGAACTTCAGTTCTATAGCATTACCCCTAACTAAGTTGACCAGGAAGGAGGTTCCTTTTGTCTGGGATGACAAGTGTCAACATTCTTTCCAGTTGCTGAAAGAAAGGCTAACAAGTGCACTTGTGTTGGTGTTACCTGAGCAGGGAAAAAGGTATATTATTTACTGTGATGCTTCTAAGAACGGTCTATGATATGTGTTGATGCAGGATAAACAAGTGATTTCTTTTGCTTCTCGACAACTTAAGAAACATGAGGAAAATTATCCGACAAATGATCTAGAATTAGCTGCAGTGGTTCATGTGTTGAAGATCTAGAGACATTATCTCTATGGAGAGACATTCCAGATTTTCACGGACCATAAGAACCTAAAATACATCTTTTCACAACATGAGCTGAATATGAGACAACGCCGCTGGATGGAGTTAATCAAGAACTACAATTGTACAATTGATTATCATCCAGGAATGGCTAATGTAGTGGATGATGCACTAAGTAGAAAATCATCATCACGAATAATAGACAAAGCACAATTGAACTCTTTAGTGTGCTTTAAATGTGACATGGTTGTCTCTTTGAGTCAAAACTATGTACAACTTAAAGTATCCTTGTTAACTAGACTGTTAGCTGAGATGCACATAAAACCTACTCTGAAACAGTAGATCAAAGAGGCACAACAAGTTGATACTATGATTCAGCAGATCAGGTCATAGTATGGTAGTGAGAAACAGGATGGGTTTTATGAGTCAGATGATGAGGTAGTATGTTACCATGGTAGGATGGCAGTACCTGATGCCAATGACGTAAGGAAGTTAGTCTTGGAAGAAGCTCACTCATCTATGTATGCAATGCATCCAGGGAGCACCAAAATGTATCATAACTTGAAAGATATGTATTGGTGGCCTAGTTTGAAGAAAAATGTAGCTGAGTTTGTTATGCGGTGTCCAGAATGTCAGCATGTTAAAGATGAACATCAGAAGCCCGCAAGAACAATGCAACCTTTACCTATACCACAGTGGAAATGGGATCACAGGACCATGGACTTTGTGGTTGGTTTTCCAAGAACAGCCAAAAGTGATGATTCCATTTGGGTGATAGTTGATAGGTTGACTAAGTCAGCACATTTTCTTCCTGTCAAAACAACCTATACTGCTGAGAAACTTACATAGATCTATATAGATGAGATAGTGCGTTCACACGGGGTTCCTACTACAATTGTTTCTGATAGAGGTCCCCAATTCACGAGTCATTTTTGGGAACGACTACATAAAGCTTTGGGAACACAGTTAAGGTTTAGTACTACTTTCCACCCACAGATAGATGGACAATCTGAGAGGACTATACAAACTTTGGAGGATCTGCTTAGGACATGTGTCCTTCAGTTTGTAGGAAGTTGGGATATACACTTGAGCTTAATAGAATTCTCTTATAACAATAGTTATCTGTACGGTATTGACATGGCACCATATGAAGCATTATATGGTAGGCATTGTAGATCTTCATTGTACTAGTATGAAACAGGAGAATATCAACTTTTGGGTCATGAATTAGTGCAACAGAAAACTGAGAAGATTAAAGTAATACAACAACAGTTAAAGGTTGCACAGGATAGACATAAGTCATACGCTGATAAACAGCAAAGACCTTTAGAATTCCAAGTTGGAGACATAGTATATCTTAAAGTCTCACCTTGGAAAGATGTTCTTAGATTTGGAAAGAAGGGTAAGTTAGCTCCAAGATTTATGGGGCCTTATCCAATCATTGAACGGATTGGAAAGGTAGCCTATGAGTTGGAGTTGCCACCTGAACTACATAGATTACATCCAGTATTCCATATATCCATGCTGAGAAAGTGTCACCCTGACATAGAGTTAGTTTTGCAACATGTGGAGGTAGAGTTAAATGAAGATATATCCTATGTGGAGGGACCAAAGTTGATTCTTGACAGGAGAATCAAAAAGTTGAAAAAGAAAGACATAACACTTGTGAAAGTTCTCTGGCATCATCATGGCGTTGAAGAGGCTACGTGGGAGCTAGAGGAAGAGATAAGGAGGAAGTACCCTTCTCTTTTCTCTTGATGATTTCAGGGACGAAATCCCGGTTACGGGTGGAGAATTGTGACATCCCTGACCTAGGTTATGCCTTAACCATAGAAATTTTGCTTAAGTAAGTCATTTAGATATTTGTCTTTATCTTTTGAAAAGTAATTACGACTAAAGGAAAGCTTATGTTTCAATTTTGATCCTATTTGAATAATGTGGAAACAATGTTTTACCTATTTTGGACTAAAGTGCAATTTACCCAATTTAAGGGGGTTACCTTGCAAATGTTACATGATAAATGTTCCTCAAGTGTTATGGCATCATAAGAATGAGACTGATGTTGGGGTATGGCTTCCACAAGTCTAAGTTCCAAGAAGGAGCTTGTTTGAGTAATGCTTGTGTATTGAATGCTAGTTTTGGTGTAATTTGCAAATTACCCAAAATCTAGGATTGAATATGTAAAATACCACCTATATTATGTCCCTATTGTTTCTTGGTATCCTTTAGAGAAAATAAAAAGAAAGGGGTGTCTTGTATGAACTACTTTTGAGGAGAAGTAATCTTGATAATAAAATAATCAAGATTTAAGCATAATTGAAACCCTAATTCATTTTGTAGCAAAAATATATATATTAATTGAAGTGCCCATCAACTAAAAAGGCTGTGGTTGAAATCCTATAGTGCAAGGACGTCCAAATGCCTTGATTTTCACCGAAATATCCTAAGTAGGTGAAGAAATCCACTCACATTTGTTAATTAAAAAGTAATGTCCACTAAAAATGGATAATAGTATTATATTCATTAAGGTGCTTAAAGTGGTTGCTTTTAATTCAAGGATAAATGAGAGGATATTGAGGGAAAAGGAAGATGGCTTTGAAGGCAAGGAAGGGAGGGGGCATGTGGCAAGAAAGTCGATGAATTTTCTTCTACTTTCTCTCTCCTAGAAAATCAATTACTTATACTCAATTTTCTCCTTACTTGAAAGGCTATTTTGCAAACCACTTTCTTTCCTTGTTTTGGCCGATGACCAAGGAGCTTAGGAGCAGGAGGAAAAATTTCCCCAAGTTGAAGGTAAGCTCCATGATCATCTTCAACCTTGAATTGATGGTTGAAATCGGATTTCAACATTGATTTTCTTCTCTATTCCATCCAATACTCAACCTTGGCTATCGTTTGCATCCAAAGAGTTGGAAATGAACCTTGGATAGTTGAAGGAGCTTCTTTCACCATTAGAGACGAGAAGCTTGAAGCTTTGAAGCTACTTTGAAGGCGGGTTATATAACTTGAACCCATCAATGTTATTATTGATTTCAATTTCTCATCATATGTTGATCTTTTGTTTTCTTCTTGAACAATTGATGAACATTTCATATATATTGAAGTAGAATTCGGAGGTCTAAAGCTTGATGATGATGACATCATATTAGAACACACCTCAAGAAAATTAGAAGCAAATAGTTTCTTTTGGTTGGTCAAACAATTTCAAACCGTTAGAGACCAAACAGTTTCAAACTGTTTGGTGACCAATCGGTTTCAAAACCGTTAGAGGTCAAACGGTTTCAAACCGTTAGAGGTCAAACGGTTTCAAACCGTTAGAGACCAAATAGTTTCAATGGATTCAAGGATCAATTGGTATTATGACCTAATAACATTGAACAATCAAATTCAATTGGTTACAAAACCCTAGAATCAAACTCAATTGACTTCAAAAATCTAGATCAATTGTTGTCAAAATCCTAATTTATGTTCAGTCGGTGAATTGACCAAACGAACCCAAACCGTTTGAGGACCAAACAGTTTCAAACCGTTTTAGGGACTAGAGGTCAAGATCGTTTAAGGTCTAACAGTCTTCAGACCATTTGAAGGATCAATTGGTCCAAGATCGTTTGAAGGATCAATTGGTCCAAGACCGTTTGAAGGATCAATTGGTCCAAGACCGTTTGAAGGTCAAGTGACCTGAAGACCATTTGAAGGTCAATTGACCTCAAGACCGTTTGAAGGTCAAGTGACCTCAAGACTATTTGAAGGTCAAGTGACCTCAATACCGTTTGAAGGTCGAGTGACCTCAATACCGTTTGAAGGTCAAGTGACCTCAAGACCGTTTGAAGGTCAAGTGACCTCAAGACCATTTGAGGGTCAAGTGACCACAAGACGGTTTGAAGGTTCAATTGATCTAAATCGTTTGAAGGTTCAATTGACTCAAACCATGTAAGAACTAATAACCCCATAAGTGGTTGAAGAATAACTTAAAGATGATTTTAATGAAAGTACTTCTAAATTACGTAGGTGATTAGTATAATTAGAGTGATTATCACTTGATGCCTATGAAAGCAATAAATTCAATACACCATGGTAAGCATAGGTGTATGTACTTAGTGAAAGGTTAAGTCAACCTAATAAGGTATGATGGTGATGTGTGTTCCCATTACATGGAACAATAATGAGTAATATTTAATACTTAAATAATGCTATGTGTTCCAAGATATGTGGAAGCACTGATTTAGGGTTTGGATTAATGAGGTAATCATAAAACCCTAATCAATGGAGAATGAGAAACCCTAACACTAATTTCAGGTGATGGGATGAGAAACCCTAATTAATATAAATGTGAAACCCTAATATAGGGTGATGTTATGTGAAACCTTAATATAGGGTGATGTTATGTGAAACCCTAATATAGGGTGATGTTATGTGAAACACTAATATAGGGTGATGTTATGTGAAACCCTAATTGACAAAGATGGGAAACCCTAACCCTAATGAGGGAATAGTGATGTTATCTTTGCACTGCATAATGTTGATATGTAATTGATATGATTGTTATCCAGTATACTAACCATGCAAGTATCATGAGATGATGAGCATTACCAGGTATGAGCTATGATGTTAATGGGCCTTGTGAGACATTATTTTATTTGTTGTATAGTGAGAGGTGACAAGAAGTTGAATATGCCTGGTGAGCTATGTGAGATGCTTGTGTAACAAATATCATGAATACCTTGGTCAGATGACCTGGAGGTAATAGTTACCTGATAGTGGTAACCATGTTCCGTAATGAACTAAGGGTATGAATACCCAGATCTAGCAAACATGATGATGGTGTTGTTGAGGGATGTGAATTCCCAATAAAGAGACAAGGGATTCAGATCCCAGTCTTTTATAAAGTTTTGAAAAGTACCTGATAGAAGTATTGTTTCTTTGTAGCATTTATCATAATAATTCTTGTTTGAAAACATGGTTGATGCTAAGAGAATATGGTAATGTAATTAAATAATCAAGTGGAATTTTATCATGTAGAGCCCTGGCCATAGATCCATCATCGTCAGTAGCTGGTGATGGTGAAACGAGTTTTCCTGCTAGTTAATCCGGAGCATATATTGTTGAATATGCAGGGTTTCTCCTAGCCGAAAATAGGAGGATTAGAGTGCAACTTCGGTTGTAGACTCAAGATATGTTTAAGAGCATGGTGAACTGGCCCATGGCTCAGTGTGATGGAGCATGAATGCGTTCATGGCTCAGTGAGCACGGTGAACTGGCCTGTGTCTCGGATTTACTAGCACCGGGACCTGTACCAAGGTGGGCTAGAGGATGGGTAGCCTATGAGAGCTAACCCTGTGACTGAGGTCACTTAAGCAAGAGACTGCGGTCCTTCTTGTGGTCTCACACTAACGAGACGGATGAGATCGAGGAGTCCGACTCTTCCTTTGATCTTATATGGCACCGTCTTTGGGTTTCACAACTGAAGGTTGAATTTAAGTGGTACGGCTCACTTCCTCAGGGCATAAGAATGATTGTAAAATGTAATCAGCCGCGTAGCATAATTGCTTAAGGACAAATTATGGAAATCATTGGTTGATGTTACATTGCTTATTGTATCCTAAATTGATTGATATTATACATGTTCTTCATATTCCTTATTAAAATGAATAGATGGTTTATTTCTTTATCATTTATAGATGTAATGCTTTAAAAGATGATATTTCTCTATTCTTCTTAATAATGATTAAATCATGCTGTTCAATAGAGATTCCTCTTCTCAGTTTATCACTATATATCTGCAATAATAATGTTTCTGGCGGAGAGTTATATCTCTTGCTGAAACAATTTCAATTGTCTCACCCTGTGGGATCCAACATTTTAGGTGGACGCGAACGAGGAGGCAGGAACCATACACCATGGGTAGGACATCAACATCAGGGACAGTAGTGATATCTCAAGTGCTGATACTGACTGTCGTGTCTTATAGATAAGAGTCCTGTGTGTCGTCTCTGTACTCTCAGGTCATAGGAGTCAATATTTAGTGTTTTATGATCGATCTGAGATTTTGTCATTGAATGCCTCGAGGTGTTATGTTGCTTATGTGTAGATTTAACAAAACAACTATTGTATGTAATCCTTGAGAAGAGAAGGTACATGGTATGCACTTTATGAACCAGAATGCGTATATAATATTTTGGGTCCTTGTTATAAGAGTTTCCTAGAAATGGATCTCTTTGCAAATGGTTTTAATTTTTAGTGATTTTTGTTAATCCGTTGTTTTTGTTTAAATTCCACAATTAATTACTTAGTGACGGTCTGATTTATTGTTGGGTCATCTCAGAAAATATGTTCTTAACTCAGAAAAATGTGTTTTTTCTAATAAAAATAGTTCCAAAGTTTGGTTTTTTAGTTTTTATAAAAAGAGTTATTAGAAAATGAATTAAAAACCTAAAAACCACCAAAAGTACACTTTAACCTTCATAATTCCAAAATATGCAAAACTATATTTTTTCTTAATCAGAAGAACCTAACTAGATCATGGTGGTGTTTTCAAGGTATGAATCGGAGTTTGTGCAAAAAATCTAAAAGTTAGAGTTTCTTTACTTTAATACATATGTACAACCCTAATACACGGTTATGCATTGAGAATAGGAGAAGTGGACCTTGAACTCAACTAAAGTTTTGGAAAGTGGTTAATAGGGATCTAAAGAGGAGGTATGTGCATCCTTACACCCTATGTTGGGATAATTGTAGTGAAGCTATTTATTTCCCTAATGAGGTTTTAATGAACCCTATTTCCTCTATTCATGATTCTTTTGTTAAATTACCTCAAAATCAGTAATGATATTCTTTTTCTTGGGTCTTGTACCCCACTTCCATGTTTCAAATATATGATGCTTTTACTTTTCATGATTTATTTTCTAGCATGTTGATTTTATGGATTATTTAGCTATAGTACTGGTACTTATGTACAACCACCCATAGATAGGGCATATCTTAATTTTCCCTGGGGAATGTCCTATTCTCTGACATAAAAATATGTGTAGGTGATTGGGAACGTATTGATTCTCCGCTCACCTCACTACTACATAAATGGCTTATAACGTCACATTTACGAACATCAGTTGTATAAAAGAAACCAACGCCTAAACACTACATCGTCGATTGGATACACAAACCGACATCTATATGTGAAGAGAGGCCATACACGGATATCACTTTTAGTTTTGCGTCGGTTCCTTAATATGCAACCGACGCCTAAAATTGATCGCCAAATCCAAAATTTTTAGTGGAAAAAAATTACCTCCAAAATTCAACATACGTCGTCAGTTATTATCTATATAACCAACGACGAAAGGTATTTCATGAGACAGAAATTGGGCACATTTTTATCATCGATTGTCTTTCAATAACCGACGTCGATGTGTTTTCCCGCGCTGTACGCGTGAAAAATTTCACCCCCTTTGTCGTCGATTTTCTACGGCAACCGACGACTATGGTTAGGATTTGAGAACATTTTTTATGTTAGCATATGTAGATAGACGTCGGTTTTTCTAGTAGAAACTGACGACTATCACTGATTATAGGTGTCAGTTTTTTTGTGGCAACCGACACCGATTGTTATAAGCGTCGGTTGCTTTTAATAACCGACGCCGATTGTTAACTTAATAACACCCACATGAATCAGACTCTTCCCCTCTCTCTATTTCATTCCCAATTAAAAGTTTAGGATCTGGCAATTTCCTTCTGTCGACGATCTCTCTGCCTTCGTTGTTGCTTCTACGACCACCGCCGTTGCTGCTGCTACCACCGTCGTCGTTGCTACTGCTATTGCTGTCGCCGTTGCTGCTAGCCACCGCTGCCGTTGCTACTAGCCTCCGCCACTGCCGTCGTTCCTGTTGCTACCGCCGTTGCTGCTAGCCGCCGCCACCGTTGCTACTACTGCTACTGTTATTGCGTCGGACACCACACAACCGCCACCACCGTGCGTAGCTACCACACAACCACCACCGCCGCTGCGCTGAGGAGCCACGAGCTCGCGCCACTACCTACAGGTAATAATGTTTTTTATTTTACTGATTTTGATCAACTGATATTTACTTATCTACTTATTTGTATTTACTTATCTACTAATTTGTATCTACTTATATACTGATTTGTATTTACTTATCTACTGATTCGTATTTACTTCTATTGATTTGTATTTACTTATCTACTGATTTGAATTTACTTATCTACAAATTTTTATTTACTTATCTACTGATTTGTATTTACTTATCTACTGATTTGTATTTACTTATGTGCTGATTTATATTTACTTAAATACTGATTTGTATTTACTTATCTACTCGTTCATTCATGTAATTGTTTTTTATTCATCACATTATTTAAATTTAGGGCTTTGTATTTGTTCATCTACTTTATAAAATTATTTAATCATCTACTAATTTATATTTGTTTATCAACTGAGTTGTAATTTTTTAGATAAGTAAATCAACCTAGGATATGAACAAATCTTGTGCTTGCATATATTTGTGCTTCTAATCCTTATGCTTGACCTAATTTAGTAAATTTTGATGCATGTTGAAATAAGATTCAAACTTGTCCATTCTAGCATCCTAATTTGATTTGAATATTCTCACTCTCCCAATGTTCCATTAGGCTCTATTTTGATTCAAATCTTTGATATATGGAATCATGGTTTATTTACTGTTTATTATTTACTGACAAGCATGAAAGAATGATGTTACACAAAACTTAGGATATGAATGATGAAACTAGGATTGTAGGTATAAGAATGACAACACATGTATTTGTTAGCCTAGAAACCCGTCCAAGATTTACTCATTAGGATTAAATCTTGGATAGTCCCCGGTTTGGGATTGTTCTTGAACACCTAATCTCACTTAGGATGTAAATGTATAATGTGTATTCGATTTTCAAGGAAATTTTGATAGCATTTCCCCGTTTATTCTCTAAGTACATATGTACTTGGAGAACATCGTGGAAATGCTGCCGAAATTTTCGTGAAAACCCAATACACATTATACACTTCCTAGTGAGATTAGGTGTTCAAGAATGGGATAGGTGGTACACATTTATTATATATAAGAATGACAGTACATATATTTTTTGGCCTAGAAACTCATCCAATATTTACTCATTAGGAGTAAATCTTGGGTAGTCCCCGGTTTGGGACTGTTCTTGAATACTTAATCTCACTTAGGATGTTTTAACCATTTATTATATATAAGACCTTAAACCCTAAAGTTTTAACCATAAACTCTAATCTATTAACCCTAGACCCTAATCTTGTTCTAATATATACTTGTTTTCTCTTTGATCATAGAATGGATAGATCATGGATGTCCATTCCAAATCACTGCACCCCAGAGTTTATTACTGGTCTTGATCAGTTTATTAGATTTGCCGAGGAACATAGGAAACAACCTGGAGATAGGTTCTACTGTCCATGTAGGCATTACGGTAACAACTTGAAAGTCAACACTGGTGACGAAATCAAAAGTCATGTCATGTGAAACATGATTGTACAAGGCTATACAGAATGGCACTGGCATGGAGATATTTCAAACCTAAAATCAATGGGTGTCAATAGAAGTACTTGTGTAGAAGAAGAAACCACCTTCGATGACATAGATGTAAACAAACTAGTTCCAGTAGACATCGTTGATGAGATGCTGCATAGTTGTGGGGTAGAGCACACCGATCCACCTCCCTTGTTTAGAAACATTGTGCATGATGTTGAGATACTATTATACACAGGTTGTAAGTTTATGAAGTTTAGCATTGTGTTGAGATTGTATAAGCTGAAAGCTAACAATAGATGGAGCGACACATGCTTCACATCATTGTTGTATTTGTTGAAAGAAATTCTTTCTGAAGGAAATGAGCTACCAATCACAACATACCAGTTAAAGAAATTATTGTACCCAATGGGAATGGAGGCCAAGAAGATACATGCATGCCCGAATGATTGTGTATTATTTCAAAAGGACTATGTGGATTTGAAAGATTGTCTGAAATGTGGTGCGTCAAGGTATAAATTGACGAATTCGGGGGAGTCAAAAATTGGTTCTCCTGCCAAGGTGATGTGGTATCTATCTATAATACCACAGTTTCAATGCTTGTTTGCCAATCCGATAGATGTGAAGAATTTGAGGTGGCATGCAGATGTTAAGAAAAATAATGATGGGATCCTATGACATGCGTATGATTCCCCACAGTGGAAGAATATTGATTTATTGTAGCCTGAATTTGGTGAAGAAGTCAGGAATCTAAGACTTGGGTTTTGTACAGATGGGATGAATCTGTACGGGACATTGAGCAGCCAACATTGTACTTGGCCAGTTATGCTTGTTATATACAATCTTCCCCCTGGTTGCGTATGAAAAATAAGTATGTTATGCTGTCATTGTTGATATCGGCCCATAAACAACCTGGAAAAATATCGACGTTTATCTTGAACCTTTGATTGATGACTTAAAGAAGCTCTGGGGCGAAGGTGTGATGACCTATGATGCTTCACAAAGAGAGACACTTCGTTTGCACGCTATGTTGTTGTAACATCCCTGACCTCTAGATGTTTTGTTTAAGAAGATAATTATATGCTTGCTCTTATCTTTTGAAAAGTAATTAAGGCTCAAGAGGAGCTTATGTTTCAATTTCAGTCCTTTTTGAATAATGTTGAAAACAATGGTTTGTCTGTTTTGGACTAAAGTGCAAATTACCCAAGTTGAGGGGTTAACTTGCAAATTTTACATGGTAAAATGTTACTCAAGTTTTGAAGCATCATAAGAATGAAAATGATGCAGAGGTATGGCTACCACAAGCCTGAGCACCAAGAAAGAGCTTGTTAAGCAATGTTTGTGCATTAAAACCTAGTTTTGGTGTAATGTGCAAATTACCCAAAACCTAGGGTTCAAAATGCAAAATACCACTTCTAGAGAGTCCCTAATGTTTCTTGGTATCCATTAGAGACAAGAAAATCAGAGGGGAATCTCATTTGGATCTCTTTGGAAGAGAGAGAATCTTGTTATTAAAATAATCAAGATTTAAGCATAATTGAAACCCTAATCTAATTTAATGCAAAAATAAATATATTAATGAAGTGTCCTTCAACCAGAAGTGTGATGGTTGAATTTTTATAAGTGTGGACGTCCTTGTTCCATGCAATCGCACCGAAATATCTAAAGTGAGTGGAGAGCCCACTCACATTTGTTAAAGAAAAAGTAATATCCACTCATTTTTGGATATTATTATTATATTGATTAAGGTGCTTAATTTGTTTTCTTTAATTCATGGATAAAGAAGAGGTTTTTGAAGGATAGGATGATGGCTTCGTATGAAAGGAAGTGAGGGGGATAAGTGGCACCAATTTTGGGAAGTTGAAGGAATTTTCTATTGCTTTCTCTCTCTTGAAATTTCCTTACATATATCCCATTTTTCACCCACATGAAAGACTCTTTTTCGAATCTACTTTCTTTCCTTGCTTTGGCCATGCACAAGGGAGCTTGGGAGCAACAGGAGGACGTACCCCAACCTGTAAGTAAGCTCTATATTCATCTTCAACCTTGATTCCATGGTGGAAATTGAAATTCAATGCTTATTTTCTTCCTTTATTCTCCATTCAATCTTCAATTTTAGCCAATTTTTTCAATCAAAGACTTGAGAACTGACATTGGATAGTTGAGAAAGCTTCATTCACCATTAAGGACGTGAAGCTTGAAGCTTGGATTCAACTTTGAAGGTGGGTTACATAACTTGAACCCTTAAATATCATTATTGATTCCATTTCTTCAACATGTGTTAATTCCTTTTTCATTCACGATTTTCCTTTTGATTAATTGTTGAAATCACCATAAGAATCACAACAAATTTCGAAGGTTTGTAGCATGAAGATGATGCTTTCATATTAGCACACACCTCAATTAATATCTTGAGTAAACGGTTTGTAATGTTGATGACCAAACGGTCTCAAGACTGTTTGGTGATCAAACGATCTCAAGACCATTTGAGGTTAAACGGATTCAAGACCGTTTGAGGTTAAACGGTCTCAAGACCATTTGGGGTCAACTGTTGATATAGTTGGATAAGAATCCAATGGTTCCAGTTGATCTAATTAAAATAATTTCAAGAATGGATGATCCATTGGTTACAAACCCTAATCGGATTGAATGATTGAAACCCTAAATTGATTGGGTTGATTTCTATGTTGAATGGCTTAAAACGGTCTCAAGACCGATTGAGACCAAATGGTCTCAAGACCGTTTGGAGTTCAAGGGCTGTGATGGATGGTTGGAGATCCAAGGGCTGTAATTTGATGTACTTTCAATGATCCCAATGTTGGATAGTTCAATGAGTGCAAACCCTAAAATCGATTGATTGGTTGGTGGAAACCCTAATTAATCCATTCAGTTTCAAGGTGGTTTGGACCAAACGGTCTTCAGACCATTTGGAGGGCAAACGGTCTCAAACCGTTTGATGTTCAATCCGTTTCAATGAAGGATTGTTCATTTGGTTTCAATGATAATTTGATCAAATGGTTTCAAAGGTTGAAAGCACCAAACGGTTTCAAAACCATTTAAGAGCAAATGGTCTCAAACCTAGATGCCCAAATGGTCTGAAGACCGTTTGGAGGGCAAACGGTCTCAAAACCATTTGAAGGTCAAGGAGGTCAAAATCGTTTGAAGGTTCAAAAGTATCAAAACCGTTTGGAGATCTAATAGTCTCAAAGCCATGAAAGATTAATCAACCCTATGATTGTTAATGATGTTTATCAAATATAATTACAATGGTTGTACCTTTAAGGTACTAGGGTGATTAGTATCCTTAGAAGGGTTAACCTTTGATGCTTGTGGAAGCAATGCCTCAATACACTATGCTAACACTAAATGTATGCACTTGAATGAAGGGTTGACCTAATCTAATCGAGTTTGAAGTAATTAACATCCTAAAGAGGATGAGAGAGAGGAATCAACACATGTATGATAATCATGTAGTGGTTAAGCTATCAACATTTTCAACATGAATAAAATATGTAATTAGGGTATGATCCTTGATAAAGAGATCATGAAACCCTAATTGAGAAGGTTGATGAGCCCTAACCCTAATTTAGGGAAATGTTAGGTGAAACCCTAATCTAGGGTAATGGTATAACCCTAATCTAGGGTGATGATATGAGAAATCCCAATTTAGGGTAAGATAATGAAAAACCCTAATTTATGAGGATGCTTCATGAAACCCGAATTTCATGTAAAGTTACATGAAACCCTAATTTGGGGAAAGTTATAAGTAACCTTAATTCAAGATAATGATGTCATGTGAAACCCTAATCAAGGGTGATGTCATGTGAAACCCTAATGCAGTGATATGATGTGAAACTCTAATCCATGGGGGTGCTATGTAATGATATATGAAACCCTACCCTAATATAGGGTGAATGTATGTGAAACCCTAATTTTGGATTATAGTGCATGAAATCCTATTGTTGGGTAATGTGATGATAAACCATAACCCTAATTTTGGGTAATGGGATGAGTATCCCTAATTGATATGAATTTGGGAAACCCTAACCCTAATGAGTGAATAGTGATGTTACCATTACATTGCATAATGCTGATATGTAATTGATATAATGGTTATGGTATGTACTAATCATGCAGGTATCATAAGATGTTGGACATAGCCATGTATGAGCTATGATGTTTTATTATTGAAACTGTTTTATGGGCCTTGTGAGCCATAATATGCTTTGTTGCTTAGTGAGAGGTAACAAGAAATTAAATGGGCTTTGAGAGTTATATGAGATGCTGGTGTAGCAAGTATCATGTTTACCTTGGTCAAATGACCTAAAGGTATTAGTTACCTGATAAGTGGTAACAAGTGTTCTTTAATGAACTGAGGGTTTGAATACCCATATTCCATAATCATGATGATGAGATGTTAAGGGATGAGAATACCCTGATGTAACATGGGATTGAGACCCCAATGTTTAATAAAGCTTTGAAAAGTACTTGATAGAAGTATTACTCATTCTTTGTAACATTTTTTATAATAATTTATGTTTGAAAACCTGACTGATGCTAAAAGAATATGGTAATATACTTAATTAATCAAGTGAAATCTTATCATGTAGAGCCCTGGCCATAGATCCATCATCGTCAGTAGTTGGTGATGGTGAAATAGGTTTTCCTACGGGATCTCCTGGAGGGCATATTGTTGAGTATGTGGGGGTTATGGGCGTGAATATTCTTACGCCCTAATGGAGGAATTGATGTGAGATAAACATTAAATCTCTCAATCTTTCATTATATATGTCGGGATGGATGTATCTCGAATCTCTTGATGATGTTAATGCCAGATCGATGTGAGATAAACATGAAATCTCTCTATTACGAAGAGAGCACAACTGCCACTGTAACTCTATAGCGAAGTTTCCAGTATACCCTAGAAAGCTATTTAGCAGAGACACAAGATGTCCTGTATTTTGTACTCACGCTAACTAAGGAGGATGAGGTCATGGGAATTCAGATCTTCCTTGATCTATGTATGGCATCGATTTTGACTTCGCAATGGTCGATTGGAGTATGAGCGGTATACTTCATCTCCTCAGGGCTTAAGTATGATTGTAAAATGTAATCAGCCGTGTAGCATATTTGCTTAAGGTTGAAACATGAGAATCAATGGCTGATGTTACCTTGCTTATCATATCATAGATGGATAACTGTCATACATGTTCTTCAATTCCTTATTGGATAAGTAACATGCTGCTTTATCAAATTATAACTGAAATGATTTGAATAAGAATATTGCTTTAATATGTTTAGGCATTGATTTATCTACTGTTGAATATATATATGTTTCCTTTGCTCAGTTTTAATCTATTAAACTACAATAATAATGTTTCTGGCTGAGAGTTATATCTGTTGTTGGGACAATTTTCAATTGTCTCACCCTGTGGGATCCAACTTTTTAGGTAAATGCAAAAGAAGAGGCAGAAACCCTACTGCAGGGGAAGAGCAGCAATAGCAACAGGGACAACAGTGATATTCCAGGTGGAGGCACTGGCTGTCATGTTTTGTATAGAGAGTCCTATGTGTCATCTCTGTACTCTCAGGTCCTCGGAGTTAGTAGTTAGTATTTTAATGAATCGATATGAGATTTTGGTTGGATACCTCGAGGTTCTTATACTGTCTGTGTATAGTTTTGACAAGGTAGATGATGCTTGTAATCCTCGAGAAGAGACGGTACAGGATATGTACTTTTGAACCAGGATGTAAATGATATACATTGATTCTTGATAAAAGAGTTTTCCTGTGTTTGGATCTCTTTGTAAATGGTTTTAATTTTTAGTGATTTTCAGTAACCCGCTGTTAATTATCGCTTCTGCTTAGTTAATGACGTAGCATTTATCATTATCTGATGCTTTGGGATTTGTCACCACAGTTGTTTTGTAATGTGAGTGACTTTCCAGCATATGGGAATTTGTCTGGATATAGTGTCAAAGGATCTAAAGTGTGTCCTATATGTGAAGAGAACACTAATTCAATATGACTAAAACACTACAGAAAGACTGTATATCTTAGTCATCGAAGGTTTCTTCCAAAATTCCATATGTATCATAGGTTGCGCAAAGCATTCAATGGACAAAATGAGGAATGGAGTGCTCCTAAACCGATACCAAGGGAGGGTGTTTATGAAAGAGTAAAATACATTACCAAAGAATTTGGTAAGAGATCACAATGTACGATGGCCACACAGAGTGACAAATATTTATTCAAGAACAAGTCAATATTTTGGGATCTTCCTTATTGGAGCTCTTTGGTAGTCAGGCATTGTATCGATGTCATGCACGTTGAGAAAAATGTCTGTGATAGCATCATCGGTACTCTGTTGAATATAGTAGGTAAGATTAAAGATGGGATAAAATCCAGAATGGACCTACGTGAAATGGGAATAAGGATAGAATTAACAGAAGTAGTTAGTAGCGATTGGAGAACATACTTACCTCCCGCTTGTTACACGTTGTCTAGAAAGGAGAAGAAAGCTTTTTGTGAATGCTTGGTAAATGTTAAGGTGCCACAAGGTTACTCATCCAACATCCGTAGATTGGTATCAATGAAAGATCTAAAGTTGATAGGTCTCAAATCTCATGATTGTCACACTCTAATGCAACAAATATTGCCCGTGGCAATTCGATCTATATTGCCGAAGCATGTAAGGTTTGCAATCACTAGACTTTGTTTTTTTTTCAATAGACTATGCAACAAAGTTATTGACCATGATACTCTCAATAAATTGCAAAGAGAAGTGGTTGTTACCCTATGTCAGCTTGAGATATATTTTCCTCCTTCATTTTTTGATATCATGGTACATCTTGTTGTCCACTTGACTAGGGAAGTGAAAATGTTGGGACCAGTTTTCTTGCATTGGATGTATCCCTTTGAACGATACATGAGCATTTTTAAAGGTGATGTTCAAAACCATTATCGGCCTGAGGGGAGTATTATTAAGGGTTATGTGGGGAGAGAGGTTATCAATTTTTGCAATGACTTTTTGAGTGGTAATGACGCTCCTGTTAATGACAAGAATATTGAGGAGCGTTTTGGCAAAGGAATTTTGGGATCACGGATGAAAGTAATCAGCCGTGAGCAGTTGGAACAAGGTCACTTGTATATTTTACACAACATCGAAGAAGTGAGTGTTTATATGGAGGAACATACCAATTTCATCAAGAGTCAATATCCTCGAGCCAATTCAATGTGGCTTGCTAGAGAGCATAACAAGACATTTATTAAGTGGTTTTAAGATAAAGTCTTACATCAACTATCTCAAACACCAGATAATCTTACTGAAACTATCAAATGCCTCACCTTTAAACCAAAATTGAATGCTATGTCTTATGAAGGGTTTGACATAAATAGATTCTCATATTACACAAAGCGTCAAGATGATAAGAGTGCCATCCAAAATAGTGGGGTCACCCTTTAAGCGTCTTCATTGTTTTTTGCAAGTGCAAAGGATAAGAGTCCACATGAAGCTAAAATGTCATATTACGGTGGCATTGAAGACATATGGGAGTTTGACTACGTAGATTTTAGAATTCTTCTCTTTAAATGTAATTGAGTTGATAACACCAAAGGAGTTATAGTGGATGAATTGGGTTTCACATTAGTGAACTTTGAAAAGATTGACGTGAAGGGAGAACCATTAATATTGGCATCACAGGAGAAACAAGTATTTTATATCGATGATCCAACAAATGATTAATGGTCAGTTGTTCTTCATGGTAAAAGACAGTTCATTGAAGATCCTATAGATGAAGAATAGTACTATGATAAGTATGGTGACTCCAATCCATTATGTTATAACCTCAATTTCTTAAGAATGAAGTAAAATGATGTAATTCTCTTTTAAAGAATAAAAGAAATTTATTTCTTTGATTTGTGATGAATTTTGTGTGAAATGGCCTTGATTGATTGATAATGGGCTTTGTTTGCCATTGAGCCCAATTTAAAAGAAAAGAGAAATAAAAAGGAAAATGATTTGATTGATAAAAGAGAAATATGGGAAATAAATATTTAAAAGAGGTTAAAGGCAAATAGATTTTTCCCAAGATGGAAATCCGTGCCTTTGGGATTTCTTGAGGTCCAAGGGACCCAAAATAACAAGATAATGGCAAAAGGATTAGGACTACTAATTAATTATGATTAATTGGATAAGATAACTTGGGAGAGAAGGAAACCTTCTCATCCATTACAATTTTTTTCCCAAATTTCGTACAAAGCTAGGCAATATTAAGAGGAACCTTCCCTTAAATTTGAGTTAAAAATGAGCAAGGGTTTGGAATATACGAATTTCCTAAGAAATTGCTAAAAATTGGATTTACTCAGAATTAGGAAAAGGATTTTCCTTTTTGATCGAACGTGGATAACACAGACCCTTGGATCTTAATCCAATGACAATCAGTCATCATCTAAGTCCCAATGGGATTAGGACTCTGCAAGATTACAGAGGATTTTCCTCTCTGAATTTCTTGAGATCCATAGAGAGTGGTCATCTAATCATATTCCCATTGGACTCAGGAGACGAAATTGTAGGGAATCATCCCTGGTTTGCACATGTTTGGCCTTCATTTTGGGAAACCCCCAATTCCCACGAACCTGACCTCGACCCTATAAATAGGGGGGGTTATGGATGGAACCAACATCCCTTTATACTAGTCCAATCGCTACGGAAGAGACCAAGGATCATTTTCAAGCGATAAATTGTTCTTTTTGACCTGATCTTCACCATCGTCGTCACCGCAAAACACGTCAGAGTCCGGCGAGTAGGGGACGACCTTGGCAAGGATCGGGCAAGCAATTGAAGCCCTCAATGACTTCGACGAAGGGAAGTAGAGCTCCCTGGCCTATCAACATGAGCAAAGGAGGACGAGAGCTAGAAGTCAACTCCTTAGTTGACCGTCACGACAACCCTGTTCTCACGCGAGGTTGAAGACGAGGGCGTGGGTTATTTACAATAATACCCCTCCACATCTCTTTTTTTGGTAAATACATTCTCATCCTTTACTCTTCTTGATCGCATGAGGCGCATGGAATCCTGGTCACCGGATCCTTAGTGGACCAGCAGACGACGGATCCAACGCTCCTCGTTTTTCTGAATTAGTCAATAAAGCAATAAAAAGGGATTTTTTTAATAAAATCATATCTTAAGCTAGAAAACTCAGATGAGGGAAGTCAATACATGAAAAATGATCAGAAAAATGCGAGGGACACAATAAAAATAGTTTGGGAACCTAAATCAATATCTTTTTGCAAAATTATCTAATGTGGGAAAAAAAGGTATTAATTTGTGGGTATTAACCCTAATTGATGATCGAAAATAGATTTAATCTTGCAAGTGTGTAAATTCGAGCATAATTAATTAGTTTAATGATTAAGATAGATTGCAACCTGTCTTGATGATGGAATTGCAAGGATGAGGGTTTTAAACCTAATATGTTGATTAAAACCCTTAGAAACCCTAAGTGGGGGAAAAAGGGAAGAAAGGATATAATAATCCGAAAATTAGGGTTTTTGTGATCCAAATCTGATCTTTAGATCTTAATGGAAAACAAACTGAGATAATTAGGGTTTGATGGATATTTTGATAAAAATAAAGTAAAAGTGGTAAAAAGGAAGTGAAACCCTAATTATGATCAAAACCCTAAAAAGGGGCGTCAGTTATTCATGTAAAACTGACAACAAAACACATACGTGTCAGTTGTTAGTGTAAAACCGACGTCTTTATCCCCTTTTGGCGTCGGTTATCTGTAAAATTTGATGCCTATTGTGGCCAGGTACCACGGCCGTGCTGGGTAGCACGGCCGTGGTGGCAGGGGATATAGCGTAAGTTATTAGTATACAAACCGGCGCCGATGATGCCCTTGTTGGCACCTTTTTGGTGGCGGGAAGGGGTATGGCGTCGGTTGTTAATTAATAACTGACATTTTTAATTAGGTTATAATGTCGGTTTTCTTTAAGAACTAACACCTATAGTCCCCTTACTGGTGTGTTTTTGGTGGAAGGAAGGTTTATGACATCGGTTGGGGGATCGACGCTGAAGGTGTTGACTTTTAGTGGCACCCACTTGGGTGTCTCTTAGAAACTGATGCCTTAGGCTTTAAATAACCGACACCAAGGGCCATTTCTGTAGTAGTGCCTATAGGTTGGGGTATGTTAGGTTCCTCAACCCTACTTAGTTAAGGTAGTCATAATTATCATGCATGCACCCCTTTTATAATATTTTGTGTATGGAAGACATCTATCTAAAAATGGCCCCATAATCTTGAAATCTTCATATTATGATGAAAACTAGCCTTTATTCACATGTTTTCTTTTCCTTGATATCCTATTCATATTTTTTGACACATACCTTGTTTTTCTCTCTTTTACTGGGCGTTTTTCTAACCACCCAGGTTTAGATAGAGGTGTTGAGCATGACAAAGGAGAACATAGCTTCCATAATGGACCTAGTTCTTGGAGATATTGCTTGGAGACAGATTTGAAGTAGTTTAGACTTCCCTTTACTTATATCCTTATGTTGTATCATACATGTAAACCCTTATTGGAGATTAAAATGTACTTATATAATATTTTTTGAAAATTCAATATAGTCGTTCATTTAATTCTGCTGCTACACTTTGGTAGTTTTGAATACATTTATTGAAATTTAAAATTTTTACACCTATTCTAGTAATTATTGGGAATAGGGTAAGTATGGGACTCTTCGATTGTTATCTTTCTGATTACTCTAATCAAGTAATCATTCTGAGACAATCTAATAAGTATAATGAAACTGAAAATATGGTATGGATAATTGCATCACATCCTAAGTATGGGAAAGAGGAATCTGAGATAATTTTAGATCAATCTGTGTGCATGAGGAAGAAAAAGAATATGATCCTCATGAAATGAGAATAAGAACAAGGGAGATGATCCCTGCCTGATAAAGCACGTGTGAATAACAAAGATCTTTTCCCATGATATGGAAATGGGAAATGTGATAAAACCAAAAAATGTTCATGAACATGTTAGATAATAATAAAGAAAGGAATGAACTATATATGGATTGCTAAGTGAACTTTCCCAACTATATAGGGATTTCTAAGTGAACTTTCCCAAATATATAGGGATTGCTAAGTGAATTTTCCCAACTATATAGGGATTTCTAAGTGAACTTTCCCAACTATATAGGGATTACTAAGTGAACTTACCCAACTATATAGGGATTGCTAAGTGAACTTTCCCAACTATTTAGGGATTTCTAAGTGAACTTTCCCAACTAAATAAGAGTTTCTAAGTGGGTTTCCTCAACTAAATACATGTGTCTTCTTTGATAAATAACCATGGGAATTAGGGTATGAAAAAAGGAATCTGTTCCTTTGTATCCTCAACTAAATACATGTGTCTGAGTAGGAGAACCTGACACTAGACATAGGTTTAAGAAATATCTATGACATTGAGATGGTATTTAGATATATGATGACATGAGTAACAACTATCTCCCTTTTCCTGGGATTTCGAGGACGAAATCCTTGTGAAGGGTGGATAATTTGTAACATCCCTAACCTGGGTTATGTGTTAACCCTAGATGTTTTGCTTAATGAGGTTGATTATATTCTTGCTCTTATCTTTTGAAAAGTAATTAAGGCTCAAGAGGAACTTATATTTCAATTTTAGTCCTTTTTGAATAATGTTGAAACAATGTTTTGTTAGTTTTGGACTAAAGTGCAAATTACCCAAGTTGAGGGGTTAACTTGCAAATTGTACATGATAAAATGTTCCTTAGATGTTGAACCATCATAGGAATTAGTATGATGCAGTGGTATGGCTTCCACAAGCTTGAGCACCAAGATAGAGCTTGCTGAGCAATCTTTATGCATTAAAACCTAGTTTTGGTGTAATGTGCAATTTACCCAAAACCTAGGGTTCAATATGAAAAATACCACTTCAAGTGGGTCCCTAATGATTCTTGGCATCATTTAGAGAAACGAATTTGAGAAGGGCACCTCATTTGAATCATTTTGGAAGACAGAGAATCTTGATATTAAAATAATCAAGATTTAACCATAAATGGAACTTTACTTCAAATTAATGCAAAAATAAATATGCTAATTGAAGTGCCCTTCAACCAAAAATGATATGGTTGAAATTAGATAAGTGTGGACGTACTTATGGCTTGCAAAGGCCACGAAAATATCTAAGTGAGTGGAGATCCCACTCACATTAGTTAATCAAAAGTAATACCCACTCAATTTTGGATATTATTATTATATGAATTAAGGTGCTTAATTGCTTTTCCTTTAAATTGTGGATAATGAAGAAGAGTTAAAGGAAAATGAGGATGCCTACATATTCAAGGAGTAGAGGGGGTTTAGTGGCACCATTTTGGGTAGTTGAAGGATTTCTTTTCAACTTTCCCTCTCCTTGAAATTCCTTTATAAACACTTCATTTCCCACTCAACCAAAGACTCTTTTTCGGATTTTCTTTCTTCCTTGCTTTGGACGAGCACAAGGGAACTTAGGAGCAGTAGGGGAACGAACTTCAACTTGTAGGTAAGTTCCTTGATCATCTTCAACCTCTAATTCATGGTGGAAATCACAAATCAATGCTTGATTTCTTCTTTTCTCCAATCAATCTTCAATCCTAGCCAATCTTTTTCACTCAAAGAGTTGAGCACGAGCTAGGGATAGTTGAGAAAGCTTCTTCCACCATTAGAGACGTGGAGTTTGGAGCTTTGACGATTCTTTGAAGGTGGGTTATATAACTTGAACCCTTGAATGTTATTATTGATTTCATATCTTTATCAATTGTTGATTCTTTCTTTATTCTCAAAAATCTATTTGGTTGATTGATGAAATCACCATGAAAATCATAGCAAGTTTTAAAGAAACGTAGCTTGATGATGATGACATCATCCCAAGCCCACACCTCAATAGTATCTAAAGAAAATGGTTTTAATGACTTGAGACCAAACGGTCTCCAGATTGTTTGAAACCAAACGGTCTCAAGACCGTTTGGGATCAAACGGTCTTAGACCATTTGGAGGTTAAGTGTTGTTTTTTTTTAACATTAATCCATTGGCTTCAATTGAATTGATGATAATGGTTCCAAGTTTGGATGATCCACCAACTGTAAACTCTAATGGGGTTGAGTATTGAATCCCTAATTGAATTCAAATAATTTTGGTGGTTGGATGGGTCAAACGGTCTCAAGACCATTTGACACCAAACAGTCTCAAGACCGTTTGAGGCCAAATGACCTCAAGACCGTTTGAGGTCAGGTCATGTTATGGTTTGATGGTGATTCAATAGTTTCAATGGAATTAGTTCCATAATGTCAACAATTTATGGGTTCTTGATTTCAAAACCCTAGTTGATTGTTCAATTGAAGGGTGACTCAATGGTTCCATTTTTGAGGATTTAATGGTTCAATTGTAGAGTGATTCAATAGTTTAATTGAAGAATGACTCAATGGTTCAATTGATAGGAGGTTCAATGATTGAAACCCTAAATCGATGTGGTTGGTGGAAACCCTAATTGGTCCATTCGGTTTTGAGAGGGTTTGGACAAAACGGTCTCAAGATCGTTTGAGTTCAAACGATCTCAAGACCATTTGAGATCAAACCGTCTCAAGACCGTTTGAGATCAAACGGTCTCAAACCATTTGGAGACCCAAATGGTTTCAAGGGTGATTTGTTCATACGATTTCTATATAGTTTTTTTTAAATGGTTTAAAGGGCTAATTGCCAAACGGTTTCAAACCGTTTAAGGTCTGAGTGACCAAGACCGTTTGAGGTCTAAGTGGCTAAGACCGTTTGAGGTCTAAGTGACCAAGACCGTTTGAGATCTAAAGTGACCAAGACCGTTTGGGGTCTATGTAATCAAGACCATTTGAGATTCAACTGGTCAAACCTGTTGGACACCTAATGTGATTAAAGGTCAATTAACTACTTGATTATTAATGATGTAAATCTAACGTGATTACAATGGTTGTACCTTTGAGGCACTAGGGTGATTAGTACCTTTTGAGTGGTTAACTCTTGATGCTTATGAAAACAATGACTTAATATGTTGTGACAACCCTTCATTCAAGTTGATTGGACCTAATCTAATTAAGATTGAAGTAAATGACATCCTAGAGAGGATGAAAGAGAAGGAATTCCTACATGAATGCCAATCATGTAATGGTTAAACCTCCACAACGTCAACATGAATAGAGTATGTAATTAGGGTATGATCCTTGATAAAGAGATCATGAAACCCTAATTGAGAAGGTTGATGAATCCAACCCTAATATAGGGTAATGCTAGGTGTAACCCTAATCTAGGAAATGGTGTAACCCTAACCTAGGGTGATGAGATGAGAAATCCCAACTTAGGGTAATATAATGAGAAACACCAATTTAAGAAGATGTTCATAAAACCCTAATTAAGGGAGATGTCGTGTGAAACCCTAATTAAGGGTAAAGCTATGGGAAACCCATATATAGGGAGATGTTATGTGAATCTTAATTTATAAAGATGGAAAACCCTATTCCTAATAGGGGAATAGTGACTAATATGTTGACAAGTGAAACACCTAAAGAGGTTGATAATGGATATCTTTATATCAATAGTTCCTTAACTCAAAGATGCGTTCATATCAATGGCAATGGGTGCATATTCTAAATAAGTGATTTATGACCAATACATTACATGATAAATGTGATGAACTGGTGCATAAAGTATTACAATGAGAAATACCCTAATACAAGCTAAGTTGATGAACTCAAGTAAGATAAAGGTGATGAGGGAAGTGATACATCAAGATATGATAGATATCACATCCAACACCTTAAGATTGATACACCTTGATGTATTTTAAATCCAATATACTTTGATGAGTAACACATGAAGTGTGTCATGTCAATTTTTACATTGAGATGTAATGCACTTTGATAAGTGAAGGCTAACATGCCTTAGGAAAAGGTTAATCCAAATCAATAAAGTATGATGTAATCGTATTCTGGTAAAGTTGAGAGAGGAACTTATATCTTGTATTGATAATTCATTCAATGATAAGTGATGAGAATAAATAAGCAAGATTAAATGCTTATGTTATCAGTGTTGGCTCCTAGCTGTGTGAAGCAATGAAATAGGGCTTGATCATTAATAATATGATCTTAAGAACCTAAATGGTTATTTATGGAAAACCCTAATGGAGGGTGATGATATGTAATAGAAATCCTAAACGTAAAAAGGGAATAGTGGTATTACTTTGTGTTGCATGGTGCTGATATGTAAGCATTATAACTGTTATTATAAAATGATCATACATATGATCATGAGATGATGATCATAGCCAGGTATGAGACATGATGTTTCTTTTATTAAAGTTTTTAATGATCCATAATATGCCTTGTTGCCTACTAAGAGGTAACAAGAGGTAAAATGAGCTTTGTGAGCTATGTAGAATGCTTGTGTAGCAAGAATCATGATTACCTTAGTCAGATGACCTGTAGGTATTAAGTTACCTGATAAGTGGTAACACGTATTCTATGATGAACAGAGGGTTTGAATACCCAAATTCTATAATCATGATGATGAACTTGTCAAGAAATGGAAATGTACCTGATGAGATGAGGGATTAAGATCCTAATACTTTATTAAAAGAGTATGGCTACGGGCCATGACTCCACAATACAATACCAGACATTCGATGTGTGATCTAAGCCTGAACAGAGTATAACTCTATAACGAAGTTGTCAATATACCCTAGCAAGCTAATTGTAGTTTGATACATGATGTCTCTGCCATATAATCTCATACTGGCTGAGAAGGTTGATGTTACTCTGCTTAGCATATCCTAGAAGGATAAATGTTATACATGTACTTTAATTCCTCATTGAATAAGTATCATGCTGATTTATCTAGTTATAGCTAAAATGCTCTAAATAAGAATACTGCTCTAATTTATTTAGACATTGATCTATATGTTGTTGAATATATAATTCCTCTGAACAATTTTATTCAATTCAACTGTAATAATAATGTTTTGGCAGAGAGTTATATATCTTGCTAGGGCAATTTACAATTGTCTCACCCCCGTGGGATGCACATTTTTAGGTGGACGTGGACGAGGAGGCAGGAATCCTTCAGTAGGTGAAGGACAACAACATCAGCAGTAGAAGAGAACGGCAGTGATTTCTCAGGTGGAAACACTGGTTGTCACATCTTGTATATATGTATAGAGAGTCCTATGTGTTCTCTCTGTACTCTCAGGTCCTCAGAGTAATAGTCAGTGCTTTTGAGATTTTGGCTTAGTGCCTCGAGATTTTATACTTCCTGTGTATAGTTTAACAGGGCAGTTGATGCTTGTAATTCTCAGAAAAGATGATATAGGACATGTACTTGTGAACCAGTATGTAATTAAATTACTTCAGTTCTTTATGAAATAATTTTCCTATGTGTGGATCTCTCTGTAAAATGATTTTAATTTTTAGTGATTTTCGGTAATCCGCTGCTAACGAACGCTTTCTCTTAAGTATATATTGTTTTTGTGATCTGTATGTCACAATTTAGTGGTATCAGAGCTCTAGGTTCTCTGAGTCTACAGAGACAGAGGATTAAGGTTGTTGAGTATGTTCTAAGTGTCTTCCAGTCCATCTGATGGTATCTTCTGCTCATATAGGAGAAGAAGAACTTGAAGATGTCTGGATCACATCAAGAACATGTTGTTGAGAGCAGCATTGCTTCACCAGGAGGGGGTGCAAGCGAACACATCAGGGATGAGCCAGTATATGAACATCCCCAGTTTGACCCAGCTATGATAGAGAATCCAACCTTCCATACCTTGTTCAGTCAGTTTATGGCGACTATAACACACATGGCTAATAGGATGCCACCACCTTCACCTAGGGCACCATCCCACCATGATGGCCATAAAGCCGGCAAGACATTTGAGAGGCTTCACCGGGTTGGAGCCATAGATTATGCTGGTACAACTGATCCAACATATGCTGATTTGTGGTTGACGGAGCTGGAAAAGGCTTTTAGGATCCTTGATATTCCTGAAGCTGAGAAGGTAAGACATGTTGTATACCTTCTAAAGGGGAATGCTGGCCATTGGTGGAAGATTGAGGAGGGTAAGAGGCCAGGGGAAGAAGTTGGATGGGAGGTATTTCGACGAGAATTCATCAGTAGATACTTCCCTATGACGTATCTAGATGAGAAGATCTCTCAATTTGAGAGAATTAAACAAGGACAGATGAACGTTAGTGAGTATGAAGCTAAGTTCATGGAGCTTTTGCGGTTTTGTCTACAGATTGTAGCTAATGATGAGGAAAGAATTTGACATTTTGAGAAGGGGTTGAACGCTGAACTGACCACTCCTGTGTCCACTTTAGAGAATAGGGAGAGGTTTTCCACTTTTGTGGAGTCGGTAAGGAGGATAGAAAGGTCAAAAATTGAGAAACGATAGACCAGCGGTAAAAGGGTGTACTCTCAGTTTCAAGGACAAAGATCCGAAAGTTTTAAGAAGCTAAGATTTTCTGCACTGGCAACACCATCAAGATTCAATACCCATATGCAATGGACGTCAAGTAGGGATAGGGACCGTAGTTTTGTTCTGAATAGAGCCCCCAGTACAACATCAACATCGGTGATTGGACCTCACAGACCTTATTCTGAGACCAGGGTCTGTTACCTATGCAAACAAACATGACATCTAGCAAAGGATTGTCCAGTTGTGAATACAATGGTGACTCAACCCTAGAGGCAAAGTCAACAAGGCTCAATAAGGAGGCAGTTTTCTAGTAACACTAGAGGACATGGACAAGCATCCCATGCTGATTCATCAACACCCAACAATCGAGCACAGGGTCAACAACAAGCAACTGTGAGGTTCTATGCAATGAATCAATCTGATGCAATAGTCAATCCTCGGGTTGTGACTGGTCAAATGAAATAGATTCATTCTGATATTTCATTTCATGACTCTATGTGTTAAAAATAAGAAAGTAGTTGTTTTGAGCTTCCTTTGATTAGTCCTATGAGGACACAAGGAAGATGAGGATTTATATTTTCTTTAGTATTCTTTTAAAATGCTTTATTATTTCTCTTATCTGTGTGAAAAACGAAGAGGTATACATGTGGTACATGGAGGAAGTCTAGGAATGTTAAATCATATGATGATGATGATAAAAAGTAAGGAACATAATAGTAAATAAAGTGCATGCCACCTAATCTCAGTACTTGTATACCCTGGCCAGGTATATAATTATTGGGAACACGGTAAGTATGGGACTCTTAGATTGCTATCTTTTTTATTATTCTGATCAAGTAATCATTCTGAGACAATCTAATGAGTATAATGAAACTGAAAATATGGTATGGATAATTGCATCACATCCTAAGTATGGGAAAGAGGAATCTGAGATAATTTCAGATCAATCTATGTGCATGAGGAAGAAAAAGAATATGATCCTCATGAAATGAGAATAAGAACAAGGGAGATGATCCCTGTTTGATAAAGCATGTGTGAATAACAAATATCTTTTCCCATTATATGGAAATGGGAAATGTCATAAAACCACAAAATGTTCATGAACATGTTAGATAATAATAAAGAAAGGAATGAACTATATAGGGATTGCTAAGTGAACTTTCCCAACTATATAGGGATTTCTAAGTGAACTTTCCCAACTATATAGGGATTGCTAAATGAACTTTCCCAACTATATAGGGATTGCTAAGTGAACTTTCCCAACTATATAGGGATTGCTAAGTGAACTTTCCCAACTATATAGGGATTGCTAAGTGAACTTTCCCAACTATATTGGGATTACTAATTGAACTTCCCCAACTATATAGGGATTGCTAAGTGAACTTTCCCAACTAAATAAGAGTTTCTAAGTGGGTTTCCTCAACTAAATACATGTGTTTTCTTTGATAAGTAACCCTAGGAATGAGGGGATGATAAAAGGAATCTGTTCCTTTGTATCCTCAACTAAATACATGTGTCTGAGTAGGAGAACCTGGCCTTGGACACATCTTTATTCAATCTATTTGACATTGAGATGCCATTTAGAGATATGATGACATGAGTAACAACTATCTTCCTTTTCCTGGGATTTTGGGGACGAAATCCTTGTTAAGGGAGGATAATTTTTAACATCCCTGACCTGGGTTATGTGTTAACCATAGGTTTTTTTTCTTAATGAGGTTGATTATATGCTTGCTCTTATCTTTTGAAAAGTAATTAAGGCTCAAGAGGAACTTATATTTCAATTTTAGTCCTTTTTGAATAATGTTGAAACAATGTTTTGTTAGTTTTGGACTAAAGTGAAAATTACCCAAGTTGAGGGGTTAACTTGCAAATTGTACATGATAAAATGTTCCTCAAATATTGAAGCATCATAGGAATGAGTATGATGCAGTGGTATGGCTTCCACAAGCTTGAGCTCTAAGATAGAGCTTGCTGAGCAATCTTTGTGCATTAAAACCTAGTTTTGGTGTAATGTGCAATTTACCCAAAACCTAGGGTTCAATATGCAAAATACCACTTCAAGAGGGTCCCTCATGATTCTTGGAATCATGTAGAGAAAATAATTTGAGAAGGGCGCCTCATTTGAATCATTTTGGAAGAGAGAGAATCTTGATATTAAAATAATCAAGATTTAAGCATAAATGGAGCTTTACTTCAAATTAATGCAAAAATAAATATGTTAATTGAAGTTCCCTTCAACCAAAAATGAGATGGTTGAAATTATACAAGTGTGGACGTCCTTATTCCTTGCAAAGGCCACAAAAATCTCTAAGTGAGTGGAGAGCCCACTCACATTAGTTAATCAAAAGTAATATCCACTCAATTTTTGATATTATTATTATATGAATTAAGGTGCTTAATTGCTTTTCCTTCAAAATTGTGAATAATGAAGAATAATTAAAGGAAAAGGAGGATGCCTTCGTATGCAAGGATTATAGGGGGTTAAGTGGCACCATTTTGGGGAGTTGGAGGATTGCTTTTCAACTTTCTCTCTCCTTGAAATTCCTTTATAAACACTTCATTTCCCACTCAACCAAAGACTCTTTTTCGGATTTTCTTTCTTCCTTGCTTTTCACGAGCACAAGGGAACTTAGGAGAAGTAGGGGAACGAGCTTCAACCTGTAGGTAAGCTCCTTGATCATCTTCAACCTCGAATTCATGGTGGAAATCACACATCAATGCTTGGTTTCTTCTTTTCTCCAATCAATCTTCAATCCTAGCCAATCTTTTTCACTCAAAGAGTTGAGCACGAGCTTGGGATTGTTGAGAAAGCTTCTTCCACCATTAGAGACGTGGCTTTTGGAGCTTTGAATCTTCTTTGAAGGCGGGTTATATAACTTGAACCCTTGAATGTTATTACTGATTTCATACCTTTATCAATAGTTGATTCTTTCTTTATTCTAGAAAATCTATTTTGTTGATTGATGAAATGACCATGAAAATCATAGCAAGTTTTGAAGAAATGTATCTTGATGATGATGACATCATCCCAAGAACACACCTCAATAGTATCTAAAGCAAACAGTTTCAATGACTTGAGACCAAACAGTCTCAAGATCGTTTGAAACCAAATGGTCTCAAGACCATTTGGAATCAAATGATCTTAGACTGTTTGGAGGTTAAGTGTTGTTGTTGTTGAAAATTAATCCCTTGGCTTCAATTGAATTTATGATAATGGTTCCAGGTTTGGATGATTCTCCAATTGTAAACTCTAATCGGGTTGAGTGTTGAATCCCTAATTGAATTCAAATAATTTTGGTGGTTGGATGGGTCAACGGTCTCAAGACCGTTTGACACCAAATGATCTCAAGACCGTTTGAGGCCAAATGATCTCAATACCATTTGAGGTCAGGTCATGTTATGGTTTGATGGTGATTCAATAGTTTCAATGGAATTAGTTCCATAATGTCAACAATTGATGGGTTCTTGATTTCAAAACCCTAATTGATGGTTCAATTAATGGGTGACTCAATGGTTCAATTATTGAGGATTTAATGGTTCAATTGTAGAGTGATTCAATGGTTTAATTGAAGAATGACTCAATTGTTCAATTGATAGGAGGTTCAATGATTGAAACCCTAAATCGATTTGATTGGTGGAAACCCTAATTGGTCCATTCAGTTTTGAGAGGGTTTGGACCAAACGGTCTCAAGACCGTTTGAGTCCAAATGATCTCAAGACCATTTGAGATCAAACAGTCTCAAACTATTTGGATACCCAAATGGTTTCAAGGGTGATTTGTTCATATAGTTTCTATATAGTTTTGTTTAAACAGTTTCAAGGGCTAATTGCCAAACGGTTTCAAACCGTTTAAGGTCCGAGTGACCAAGACCGTATGAGGTCTAAGTGGCTAAGACCGTTTGAGGTCTAAGTGACCAAGACCGTTTGAGATCTGAAGTGACCAAGACCGTTTGGGGTCTAAGTAATCAAGACCATTTGAGATTCAACTGGTCAAACCTTTTGGACACCTAATGTGATTAAAGGTCAATTAACTACTTGATTATTAATGATGTAAATCAAAGGTGATTACAATGGTTCACCAAAAAAAATGTTTGTACCTTTGAGGTACTAGGGTGATTAGTACCTTTTGAGTGGTTAACTCTTGATGCTTATGAAAGTAATGACTTAATATGCTGTGACAACCCTTCATTCAAGTTGATTGGACCTAATCTAATTAAGATTGAAGTAATTGACATCCTAGAGAGGATGAAAGAGAGAGGAATTCCTACATGAATGACAATCATATAATGGTTAAACCTCCACACCTTCAACATGAATAGAGTATGTAATTAGGGTATGATCCTTGATAAAGAGATCATGAAACCCTAATTGAGAAGGTTGATGAATCCCAACCCTAATTTAGGGCAATGTTAGGTGTAACCCTAATCTAGAAAATGATGTAACCCTAACCTAGGGTGACGAGATGAGAAATCCCAACTTAGTGTAATATAATGAGAAACCCCAATTTAAGAATATGTTCATAAAACCCTAATTAAGGGCGATGTAATGTGAAACCCTAATTAAGGGTAAAGCTATGTGAAACCCATATATAGGGAGATGTTATGTGAATCTTAAATTATAAAGATGTAAAACCCTATTCCTAATAGTGGAATAGTGACTAATATATTGACAAGTGAAACACCTAAAGAGGTTGATAATGGATATCTTTATATCAATAGTTCCTTAACTCAAAGATGAGTTCATATCATTGGTAATGGGTGCATATTCTAAATAAGTGATTTATGACCAATACATTACATGATAAATGTGATGAACTGGTGCATAAAGTATTAGGATGAGAAATACCCTAATACAAGCTAAGTTGATGAACTCAAGTAAGATAAAGGTGATGAGGGAAGTGATACATCACGATATGATAGATATCACATCCAACACCTCACAATTGATACACCTTGATGTATTTTAAATCCAATATACTTGGATGAGTAACACATTAAGTGTGTCATGTCAATTGTTACATTGAGATGTAATGCACTTTGATAAGCGAAGGCTAACGTGCCTTATGAAAAGGTTAATCCAAATCAATAAAGTATGATGTACTCATATTCTGGTAAAGTTGAGAGAGGAACTTATATCTTGTTTTGATAATTCATTCAATGATAAGTGATGAGAATAAATAAGCATGATTAAATGCTTATGTTATCAGTGTTGGATCCTAGCTATGTGAAGCAATGAAATAGGGCCTTGTCATTAATAATATGATCTTTAGAACCTAAATGGTTATTTATGGAAAACCCTAATGGAGGGTGATGATATGAAAGAGAAATCCTAAACCTAAAAAGGGAATTGTGGTATTACTTTGTGCTTCATGGTGCTAATATGTAAGCATTATAATTGTTATTATAAAATGATAATAGAGATGATCATGAGATGATGATCATAGCTAGGTATGTGCCATGTTGTTTCTTTTATTAAAGTTGTTAATGAGCCATAATATGCCTTGTTTCCTACTAAGAGGTAACAAGAGGTAAAATGAGCTTTGTGAGCTATGCAGAATGCTTTTGTAGCAAGAATCATGATTACCTTTGTCAGATGACCTGAAGGTATTAAGTTACCTGATAAGTGGTAACAAGTATTCTATGATGAACTGAGGGTTTGCATTCCCATATTCTATAATCATTATGATGAACTTGTCAAGAAATGGAAATGTACCTGATGAGATGAGGGATTAAGATCCCAATACTTTATTAAAAGAGTATGGCTACATGCCATGATTCCACAATACAATACTAGGCATTAGATGTGTGATCTAAGCTTGAAGAGAGTATATTCTACGACTATAACTCTATAGCGAAGATGTCAATATACCCTGGCAAGCTAATTGTAGTTTGATACATGATGTCTCTGACATATAATCTCGTACTGACCGAGAAGGTTGATGTTACTCTACTTAGCATATCCTAGAAGGATAAATGTTATACATGTACTTTAATTCCTCATTGAATAAGTATCATGCTGATTTATCTAGTTATAGATGAAATGCTCTGAATAAGAATACTGCTCTAATGTATTTAGACATTGATCTATCTGCTGTTGAATATATAATTCCTCTGAACAATTTTATTCAATTAAATTGTAATAATAATGTTTTGGCGGAGAGTTATATCTCTCACTGGGGCAATTTACAATTGTCTCACCCCCGTGGGATCCGCATATTTAGGTGGGTGTGGATGAGGAGGCAAGAATCCTTCAGTAGTTGAAGGACAACAACAGCAGCAGTAGAAGAGTACGACAGTGATTTCTCAGGGGAAACACTGCCTGTCACATCTTGTATATATGTATAGAAAATCCTATGTGTCGTCTCTGTACTCTCAGGTCCTCAGAGTAATAGTTAGTGCTTTTGAGATTTTGTATTAGTGCCTCGAGATTTTATACTGCCTGTATATAGTTTAACAGGGCAGTTGATGCTTGTAATTCTAAAAAAAGATGATATAGGACATGTACTTGTGAACTAGTATGTAATTAAATTACTTCAGTTCTTTATGAAAGAATTTTCCTTTGTGTGGATCTCTCTATAAAATGGTTTTATTTTTAGTATGTTCGGTAATCCACTGCTAACAAACGCTTCCACTTAAGTAGATCTTGTTTTTGTGATCTGTATGTAACAATTTAGTGGTATTAGAGCTCTAGGTTTGCTGAGTCTACAGAGACATAGGATTAAGGTTGTTGAGTCTGTTCTAAGTGTTTTCCAGTCTATCTGATGGTATCTTCTGCTCATATAGAAGAAGAAGAACTTAAAGGTGTCTGGATCACATGATGAACATGTTGCTAAGAGCAGCGTTGCTGCACCAGGAGGGGGTGCAAGGGACCAGAATAGGGATGAGCCAGTATCTAAACATCCCCAGTTTGACCCTACTATGATAAAAAATCCAACCTTCCATACCCTGTTCGACCGGTTTATGGCGACTATAACACACATGGCTGATAGGATGCCACCACCTACACCTAGGGCACCAGCCCACCATGATGGACATGCAGTCGGAAAGACTTTTGAGAGGCTTCGTCAGGTTGGAGCCATAGATTATGCTGGTATAGCTGATCTAGCAGATGATGATTTGTGGCTGACAGAGCTGGAAAAGGCTTTCAAGATCCTTGATATTCCTAAAGCTGAGAAGGTAAGACATGTTGTATACCTTCTAAAGGGGAATGCTGATCATTGGTGGATGATTGAGGAGGGTAAGAGGCCAGGTGAAGAAGTGGGATGGGAGGTATTCTGATGAGAATTCGTCAGTAGATACTTCACTAAGACGTATCTAGATGAGAAGATCTCTCAATTTGAGAGGATTAAATAAGGACAGATGAACGTTAGTGAGTATGAAGCTAAATTCATGGAGCTTTTACAGTTTTGTCCGCATATGGCACCTAATGATGAGGAAAGAATTCATCATTTTGAGAAGGGGTTGAACGCTAAACTGACCACTCCTATGTCTACTTTAGAGAACATGGAGAGGTTTGCCACTTTTGTGGAGTCGGTAAGGAGGATAGAAAGGTTTGAAATCGAGAAACAGTAGATCAGTGGTAAAAAAGTGTACTCTCAGTTTCAAGGACAAAGATCTGAAAGTTTTAAGAAGCTGAGATTTTTTGCACCGACAACACCATCAAGATTCAATACCCAGACGCAATGGACGTCAAGTAGGGGTAGGGACCATAGTTTTGTTCTGAATAGAGCCCCCAGTAGAACATCAACATTGGTGATTGGACCTCACAGACCTTATTCTGAGACCAGGGTCTGTTACCCATGCAGACAAATGGGACATCTAGCAAAGGATTGTCCAGTTGGGAATACAATGGTGACTCAACCCAGAGGCAGAGTCAACAGGGCTCACAAAGGAGGCAGTTTTCTAGTAACACTAGAGGACGTGGACAAGCATCCCAAGCTGGTTCATCAACACCCAACAATCGAGCTCAGGGTCAACAACAAGCAACTGTGAGGTTCTATGCAATGAATCAATATGATGCAATAGTCAACCCTCGGGATGTGACATGTCAGATGAAATAGATTCATTCTAATATTTCATTTCATGACTCTATGTGTTAAAAAAAAAGAAAGTAGTTGTTTTGAGATTCCTTTGATTAGTCCTATGAGGACACAATGAAGATGAAGATTTATATTTTGTTTAGTATTCTTTTAAAATGCTTTATAATTTCTCTTATCTGTGTGAAAAAGGAAGAGGTATACATGTGGTACCTGGAGGAAGTCTAGGAATGTTAAATCATATGATGATGATGATACAAAATGCAAGGAACATAATAGTACATAAAGTGCATATCACCTAATCTCAGTACTTGTATACCCTGTCCAGGTATATAATTATTGGGAATAGGGTAAGTATGTGACTCTTAGATTTCTATCTTTCTGATTACTCTAATCAAGTAATCATTCTGAGACAATCTAATGAGTATAATGAAATTGAAAATATGGTATAGATAATTGCATCACATCCTAAGTATGGGAAAGAGGAATCTGAGATAATTTCAGATCAATCTGTGTGCATGAGGAAGAAAAAAAATATGATCCTCATGAAATGAGAATGAGAACAAGGGAGATAATCCATGTCTGATAAAGCATGTGTGATTAACAAAGATCTTTTCCCATGATATGGAAATGGGAAATGTGATAAAACCATAAAATGTTCATGAACATGTTAGATAATAATAAAGAAAGGAATGAACTATATAGGGATTGCTAAGTGAACTTTCCCAACTATATAGGGATTGCTAAGTGAACTTTCCCAACTATATAGGGATTTCTAAGTGAACCTTCCCAACTATATAGGGATTGCTAAGTGAACTTTCCCAACTATATAGGGATTGCTAAGTGAATTTTCCCAACTATATAGGGATTACTAAGTGAACTTTCCCAACTATATAGGGATTTATAAGTGAACTTTCCCAACTAAATAAGAGTTACTAAGTCGGTTTCCTCAACTAAATACATGTGTCTTCTTTGATAAATAACCCTGGGGAATGAGGGGATGATAAAAGGAATTTGTTCCTTTGTATCCTCAACTAAATACATGTGTCTGAGTAGGAGAACCTAGAACTAGACACAACTTTATGCAATCTCTATGACATTGAGATGGTATTTAGATATATGATGACATGAGTAACAAATATCTTCCTTTTCCTGGGATTTTGGGGACGAAATCCTTGTTAAGGGTGGGTAATTTGTAACATCCCTGACCTGGGTTATTTGTTAACCCTAGATGTTTTGCTTAATGAGGTTGATTATATGCTTTCTCTTATCTTCTTAAAAGTAATTAAGGCTCAATAGGAACTTATATTTCAATTTTAGTTCTTTTTGAATAATGTTGAAATAATGTTTTGTTAGTTTTAGACTAAAGTGCAAATTACCCAACTTGAGGGTTTAACTTGCAAATTGTACATGATAAATTATTCCTCAGATGTTGAAGCATCATAGGAATGAGTATGATGTAGTGGTATGGCTTCCACAAGCTTGAGAACCAAGATAGAGCTTGCTGAGTAATCTTTGTGCATTAAAACCTAGTTTTGGTGTAATGTGCAATTTACCCAAAACATAGGGTTCAATATGCAAAATACCAGTTCAAGAGGGTCCCTCATGATTCTTGGCATCATGTATAGAAAATAATTTGAAAAGGGCACCTCATTTGAATCATTTTGGAAGAGAGAGAATCTTGATATTAATATAATCAAGATTTAAGCATAAATGGAACTTTACTTCAAATTAATGCAAAAATAAATATGCTAATTGAAGTGCCCTTCAACCAAAAATAATATGGTTGAAATTAAAGAAGTGTGGACGTACTTATGACTTGCAAAGGGCACGAAAATATCTAAGTGAGTGGAGATCCCACTCACATTCGTTAATCAAAAGTAATACCCACTCAATTTTGGATATTATTATTATATGAATTATGGTGCTTAATTGCTTTTCCTTTAAATTGTGGATAATGAAGAAGAGTTAAAGGAAAAGGAGGATGCCTTCGTATTCAAGGAGTAGAGGTGGTTAAGTGGCACCATTTTGGGGAGTTGAAGTATTGCTTTTCAACTTTCTCTCTCCTTGAAATTCCTTTATAAACACTTCATTTCCCACTCAACCAAAGAGTCTTTTTCGGATTTTCTTTCTTCCTTGCTTTGGGCGAGCACAAGGGAGCTTAGGAGCAGTAGGAGAACGAACTTCAACCTGTAGGTAAGCTACTTGATCATCTTCAACCTTGAATTCATGGTGGAAATCACAAATCAATGCTTGATTTCTTCTTTTCTCCAATCAATCTTCAACCTAGCCATTCTTTATCACTCAAAGAGTAGAGAACAAGCTTGGGATAGTTGAGAAATCTTCTTCCACCCTTAGAGATGTGGAGTTTAGATCATTGAAGCTTCTTTGAAGGTCGGTTATATAACTTGAACACTTGAATGTTATTATTGATTTCATATATTTATCAATTTTTGATTCTTTCTTTATTCTCAAAAATCTATTTGGTTGATTGATGAAATCACCATGAAAATCACAGAAAGTTTTGAAGAAATGTAGCTTGATGATGATGACATCATACCAAGCACACACCTCAATAGTATCTAAAGCAAAAAGTTTCAATGACTTGAGACCAAACAATCTCAAGATCATTTGAAACCAAACAGTCTCAAGACCATTTGGGATCAAATGGTCTTAGACCATTTGGAGGTTAAGTGATGTTGTTGTTGAACATTAATCCATTGGCTTCAATTGAATTGATTATAATGGTTCCAAGTTTGGATGATCCACCAATTGTAAACTCTAATCGGGTTGAGTGTTGAATCCCTAATTGAATTCAAATAATTTTGGTGGTTGGATGGGGCAAACGGTCTCAAGGCCGTTTGACACCAAGTGATCTCAAGACCGTTTGAGGCCAAATGACATTGAGACCGTTTGAGGTCAGGTCATGTTATGGTTTGATGGTGATTCAATAGTTTCAATGGAATTAGTTCCATGATGTTAACAAATGGTTGGTTCTTGATTTCAAAACCCTAATTGATGGTTCAATTGAAGGGTGACTCAATGGTTCAATTATTGAGGATTTAATGGTTCAATTGTAGAGAGATTCAATGGTTTAATTGAAGAATGACTCAATGGTTCAATTGATAGGAGGTTCAATGATTGAAACCCTAAATCGACTTGATTGGTGGAAACCCTAATTGGTCCATTCGGTTTTGAGAGGGTTTGGACTAAACGGTCTCAAGACCATTTGAGTCCAAATGATCTCAAGACCATTTGAGATCAAACAGTTTCAAGACCGTGTGAGATCAAACCGTCTCAAACTATTTGGAGACCCAAATGGTTTCAAGGGTTATTTGATCATACGGTTTGTATATAGTTTTATTTAAACGCATTCGAGGGATAATTGCCAAACAGTTTCAAACCATTTATGGTCTGAGTGACCAAGACCGTTTGAGGTCTAAGTGGCCAAGACCGTTTGAGGTCTAAGTGACCACGACCGTTTGAGATCTAAAGTGACCAAGACTGTTTGGGGTCTAAGTGACCAAGACCATTTGGGGTCTAAGTAATCAAGACCATTTGAGATTCAACTGGTCAGACCTTTTGGACACCTAATGTGATTAAAGGTCAATTAACTACTAGATTATTAATGATGTAAATCAAAGGTGATTACAATGGTTGTAACTTTGAGGTACTAGGGTGATTAGTACCTTTTGAGTGGTTAACTCTTGATGCTTATGAAAGCAATGACTTAATATGTTGTGACAACCCTTCATTCAAGTTGATTTGACCTAATCTAATTAAGATTGAAGTAATTGACATCCCAGAGAGGATGAAAGAGAGAGGAATTCCTACTTGAATGACAATCATATAAATGGTTAAACCTCCACACCTTCAACATGAATAGAGTATGTAATTAGGGTATGATCCTTGATAAAGAAATCATGAAACCCTAATTGAAAAGGTTGATGAATCCCAACCCTAATTTAGGGCAATGCTAGGTGTGACCCTAATCTAGGAAATGGTGTAACCCTAACCTAGGGTGATGAGATGAGAAATCCCAACTTAGGGTAATATAATGAGAAACCCCAATCATAAAACCCTAATTAAGGGCGATGTCATGTGAAACCCTAATTAAGGGTAAAGCTATGTGAAAGCCATATATAGGGAGATGTTATGTGAATCTTAAATTATAAAAATGGAAAACCCTATTCCTAATAGTGGAATAGTGACTAATATATTGACAAGTGAAACACCTAAAGAGGTTGATAATGGATATCTTTATATCAATAGTTCCTTAACTCAAAGATGAGTTCATATCATTGGCAATGGGTGCATATTCTAAATAAGTGATTTATGACCAATACATTACATGATAAATGTGATGAACTGGTGCATAAAGTGTTAGGATGAGAAATACCCTAATACAAGCTATGTTGATGAACTCAAGTAAGATAAAGGTGATGAGGGAAGTGATACATCAAGATATGATAGATATCACATCCAGCACCTTAAGATTGATACACCTTGATGTATTTTAAATCCAATATACTTGGATGAGTAATACATGAAGTGTGTCATGTCAATTGTTACATTGAGATGTAATGCACTTTGATAAGTGAAGGATAACGTGCCTGATGAAAAGGTTAATCCAAATCAATAAAGTATGATGTAATCATATTCTGGTAAAGTTGAGAGAGGAACTTATATCTTGTGTTGATAATTCATTCAATGATAAGTGATGAGAATAAATAAGCATGACTAAATGCTTATGTTATCAGTGTTGGGTCCTAGCTGTGTGAAGCAATGAAATAGGGCTTGATCATTAATAATATGATCTTAAGAACCTAAATGGTTATTTATGGAAAACCCTAATGGAGGGTGATGATTTGTAAGAGAAATCCTAAACCTAAAAAGTGAATAGTGGTATTACTTTGTGCTTCATGGTGCTAATATGTAAGCATTATAATTGTTATTATAAAATGGTCATACAGACGATCATGAGATGATGATCATAGCCAGGTATGAGCCATGATGTTTATTTTATTAAGGTTGTTAATGAGCCATAATATGCCTTGTTGCCTACTAAGAGGTAACAAGAGGTAAAATGAGCTTTGTGAGCTATGCAGAATGCTTTTGTAGCAAGAATCATGATTACCTTTGTCAGATGACTTGAAGGTATTAAGTTACCTGATAAGTGGTAACAAGTATTCTATGATGAACTGAGGGTTTGCATTCCCATATTCTATAATCATTATGATGAACTTGTCAAGAAATGGAAATGTACCTGATGAGATGAGGGATTAAGATCCCAATACTTTATTAAAAGAGTATGGCTACATGCCATGATTCCACAATACAATACTAGGCATTAGATGTGTGATCTAAGCTTGAAGAGAGTATATTCTACGACTATAACTCTATAGCGAAGATGTCAATATACCCTGGCAAGCTAATTGTAGTTTGATACATGATGTCTCTGACATATAATCTCGTACTGACCGAGAAGGTTGATGTTACTCTACTTAGCATATCCTAGAAGGATAAATGTTATACATGTACTTTAATTCCTCATTGAATAAGTATCATGCTGATTTATCTAGTTATAGATGAAATGCTCTGAATAAGAATACTGCTCTAATGTATTTAGACATTGATCTATCTGCTGTTGAATATATAATTCCTCTGAACAATTTTATTCAATTAAATTGTAATAATAATGTTTTGGCGGAGAGTTATATCTCTCACTGGGGCAATTTACAATTGTCGCACCCCTGTGGGATCCACATATTTAGGTGGGTGTGGATGAGGAGGCAAGAATCCTTCAGTAGTTGAAGGACAACAACAGCAGCAGTAGAAGAGTACGACAGTGATTTCTCAGGGGAAACACTGCCTGTCACATCTTGTATATATGTATAGAAAATCCTATGTGTCGTCTCTGTACTCTCAGGTCCTCAGAGTAATAGTTAGTGCTTTTGAGATTTTGTATTAGTGCCTCGAGATTTTATACTGCCTGTATATAGTTTAACAGGGCAGTTGATGCTTGTAATTCTCAAAAACGATGATATAGGACATGTACTTGTGAACTAGTATGTAATTAAATTACTTCAGTTCTTTATGAAAGAATTTTCCTTTGTGTGGATCTCTCTATAAAATGGTTTTATTTTTAGTATGTTCGGTAATCCACTGCTAACAAACGCTTCCGCTTAAGTAGATCTTGTTTTTGTGATCTGTATGTAACAATTTAGTGGTATTAGAGCTCTAGGTTTGCTGAGTCTACAGAGACATAGCATTAAGGTTGTTTGGTCTGTTCTAAGTGTTTTCCAGTCTATCTGATGGTATCTTCTGCTCATATAGAAGAAGAAGAACTTAAAGGTGTCTGGAACACATGATGAACATGTTGCTGAGAGCAGCGTTGCTGCACCAGGAGGGGGTGCAAGGGACCAGAATAGGGATGAGCCAGTATCTAAACATCCCCAGTTTGACCCTACTATGATAAAAAATCCAACCTTCCATACCCTGTTCGACCGGTTTATGGCGACTATAACACACATGGCTGATAGGATGCCACCACCTGCACCTAGGGCACCAGCCCACCATGATGGACATGGAGTCGGAAAGACTTTTGAGAGGCTTCGTCAGGTTGGAGCCATAGATTATGTTGGTATAGCTGATCTAGAAGATGCTGATTTGTGGCTGACAGAGCTGGAAAAGGCTTTCAAGATCCTTGATATTCCTAAAGCTGAGAAGGTAAGACATGTTGTATACCTTCTAAAGGGGAATGCTGATCATTGGTGGATGATTGAGGAGGGTAAGAGGCCAGGTGAAGAAGTGGGATGGGAGGTATTCTGATGAGAATTCGTCAGTAGATACTTCACTAAGACGTATCTAGATGAGAAGATCTCTCAATTTGAATGGATTAAATAAGGACAGATGAACGTTAGTGAGTATGAAGCTAAATTCATGGAGATTTTACAGTTTTGTCCGCATATGGCACCTAATGATGAGGAAAGAATTCATCATTTTGAGAAGGGGTTGAACGCTAAACTGACCACTCCTATGTCTACTTTAGAGAACATGGAGAGGTTTGCCACTTTTGTGGAGTCGGTAAGGAGGATAGAACGGTTTGAAATCGAGAAACGGTAGATCAATGGTAAAAAGTGTACTCTCAGTTTCAAGGACAAAGATCTGAAAGTTTTAAGAAGTTGAGATTTTTTGCACCGACAGCACCATCAAGATTCAATACCCAGACGCAATGGACGTCAAGTAGGGGTAGGGACCATAGTTTTGTTCTGAATAGAGCCCCCAGTAGAACATCAACATTGGTGATTGGACCTCACAGACCTTATTCTGAGACCAGGGTCTGTTACCCATGCAGACAAATGGGACATCTAGCAAAGGATTGTCCAGTTGGGAATACAATGGTGACTCAACCCAGAGGCAGAGTCAACAGGGCTCACAAAGGAGGCAGTTTTCTAGTAACACTAGAGGACGTGGACAAGCATCCCAAGCAGGTTCATCAACACCCAGCAATCGAGCTCAGGGTCAACAACAAACAACTGTGAGGTTCTATGCAATGAATCAATATGATGCAATAGTCAACCCTCGGGATGTGACATGTCAGATGAAATAGATTCATTCTAATATTTCATTTCATGACTCTATGTGTTAAAAAAAAGAAAGTAGTTGTTTTGAGATTCCTTTGATTAGTCCTATGAGGACACAATGAAGATGAAGATTTATATTTTGTTTAGTATTCTTTTAAAATGCTTTATAATTTCTCTTATCTGTGTGAAAAAGGAAGAGGTATACATGTGGTACCTGGAGGAAGTCTAGGAATGTTAAATCATATGATGATGATGATACAAAATGCAAGGAACATAATAGTACATAAAGTGCATATCACCTAATCTCAGTACTTGTATACCCTGTCCAGGTATATAATTATTGGGAATAGGGTAAGTATGTGACTCTTAGATTTCTATCTTTCTGATTACTCTAATCAAGTAATCATTCTGAGACAATCTAATGAGTATAATGAAATTGAAAATATGGTATAGATAATTGCATCACATCCTAAGTATGGGAAAGAGGAATCTGAGATAATTTCAGATCAATCTGTGTGCATGAGGAAGAAAAAAAATATGATCCTCATGAAATGAGAATGAGAACAAGGGAGATAATCCATGTCTGATAAAGCATGTGTGATTAACAAAGATCTTTTCCCATGATATGGAAATGGGAAATGTGATAAAACCATAAAATGTTCATGAACATGTTAGATAATAATAAAGAAAGGAATGAACTATATAGTGATTGCTAAGTGAACTTTCCCAACTATATAGGGATTGCTAAGTGAACTTTCCCAACTATATAGGGATTTCTAAGTGAACCTTCCCAACTATATAGGGATTGCTAAGTGAACTTTCCCAACTATATAGGGATTGCTAAGTGAATTTTCCCAACTATATAGGGATTACTAAGTGAACTTTCCCAACTATATAGGGATTTATAAGTGAACTTTCCCAACTAAATAAGAGTTAGTAAGTCGGTTTCCTCAACTAAATACATGTGTCTTCTTTGATAAATAACCCTGGGGAATGAGGGGATGATAAAAGGAATTTGTTCCTTTGTATCCTCAATTAAATACATGTGTCTGAGTAGGAGAACCTAGAACTAAACACAACTTTATGCAATCTCTATGACATTGAGATGGTATTTAGATATATGATGACATGAGTAACAAATATCTTCCTTTTCCTGGGATTTTGGGGACGAAATCCTTGTTAAGGGTGGGTAATTTGTAACATCCCTGACCTGGGTTATTTGTTAACCCTAGATGTTTTGCATAATGAGGTTGATTATATGCTTTCTCTTATCTTCTTAAAAGTAATTAAGGCTCAATAGGAACTTATATTTCAATTTTAGTCCTTTTTGAATAATGTTGAAATAATGTTTTGTTAGTTTTAGACTAAAGTGCAAATTACCCAACTTGAGGGTTTAACTTGCAAATTGTACATGATAAATTATTCCTCAGATGTTGAAGCATCATAGGAATGCGTATGATGTAGTGGTATGGCTTCCACAAGCTTGAGCACCAAGATAGAGCTTGCTGAGTAATCTTTGTGCATTAAAACCTAGTTTTGGTGTAATGTGCAATTTACCCAAAACATAGGGTTCAATATGCAAAATACCAGTTCAAGAGGGTCCCTCATGATTCTTGGCATCATGTATAGAAAATAATTTGAAAAGGGCACCTCATTTGAATCATTTTGGAAGAGAGAGAATCTTGATATTAATATAATCAAGATTTAAGCATAAATGGAACTTTACTTCAAATTAATGCAAAAATAAATATGCTAATTGAAGTGCCCTTCAACCAAAAATGATATGGTTGAAATTAGAGAAGTGTGGACGTACTTATGACTTGCAAAGGGCACGAAAATATCTAAGTGAGTGGAGATCTCACTCACATTCGTTAATCAAAAGTAATACCCACTCAATTTTGGATATTATTATTATATGAATTATGGTGCTTAATTGCTTTTCCTTTAAATTGTGGATAATGAAGAAGAGTTAAAGGAAAAGGAGGATGCCTTCGTATTCAAGGAGTAGAGGTGGTTAAGTGGCACCATTTTGGGGAGTTGAAGTATTGCTTTTCAACTTTCTCTCTCCTTGAAATTCCTTTATAAACACTTCATTTCCCACTCAACCAAAGAGTCTTTTTCGGATTTTCTTTCTTCCTTGCTTTGGGCGAGCACAAGGGAGTTTAGGAGCAGTAGGAGAACGAACTTCAACCTGTAGGTAAGCTCCTTGATCATCTTCAACCTTGAATTCATGGTGGAAATCACAAATCAATGCTTGATTTCTTCTTTTCTCCAATCAATCTTCAACCTAGCCATTCTTTATCACTCAGAGAGTAGAGAACAAGCTTGGGATAGTTGAGAAATCTTCTTCCACCCTTAGAGATGTGGAGTTTAGATCATTGAAGCTTCTTTGAAGGTGGGTTATATAACTTGAACACTTGAATGTTATTATTGATTTCATATATTTATCAATTGTTGATTCTTTCTTTATTCTCGAAAATCTATTTGGTTGATTGATGAAATCACCATGAAAATCACAGAAAGTTTTGAAGAAATGTAGCTTGATGATGATGACATCATACCAAGCACACACCTCAATAGTATCTAAAGCAAAAAGTTTCAATGACTTGAGACCAAACAATCTCAAGATCATTTGAAACCAAACAGTCTCAAGACCATTTGGGATCAAATGGTCTTAGACCATTTGGAGGTTAAGTGATGTTGTTGTTGAACATTAATCCATTGGCTTCAATTGAATTGATTATAATGGTTCCAAGTTTGGATGATCCACCAATTGTAAACTCTAATCGGGTTGAGTGTTGAATCCCTAATTGAATTCAAATAATTTTGGTGGTTGGATGGGGCAAACGGTCTCAAGGCCATTTGACACCAAGTGATCTCAAGACCGTTTGAGGCCAAATGACATTGAGACCGTTTGAGGTCAGGTCATGTTATGGTTTGATGGTGATTCAATAGTTTCAATGGAATTAGTTCCATGATGTTAACAATTGGTTGGTTCTTGATTTCAAAACCCTAATTGATGGTTCAATTGAAGGGTGACTCAATGGTTCAATTATTGAGGATTTAATGGTTCAATTATAGAGAGATTCAATGGTTTAATTGAAGAATGACTCAATGGTTCAATTGATAGGAGGTTCCATGATTGAAACCCTAAATCGACTTGATTGGTGGAAACCCTAATTGGTCCATTCGGTTTTGAGAGGGTTTGGACTAAACGGTCTCAAGACCATTTGAGTCCAAATGATCTCAAGACCATTTGAGATCAAACAGTTTCAAGACCGTGTGAGATCAAACAGTCTCAAACTATTTGGAGACCCAAATGGTTTCAAGGGTTATTTGATCATACGGTTTGTATATAGTTTTATTTAAACGCATTCGAGGGATAATTGCCAAACGGTTTCAAACCATTTATGGTCTGAGTGACCAAGACCGTTTGAGGTCTAAGTGGCCAAGACCGTTTGAGGTCTAAGTGACCACGACCGTTTGAGATCTAAAGTGACCAAGACTGTTTGGGGTCTAAGTGACCAAGACCATTTGGGGTCTAAGTAATCAAGACCATTTGAGATTCAACTGGTCAGACCTTTTGGACACCTAATGTGATTAAAGGTCAATTAACTACTAGATTATTAATGATATAAATCAAAGGTGATTACAATGGTTGTAACTTTGAGGTACTAGGGTGATTAGTACCTTTTGAGTGGTTAACTCTTGATGCTTATGAAAGCAATGACTTAATATGTTGTGACAACCCATCATTCAAGTTGATTTGACCTAATCTAATTAAGATTGAAGTAATTGACATCCCAGAGAGGATGAAAGAGAGAGGAATTCCTACTTGAATGACAATCATATAAATGGTTAAACCTCCACACCTTCAACATGAATAGAGTATGTAATTAGGGTATGATCCTTGATAAAGAAATCATGAAACCCTAATTGAAAAGGTTGATGAATCCCAACCCTAATTTAGGGCAATGCTAGGTGTGACCCTAATCTAGGAAATGGTGTAACCCTAACCTAGGGTGATGAGATGAGAAATCCCAACTTAGGGTAATATAATGAGAAACCCCAATCATAAAACCCTAATTAAGGGCGATGTCATGTGAAACCCTAATTAAGGGTAAAGCTATGTGAAAGCCATATATAGGGAGATGTTATGTGAATCTTAAATTATAAAAATGGAAAACCCTATTCCTAATAGTGGAATAGTGACTAATATATTGACAAGTGAAACACCTAAAGAGGTTGATAATGGATATCTTTATATCAATAGTTCCTTAACTCAAAGATGAGTTCATATCATTGGCAATGGGTGCATATTCTAAATAAGTGATTTATGACCAATACATTACATGATAAATGTGATGAACTGGTGCATAAAGTGTTAGGATGAGAAATACCCTAATACAAGCTATGTTGATGAACTCAAGTAAGATAAAGGTGATGAGGGAAGTGATACATCAAGATATGATAGATATCACATCCAGCACCTTAAGATTGATACACCTTGATGTATTTTAAATCCAATATACTTGGATGAGTAATACATGAAGTGTGTCATGTCAATTGTTACATTGAGATGTAATGCACTTTGATAAGTGAAGGATAACGTGCCTGATGAAAAGGTTAATCCAAATCAATAAAGTATGATGTAATCATATTCTGGTAAAGTTGAGAGAGGAACTTATATCTTGTGTTGATAATTCATTCAATGATAAGTGATGAGAATAAATAAGCATGACTAAATGCTTATGTTATCAGTGTTGGGTCCTAGCTGTGTGAAGCAATGAAATAGGGCTTGATCATTAATAATATGATCTTAAGAACCTAAATGGTTATTTATGGAAAACCCTAATGGAGGGTGATGATTTGTAAGAGAAATCCTAAACCTAAAAAGTGAATAGTGGTATTACTTTGTGCTTCATGGTGCTAATATGTAAGCATTATAATTGTTATTATAAAATGGTCATACAGACGATCATGAGATGATGATCATAGCCAGGTATGAGCCATGATGTTAATTTTATTAAGGTTGTTAATGAGCCATAATATGCCTTGTTGCCTACTAAGAGGTAACAAGAGGTAAAATGAGCTTTGTGAGCTATTTAGAATGCTTGTGTAGCAAGAATCATGATTACCTTGGTCAGATGACCTGAAGGTATTAAGTTACCTGATAAGTGGTAACAAGTATTCTATGATGAACTGAGGGTTTGCATACCCATATTCTATAATCATGATGATGAACTTGTCAAGAAATGGAAATGTACCTGATGAGATGAGGGATTAATATCCCAATACTTTATTAAAAGAGTATGGCTACATGCCATGACTCCACAATACAATACCAGACATTAGCTGTGTGATCTAAGCTTGAAGAGAGTATATGCAATGACTATAACTCTATATCGAAGATGTCAATATACCCTGGCAAGCTAATTGTAGTTTGATACATGATGTCTCTGCCATATAATCTCTACTGACCGAGAAGGTTGATGTTACTCTGCTTAGCATATCCTAGAAGGATAAATGTTATACATGTACTTTAATTCCTCATTGAATAAGTATCATGCTGATTTATCTAGTTATAGCTGAAATGCTCTGAATAAGAATACTACTCTAATCTATTTAGACATTGATCTATCTGCTATTGAATATATAATTCCTCTGAACAATTTTATTCAATTAAACTGCAATAATAATGTTTTGGCATAGAGTTATATCTCTCACTGGGGCAATTTACAATTGTCTCACCCCCATGGGATCCACATTTTTTGGTGGACATGGATGAGGAGGCAAGAATCCTTCAGTAGGTGAAGGACAACAATAGCAGCAGCAGAAGAGAACGGCAGTGATTTCTCAGGTGGAAAAACTGGCTGTCACATCTTGTATATATGTATAGAAAGTCCTATGTGTCGTCTCTATACTCTCAGGTCCTCAGAGTAATAGTTAGTGCTTTTGAGATTTTGTCTTAGTGCCTCGAGATTTTATACTTCTTGTATATAGTTTAATAGGGCATTTGATGCTTGTAATTCTCAGAAAAGATGATACAGGACATGTACTTGTGAACTAGTATGTAATTAAATTACTTCAATTATTTATGAAAGAATTTTCCTTTGTGTGTATCTCTCTATAAAATGGTTTTAATTTTTAGTGTGTTCGGTAATCCGCTGCAAATGAACGCTTCCTCTTAAGTAGATCTTGTTTTTGTGATCTGTATGTCACAAAAACCTTAATCGCATTGGTAGTATGAATGGTAGGTGTACATCACTAGATTTGAGGCCTCAGATAAAATCATCTTAAAATGAATGACTAGACTGCACATAACATCAAGGTGCACCTCTTTATTAGAGAGTTCATGACTATGAACTCTATAGTTAAACGTACTCATCTTGGAGTAGACTAGGACTGGTGATCAATTGAGAAGTTGGTCCTAGCTTTAGTGTGAGTAAGGAAAAATCACCTATTCAAGGCCAGTGGTGATCTATGGAGCCAACCATCAGTTCTGAAATTCTACTAGAGCCTTGGATAGTGGGTCTAGACGTTACAATAGGTCAGTGCAGAAGAATCCCTGAATATTTGTTGTGGAACAACATCCATATCGTCATCGAGGAAGAGATGTGTTGGTGGACTGCGATTTGTATTTGCATCTAACACTAGCAATTCCATTTCATTAACATTAAAAGGAAAAACCTCAACAACCATCTTGAAATGATCGTAAGAACTCTCATAAAAATAATGCCAACCTCATACAATACATAGGCATTGTTTTTTATCCTATAAGTAGATAACATAAGCATACAATCCACAATTGTTAACGTGTCCCCATTCTGGACCAATATGAGGTTCACTCCCTGTAACACCCCTGACCTGGGTTATACTTTAACCCTAGGTGTTTTGATTAAGAAAGATGATTAAATGCTTAATCTCATCTTGTGAAAGGTAATTATGGTTCAAGAAGAACTTATATTACAATTCTTATCCTTTTTGAACATTGTTGAAATCAATGTTTTGCCTGTTTTGGACTAAAGTGCAAATTACCCAAGTTGAGGGGTTTAAGTGCAAATTGTGCATGATAATATGTTCCTCATGTGTTGAATCATCATGAGAGTAAAGATGATGCTAAGGTATGGCTTATGGAAGCCTAAATACCAAGAAAGAGCTGATAAAGCAATGTATGTGCATGAAAACCTAGTTTTGGTGTAGTGTGCAATTTACCCAAACCCCAGGGTGTAATATGTAAATTACCACTTCAATAAGGTCCCTAATGTTTCTTGGCATCAAGTAGAGAAAATAAAATGAGAGGGGCACCTCATTTGAATTAAGTTGGAGGAGAGAGAATCTTGATATTAAAATAATCAAGATTTAATCCTAATTGAAACCCTAATTCAATTTAGTGTAAAAACAAATATAATAATTGAAGGGCCTTCAACCAAAAACGAGATGGTTGAATTTGCTCAAGTGTGAACACATTTTTGCCTTTTATAGGCCACGAAAATATCTCAAGCAAGTGGATAACCCACTCACCATTATTATAAAGAAAAGTAATATCCACTCAAATTGGAATATTATTATAATATGATCTAAGGTGCTTAATTTGCTTTTCTTTAAATTGAGGATAATTAAGAGGAATAAGAGGCAAATGGGATAGCCTCGTATCCAAGGAATGAAAGGGGGAAGAGGCGGCACCAATTTTGGAATTAAATGCATTTTTATAAGGCATTTTCTCTCTCATGGAATTTCTTATAAAAGTACCTTTACCAAGCCAAAACAAAGGCTATTTCGGATTCTTTTTTTTCCCCTTGCTTGGAAAACGACTAAGGAGCTGTGGAGGAGCAGGAGGACGACCCCAACCTGTTGGTAAGGTCCTTGACCTTCGTTCTCCTTGATTCCATGGTGGAAATAAAAAATAAATCATTGATTTCTTCTTATTTTGATCTCCTCTTCAACCCTAGCCAACTTTTTCATCCAAAAGCTTGGGGACGAGCCTAGGGGGAGTTGGAAAAACTTCATCCACCATTGTTGACGTGATCTTGGAGCTGTGAATCTCAATTGGAGGCGGGTTTTATAACTCAAACCCTTAATCATTGCTATTGCATCAATCAATTATGCTTTGTTGATTGTTTTCTTCAATTTGATACATACTTGTTTCCTTGCTGCAATTTCCATCAATAACGGTTGCTGTTCTTGGTTGTTCGAAGGAAGGGGATGATGACATCATCCTAGATGCTTATCCAAAGAAAAGTACCAAGCCAAATGGTCTTGATATCTATTCCAAATCGTTTTAAATTGATTGGCTATGCGGTTTCAGCAAACCGTTTTAGGGAAAACGGTTTCAAGACCATTTCATATGGTTTAACAAGCGTTGACCGTTTGGGAATCTTGTTCCTAATTATGTAGGCTAATGACCCTCCAAATTTTAGGGGTTAAATCCAAAGGAATCGTGAGTTGAAGGCCAATCAATTAGATAAATCGAATTGAATTAAATGTTGATTTTCAACCTGATCAACTTGACCTGTTTGGGAAAACGGTTTCAAGACCATTTGAGTGTGTTGACCAAGCATTGACCGTTTGGGATTCCTGTTTATAATGATGTTGGTTAATGACCCTCCAAATTTGAGGGATTAACTCCCAAGGAATCGTGAGTTGAAGCCTAATCAATTAGGGTAACCTAATTGAATTAAGTGCTGATTTTCAATCTGATTTAATTGACCTTTTTGAGTAAACGGTCTCAAGACCGTTTGAATACTTTGACCAAGGGTTGAATGTTTGGTATCACTGTTCCTAATGATGTGTTCTAATGACTCACCAAATTTGAGTGATTAACTCCCAAGGAATCGTGAGTTGAAGTCTATTCAATTAAGCAAACCCTAATTGTTTATGGAAGCAATAACTATGTCAAACATAGTTGTTTGTATTTGATCGGATGGTTGATGTAACCGAATCAAGTGGAGAGAATGATATAAATGAATTCATACATGAGTATGATTCATATGGTTATTTAGGGTATGATCCTTAGTAAAGAGATCAAGAAACCCTAATTGAGAAGGTTAATGAACCTTGACCCTGATTTAGGGAAATTCTGAGTGAAACCCTAATCTAGGGTAATAGTGTAACCCTAATTAAGTGTAATAGTGTAACCCTAATTAAGGGTAATAGTGTAACCTTAATTAAGGGTAATGACTTGGGTAACTCTAATTTAAGGTAATGAAATACCAAACCCTAATTGGAGGAATAATGAATCCCTAATTTATGGGTAATTGAATGAAACCCTAATTGGGATGATTAGTGAAACCCTAATTGAGGGTGATTCCATGAGAAACCCTAATTGAGGATGATTCCATGTGAAACCCTAATTGAGGGAGATGTCATATGAAACCTTAAACCTAACACATAGTAAAGCTATGTGAAACCCTAAATTTGGGCTATAGTGCATGGAATTCTAATCATGGGCAATATGATGAAAAATCACAACCCTAATGTCTTGGTAATGATATGAGTAAACCTTAATGATGAAATAATGGATAATACCCTATAACGATGAAATATCTCAAGTGTTTGACTATAGGTAACCTTATAATAAGCAATGCCTTAACTTGAGATGAGTCCATATCATTGAAGATAGTTGGACAATCCTTGTGTGTGATTTATGCACATCATGGTAAAGGTGATAGTTTGGTGGATGAAAGTATTAAGATGTGACATTCCTTATTATAATATAAGTTAATAAACTCAAGTAAGATAGAATTGATGAGGGAAGTGATACATTGATACATGATAGATATCACATTTAGCATTTCAGGGTTGATATACCTTGATACATCTCAAATCCAATATTTTTGGATAAGATACACAAGGAGAGTGTTATGTAAATTGTTACAATGAAATGTAATGAGTTTAACATACTTGATAAGTAAGCTAAAATGAGTATGATGTAATCATACCATGATAAGGATGAGAGATAAACTCATACCTTGTGTTGATGATCATTTAATGATAAATGATAAGAATATTAAATGTTTGGAATGTCGATGGATGCTCCTAGATGTATGGAACAATATATTAGGGTTGGATTGATAAAATGAACATGAAACCCTAATTGATGTGAATAGTAAACCCTAACCCTATGGAGGAAATAGTGTTGTTACTATTATATTACATGAGTTAATATGTCATTGTTGCCTAGTGAGAGGTGACAAGATGTTTAATGGCCTTGTGAGCCATATGGTTAGATGTTACCTAGTAAGAGGTAACAAGATGTTTCATGGGCATGATTGATCCCTGAATGAGGTGTAATCCTCTTGTGTTGATAAGGGTTGATTCCCTGTGTTATTGTGAAAAGGATTTATATCCTGTGATAGTATGATGGTCTTAATGACTTTTGGGCATGGTTGAGCCCTGAATGAGGTGTATTCCTCTTATGTTGATAAGAGTTGATACCCTGTGATATTGTGAAAAGGATTTATATCCTGTAATAATATGATGATTGGTGTAATCTCATGAATGGCAAGTGAATATTACCATGTGATGATGAGATGAGAAATTATGTTTCATATGTTTTATATCTTTTCAGGTTTTGATATTTATATGCTTGCTAGAAATGAATTAGGGTTTGTATGTCCACTTGTTTGATGCAGCCTTAATTCACCCAATTGGCATAACTAATTAAGTACAACTCTAATCATGTAGTGCCCTGTGCCGTAGAACCATCTTCAGTGTCAGAACTTGCTGGATGGTGAAACGAGTATTCCTAAGGGAAACTCGGAGCGCATATTGTTGAATATGCGGGGGTGGCAGGTTGAGGATATATATATACTTGTCATCCACAATTGCAGGTTACGGAGGATGGCTATGGTCATGCCTCAAATATTTGATGTGATTGAGGACAGCTGCGGTTGTACCTCGGATTAGAGGGTTTTGTATACCCTGTTTTCTAGTGTCGTAACTTGTACCAAGTACGGACTAGTTGTTATCAGTTGACTATATGTCACTGTTGGCAGTTTGACTGGTATGTCACTGCAGTTTACTCGTACTGACCGAGGGGAAGAGATCTTAGGATGCCGGTACTCCTAGATCTTGTACGGAACCGAATAGCCCTTCGCAGGGGTCGGTTGGACTTTGAATGGTACGATTCAAATTCCCCAGGGCATAATAAAAGATATAATACAGCCGTATAGCATATCTGTTTAGGGTTATACATGACGCTTCACATTGGATGATAACCCTTGTTTATTCTCTTTACATAAAGATGATGCTTAGTGCAACTAAGAGATAGTAATTATACATATGTTGTGGATATGCATAAGACTGTAAATGTGTACATACAATAGTCATGCTTATGCTGATATTTTACTGCTACTGTTGATTATAATCATGATTCTAGATATCTCATGTTGATAGTTATGTTTCGCATGCTATCCATGCCTCTATAATTAGAAATACCTGGCAGAGGCTTAATGCCTGTAATTAGGGTTGATTAAAGTCCAATGCCTGGCTGTGTAATCAGGATTGGTATAGTCCAATGCCTGAAACATTTATACCTGATTGATATAGTTTAATGCTTGAATAAGACATGATGATATATATAATCACATGTCTGGCATAAGTGAATACCTGTTTAGCAGATTGGCTAAGGCCAACAAATAGAAACAAGAATGAATCATGGGTGACACATCAGAATAATGAATGACATGAGCAAAGCTTGAGATGTTGAAAATGTATGGTAGATAAATGTTATACATGTTCTTTCTATTCCTTATAAAGAGAATAGTTGAATTATTGTTCAATCATAGATATGTGTAATACTTTAAAAGATGAGAATGATCTAAATTGCTTATCCTCTGCTCAATTTTATATTAATTAAACTACAATAATGATGTTTCTGGCGGAGAGTTATATCTCCCGCTGGGGCAATTTTCAATTGTCTCACCCCCGTGGGAACTAACATTTTTAGGTGGACGAGTGCGAAAGAGTCTGAGTATAACTTGCAGATGAAGAACATCAGCAGCTACAAGGACAGCAGTGACAACTCAGGTTGAGTGTGCTGTCTATCGTGTTTGGTAGATAGAAGTCCTATGTGTCGTCTCTGTACTCTCAGGTCCTCGGAGTTAGTACTTAGTGCTTTTAATGTATCGTTTTGAGATTTTGGCTTGATGCCTCGAGGTTATTATGTTGTCTGTGTTTAGCTTTTAACAAGGCAGTTGATGTTGTAACCCTTGAAAAGAGATGGTATAAGATATATACTTATGAACCATGATGTAAATGTAATACATTGGTTCTTGTTGAAAGAGTTTTCCTATGATTGGGTCTCTTTGAAAAAGGTTTTAATTTTTAGTGATTTTCTATAATCCGCTGCTTGGTGAACGCTTCCGCATTAGTTAATTATGTTTTGTGAGTTGGATGCTACAATTAAGTGGTATCAGAGCTCTAGGTTCGCTGAGTCTACAGAGACATAGGACTAAGGTAGTAGAGTCTGTTCTGGTATCATCCAGTGTATCTGATAATGTCTTCTGCTCATATAAGAGAAGAAGAACTTAAAGATGACTGGGTCACATGTGGAGATTGCTGCTGAGTGCAGCAATGTTGCACCAAGAAGAGGTGCATGGGAGCAGGCAAGAGAGAGACAATTGCCTGAGAATCTCCTAGTTGATCCATCTATGATAAGAAAATCTTTCTTTAAGTATTACTGTTGGAGAATTTAGGGCAACAGTAATGTATATAGTGAATCAAGCATTGGAACTGTAACCCAAATTACCAACCCCAATGATGATGTTTTAGATATCAACATGATTTGTAATCAGCATCTGCAGGTTGAAGCAAAAGGAAATGATGAATTTCTGGACTTAAATTGAGTCTGTGCTCAACCTTAGCCTGTTGAATCAATCTTTGAGGCAGAGTTAGCCTGACGCAGTGAATAATTCATGAATTATGACAAGTTAGACAAGATAATGTCATTCAAATATGTCATTTTATGAATTCCTAGATAGACTGAGAAAGGAATTGATTGAACTTTCCTTGATTAGTCCTATGAGGACTTATGTTTTTCATAGTAAAACATTACAAATGTTTTATGTTGTTCTTACCTCCTTGAGAAATGATGAGGTACAGAAGAGATGCCTGAATGAAATTCAGGGATGTTAAGTCTTATGCTTGTGATAATATGAAAAGAAGAAATATGATAGTATACAAAGTGCATACCACTTAATCTCAGTATTTATATACCCTGGCCAGGTATACAACTATTGATGATAAAGTGGGTATGGAAACTCTTAGATTGTTGTCTTTTTGATTGCTCTGATCAAGTAGTCATTCTGAGACAATCTAATGAGTATCATGAAATTAGAAATATGGAATGAATAAATGTGTCATATCCCATGCATAAGAAAGAGAAGTCTGAGATAATCTCAGATGAGTATGTTGTATGAGGAACTAAAAGTGTACTCCTCATAAGATAAGAATAAGAATGACGGAGATGAACCCTGTTCAATAATGATGCCAGCATAATAAAGATCTTTCCCATAATAAGGAAATGGGAAATGTGATGAGATCATGAGATAATCATAAACATGCTAGATAATAATAAAGAAAGGGATAATGACATGAAATCATCCTTACAAATTTCAATGCTAAAGGCAAGGAACCTAGGATGAGATAAAGAGTAAATGGTTCATGAATAGTTGAAAATACATAAATTAATAAGAGGAATATGAATCCTTGTTTTCTTTCCTTTCAGGGACATGACAATCAAGTAGGTCTTAGGACACTTGATGTGCATAAGATAAATGTGTTCATGTGATGGATACTTAGAAAAGTATCAGTTATCTTGGACTTTGGTCCCAAGATGAGGACATATGAAACACATAATGTTCCAAGATGAAAGGAAGAGATATATATGATGTGTTTCCAATACATGTGATAGATATCAAGGTGAAAGATTATGGTATCTGAGAGATATCAGATGGGTTAGGTTGGCTACCTGGATTGGTCAACTGTGAAATTAGTCTGATTATAATAATATGAACATCATATGTTAGGGGTTTATGCTCTGCATAAACATGATACTAATAAAGATTGTATGATGCTTCTCTGAATAAGAAAAGTGTTATTTGACACAAAGTTGACTCTATAGTCAATGATGAGGGACAGTGGGGCATGTGCCTTGTGTGTTGGTTCTATGAGAATTTTGTATGGAAGCACTTGGTGCTGATCAAAGTTTTATCGTGTATCTATAATAAGGAGATGATATGTGAAGACTAGATAGTATGATGAATAATATACATCTGTCTTCCTTTATCTGGATTTCGAGGACGAAATCCTTGTTAGGGGTTTATAATTTGTAACACCCCTGACCTGGGTTATACTTTAACCCTAGGTGTTTTGATTAAGAAAGATGATTAAATGCTTAATCTCATCTTGTGAAAGGTAATTATGGTTCAAGAAGAACTTATATTACAATTCTTATCCTTTTTGAACATTGTTGAAATCAATGTTTTGCCTGTTTTGGACTAAAGTGCAAATTACCCAAGTTGAGGGGTTTAAGTGCAAATTGTGCATGATAATATGTTCCTCATGTGTTGAATCATCATGAGAGTAAAGATGATGCTGAGGTATGGCTTATGGAAGCCTAAATACCAAGAAAGAGCTGATAAAGCAATGTATGTGCATGAAAACCTAGTTTTGGTGTAGTGTGCAATTTACCCAAACCCCAGGGTGTAATATGTAAATTACCACTTCAATAAGGTCCCTAATGTTTCTTGGCATCAAGTAGAGAAAAGAAAATGAGAGGGGCACCTCATTTGAATTAAGTTGGAGGAGAGAGAATCTTGATATTAAAATAATCAAGATTTAATCCTAATTGAAACCCTAATTCAATTTAGTGTAAAAACAAATATAATAATTGAAGGGCCTTCAACCAAAAACGAGATGGTTGAATTTGCTCAAGTGTGAACACATTTTTGCCTTTTATAGGCCACGAAAATATCTCAAGCAAGTGGATAACCCACTCACCATTATTATAAAGAAAAGTAATATCCACTCAAATTGGAATATTATTATAATATGATCTAAGGTGCTTAATTTGCTTTTCTTTAAATTGAGGATAATTAAGAGGAATAAGAGGCAAATGGGATAGCCTCGTATCCAAGGAATGAAAGGGGGAAGAGGCGGCACCAATTTTGGAATTAAATGCATTTTTATAAGGCATTTTCTCTCTCATGGAATTTCTTATAAAAGTACCTTTACCAAGCCAAAACAAAGGCTATTTCGGATTCTTTTCTTTCCCCTTGCTTGGAAAACGACTAAGGAGCTGTGGAGGAGCAGGAGGACGACCCCAACCTGTTGGTAAGGTCCTTGACCTTCGTTCTCCTTGATTCCATGGTGGAAATAAAAAATAAATCATTGATTTCTTCTTATTTTGATCTCCTCTTCAACCCTAGCCAACTTTTTCATCCAAAAGCTTGGGGACGAGCCTAGGGGGAGTTGCAAAAACGTCATCCACCATTGTTGACGTGATCTTGGAGCTGTGAAGCTCAATTGGAGGCGGGTTTTATAACTCAAACCCTTAATCATTGCTATTGCATCAATCAATTATGCTTTGTTGATTGTTTTCTTCAATTTGATACATACTTGTTTCCTTGCTGCAATTTCCATCAATAACGGTTGCTGTTCTTGGTTGTTCGAAGGAAGGGGATGATGACATCATCCTAGATGCTTATCCAAAGAAAAGTACCAAGCCAAATGGTCTTGATATCTATTCCAAATCGTTTTAAATTGATTGGCTATGCGGTTTCAGCAAACCGTTTTAGGGAAAACGGTTTCAAGACCATTTCATATGGTTTAACAAGCGTTGACCGTTTGGGAATCTTGTTCCTAATTATGTAGGCTAATGACCCTCCAAATTTTAGGGGTTAAATCCAAAGGAATCGTGAGTTGAAGGCCAATCAATTAGATAAATCGAATTGAATTAAATGTTGATTTTCAACCTGATCAACTTGACCTGTTTGGGAAAACGGTTTCAAGACCGTTTGAGTGTGTTGACCAAGCATTGACCGTTTGGGATTCCTGTTTATAATGATGTTGGTTAATGACCCTCCAAATTTGAGGGATTAACTCCCAAGGAATCGTGAGTTGAAGCCTAATCAATTAGGGTAACCTAATTGAATTAAGTGCTGATTTTCAATCTGATTTAATTGACCTTTTTGAGTAAACGGTCTCAAGACCGTTTGAATACTTTGACCAAGGGTTGAATGTTTGGTATTACTGTTCCTAATGATGTGTTCTAATGACTCACCAAATTTGAGTGATTAACTCCCAAGGAATCGTGAGTTGAAGTCTATTCAATTAAGCAAACCCTAATTGTTTATGGAAGCAATAACTATGTCAAACATAGTTGTTTGTATTTGATCGGATGGTTGATGTAACCGAATCAAGTGGAGAGAATGATATAAATGAATTCATACATGAGTATGATTCATATGGTTATTTAGGGTATGATCCTTAGTAAAGAGATCAAGAAACCCTAATTGAGAAGGTTAATGAACCTTGACCCTGATTTAGGGAAATTCTGAGTGAAACCCTAATCTAGGGTAATAGTGTAACCCTAATTAAGTGTAATAGTGTAACCCTAATTAAGGGTAATAGTGTAACCTTAATTAAGGGTAATGACTTGGGTAACTCTAATTTAAGGTAATGAAATACCAAACCCTAATTGGAGGAATAATGAATCCCTAATTTATGGGTAATTGAATGAAACCCTAATTGGGATGATTAGTGAAACCCTAATTGAGGGTGATTCCATGAGAAACCCTAATTGAGGATGATTCCATGTGAAACCCTAATTGAGGGAGATGTCATATGAAACCTTAAACCTAACACATAGTAAAGCTATGTGAAACCCTAAATTTGGGCTATAGTGCATGGAATTCTAATCATGGGCAATATGATGAAAAATCACAACCCTAATGTCTTGGTAATGATATGAGTAAACCTTAATGATGAAATAATGGATAATACCCTATAACGATGAAATATCTCAAGTGTTTGACTATAGGTAACCTTATAATAAGCAATGCCTTAACTTGAGATGAGTCCATATCATTGAAGATAGTTGGACAATCCTTGTGTGTGATTTATGCACATCATGGTAAAGGTGATAGTTTGGTGGATGAAAGTATTAAGATGTGACATTCCTTATTATAATATAAGTTAATAAACTCAAGTAAGATAGAATTGATGAGGGAAGTGATACATTGATACATGATAGATATCACATTTAGCATTTCAGGGTTGATATACCTTGATACATCTCAAATCCAATATTTTTGGATAAGATACACAAGGAGAGTGTTATGTAAATTGTTACAATGAAATGTAATGAGTTTAACATACTTGATAAGTAAGCTAAAATGAGTATGATGTAATCATACCATGATAAGGATGAGAGATAAACTCATACCTTGTGTTGATGATCATTTAATGATAAATGATAAGAATATTAAATGTTTGGAATGTCGATGGATGCTCCTAGATGTATGGAACAATATATTAGGGTTGGATTGATAAAATGAACATGAAACCCTAATTGATGTGAATAGTAAACCCTAACCCTATGGAGGAAATAGTGTTGTTACTATTATATTACATGAGTTAATATGTCATTGTTGCCTAGTGAGAGGTGACAAGATGTTTAATGGCCTTGTGAGCCATATGGTTAGATGTTACCTAGTAAGAGGTAACAAGATGTTTCATGGGCATGATTGATCCCTGAATGAGGTGTAATCCTCTTGTGTTGATAAGGGTTGATTCCCTGTGTTATTGTGAAAAGGATTTATATCCTGTGATAGTATGATGGTCTTAATGACTTTTGGGCATGGTTGAGCCCTGAATGAGGTGTATTCCTCTTATGTTGATAAGAGTTGATACCCTGTGATATTGTGAAAAGGATTTATATCCTGTAATAATATGATGATTGGTGTAATCTCATGAATGGCAAGTGAATATTACCATGTGATGATGAGATGAGAAATTATGTTTCATATGTTTTATATCTTTTCAGGTTTTGATATTTATATGCTTGCTAGAAATGAATTAGGGTTTGTATGTCCACTTGTTTGATGCAGCCTTAATTCACCCAATTGGCATAACTAATTAAGTGCAACTCTAATCATGTAGTGCCCTGTGCCGTAGAACCATCTTCAGTGTCAGAACTTGCTGGATGGTGAAACGAGTATTCCTAAGGGAAACTCGGAGCGCATATTGTTGAATATGCGGGGGTGGCAGGTTGAGGATATATATATACTTGTCATCCACAATTGCAGGTTACGGAGGATGGCTATGGTCATGCCTCAAATATTTGATGTGATTGAGGACAGCTGCGGTTGTACCTCGGATTAGAGGGTTTTGTATACCCTATTTTCTAGTGTCGTAACTTGTACCAAGTACGGACTAGTTGTTATCAGTTGACTATATGTCACTGTTGGCAGTTTGACTGGTATGTCACTGCAGTTTACTCGTACTGACCGAGGGGAAGAGATCTTAGGATGCCGGTACTCCTAGATCTTGTACGGAACCGAATAGCCCTTCGCAGGGGTCGGTTGGACTTTGAATGGTACGATTCAAATTCCCCAGGGCATAATAAAAGATATAATACAGCCGTATAGCATATCTGTTTAGGGTTATACATGACGCTATACATTGGATGATAACCCTTGTTTATTCTCTTTACATAAAGATGATGCTTAGTGCAACTAAGAGATAGTAATTATACATATGTTGTGGATATGCATAAGACTGTAAATGTGTACATACAATAGTCATGCTTATGCTGATATTTTACTGCTACTGTTGATTATAATCATGATTCTAGATATCTCATGTTGATAGTTATGTTTCGCATGCTATCCATGCCTCTATAATTAGAAATACCTGGCAGAGGCTTAATGCCTGTAATTAGGGTTGATTAAAGTCCAATGCCTGGCTGTGTAATCAGGATTGGTATAGTCCAATGCCTGAAACATTTATACCTGATTGATATAGTTTAATGCTTGAATAAGACATGATGATATATATAATCACATGTCTGGCATAAGTGAATACCTGTTTAGCAGATTGGCTAAGGCCAACAAATAGAAACAAGAATGAATCATGGGTGACACATCAGAATAATGAATGACATGAGCAAAGCTTGAGATGTTGAAAATGTATGGTAGATAAATGTTATACATGTTCTTTCTATTCCTTATAAAGAGAATAGTTGAATTATTGTTCAATCATAGATATGTGTAATACTTTAAAAGATGAGAATGATCTAAATTGCTTATCCTCTGCTCAATTTTATATTAATTAAACTACAATAATGATGTTTCTGGCGGAGAGTTATATCTCCCGCTGGGGCAATTTTCAATTGTCTCACCCCCGTGGGAACTAACATTTTTAGGTGGACGAGTGCGAAAGAGTCTGAGTATAACTTGCAGATGAAGAACATCAGCAGCTACAAGGACAGCAGTGACAACTCAGGTTGAGTGTGCTGTCTATCGTGTTTGGTAGATAGAAGTCCTATGTGTCGTCTCTGTACTCTCAGGTCCTCGGAGTTAGTACTTAGTGCTTTTAATGTATCGTTTTGAGATTTTGGCTTGATGCCTCGAGGTTATTATGTTGTCTGTGTTTAGCTTTTAACAAGGCAGTTGATGTTGTAACCCTTGAAAAGAGATGGTATAAGATATATACTTATGAACCATGATGTAAATGTAATACATTGGTTCTTGTTGAAAGAGTTTTCCTATGATTGGGTCTCTTTGAAAAAGGTTTTAATTTTTAGTGATTTTCTATAATCCGCTGCTTGGTGAACGCTTCCGCATTAGTTAATTATGTTTTGTGAGTTGGATGCTACACTCCCTCACCATTGTATGGGGATAACAAGGTATAACGCCAAACTTTGAGGGACTTATAATCACCAAACTTCATTTTGCTGTAGTTAGTATTCATAGTAGTGTTTAAAGATAGACATAAAGATATGGAAGTTGGAGCTATATAACTAGATTCAAGTATTTTATACTCCACATGTGGGGTGAATGCATAATTGGAGTTTTGTGGGATTCTTCCCTAGATGAGTGATGTTTATCCTTACTTTGGAAGCATAAGTCATAATAACCGTTCCCCAAGCAATGGGCAGGCACATTGTTTACACAATATTCATTTAAAACATCATGGATAGACTAATAAATGCAAAATAATTGTTATATTATAAATAATTTATAAAGTATATTACAATACTTCATATCATGAATTCATGTAATTTCCTAGATGGAAGAAATTTATTCCACACCTCAGGGTCAAGATAAGTGACAAGCTTCTTATTAATTTTATTAGTTGCTTGTTCTCTAGTGAGACTAATCTTAAACTTCCTCCACATATTGCCTCACCATGATATCACATTTTTACGATTAACTTTTGATCTATGTGTAAGTGGCCCTACAAAGTCTCTATACAACTTTTAGAATTCACAAATGATAATAGATTTTGAAGTTGAAAAAACATAATATTGATGCGTATAGCTTACATACATGTTCTTCCATAGGAGGTATTCATAGAATCCTCAACTTTATGCCAATATTATGTTTATATTGGCACCTTTATGCATGCAATATTCCTTAAACTATACAAGAAAGTTTTAGCAATTTCTGCAATAGGTTCCCATGTTTCATCAAACAAAATGGCCAAATTCTCCCATGTGACTTTGATCTTATGTAACATTGTGCATGAGTATAGACATCTAGTATGTGAAGCATCTTCATTGCTAGAAACTTCCTTGGCATTAGTCTTCCAAGCTCCGGCCTTTGAGTACCAGTTTCCCAAGAACTATACCCCTCTAGGTGCTCAACCTCTGAGTGCTCCTGGTTAGAGACCATGCTAAAATAGTATGCAAGATAGTGATATTAAAACATAAGTGAAAGAAACATGGACATCTATAAAAATTGATGATAAAAACATAAATGAAAATTTCACAAATAAAAAATCATCTATTCTTGCTAAATATACTAAAAAATGTATGCCTCTAGTATTGGTTGGATCCCCATCATCTAATATCCCTTGTTCTTCATATTAATGTGTAATCATCAATGTTAGCTTCATCATTCACACATGGAAAACCAATTGATAATAGACTATAGTGATCATACTTATCATAGTACTTCTCTTCATCTATTGAATTTGCAATGAACTGCCATTACTCATGTAGAAATACATACACATTTTTGTTTGTTGGGTCATCAATTCAGAATAATTTCTTCACAAGTGATGCATTATGAATTGAATCGTCCTTCTTGCCAATCTTTTAATAATTCACTAATTTTAAACCCAACTCATCCACTACAACTCCTTTATTTTTTATCAAACCAATCATATCTAAAAGTGGGAATTCTAAATTCTATGTAGTAAAATTTTCATATGTCTTCAAAGACATTGTAATATGTCAGTTTAGATTCTCATGGACTCTTATTCTTCACACTAGAAAAATACAACCAGTACATATGAAGAGTGATGCCAATGTTCTGGACTATGCTACTATCATCTTGATGCTATGTGTAGTGAAAATATATATTTATCACACACCCTTTGCATGATATAAAATCATTTTTTTAACGTGGGACATTTGATATTTTCATCAATGTCATTTAGTTTTTAGATGGCTGAAGATAGACTTTGTATCCCCTAATAAACATTTGATTATTCTCTTTTGAAAGTCACAATGAACTATATCAAGGATATTCTCTCTTGACTAAATTTGTGTGTTTAGAATAGAAATGCCACTTCATAGATATTGTGTAAAATCTTGAAGCTTACTTGTTCACTTATCTCATTATTAATTCCTTTCACTTATGCTCCTAGATTCCCCTTTACACAATAAGTACGAATTCCCAATCAGTAAACGCGTAGTCCATGTCAACCAACTGTTAGCCAACATTGTTTAAGTTGATTACCGAAACAATTTATTAACCAAGTTAAACTTTATTCATCAGTATACTCCTATTTCGGGTGCATCCTACAAGTGTGACCCTGTAGGTCCCAAATTATGTTGGCAGTGAATGTTAATAACGAGATTATGAGATCACAAACAATACACGATATTGAGTAACACATCATTGCTACCCAAGTAATTGAAAAGTTGGAGAACAAATTTAACCTACAAACTGTGATCAGTGTTATTGTGATCATATAGTTCCTATGCATCAAAGATCTAGATTAAACTCGAGGAATAGATTATCATCCTCTTAATATTCAATCAATGTTCCTTAAACTAGAACAGACAATATGAGGTGCATGTGAGCTCACATATCACATACTGAGTCACACGAGTATGGCAATATGCTTCTCACTATTGCTTATCAAGTCGCTAATATCATCTCATGTAGGAGGGACAAATCCCATCTCAATCACTCATAGTAAATCCCCATGTGTCACAATGTATCCAAGCACCACCTTTATGGCAACCCTTATTCAAGGTCACATTTGATGGTATCAAAGTTCATTGAATGACATGTGATGAGTGTAGTGGCTTTAGGTCTAAGAACTACAATCACCACTATCACTTTGAGATTTGATGCTTACTACAATACATGGTCTTCATGATCACGCTCAAGGTGGGTGTGTCTGGTACATTTTTCTTTGAAAGTACCTATCTGTTTGACATAATATCATATATTTTGACTAATGAGACTACACCATCAATCCATACACATTATAGTCTTATGGGACTATTTTTCTTCCACGGTAACATCTGACTAGGGATATAATCAAAATGTATGTTCTCTTATCATACATATGATCTCATTGTCTAGGTCCTCAACCTAAAGACACATGTCATCGAGTAACATCATTCTTTAAACATCCATCATACTTTTTTCATCATGTCATGACCAAGACAAAAAAATAGACTGAATTACCTTTATTATCATCAAATCAAGTATATGATGCCTCATTTACAATCATCATATGGTTGTCTCTCTGGGCATAAATACCAACCAAATCCCACTTACACTTAGAGACAATCACCTTCAAATCTTATTCCAAGTGATATTAACATTTCCATTATGTTTGTACTATGCAAGTGCTTTTGTTACATTTTTAGCAACATTTTCTTCTAGTCGGTACTTTTACAACTCTTCACATCTCCTCATTGTAAAATCTCTTATATGAGATGGAAATGCCATAGTATTCTATTTGGGTTTCCTATCCTATCTTGTAGCTCCATTGTTGTCATAGTATATCTACTGTGTCATCAATGGTTTGAACCTACCACAAGTTCATCAAAATGAACATCTTCATCCATAAAATATCCTTTGTTGTGCCCATAACAACAAGGTACTCAACTTCTATTATAGTATCAACAAATTTTTTACATTTGTAATGTATCTAGCTTATAGATCTATTTCCAGGTCAACATAAGTTAAGATTGTGATCGTTGGTCTTATTTTTCAGTTTGGAAGCTTAAACTAGTGTAACCCTTTACACCTAACTCTTCTTTATCACCATAAACAAGGAACTAATCCTTAGTGCTCATCAAGTACCTAAGGATGTTTTTTATGAAAGTTGAGTGATATTCATAGGGATCTGACTGATATCTGCTTGTCATGTCCAATACATACGAGACAACGTGATGAGTACACAACATTGCACACTTTCTAGATCCAATAGAAAATTCATAGTTCATCTTACTCATGTGTTCTCACTCTTTACATTGCACACTTTACAACATTGCACACTTTCTAGACTAATTTAATGGAACATGGAAAAAGTTTATATCTATAAGTACTGCATGTTGAACCCCTTCAACACCTTACTAATGTATGTTCTCTTACTTAGGTTAGGAAACCTTCTAGATATATCTCTATAGATCTTAATTTTTAAGATATAGGATGCTTCTTCTAATTCCTTTATAGAAACTGTACTTTCCTATCTAGGTTCTTATCATTTGTACGATAAGGATGTCATTCTAATAAATGTATATTCATTCACTTTTCTATCATAACTTTCATGTACTTTCATAGGAATTACTTCACTTTCTGCTAATTTTTGGGAACTGCATGCAATTTTCCTAGGTTTCAACCCATAATGCAAATTATTATTCTTTTTCTTCATATTTTGAAGATTTTTCTTCAAATAAAATTTGACCATCTCAGTACCCGAGCCGACCGGCTCACATACCAGAACGGTCATTTCAGTCACGAAAGATATTGAACCTTGAGCCCATACAGGTATCTCACTTGCCTAGAGCTCGTGTTTCATCCTTTAGCTTATCCCTTCTTACATGTACTATCTTAGAAGTGAAACGAGCATCCTCAGAGTCCCAGATGATCATCTCAGGACCTCTCAATGGTCTTCCTATAAGCCCAGACTCTCGTCTCAGATCGCTTCATGATCAAATCGCACCTAAGCAATGCACCACCACCCTGCAGAGGGTTTCTCATTTTGTCTGTGCACGCAGCAACTCAAACTTGAAGTTTCACACCTTAGATAGTCGGTTTGATGTTTTATTCATGATAAAGAAATGATCAAGTCAGAGTCTCCACCCTAGTACTAGGGTTTTGACTTGCTTCCAAAATGGTCATTCCACCTCACCACCCAACAAACCGATTCAAGTTGCAAAATGGTCAGCTCACGCCATGAAGACATTGATGACTTGTAAGTTATACATTGTCCATATTTTGATAATGACTTAGCCATTTCGTTCTTATGTATCCAATATGTTTGTCTAAGATTGATTTTAGGCTTTAAGAACATGAAAAAGATCAAATTACACAAGTTGTAGGTTGTCCAAGTTCAAGTAATGCAAGTGTTCAATTTGGGAAATCACTCCAAACCACCTTAGAATAATTTTGTAATCACTTGTATTGATGATATGACTTGTAATTAAGGTGAGAAAAATTCCAATTCTTGGTCACTCCAAACCATTTTGAAAAAAAATTCATAGCAACTTTGTCGGTTGAGTTTGAATCTGGATCGATCAGTGATGGATTTTAGGAAATGGATCAATCAATCAAGTTGTACACTCATAGAACTTGACCGACTGACTCACTAACTAAAACTAATTTTGACTCATCGGTCAAGTTTCCCAGGACAAATTTGACTTATAGTTTGAAAATTGGCTTTGTCGGTTAGTGGATCAATAGAGTTACCTTTATTGAAACTCGACTGAATGTATTATACAGAAAATGCAAAAAAAGAGATTAAAACAATTAGAGAGTTGTTAGAAACCAAAATAGATATGTTATAACTTTTAAATGTCTATTTTTCATTCTTAAGTGATCACACACTGAAGGAAACACCCCCAACTATAAATAGGACCCCTTGGAGTTCATTCCAAGTTTTCTCATTCATGCTATCCTTGGTCCATGCTATAGTACTTGAGTGTGATACAACCCTTTGAGACCCTTTCTCTCTCTCTCATTTAAAAAGTATTTGTGATTATGAGTGATTTAGGCATGTTGTAAGAGAGATACCTCCATGTTATCTTGTAAAGCTCTCATTCCTTCCATCTTCCCAATCCCTTTTCTCAAAGAGCAAAGATTGAAGTGATCTTCTATGAGTGAAGGAGGAGTTGTTGGTCTTCTTCAAGGTTAAAGAAGGTGTGAAGATCTTCTCCAAGTGAAGGAGAAGGGTAAGGAAAAGATTCAAGAAGAGAGGGAAATTCATTCAAGGCCAAGGACTTGATGCAAGTGTGAATAAATCCTTGGTGAAGGATGTAGACATCTTCATCAAGTGGGTGTTCTATAGGTGAAAGACTCTTGTCTTTAATAGGTAAGTCCTTAGATATATGGTGGTACCCTTGTATCTCTTATGATGGAATATAAGTATACATGGGATGAAAAATCCTAGAGGTTTAACTCTCTAGGTAGGGGATTGACGGTCTCCTAGTTTGGAGATTGGAACCACTCTAACCACCTTGTCCAAGCGTATGCTTCAATATCTCTCATCCTTTCTATGCTTTCTTAGATAGGACTTCAATTTGTTATTAAGAATTTAGTTTCAATTGATATGATTTGAAGGTCTAACTTTTCTTGTAAGAGTTTTGAAGCCTATTCACCCCCCTAGAGCCCTAGATCCAACAAGTGGTATCAGAGCAAGGATCTTCTCCAATAAATCTCCCACAAGACAAGACGATTGGTGAGAACCCACTTGGTTCACTCAACCTAGAGGGAGGTTTCTCCATGTGCCCCTTGATCTTTGATGACACCCACTTCCTCTAATGGAAGAGGTGGATGGAGTTCTACATTCAAGGGATGAACATTGATATGTGGAAGGTGATTATTACATCCTATAAGGAGCCAACTAGAGTTGTGTCAACATGGGATGAATCTACCCTAAAGAATGCCCAACTCAATGAGTAATTAGCTTCCTCTATGCATCCCTTACTCCAATTGAGTTCAATCAAATCTCCTCATGGTAAAAACCTATGAGATATGGGACAAGTAGTGCATCACTTATAGAGACACAAAGTAAGTGAAGGAGGCAAATATCTACATGTTGAACAACCTCCTAGAAAACTTCAAGATGGGGAAGAAAGGAGTTGCCGAGATGTACTCTAGGCTCAAAATCATCATCAACGGCCTAGCTACTTTGGGACACACTTTAGATAGAGGAACTATCAACTCAAAGATCTTGATGTCTCTACCAAAGAGATGGGAGTAAAAGGTGACCTCCATTGAAGAAGTGAGAAGTCTTGGTGACATTCATACCCAGAAGCTTATTAGCAATTTACAATCTCATAAGCCAAGACTTGACAAGTAACAAGAGGAAGCCAAACAAGAATACAAGGAAGCAAGTAATATCAAAGATAGTGCCTTCCAAGATCAAGTGGAGCATGTCATCCTTCAAGAACAACTTGCTTGCCAAACCTCTCCCTCCTCCTCTTGTGAAGATGATGGCCCTAGTGGGCATGAATCCAACTACTCCAAGGGAAAACACTTCCAAAGAAAAGCAATCTTCTTCTTTTACTCCAAGGTGCTACAAGTGAGGTAAAAAAGGACACTACAAGAGTGAATGTCCTAAGGCTAGAAAGCCACACCACCGAAGTAGCTCCAAGAAGGAGGAAGAGTACAAGAAAGATAACAAATACAAGAGGAAGGACAAGAAGGAGAGGAGACACAAAGATACAACTCATGCAGCTTGGGAAGGATCATCCTCTAGTATCTCAAGCTCTGATGAAGATGGAGAGTGCCACCTTGCTATCATGGCCCCTACTAGTGAAGATATGGTGATGTAAGGAAGTAAGTGAGGTAAGCTTGCATGAGTAAGCTAAATAAACTCTTATTGACATGCTTGTTACTGTCTGTTCTTCTTATTCTACATTTAAATCTAAAAAGAAGATGTTAGGTAAAATCATTGATGACTTGTATGCTAAACTTGAGATCCTTGTGCAAAATGAGAAAATTCATCTTGAGATCATTGATAACTTGCAAGGCTAATTTCTTGATGGTGAGCTCTAATACAATGGAGTTGAGGTACAGAATGGTGTCTACCTTAAGAATATTGAATCTCTTAAGGAAGAAAGCCAAAAGTGCGTGAAAGAGCTTGAAATACTTAAAAATAAAAATGCTGAATTCAAGCTTATTATTGATGCTCGTAGAGATGAGAGGGATGTTTATCTCAAAGAAATTCAATTTCTAAAATCTGAAAATGCTAGGTTGCTTGGTCAAGTTAATGATTTATCTTCTAGACCTATTTTCCCTAGTAATGATGTTGCTTCTATTTCTCTTGAAAAATATTCTTATTTGACTAGAGCCCTCTGTTTAGAGGCCAACCTTGTTCTTGATAGAGTTGATCTTGCTAGTTTTTCTTCCACTGTTATATCTTTTAATGATGGCAATCATATATTTAGAGCCTCTCTGTAGAAATTCCTTAAAGGGAAAATCTCCCTAAGTGAAATCCTTGACCATTCTACCAAAAAAAGTGGTACTAGTGGTTTGGGATTTGTAGTGGGAGCACCTAAGAGCAACAATAAGGCCAAAGGTAAGATAAAGAGTAAGGAAACTTCGTTTTTCAATGGAGATTCTTCTGGCACTAAGAACCCTATGATTTTCTCTCATTGCAAAAGTGATGATCATTATTCTACTTATTGGCCTTACAAGCCTAAGGGGACCAATCCAAAGATGAAATGGGTCCCCAAGCTAACTCTGGATCCTAAATTTGAGTTGGGAATCGACACTCTCCTTTCTTACAGGAAAAAGGAAAATGGATTGTTGATAGTGGCTAAACTAAGCACATGACAGGTGAAATGAGCCATTTCAACAACTTTACAAAGAAGAAAGGAGGTTTGATTACTTTTAGGGACAACAAGAAAGGTAAGTGTGATGTAGTTGAATCCTTGTGTATCAAGAATGTTCTTTTTTTGGATGGCCTACATCACAATTAAATAAGTGTAAGTCAATTATGTGATAATGATTACCTTGTGCTATTTACTTCTATTGAATGCTTCCTTCTAGATACCCCCACTTATCATGTCATATATAAGGGAAATAGATATGGTAATCTTTATGTAATTGTGCTTGAATCTATTAAGCCTATTGTAGTAGGTGCCTAGTAGTCAATTCAAATGATATTTCTCTTTGGCATCGTTGGCTTGGTCATGTAAATATGCATCAATTGAAGTTGAGAAAAAAGGACTTGGTCAAGGGAATTCCCAAATAGAATTTTGAAAAGGATGAGGAATGTCAACCGAGTACCCGAGGATAGAAAAACAAGTCCTCCTTCAAATCCAAAGGAGTCCTTAGCACCAAGAGAGATATTGAACTTATCCATGTTGATCAATTTGGACCAATGAGAACTCAATCGCTTCACAGTTCCAAGCATTGTCTTGTTACTGTCAATGATTTCTGTCGATATACTTGGATCTTATCTCTTATTTACAAGAGTAATACACTTGATGTTTTCTCTAGATTATGTAAATGAGTTGAGAACAAACCTTCTTGCTGGATTATTTTCCATCTGTAGTCATCATGGGGGAGAATTTGAAAATGATCTTTTTGTATGATTTTGTGAAGAATATGGATATGTACTACAATGACCCCAACCCTCAGTAACCCCCAATTAAGGGAGACCAAGAAGAAAGAGCCACTATCCCAAAATAGGATCAATGGTTTTGCAAATAATCAAGAATAATTAATAAATTCTACGAGAGACTAAGCTTAAAGCAGGATAAAAATTTATTGTTCACATGCCTTTCAAAAAGAGCAGTTTTGGAACTTTACTCAAAGTAGAGTTCTATCCAACTAAATCCTCCAATCTTTATACAGCTTTATTCTTCAAATGTCACTATAATATTTATCCACTTTCAATTGTTTCTTATCACACTAACAAACAAAACGTCAGTCATTATAAAGAATATACTAGTATGTGGCAGAAACCAAACTTTTGCACACATATCATAACAACCTAATCACATCAAATAGTTGTTAACAATCCAAGATTACATTTTCATTATAACTTCCCAACCATTTTTACTCATCCTATTGTATACCCTCTGTTAGGATTTAGTCCTTGCAAGGGACTTTAGGCTACCTTCTCCATCCTGAGCTTGGTACTTTATGGGTCACCTCTATAACTACCATGTAGTCTTCCCATCCAGGGCTTGACAACTTATGACCTTCCCTCCAGAGATTGGTCCTCATAAATTTCAAATCCTAAATCCAGAGATGGTATCCATGTTTGGGCAAGTCATAAGAAATTATATTGTGATAATCATAGTCACTTTATAGATTGTAGGAAATAAAGTCATCCAAACATTTACTTTCAATCAATCAGTAAAACCTCAGGAATCAACGTGAAACTAAAGCGAGTAATCATAAAGATAACCACATGCCTAATTTGGAGATCTTCAAGAATTAAGCAAACTATTCAATCCAAGCAGGCAGTCCAATCAACCAGTTTAGCAAATCACATAAGCAATATGAATCCTAAAAAACATGTAATACCTAATTACTACATACTCATCATAACACCTCTTATTGACTTGAGGATCCCTTCTAGGGTTTCTAGGTTCTTAAGATTTCTTGGATCGATTTCTCAATCTTTACCTATTTAGGTCACCAAACCCTAAAACAACAACTTTTCTATACATAAAACCCTAATTACTCAAACTATTCACAATAAATTTCCTTTATTCTAAAATTGACTTAGGATCATCATAACTCTATCCTATACACGAATTTGTGAAATAAAAACGATTTAAAGTCATATTCACCTAAATTGGCATTTCTAAGCCCATTAATGATTTTTCATATATATGGAGACCTACATTAAGCCAATTATGCACAAGGATCATCTTTTTAGATCTACATTCCTTTTTATTAACAACAGGTTAATATTGGCTTAAATTATTCAAAGAACTTCATTAAATTCAATAATAATCAAAATCTAGGGTTTTTCATTAATATAACCATTAAAAGTGACAAGTTTATATACTTTTCGAATTACAAGTAGATATAGACTCTTGTTATATTTTTAATGAGTTCCTTGCATTTTTTTAATAAATTTTCATATATAGCATGCCTTGATATGAGTTGCCAATCATTAGTTATGATTTTTGCAAAGTAAATTACCTTTGGGTCAATAGTAGAGTGCCACATCAGCTAATTGGGCTCCATTTCCTTTTCCACGCCAGTACTATGTAGCCTATGGTGCATGGCCATCTCAACGACTCTTCCCAATGAGGTTGAGCCAGAAAATAGAATTAAAAGATGACCTTGCCGCTTCCTTTTTTTCACAACTTCTAGACAAGGACGTAATTTCCCTGGTCCTCATCTTCTACTTCTGTTTCCCCCGTCTCCTTATGAGTCAGCACTGAGGTTGGTCGACCAGATGGTCAACTCTCAGTTTTGGCACTCCTACACAGTGAGCAGAGATGTGAGTGCCTCCACCTCGCCCTCACGGACTCATCAATGGCTTCTATTGCCCCTCCTGTGGCAAGGAAGGGGGACGATGTTGGAGCTGTGTCACCGGAAGAGAAAGAACAAGTGTGAGCAATTCAGGCTCCGATCGATGAACTGGTGCCAGGGAAAGACACCAAGGTCCCCGCGGCATCTTGCGATCAAACTCATGTCATCGCATAGAGATCTAAAGACCCCTTTATATAGCTTTGGCTATGGCTCATGCTTGATGCTTCGAGCAGGTTGGGAAAACCCCCAAGATTCCCAAAACCACCACAAACCTAGGACCAATCAAAGTGTTTTGTTCTCCCGAAGCTATTGGAGCAATTCCCATATTCACATGTGGATTGTGTGCAGAGAAAATTGATTGGGAAGTTTCCACTTGCTGCTCCCCTTTCCTGATCCTAATCGATATGGGTGAAGGTACAACCACTATTGGATCTCAGATTCAACGGCTGGCATGCCACACGCTAAAATAAAAGCCAGAAAATAGTCTAAATTGTTTTGGAAATAATCGTGACATTTAATGTTATCCTCTTCACTTTAGGAAATCTTACAAAATTCATATCTCCTAATCTACTTATCCTTTAAATCCCAATTTTTAAAGGGAAGTCCATAATGACTTAAACTACTTATGAGCCAAGTTTGGGACTTAAATTCGAAAGTATGAGAGACTTTTATTCATATGAAAGTTATCACTTTAAAATTCATATTTTATTCATATTCTCTCTCTCTCTCTCTTTCACTTCTACTTTCTTTATTTGGACTCCTTTTATCATTAGAAACCAAGTGGATTCGAAACCCTAATACATAATGATCAAACTTACAACTTTCTGGAGAATTCCACATAATTCTCATCATTATCTTAATTTCTTTTTTTATTTATGCATTAGTTGATTTCCTTCAAATTTCTTTCTATTTTATCATATTGGAGTCACTAACTCAATAGGGTCCACAAAATCATATATTTAAAGGAAATATTATCAAAGAATTCCATCCATTACACATAAATCATACAATTTTCATAATCATACATTTTATTACAGAATTTGCATTTCAAACAATATAAGCCCAAAAATTGGGGTTGTAACATCCTTCCCCTCTTAAACGAATTTTTCTCTCAAAATTCCCCCAAACATATAAACAATTCAGGATAAGATTTTTCCATGTCCATCACAGCTCTCATGAGGCTTCATCCTCTCCATGGTGCCTCCAAAGAACCTTTATCATCTCTATCCTTTACTCCTGGGCCCTCTCACCTTGGTATGTCATACCCTCATAGGTGACTCAGGGTAAGTCAGCCTCCCCTGAAGTTCAATAGGCTCAATGCTCAACACATGGATCAAGTACCTCACATAGTGACATAGATCGGACACATGGAACGCATCATACGTCATATTATCCTAAGCAGTAAGGCTAAACAAAAGTAGTTACAACAATCCATTCCAAAATCTCAAATGGGCCCACGTATAGGGGACTCAACTTTCCTCTATTATTAGAGATAGCTCAGAGCTGTCAGATTTCCAAAACACATGCTCACCCATAGTTAATTGTGAGTCAGTCCACTTTGCAACAACATGTGACTCCTGTCAATCATGGGCTTTCTCAACCATTGCTCGATCGAAGCAACTTTCCCTGCATACAATTGTGGTTTCTCTAACCTATACAAGGTATTTTTACCAACATCATCCCAGTGAAACGGTAATCGACACATCCTCCCATAAAGAGCTTCATACATGCTGATATTGGTCATGGTAGCTTTCATAATAAGCAAACTCACTAGGGGCAAGTACTGCTCCCATGACCCACCTCAAACGATTACATATGATCTCATCAGACCTTCTTAAGTCTGGATCATATTCTCTTGACTATCCATTAGCAGGGGGTGATATGTTGTACTAAACTTCAATCTAGTATCATGTTCCTCATGTACTTACTTCCACAACATGGAATCAAACTTAAAACCATGCTCAAGAATATTTGAGCTCAGAATACTATGCAGTTGAAATATCCCTCCAACTTGGTAAGGTGATCTACCATAACCCATATTGCATCATGACCTCTCTTGGTCCAGGGTAGACCCACCCCAACGCCCATGGTGTCCTACTCACATTCCACTCGGGAATATCCAATCATCTATAAAAAAGACCACTGGGTCTCTGATGTTCTGCCTTAACCCGCTAGCATGTATGGCACCTGGCCACATATACTTCCATTTCTGCCTTCATTCTAAGCCTTTAAGGTCACACTATAAACCTTAACCAACTTGTTAGTACCACTGTGAGTTTCTTGCATGACATGACTCTATAAGGGTGAATCCTCAGAAACCCTAAAACACTCTGGTAGTGGGTTTCACCACCTACTCCTCCTGAAAGGTGCACCTGAGGTTCCCCTTACAAACCTTTCATCTCATCAAGTTCTAGGCTAACCGGTCAACCACTAACTCGACCCATGGGTCTAGTTGTATTTGGATGTTAGCCACGCAAGTCTAGTTTTTCAACGATCACAGGATCCACCTAGCAACCTCTTCCAACCTCTCTATTGGCTAAACAAGATAGTTATACACCTGATCTGTGTTCCTGCTAAGAGCATCTATTACCACATTGGCTTCCTTGTATGCTAGGTGATGGTGGAGACATACTCTTCCATATACTCCACTCTTTGTCCTTGTCTCGGGTTTAGGTCTATCTGAGTTAGGTAAACTTAGAGCTCTTGCATCCATCATCTCGGTTACCAAAACCAATCTACCTTTCATAAAAACCAAACTTCTCTTGACCAGTCTGCCCTCATATGATGATTACCTTAGTTCATCTATGCTTTCAACCATCTATCCAAAATACTCTAAAAAGGGTGTGGTACTTCCTACATCAATGAAAGGTATCAACTTGTATCACTGTTATCCTTAGTATGGTATGCGTTTTGTCCTGTCTCTCACACCCGTAACAAGATGAATAAGCATTTGGCTACAATCCAAATATAGAGTTCATCCCATTCTAGGAGTAGAGATGGTGCATCACACATCACCATTACACATTCCAATCTAAGTTGAAACATACACCTCATGACTCCACACCATGAATATCTCAATTCTATGTTTACACCAATGGGAAGAATTTTCCCATCACTTTTGGGTCTTAGCATCACTCTTATGTATCATTCTTAGTCATTTCCTCAATGTATCTAGGGTGCCGGTACTTTTGGGGTGATCTAACCCTTATGCATCTCAAAAGTAGCTCTCACATTTACCCCTCATGTTCCATGAACTTATGAAGGTAGTCAACCTCCTAACCCATAGACCTCGGGAAAAGGTAGATGTTACCTCCCTGACCCTATGGTCTTGTGCATGTAGGGATCAGATAACTCCTACTCCCATCTATCTTATCCCTCCTTGACCTTAGTATTATCTTAGGATTATATCATAGCTCGTAGATCCTTTGTTGATACTCAAGCAGATCTCATTCTTGAATCCTCACCCGAATCTCTATCATATTTCTAGGCACTCATGGTTAACCTTGCATCCCTTCATAGGAATCTTGTCAGCCTACCTAAATCAGTATGGAAACATATCCTCATGCCTGTTAGATATGGTCACACATGGGTATATAGATTCATGCTCATATTATGTGTTCTTACACTTATCTTGTCAAGCTCTTATAAGTGACCTCTTAAGGTTACCTCAAACCTGAACAAGATTTGGTGCTCATCCTAACATGAAGGGTCCTTTCCTAGGATAATATAAAACTATCCATTGATAGTAACAGAGGTCACAGAACGTCCTTGCATCCAAATCATGTATCATCATGTATATGCATAGCTCCTATTAGGATACCTATGCGCATGGTTAGCAATAAGTCGACCTATTAAACCATTCTAAGTTCCTTGGTAGGTCATATTTGTTCATCATTCTTCCAAGTTGGACTAACATCATACATACATATGTCACCAATTTGTGTGAGTGGTTCATCAATCATATATCTCATTTCAACTGGGGTTTCCTCCTCATTCCAACACATGGGGGGTGTCATACTTAAATCCTATGAACCCACTTCAACCTTGTGAGAATTATGTGCACCTAGGTACCTTTACTTCTCTTCTTGGGTTTAGGAACCCGAGGTTCACCCCTTATACATCAGGTGTCTAAACTGCATGCTCAATTGCTCAAACATATACCAACCCATACATGATAGGGCATATACTTCCTCTTCCACGTGAACAACCCTTACAGTCCTACAAAAGGACAACCAACTAGGTATGAGGCCTCACAACTTGTTATCATACCATACCTCTTTAGGGTCTTTAGAACTCTCTTTCCTACACCTAAAAGGTAGTCACTCACATCATCTATACATTTGTTTAGAAAGCCTCTTTCTATTTTCTAGGGTTTGGTTTCTCTAAAGGCATCCAAGGTACGACAACCCTCTAAGGATCATGCATGAGGCAACCACATACATCTACTCAGGGTCGTCTATTCTAGGCCACACCATACCAAACTTCTAATGATTCCTCATGTCTCAGAGTCTAGGCCTCCAACCTTCTTCATCGAGGTCTCACCCTCTCTCTAGAGCTAACCCTAGAACTGGTCCTACCACTGGAGGTTCTCTCTCAGAAGATGGATCAAGGTCTTAAGGATACATTCTGTTCCTACGTGGGTGAAACATACTATCAAAACATATGTCCGACCAAAATCATCCTAAGCTCTTCATACCTATCTCATAAACTATTAGGCATAACCCTTCTAACTTAGGTCTAAAACCTACTAACATCCTTACTGTCGCTCACTCCTATGTAGGTGCATGCCTCTTTCCCGCTCATATATTCCCATTAGGGTTCTATACAGTCACCCCCAACCTTCTCAATGAGGGAGGTATCCTTTACCCTTAGCAGGCATGAACCACCCAAGATCGGGTCACCAAAAGGCACTATGGGTCAAACAACCACACATAGTATATGTTTCTCATGCATAATCAAAGCCTCTATGTAAAGCATGTATGTCTAACCCATGTACTTGCATGAATGGAAAACTAAGGTATCCAACTCATCATGTTCTCTCTTTCTCTAACTACTGCTTAAGTAATAGGGTGGTGCATCATCCTCAGAGGATACATCATGTATCTTCCTCTTCCTGGAGGCTTCTTCCTCCAAGGCTATCCCTCTCCTCCTCATCCTACGAGATGGTCTAACCTTAGTGTTCTCCTAAGGGCATGACAACACAGACGATGCAACTTAAGCATGTAACTAATCTCAGTCTAAGTTTGATCATTTAGACTAATGTCCATGACATATTTCTTACATGCTTTTTATTATTTGGTGGAGGATTTCTTAATCCTTATTATTCTTAACCCCAAAACTCAAGAGGGGTTGGAGAGAGAGAGAGAAATCCTAAGCACTTAAAGTTGTTCCATGAAAAAGAGATAAAGAAGAGAAAAAATCAGATGAGAAGACCTAGAGGTATCTTATTTCAAGTCAAATCCTCAGATTTTGGCCAGGTAGTTACACAGATTCTGAGAGTCCACGTAGACTGACTAGCAGGGTGGAGGAAAATCTTGCTATCCCTCAGATCGTGATCCTTTTCTAGATACCTCCATCTTTGAAAAATCCTCTAATAACTCCCTTGGGCTCTAAAGAATTTGTAAAATTTAATAATTATTAGAGATTATATACAAAACCATGCTCTGATACCAATTGTAATGACCTGACCCCTTGGTAACCCCCAATTAAGAGAGACCAAGAAGCTAGAGCTGCTATCCCAAAACATGATCAATGGTTTTGCAAATAATCAAGAATAATTAATAAATTCTACTAGAGACTAAGCTTAAAGTAGGATAAAATTTTACTTTTCCCATACTTTTTAAAAATAGGAGTTTGGAACATTACTTAAAGTAGAGTTCTATCCAACTAAATCATCTGATCTTTATATAGATTTATTCTTCAAATGTCACTTTAATATTTATCCACTTTCAATGATTTCCTAAAACACTGACAAATAAAACGTCAGTCAATATAAACAATATACTAGTATGTGGTGGAAACCAAACTTTTACACATATATCATAACAACCTAATCACATCAAATAGTTGTTAACAATTCAAGATTACATTTTCATTATAACTTCCCAACTATATTTACTCATCCTTTGGTATACCCTCTTATAGGGGTTTTTCCTTGCAAGGGACTTTAGGACACCTTCTCCATCATGAGCTTGGTACCTTATGGGTCACCTCTCTAACAACCCTATCATCTTCCCATCTATGGATTGACCACTTATGACCTTCCCTCAAGGGCTTGGTCCTCATAAATCTTAAATCATAAATCCAAAGATGGTATGAATGTTCGGGCAAGTCATAAGTAATTATATTGTGATAATCATAGTCACTTTATAGATTGTAGGAAATAAAGTCATCCAAACATTTACTTTCAAGAAATTGGTAAAACCTAGAGAATTGATGTGAAACTAAAGTGAGTAATCATAAAGATAACCACATACCTGATTTGGAGATCTTAAAGAATTAAGTAAACTATTCAATCCAAGCAGGCAGTCCAATCAACCAATCTAGAAAATCACACAAGCAATCTGAATCCTATAAAGCATGTAATACATGATTACTACATACTCATCATAACACCTCTTATTGACTTGGGGATCCCTACTAGGGTTTCTAGGTTCTTAGGGTTTCTTGGATCTATTTCTCAATCTTTACCTATTTAGGTCAACAAACCCTAAAACAACTTTTCTATACATAAAACCCTAATTACTCAATTTATTCACATTGAAGTTCCTTTATTCTCAAATTGATTTAGGATCATCATAACTCTGTCCTATACATGGATTTTTGAAATAAAAACCATTAAAAGTCATATTCATCTAAATTAGGGTTTCTGAGCCCGTTAATGATTTTTCATATATATGGAACCCTAAATTAAGACAATTGTACACAAGGGTCATCATTTTAGATATAAGACTTCCGTTTATTAAAAACATGTTAATTTGTCTTAAATTATTCAAAGAACTTCATCAAATTCAATAATCATCAAAATCTACAATTTTTCATTAATAGAACCATTAAAAGTGACAAGTTTATATACTTTTCGAATTGAAAGCATATCTAGACTCCTATTATATTTTTATTGAGTTCCTTGCATTTTTTTGATAAATTTTCATATATAGAATGCCTCGATACGAGTTACCAATCATGAGTTAAGATTTTTTGCAAAGTACATTATCTTTGGATCAATAGCAGAGTGTCATGTCAGTTAACCAGGCTCCTTTTCTTTTTCCATGCTAGTACTATGAAGCCTATGACACATGGCCATCTCAGCTACTTGTCCCAGTGAGGTTGAGTCAGAAAATAGAATTAAATGATGACCTTACCCCTTCCTTTCTTTTCATAACATGAGGATAGGGATATAATTTCCCTGATCCTCATCTTCTACCTCTGTTCCCCCATCTCCTCATGAGCTAGCACTGAGGTTGGTCAACCAGATGGTTGACTCTCAGTTTTGGCACTCCTACACAGTGAGTAGAGATGTGAGTGTCTCTACCTCACCCTCATGGACTCAACGGTGGCTTCTATTACCACTCCTACGGCAAGGAAGAGGGACCATCTTATGGCTGTGTCGCCAAAATAGAAATAACAAGTGTGAGCAATTTAGGCTCTAGTCGATGAATTGGTGCCAGGGAAAGACACCAAGGTCCCCATGGCATCTTGTGATCAAACTAGTGTCCTTGCAGAGAGATCCCATGGCCCCTTTATATAGATTTGACTATGGCTCATTCTTGCTGCTCCGAGCAGGTTGGGCAAATCCTCTAGGATTCCCAAAACCACGACAAACCTAGGACCAATCAAATCATTTTGTGCTCCCAAAGCTATTGGAGCAATTCCTAGATTCGCACATGGAATGTGTGTAGAGAAAATCAATTGGGAATTTTTCACTTACTGCTCCCCTTTCCTGATCCAGTGACTTTCATGCCACACACTAAAACAAAAAGCCAAAAAATAGCCTAAATTGTTTCGGGAATAATCATGACATTTAATCTTATCCTCGTTAGTTTAGGAAAACTTACAAAATTCATATCTCCTAATATGATTATCCTTTTAATCCCAAATTTTAAATGAAAGTCCATAATGACTTGAACTACTTGTTTGCCAAGTTTAGGATTTAAATTCAAAAGTATGAGAGACTTTTCCTCATATGAAAGTTATCACTTAAAAAGGCATATTTTATCCATATTGTCTCTCTTTCCCTTATAGTTTCTTTATTTGGATTCTATTTATCATTATAAACCAAGTGGATTCAAAGCCCTCATCCATAATGATCAAACTTACAAGTTTTTGGAGAATTCCACATAATTCTCATCATTATCTTAACTTCTTTTCTTATTTATGCATCATTTGGTTTCCTTCAACTTTCTTTCTCTTTTATCATATTTGACTCACTAACTCAACACGGTCCATGAAATCATACATTTTAAGGAAATATTATCAAAGAAATCCATTCATTACACATAAAACATACAATTTTCATAATCATACATTTTATTGGAGAAATTGCATTTCAAACCATATAAGCCCAAAAATTGGGGTTGTAACATGCACATAACTTCTCTTCACCTCAAAAACCTCAACAAAATGGGGTTGTAGAGAGGAAGAATAGGTCACTATAGGAAATGACTCGGACCATGCTTTTAGAGTATGACACTCGGAAGAAGTTTTGGGCCGAATCTGTTAGTACCTCATGTTTTGGTGCAAAACTAAGTTTTCACACATCCTTCTTTAAAGAAAACCCCCTATGATCTATGGTGTGGTAGGAAGCCTTATATAGACTATTTCAACATTTTTAGATGTCCTTTTTTTGTTTAAACACAAAAGATTCTCTTGAAAAGTTTGATCCAAAATCGTACAAGGCATTCTTTCGTGGCTATAGTACAAATAGCAAGGCTTATAGAGTGTTTAATGTTGATCTATCTAAAGTTGAAGAATCTATTAATGTCAAATTCATTGCGACTAACCCCTATATTCCCAAAGATATTGTTCCAAATGATGATGTTGGGGGTGACATTATGCCTATCTTAAAAGAACTCAACATCACCCAAAAGGAAAAAGAGGTGGCCACTCAAGAAGAAGAGAAAGATGAAGAGAATAAGGATCCAACTCCCCTCTTTGAAAAGAATCATCCTAAAGAGCTGATCTTAGGTGACCCCTTTGAAAGAGTGAAGACGCTGGCTACCTTAAAAAAGAACAAGAAAACAAAACTTTCATCTCACAACTCGATCCAAAGAACGTTAAAGAATCTCTTGAGGATGATGAATGGATCCTAGCTATGTAAGAAGATTTAGAGCAATTCGAGAAGAACAAAGTTTGGATACTAGTGTCAAGACCATGTGATAGAAATATCATTAGCACCAAGTGGGTCTACCACAACAAGCTAGATGAAAGCGGCAAGGTGGTAAGAAATAAAGCAAGGTTAGTGGCTCAAGGCTACAATCAGCAAGAAGGTATATATTTTCATGAAACATATACACTTGTATCTAGAATTGAGTCCATTCGTATTTTGTTTGATTTTTCTAGTTATAAGAACTTTCTTCTTTATCAAATGGATGTTAAAAGTGCATTTTTGAATGGTACAATTGAGGAGGAAGTGTATGTTGCACAACCTCTAGGCTTTGAACATGATAGTTTACCCAACCATGTGTATCTATTGCAAAAATCTCTCTATGAACTCAAACAAGCACCTTAAGCTTTGTATGAGAAATTAAATAAATTTTTGTTAGATCAGGGTATATCAATGGGAAAAGTAGATTCTGTTGGGTTTTTGTGGAGAAAACATGCGCGGCGGAAGCAACAAAAGCAAATTCCATGCAACCCGAAACAGGATCTCCTGGACAACAACATATTTAGAAAGAGGGTTTGTGGGATATACCTTATCACGGAACAAGTCCGGTGATGTTCCGCTGCACGATGGTGTGCAACACTGCTGGCCTACATGGACAAAACTTCTTTCCCATTTACTGAGTGCATCGCATGAAGATCCGATGGTGCTTCTTTTGTACGGTGATGTATGCCACTCGTAGCACATATGGATGGTCGTAGATGTCCTCCAAATGCAGTGTCTCAGTGTCTGTGTCTCTACTTTGTCCACGCGGATGGACTGGAACTCCACGTCACGCTTCCTAAGTCAACGGGAAGGAGTCAACTCTGTGCGGCGGTGTGCTAGTGTCGCGGTACTCTCCTTTCTCTCCTGAGGACGATGATGGCTAGGGTTTACATACGTGAGTGTAAATTGAAAAGTCTCTCTCAATATCTTATATAGATATCGGTCGTCAAGTCCCTTTAATTAGGAGACAAAAGGAAGTAGGGTTTCATAAACCCATTGGTAAATAGAAACACTATGTTAATTAAAATTCTCATGGATTATTTAGAATATTTTGGAATTAATTAATTGACCAAATAATTGCATTAATTAATATCTGACCCCATACAATCGCTTGGGATGGCTCTATGGGCATATATACCAACAGATTCTACCTTGTTTCTTAAACACACTTCTAAAATTTTTCTTATCATTCAAATTTATGTTGATGATATCATTTTTGGCTGAACTAGTCTTGATCTTTGTAAGGAGTTTAGTGATCTTATGTAGAGTGAGTTCTAGATGAGCATGATGGGTGAGCTTACATTCTTCCTCGGCTTTCAATCAAGAAAATTAAAGATCAGAGCTTCATCGACTAAGGCAAGTGCACAAGTGAGGTACTTAAGCACCTTGGGATGGAGAACACCAATTTGATGGACACCCCCATGTCAAACATCGCTAAACTCGACAAAGATGAATAAGGTGAGAAAGTAGATGAGAACCTCTATAGAGTTATGATTCGATGTTTACTATATTTAACTGCCTCTAGAACTGAGATAATGTTTAGCGTTATCTTGTGTACTCCCTTTCACTCAAATCCTAAGAAATCACATCTTATGGTTGTCAAGAGAATTTTAAGGTACTTAGCCAAAACTCCAAATTTTAGAATATGGTATCCCAAGTCAAGGGACTTTACACTTACAGCTTATAGTGATGTGGATTATAGAGGTTGATTGATTGATAGAAAGTTCTCAAGTGGTACTTGCTTTATCCTAGGACCATTCTTGGTGTCTCAGTTATGCAATAAATAGAGCACAATGACTTTATCAACTACTGAGGCTGAATACATTGTAGTCGAGAGTTGTTGTGCCCAAGTCCTACGGATGAAGCAAATGCACCAAGACTTTAACATTTATTTTGATGCTTCTCCTATCTATTGTGATAATAATAGTGCAATCTATTTATTTTACAATCCTATATTGCATAGTAGAGCCAAACATGTAGAAGTTTGTCATCATTTTCTTAGTGCTCACATTGCCAAAAAGGATATTTATATCACACATGTAGACATGATAAATCAGTTGGCATACATTTTTACTAAACCTATAGCTAGCGAGAAATTTAATTTTATTAGATCTAAGCTTCTAATTACTACTTTGGATGAATATGATATGCCTTCTAGTTAGTTTCTATGTATCATATATCCTTTTCTCATATCTTGATTACCCTTGCTTGCTAAAGTGCTAAAATTTCATATTCTATGCCTTGTTTTTCACTTGGTTTTGGTTTTTTTTGCAAATGCTTATTTTATCTCTAAATAGTACCCAATGATGAGTAATATGTGCCTAAGTATGTTTAAAATGCAAAATGGACTAAAAAATATTTTTTATTAGCACTCAAAAGGCTAGAAATTAAGACTTCTAAATTTGGGATAGACTTTCTATCGGTCGAGTTACAAACTCGATCGATGGGTGGCTGAGGGTTTTGTAAGAAGCCATTCGGTTGAGTATCCTTTTCTCATAACATGATCAATGGACGGGCTGGGCAAACACTTAAGTATGGTTCAGCAGACTTTTCTCCCTCTCAATTAGAGAAAACTAGACTGATTCCCTCTTCGTCTCCCTTATGCTCTCAACCCTAACCCTGACCATCCCTTCCCTAGCCCTAGCCTGACCTTGTTCGACCTTCTGAGACTTCTTGCACATCAACTCTAAGTGTTTGGTTGGTTGATTGTGGTGTTTCCTATGTTTTTGACCTCTCCTTTCTTCTCATCTTGCCTCCATGGCTTCTAATAGGAGAAAGAGAGCTGCCCCCTTCGGATCACCATCCTACTCCTCCAACTCTTGCCTCATCCTGCTTGATGATACCTTTTTTGTCTCCATTGATGCTCTAAATAGGTACAAGGAGCTCCTTCCTAGGAACCCCTTCACTTTTTGTGCCTTGTTTGAGCCACGCTCGCATAGACAAAAGGTCATTGATCGGGTTGCCAAGTTGTTGTATGACCACCACCTCTCTACCATGATTGTTGAACACCCATGCTATAACAATTCCATCACAATCACTAAGATTGTTCATGAATTCTATGCAAATTTGCAATGGAATTATGACACTCTTGTACCCCCTCCAAATGCTCAAGTCATTCTTACTTCTATGATTGTGGGTAAGAAATTTAAAGTCTTAGAGGATACCTTGAATATCTTTTTCTCTCGTACTGAGGTAACCAACACATAGAGGAAGGATAAACTTGAGTATTTTGACCTCCTAGACCTCTCGATTCTTTCTACAAGAAATATGATATCACTATCCCTAACATACGTAAATTCTTGAAGAAGCCTCAGTTTCCCTATAGAAAGAAGTCCACCCTTCCCTCCTCTGCCTTAGACCTAAAGAACTGTATTCTTGCCCTGGTAGTCAACTGCAATATTCATCCAAAGAAAAATCAAACTGAAATTGCATAGAATACCGCGGTGATTATATTTTGTATCCCGAAGAACATCAGAGTCAAGTGGTCTCACTATATTCTCCACCACAGGACCTACTTCAACTCTAGTAAGAACAACCGTGGTACCGACCCACCCTACCCAGCTCTGATTTTTTCTCTTTTCCAATCTACCACTGGAAAGTCTCTTTTTCATGATCTTCATTAGAAACCTTCTATAAAAGGAGTCTGTATTAGTGAGACCACAATTTAAAAAAGTGTTCCTACCAATTCTTCTACCACACCTGGAGCCTCCACTTCCACCCAGACACCTCCACCTCCTCATCCATCTCGATGTGCTCACACCTTATTTAATGTATCCAATGAAACCCTCATGGGTTACATGATGCATCAATAGGCATATAACCTTCAAGTTCAGTAGCATATACATCAAGATCTCTGTGCCATCATGTCTACCATGAACCTATCCTATGCCCATCCTTACCCTACCTACTAGTCCTAGCTAGGAGATGATTATGCATCATATGCATATATTCACTTTTACCCAGCCCCTCTACATGTTGCTTCTGCTATGACGCCCTCTGATATTGGTAGATCCACCCCTAGAGTGCTACATCTCCTTGTTGGTCCTATAACTACCTTGCTTGCAGGACTTGGTACCTCTTCTCCTACCTTTCCTCAAGCCTAAGAGTTGCATGACCTTAGTATGTCTTGGGCTGGGTAGAATACCATGTGGCCCGATTGTGGTTTCAATCTTTCTACAGATGAGGAGATGTATGAATAGGTTGATGAGGAAGTTATTATTTCTGATATGGAGGCATCTATGGATGATGGAGAGGATCGTTCAGATGGAATGATGGCTTTTGTGGTTTATCTGGTGATGAAGGTGAAGCTTCTATCTCTGTTGTACCTTGAGATGGAGATGATGACTACGAGCATAATGCTTCTGATGATGATGTTGATGATGATGATGATGATGTTGTCGACATAGATGACTAGACATTTAGACGTTTAGTTTTTAGGCATTACTAGATGATCATATATATCTTTCTAGCTATTTTGTACTAAAACATCAGACACATTATCTGAGATGTACTATTTCTATCATCATGTTTAATTTCATCATTTTGGTTTGTAGTTGTTTTGAGGGCATGCCTTCAGTGTTGTAATCTTAATCATATGTACCCTCACTCTTTGGTTGACTATATCTCATGAGTTGGTGGTATGTTACTCATATTTTAATTATGACATAGATTACTTGTCTTTCTCTCATATGTGTGTGATGTGTGCTATGAGATTGCATGTTTTATCTTGTGGATTGAATGTTTTGGTTGTGCTTAGAGAAGACCTATTTTTGTGCTCTTTTAGCCCCCTTATTTTTTGATAATGCCAAAAGGGGGAGAGAAGTTCAATGTTTTAAAGCTCAACCATATTGATTATATTGCCTATGTGATCATTTTCTTATTCGATATATGCTTTATCATGTGACTTGCTAACATACCATATTGTATATATATGCTATATTACTTTGTGTAGAAAGACTAACTATGCAAGTAAGAGTGAACATAGATCGAGGGGGACCAATTCACATTGCATACATTATGAATCCCCTTGCAATTTTGAAGGCTGAGGTATAAGTTTACATATCCTATTCAATGTGATTAAAGAATGGTTTTTCATTGTCAAAAAAGGAGAGAATGTTGACTTGAGAGTTATACATTGTCCATATTTTGATAATGACTTAACCATTCCATTCCTATGTATCTAATATGTTTGTCTAAGATTGATTTCAGACTTTAGGTACATGAAAAGGATCAAGTTACACAAGCCCTAGATTGTCCAAGTTCAAGTCAAAAGCGATGCAAGTGTGCAGTTTTGGAAATCACTCCAAACCACCTTAGAATATGTTCTATGGATACAAGTTCTTTACTATTCCAAAGTCTTATTTTGTGGATTTTGGGCCCCGAGAACTATTTGTTTCAATTTGTATCTTTCTTCCCATTATAGCAATCAATATTTATCCTGATATTTTCTTTGTTCTTGTACCTTTATCCTTGGAAGCTCAAGCTGAGGCTCATTTACTTATATTTTCTCATATGAGAGTCTAGTAACCAAAAGCATCACTAGTTTATGTGCTAACATGAGTAGCATGGAGCCTCATTTTTCTTGTTCTTGGGACTGACAGTGAGATCTCCCATTTTTACCCTGTTCCACTACTATTCGACAAAATAATAAAGAACTTTCTGGGGGTGCATATACAAAAGCTTCCTATAGGACCCACAACCCTCCGTCCTCTTCTAAGTAGGAATTCACATCGCGCTATACTCCTAAATTTGTAATCACTTGTATTAATGATATGATTTGTAACTAAGATGAAAAAAAATTAGGGACACTTAATTCCAACGTTTGGTCACTTTAAAACCATTTTGAAAATTTTGTCACAGCAACTTTATCGGTCGAGTTTGAATCTCGACCGATCAATGATGGATTTTTGGAAATGGATCAATTGGTTGAGTTGTACAATAATATAACTCGACCGACCGAATCACTGACTGAAACTAATTTTGACTCTTCTGTCGAGTTTTCCAGTACAAACTCGATTGATAGTCTGAAAATTGGCTTTGTCAGTTAGTGGATCGGTTGAGTTAGCTTTATTGAAACTCGACTGAATGTACTGTATGAAAAAGTGATTCCAATCATTGGAGAGTTGTTAGAAACCAAAATAGATCGGTTACAAGTTGTTAAATGGTTGTTTTTCATTATTAAGTGATCCGACATTCAATGGAACAACCCCAGCTATAAATAGGACCCCTTGGATTTCATTCCAAGTTTTCTCACTCATTATATCCTTGGTCCTAGCTATAGTTGAGCATGCTACAACCCTTTGAGACCCTTTCTCTCTCTCTCATTTACAAAGTATTTCATGATTATGAGTGAGTTAGGCATGTTGTAAGAGATCTACCTCCATGTTATCTTGTAAAGATCTCATTCCTTTCATCTTCCCAATCCCCTTTTGCAATGAGAAAAGGTTGAAGTGATCTTCTCCGAGCGAAGGAGGGGTTGTTGGTCTTATTCACAGTTGAAGGTGTAAAGTTCTTCTCTATGTGAAGGAGAAGGGAAAGGCAAAGATTCAAAAAGAGTTCGGAATTCCTTCAAGTCCAAAGACTTGATGCAAGTGTGGGTAAGTCCTTGGTGAAGGTTGAAGACATCTTGATCAATTGGGTAAGTCCTTGTGTAGGTGAAAGACTCATGTCTTGAACAAGTAAGTCCTCAGATGTATGGTGGTATCCTTGTATCTCTTATGATGGAATATAAGTATGCATGGGTTGCAAAGTCCTAGAGGTTGACCTCTCTAGGTAGTGGATAGATGATCTTCTAATGTGGAGATTGGAACCACTCTAACCACCTTATCCAAGTGTATGTTTCAATCTCTCTCTTCCTTTCTATGATTTCTTAGATAGGACTTCAAATTGTTCTTAAGCATTTAGTTTGAATTGAAATAATTTGAAGGTGTAACTTTTCTTATGAGAATTTTGAAGCTCTATTCACCCACCTTCTTGATACCTAGATCTAACAGACAACACTTTTCACCAGTCACCAAAGGAGGAGGGACTCCACGAGAGAGAGGATCTAACTTTTTTTACTTGCAAAATTTATTTGACCATTTTCCTTTCAATTCTTGCATGTGTACTCTTTCCTTCTTCAATAAAGATTAGTGTTTTATCTCTTGATTTCTAGTTCTTTATCTTCTCTACTCATTATTCCTTAGGAATTGGTGTTTAAGGGAGCCAGTCGTTTAATTGTTACTAGCAAGATCCCCTTGGGAATTCTTCTTTATCTAGTCTATGGATTTTTCCTTCTTTCCTTTTCTTCTTCATCTTTTATTATGGTTAGCAGTAGTTCACATATTGAAGCATGGGGAGTAACTCATTGCCATAGCGTACTAGATTATTATCTATAGGATGAACTATTGTTAATTCACTACTCATTTGAATTTTTGTCGGCCTTAACATTTTGATCTCATATTTTCAACGTATGTTAGTCTTGGAGGATGCGATCAAAGATCCCAAGACTTAGAACAACTAAACGAATGCATGAGGATTTGGATATCATCTCTGAAGGATCCTTATAGGGATGATAGGATTGGATCTTCAAACACCCAGGGAAATGGGTTTGCAATGAGCCATGTCTTTTGTAAATGCATTTACGAATGTATTTCATACCCCATTTAAACTAGTATATCTTATAGATTCATCAATCTACTTTCACGTCAGCCATGGTGGTAAAACCCATAGCCTGAATATCTCTTACTTCCAATTCAATCTGTTGCTTCAACTATTGTTTTCAATATCCTCTTTTATATTCCTGCAATTTTAATTTTGTCTTTAGAATAATTCTTCTTTACTCATGTTTAGCATAACTATTTTTGTAAATTGTATTTATTGTAACTTTCTGCATTTCATTGTTCTAAAGTGTTTTAGGTTGGTATTTCAATCTTAAAAATGTTCTCTGTGGATCTACTTTTTATATACTAATAAATCACCTAAACTGATTGTTTTTATTAAAAAAGATAAACTCTAGGATTAACCAAATAGTTTGTGTTTCAAAATGACACGTATAAAAATGGTGTCATTGCCGAAAACAACAGATTGTTTTTCGAACCCAAAAATTTTTAGAAGAAAAACTTTTTTTCTTCTTTTTTTGTCTTCAGAGTACCATTTCATAAGTACTACTCCTCCTTTTGTTGAGCTTCCATTCCAACAATATGTTTCTTCTGCAACACTTATATATTTTTCATTATAACTCTACAAGTGATGCTCGATGAATGCCAGTTATACACTGTGAGTTTTTGATCTAGAGCTAGAAAGAACCTTCCACTATCTTAACAGCACAAACCATCACATAATGGACCAGTAAGAGGTAAATAACATCGTTGCTCAGGCCCTTGCTGCCTAAAGAGACACATTTATGGATGAGCAGGTGACCAAAGATGCCACACTACATGAGGAACAAGCTTCTCGTGAGGCCACGATGCTCGAGGCCAAATGGCAGATACAATTGAAGGACTTCTCAGTCGCCAAAATTGCATATGCACAACATCGTGTTGTGCCACCTGATATTATTGATCCACTATTCGAGATCCTTACTCAATGGATTAATATGTTGCAGACCGATCCTTTCTTTGGAAATAAGAGTGAAAATTGCCAAAATCATCTCCAATGATTTTCCAATCTATGTTCTTTAACTAAGATCCATGGCATTACTGAAGACACTATATGAATTAGGATTTTTAAATATTCCCTTTATGGTCAAGCTAGCAACTAGTATAATGCCTTGGAAGGAAGCAAACATATCACAACTTGCGATGCACTTCAATCCAAATTTTTGGAGAAATGCTATCCCCCTTGTCTCACTTATGAAATTAGGGGATAAATCATCTTATTTAAGATGGACCTATTTGTGATTTTAGGAGAAGCCCGGGAGAATTTCAAAGACCTCCTCCATACATGCCCACACCGTGACATTTCCCAAGCTCAATTAATTGAAATTTTCCATCCTGGTGTTACAATGACATACATGTTTTTGTCGATATCTTATTTGGAGACGATTTCATGTTTCAATGTCTTGACAATGCATGGAAAATTGTTAAGCAAAGTTTTGAAATCCAGGTCCAACAAGAGACCAATAGGGTCCTCAAGGTAGTAAAGGATAAGGAAGATTCCACCATTAAATATATTACAAAATCCTTAAGGTTGTCATTTTAAAATAGGACCATTTGTAGTCCTCTTTTAACGTCTATGAAAGGAAAGAGAAACCCCAACAAGTTAAGGATGCATACTCTCTTTGTAGAATTTTTCAAAGGTATGATCATACTACCTTACAATGCCAATATCTTTACAATTTTCCCATGCAACATGAAGCGGGAAAACATATGGAGGACCTCAACTCCATCCATAGAATACCAGGTCAAGCTTATTATAACCCGAATCAGACCAAAAACCACCTTGGGTTCCCATATGGAAACCCCTCAGATGCGAAAAATATGTCTCAACTTCCACCCCAGAAAAGACCCCCTATCCCTCAAGCCAATAATTGTCCACCTATAGGTTTTCCCAACAATAATAACCATAGGAGATTTGGGAATCAGGGGAAGTACATGGGTAATTTCCAAAATTATGGGCTCTACTAAGGACAACAATATCAAAACCTGAACTTACCACCGCTATGAATGCAACAGAACACCCCCACTCCTCCCTCCAAAGGTGATATTATTACCACCCTAGAACAATACATCCTCTCCCAGTAGGCCCACCATTAATAAACTGATGCTCAGTTGGCTCAACTCAATGCCAGCTAGAAACCTCCAACTGGTACTTTTTTTGGCCAACCTGAACCAAATCCCAAACATATAGAACAACTTAAAGATGTTACTACCTGTAACATCCCCAATTTCATAGCTAATGTAAACCATTAACGCAGGGTTTCATAATAAGTGTGTGTCAAGGGACCTAATGAACCTGACCCTGATAAAGTATGTAAGTCACTTCACAAAATTTGTAATACAAGTCACTTAGTCCACCAATACAAACATAATGGCTTAAATGTATAAGATTGTAGTCAGGTGTATAATAATTTATTCCTATGAACAATAAAGTGACAAACATATAATTAGATGAGTTGGGTTACTGTTTTGAGCCCTAGACCAACTTAGGTCTCCTTATTAAGGAAGTAAAGTAACGTTGACCTAATGTAAAGTAAGAAATTTTTATTGACAAATTATATTGATTCAAGAATTATTTTCATAACCAAGAATACAATTAAGCTTATGGACTCTTTGGAAGACCAAGGAATGGGCCATTGGCCCTAGAACCAGATTCAGGACGATGTGGACCAATTAGGGTTTATACATGGGTCCTTGGGTACAAAACTAGAAATGGAGAAATTTGAGCTAATAATAAGTGCTCAAAACATTTTTAGTGGATAGATAATTAGAGTAAAAGATCATGGGAGAAATTTTAGATAATTTTGAATTGTCTAGAAGTCTAGGTAATTAATCATTAACTACCAAATTTTTACTTGAAATGTAAGTTTGGAGTGATTAACAGATTAACTTGGATCTAATCTCTTGTCCAAAGAAAGATAATGTAAATATAATTTTATATCCATAAGTTTGAGATGGAACCGGCTCATGGTGTGGGATATAGGATTATTTATAGGAATTGGACTTTTAGGTAAAAGAAAATGAAAATAAAAATAAAACAAAGGGGGGCGTCGGGTCGGGAGCTATCTGCATCCACGAATAGGAATTGAATAGAGTCCCTTTAAGGTAAGGGATCCGCATTGCCATCCATGAGCTGAGTCTATAAAAAGACCTCAGGGATCTTGAGCACAGGGTCTAAAGCACCTAATTCTAGGGTTTGATGCGAATCCGAGGAGGAGAGAAGGAGATCGATTAAGGAAAGGATAGGAAGAACCATAAGTCACAACTTGGCGTTATCTTGACCAGGAACCTAATCGTATCCCCTCTTCGATCATCTACAACATGATCCAGACTGGAGGGCCAAGACGTACTTGAAGAGGGCTCTACTTCATGGTATGATGGCCCAAGAAACTATACGCAAGATCCTATGCGCCGCTTCTCTATTTTCAGGTGGAAACAGAGGAGGCGAGTGGTGCGAGGTGAGAAAAAGGTTGAGTCACGCCTGGGTCCTGTGTTGTGCGTGCCTCATAGTTAAGGGGGAGCCGCAGTGACAAAATGGCCCAAAGACAGTAGTCAGATCGGTCCTAGATGGTCGGAGTTCGCTGGAGAGGAGGCAAGGAGGTGAGGCTCTGTCTCCACTGAGAAATAGGGGTCGCGATCCCTGAGTGCCCACCCAAGTGAAGGAGAGGGAGGATTTAGAGTCCTCCTTGCTGGGCCTCCGGCTTGAGGCCCATTTAGCCTGAGAGGTATAAAAAAATGTAATAAGAATGATTCGGTTTAATTTTGTTAAGATACTTTAGGCACTTATAGAAAGTGATCCAGTTGTCAGAATATGGTGTATGAGGGATAGTTGGAAAGACTGAGATATGAATAACATCTTGATGAAGACTCATGACTGTGCAAAGATCTAGATAAGGTAATTTTATTTGAGTAAAAGTCAGATAAGTTGATCATGCACATATATGTTTAAACCTTATTAAATTGATGTCGTAGGTGAGCCTCATCATTGAACTTCAAGGAATTATTACACAACAAGTTTTAAAGGATTTAGACCCAACTAAGGAATCCAAAATGGAGACTTTATACTCTCTAAAACAAGTAAGTGGTCCATGTCGATGAGTACTCATGTTTTAAGTTCAGTATGTTTACATGTTTCCTAATAAGACTTTCATGATTTATATGGTTCAATTTTCTATGATTTTAATTCAAACAAGAATATTCTCATATCTCTATCATTATGTAAGTTTAGATACCCAAAATCACAAATAGAGATATGTTTCTCAAAATAGGTGTGACTCATGGACCAAGTCCATGAGAAAGTTAAAGAATCATGTTCCTATAAGATTTCTTAGAAATGTTTTAAATTAATGAATAAAATTATAAGACAAGATATCCATGTAATGTTTCCATACTTAGTTGTTGATTGGGGATAGGTTTGTATTGAGAATTTAAGTACACATATGTTATTAGGATTTCTCATATTTATAGGCATAACTATGTATTAAGATTTCAAGTAGAAACATGCCATTGAGATTTCATACATATGTAGAGATCTAAGCACTAGATTTCTTAGAATGAATAATATCTAGAAGTCAAGTACACTGTAAGAATATGAATTTGAAAATATTAAGACATGGTCCATTTTGTTAAATAAATGTACTTTTGGGATCAGAATGTACTGTAAATTGAGTTATTATGATAATATAAATTATTATGTATTAAGTTATGATTATGTTTCAAGATGAGATTTTATAAGATTCCTATCTTAAGGTTTAAGTTGTAAAAGGTAAGCTCATATGTAAACATTAACATTCATGATAGGATCGGATTTAATAAGATCTTATAAAGGTTAAATCATCTTGTTAGAATTCATGTTCTTAAATACTTTATATTTAAGCTACTTCCATAAATTTCACTTAAAATGCTTTGTATACTTAGTATTTCTATATTCAATTTAGATTCTTTATCCTAAGTCTTTGAACTCATTTATCACATATCTATTGTCAAAATTTAAGTAAGTCATTATGTCCAATAAGAGTTTTAGAATAAGGTTTATCTGGATAATAAGAATATCAGATCTAGATTCAGACTTAGACTACTCATTGTGTGAGTAGTCAGATATTGAATAAAAATATATGAGAAGGGTTTTAGACCTAAACTCAATTATGTAGTGATTGAGATTCATATTCATACTCAGATGTAGATTCATTTCATAATTTAAGAATAAGAGATTCAAAAATTCAGATTTAGAATTATGTACATGCTCAATACTCAGTAATCAATCTCAGATAAGTTCAGTTATCACTTTTAATATAAGATAAGTTCAGATTCAGTATTCAGCAAAGCTATCAGTATTCAGCTTCAATTCAGATTAAGAATTACATAAGTTTAGACTTAATATAAATAACTCAAAACCTTCACATAATACATTATATGATAAGTCCTCATTCAGTTAGTCCCGAGACAATTCAGAGGCATGTGTTGCCAACTCAGAGGCATTTGTTGCCAATTTAGAGGAGTGTTTACTCCAATTCAGAGGTGTTGTGATACCAATTCAGGGTGTAACCACGCCAATTCAGAGACACCTCAGTGTCATTCAGAGGCATGTAGTACCAGTTCAGAGGTACCTTGGTACCAATTTAGGGCGTAGATACGCCAATTTAGGAGGACTTATTGTATAAAGGTGGCCACAATCAGATAAAAAATGTAAGTAAAATATACCTTAGTTTTGATCATGCCCATTATCTCATCCATGAGTATGATGAGAGGGAATCAAGTAAGAAAAGTATGACCCAAGAACTTTGGTGTAGGTCTTAAGATCCATGTACCAGGGTACATGTCTCCAGAATAAGATAATGTAGAAAGATAAAGATTCAGATTGAGAAATAAGATATTTTATGTTTCAGTTTACTCATGATAATGTGTCATTTTGCACTCTCGATCATTAAGATAATTATCCTAGAGTTTAACCTTTTTTCACTCTCCGGTTAAGGGTAGCATAGAAAGGGTCGGTCCCAAGGAACAACATGATGAAGAAAGGTTTCTCTAATCCAAGTAGTTGATTCTTATTTTTGTTATTTTTGTTTTTAAGGAACAGAAAGTAAAAAAAACCAGTTGAAGGTTGGGTGTTTATATAAGGAAATAACCAAACAACAAGAATTAGAGTTACACTACAACAATAATTAAATACAAAAGTAAAGATTACACATCCTGCTAAAATGAAAAGAAGAAGAAGAATGTTAGCACAATAAAGAAGATGAGTTAATCTTGGTTGTGAAGAAGATTGAAATCAGATTTAAAAACATCGAGGCTTTAAGGGGTTTTCATTACCTTAGACATGGAGAGAAATGAATCAACTGGATCGATAATTTAGATGACGACATGTGGATTAAAAATCCACAAAAGATGAATTCCACATGAGCCCATTGGTCCTGGTGCTCATGCTTCCTAGTTCGTCATCTGAAAAGGGAAAAATCCACAGTCGTTTCAAAATTCCCAAGAAAATGATTTAATCATTCTAATCCGGATTTCCATGGTCATTTCCATCTAGATTAACATATGCATCTAGCGAGCAATCACTTTGCTAGATCATCGATTATCTAAATCAAATGCCATCTAATAAAACTGATCGAGAAAAGTTTGAATGAAAACCATGGCTAAGGGGCTAGTCCCCTTGCCTCAATAAAGGACTACTCACTCATGCTTGAGGAGTAAAAGGAGGTGGAGGAAGAAAACATTTGAGCCATAGTCTAATCTTAGAAGGGAGAAGAATCCTTATGCTAGAGATAATTAAATGTCTAGCGCTTAGTCCCTTGCTCCAGATCTAAAGAAGGGGGGTAGAGAAGAAGAACTAGACTATCATGAGAAAAGGAAGAAGGAGGAGAAGCACACGGATGAAGAACTCCAATAGTAACTCGAACGATCTGAAGGAAGGAAGAACAACTTAAAGAAACTAAATCTGAAGAACACGAACAATGCTCTGAATCTTGTTTTATTAAACTGAACTAGAAGATACAATATCCAGAATTTCCGTACAAAAAATGAGATGCTCAAAGATGGAGAACCCCCCCTCCTTTTATAGAAGAATGAGAGGGTAGGATTCCCTCAAAAGAGGGGGAAAAAAGAGAGGGAACCATCAGTTTGAATTTTTAGATCTAGTCAACAAACTCTTGATTGTCTTTCTTTAATGCGATTCTCACAGAAGCAATTTCGAGCGAATTTCCTCTGTCCAAATAATTTAAAGTGCGCCCAAAAATATGATTTTCCTGTAAGATTTTGAATTCCCTTTCTAAATCATACTTGAACATTAAATTTCTTGTTGGGATGTGAGAGTTATGCCAATTTTGGTGCAAGTTATGCATTTAAGTCAGCACTATGGGAAACTGAATTGCCTCGTACCTTCATCTCTTCTTATCTTCATTCATTCCTGAAAATTGACGGAAATATTATTAGAATTAAAAAAAATAATATTGAGAGGATCAAAGTACAATTTATTTGTGATAGAGATAGGTAGAAGTTATTTTATTGCATGTTAGTCGCTTAATAAAGAAAATCTATAAAATCAAGACTGCAACATTATCCAAAATTAATGCCAGAATGGCATGCATCAAAATACCGTAGACTTAAGCTTTTTCTTGTCCTCAAGCAAATAAAATCACAAAACATTTGTTTATAAAAGAAACATGTTCATCCTCTCCAATTAGAAAAGATTTCTATCCTTTTCATGGTCAAGCAACCAAATCTCCTAGAATCACAAAATGCAAGGTTCTATATTTCTTATGATAGCAATTTTCATAACTTTTCTTTTAAGTCCACACTTTGTAAAAACTATTTCTCATCCTACTTCTGCTTCAACAATAATTTTTTTTTCTTTTTTTTCTTCACTTTTTTCTATTTTTTTGTTTTCAATTTTCATTCACGGGGACGAGAGAAGTGGGGGTGTGGAAGATGGATCCCTCCTCTATTCGACTTGGGATATTATTTATGGACTTGCGGTTACACTGACCACAATTTTTTGTGTGCTCCCTTTTTTGGCATCTTTTGGCGGTACGCCCCTATTACATTTACGAGGGGTATGGAAGAGAGAGGGAGAAGCGGCTTGCCACCCCGGACTTAGGGTTTGGAAAGCACATTTATTTGTCCCCATGTGTGAAGTTCAAACTTTTTTTGAAGGATTGGTAAGACAGAACATGAACATACATTGTATAAATAGAAATGATCAGTTAATCAATGCTAAAGATAGGAAAATGTTGCATTTGATTCTGATTGATACTCTAAGGCTTGCTATCTTTTCCAAATCTATTGCTAATTTAGGTCATAGGGAACATGCAAACTTTAGCTCATAGATGTTTTGGTGACAATTTGTTTTGCAGGAAAGTTACTTTATAATTAAATTTTGGCAGAAAATACAACAATTGGCCGACTAGGTAAAGGACAAAATTTCTAGAAAAAGAAAAGTACATGCAATATAATAAAAGGTACAGAAAAGAAATGCGGAAAAAGGGAAGATAATGGGGTGGATCACGTACCACCCACCCCCACCCCAGACTTAGAGTTTTACTCATCCCGAGAAACCCTTAGACTGTGATGGAGGGAAGAAGATCACTGTTGCGGAGGTGGATGAGGTAGGTATGAGGAGTAGTAGTTTCCCCAGTAAGGGGAGTTGGGATCTGGGTAAGCCTGTTGGCCCCCATACTCCTCATATAAAGGGCGGCTAGGAGCGTAGTGCCAAAATCTACATGCCAAGATTCCTGCGAGTGCTGCATGAGATAGATGTGGTTTAGAGGAAGGAAAAAAAAAGGAAAGATAGAACGAAAGAAAAAAAAGGAAAGAAACAACTGGAAGGAAAGATAGCGTTGGGTTGCCTCCCAACTAGCACCATGTTTGACGTCGATGCTCGACACGAGAAAACTCAAGTCTCATGCCGGTGTTCAGAAGTAGTTTGTTGATTGGTCAAGGTGAGATCATCCAAGAAAGAGCGTTTATTTGTTTCAGAGGTAAGAAAATCTTTGGTTGTCAAGTATCTTTTGAGACGGGCCCCATTCACCTTGAATTCACCTAAATGCTTATCCTAGAGGAGAAATGTTCCATTTGGGTAAGCAGACTTCACAGTATATGGCCCATACCACCTAGTTTAAGTTTTCCAGGAAAAAGCCTTAACCTGGAGTTGTACACTAAAACTAAATTGCCTTCTTTGATGTCCTTGCATTTTATATGACCGTCATGCAACATTTTCATACGGTCTTTGTAGATTCTCGCATTTTCGTATGTAGTCATCCTAAGTTTGTCTAATTCATTTATTTGGAGAAGGCATTTTTCTCCTGCGGCGGCAAGATCAAAGTTTAAGCTTTTGATGGCCCAGCTGGCCTTGTGTTCAAGTTCAATGGGGATATGGCATGATTGCCATAGACAAGCCGGAAGGGTGTAGTGCCAATGGGAGTTTTGTAGGCAGTCCTGTAGGCCCATAACGTGTCATTTATTTTAGAGGCCCAATCTTTCCTAGTGCGGTTGATGGTTTTCTCTAAGATGGATTTGATTTTCCTATTTGAAACCTCTACTTTCCCACTGGTCTGAGGATGGTAGGGTGTGAAGACCTTGTGGTCCATACTTTTTTAGAAGGGTTTCAAAACTTTTTTCTAAAAAACGAGATCCACCGTCAGAAATAATGGTTTGTGGGACCCCAAATCTTGAAAAAATAATATCTTTAAACATTTTTTTAACATGTTTGGAATCGCAAGTCTTCGTGGGTATGGCTTCGACTCACTTGGTCACATAGTCAACGACGACCAGGATGTACTTGTACCCATAAGAGGAAGGGAAGGGGCCCATGTAGTCAATGCCCCAAACATAAAAAATTTCTAGTTCTTGCTAAGAGGTTAGGGGCATTTGGTCACATTTAGAAAAGTTCCCGGTTCTTTGACATTGATCGTAGCTAAGAACAAACTCGTAGGAATATTTAAAGATAGTGGGCCAAAAGAACCCACACTGGAGGAATTTCCTTGCAGTTTTCTGGGAGCTCATGTACCCCCCATAGGGACCGGAATGACATTGTTCCAGAATGTCAATGCTTTCTTCCTGGGAAACACAACGACGATAAAGACCGTAGACACAAAGCTTGAACAAATAAGGTTCATCCCAGTAATAGTTTTTAATATCATGTAAAAACGTAGCTTTATAATGTCCCTTGTATTCAGGGTGCAGTACACTAACAACTAAGTAATTTACATAATCCGCGAACCATGGAAATCGGGAATCTACCCTAAGTAATTGATCATCAGGAAGGGACTCATTTATGGGGGTCTCATTAGGTTGAATATAGATAAGTCGGCTTAGATGATTAGCTACAACATTTTCTGTCCCCTTTTGTCCAGAATTTCTAGGTCAAATTCCTGGAATAGCAGGATCCATCTAATGAGTCTGGGCTTGGCATCTTTTTTAGTCATGAGGTAGCGGATAGCCACATGGTCAGTGTAGACAATGACTTTAGAGCCAACTAGGTATGAATGGAATTTGTCAAAGGCATACACAATGGCAAGCATCTCCTTTTCTGTGACAGTGTAATTGTGATGTGCCTCATCTAGGGTCTTGGATGCATAGTATATGACGTGATGTTTCTTGTCAACACGTTGCCCTAGGATTTCTCTTATGGAAAAGTCACTAGCATCGCACATGATCTCAAAAGGAAGTGACCAATTATGTGCACGAATGATGGGGGTCGTGATAAGGGTGTTTTTCAGACACAAAAAGCTCTCCATGCATTGTTCATCGAAAATGAAGGGTTCCTCCTTTTGGAGGAGGTTGGTAAGAGGTTTGGTGATCTTGGAGAAGTAGCAGATGAATCGCCAATAGAAACCGGCATGCCCTAGGATAGCACGAATGTCCTTGACTGAAGCTGGGGGTGGGAGCTTGGAAATGACCTCAATTTTAGCCTTATCGACTTCTATTCCTTCACTGCTAACTCTATGGCCTAGGACGATTCGCTCCTTAACCATGAAGTGACACTTTTCCCAATTAAGGATCAAGTGAGACTCTGCACATCTATCAAGTATGAGGGCATGGTTTTTGAGGCAAGAGTCAAAGCTGTTTCCATAGATGGAGAAGTCGTCCATGAACACTTCCATGATTGTCTCGATTAATCCTTCGAAAATGGCTGACATACATCTTTGGAAAGTGTTCGGTGCATTGCACAAGCCAAAGGGCATTCTCCTAAACACGTATGTTCCAAAGGGACATATGAAGGTGGTCTTTTCTTGGTCGTTAGGATGGATGGGAATTTGGTAAAATCTTGAATAACCATCTAAGTAACAAAAGTATTGCTGATGGGCTAAGCGCTCAAGGACTTGGTCTAGGAATGGGAGTGGGAAGTGATCTTTCCAAGCAGCCATGTTGAGTTTCCTATAGTCAATGCACATTCACCATCCTGTGATGGTGCAAGTGGGGATGAGTTTGTCCTTGTCATTTCTAACCACAGTAGTACCTCCCTTCTTGGAAACAACTTGAACAGGGCTAACCCATGGTGAATCGGAAATGGGGTAAATGATCCCTGTAGTCAAAAGTTTGATAACTTCTAAGAGGACAACCTCCTTCATGTTTGGGTTCAGTTTCCATTCTGGATCGTGGGAGGGTTTATGGTTTTCATTCATAGGGATTTTGTGGATGCAAATTGATTGGTCTATCCCATCAGGGTCGGTTACTTGTAACCAAGGGCTCCTTTTCTCTTCCTAAGTTCCGTCATAAGTTTGGTTTCTTGTTCAAGTGTAAGGTCGGAATTTATGATGACAGGGCACACTTGTTCTTGGTGAAGGAAAACATAATTCAAACCTATGGGGAGGGGTTTCATTTCGGGGGCCTTAGGTGGTTCAAGCTTTTCTTCACCTATGGAGATCATTTTAAGTTCCTCAAATTCAGCATCAGACATCTCCTCAAAATCATCTAAATGAACTCTAATTTGGTCCAATTGCTCATCATCAATTTCACATTCATTTGGGGCAGTAAGGGCTGTGAGTAAAGGATCATTAACTAATTCCCATTCTTGTCTAAGTTGGGATAGCTTGTCAACACAGTCAAGGAGGTAAACTTCTTCCTTGAAACTAGGTCCTTTCATGCTTTGGAACACCCGAAACTCAAGGTTTTATTTTCCTGGTCTCAACAAAATGGTTCTAGCCTCAACATCAATCAAGGCTCGAGCGGTGGCTAGGAAGGGACGGCCGAAGATGAGTGGGTAGTGAATATCTTCCTTTATGTCCATGATCAAGAAATCACATGACACATAGGAATATTTCCCAACCTGGATAGGAACGTCTTCTATGATACCCATAGGTTTGGTCATGGAAGAATTGGCTAATTGGATTGTCATGGCCGTGGGTGACATGTCGGTGAACCCTAATATTTTGTAGAGGCTATAGGGCATGATGGAAATGCTAGCTCCTAAGTCAGCTAGACCCTTTCTACATGCATTGTCACCTAAGTAGCACCCTATCCTAAAAGAACCAGGGTCTTTTTGTTTTTAGGCATCTTGCTTTGGATAATGTCTGCAGTGGTTCTAGCTAGCTTTACAATCTCATATTTTTCAGTGGCATACTTTCTAGTAAAGAGAGATTTCATGTATTTAGACCAGGCAGCCATGTCGGCTAGGGCGTCTAAGAAGGGGATGTCAACGTGTAACTTCTTCATGGCTTCCCTAAATTTCATGAATCGAGTGTCAAGCCTAGTTTGTATTAAACGAGCTTGGTAGGGAGGTCTAGGTTTGTAGACAAGTTCTTCCACTTCTTCTTGAGTAGGTGTAGGGATAGATGATTCTGGGATGGGTTCTGGTTTCACTACTACCATGTCTTCATCTTTAAAATTTAAGGATGTGGATGATGGTTGTTCTGGAGGAATGGGAGGGGAGTGTGTTTTTCCTGAGCACGTAGAGACAACTTTGAGTTGCTCAGGGTGTTTGGGGTTGTTTTCAAGCTACCCAGCAAAAGTGTCGGCAGGAGGTTTTTGTTGGGCGAATAAGCAGGCGAACTGTGCATCAGTTTGTTTCTAATGTGCAATGATGAGTTGTTCTAGAGTGTCTAGCCTATCATTTTCTGGAGTAGGGGGTGCATGATGTGTTTGATGAGGGGGTGGTTGATTGTGGAATTATTGATGGGGTGGTTGATTAAGGTTTGGAGGCGGAAGGTTGAGGTTTTGGAATTGTTGTCCTTGGAAGGGTGGTCGATTTTGGTAGTTACCCTTGTTGTTCCCTTGGCTACTAAAATTTCTTTGGTTGTTGTATGGGAATCCAGGTGGTGGTCTACTATGGGCTTGGGGGTATGGTGGTCTTTTTTGGGATAGGATTTGGTTTGAATTTTCAGCTCTTGCGGGGTTCCCATACTAAAGGCCAGGATGATTCCTAGCTTGGTTGGGATTGTAGTATCCTTGGCTTGGAATGGTATGGATGGAGTTAAGGTCTTCTAGCCGCGGCCCTAGATCTAATGGTGCAGGGGTGTTGAACAGGAATCGGAAATGAAGGGTGGTGTGGTCAAATCCTTGGCATATAGCACAAAGGGATTCTATAGCCTTAATTTGTTGGGGTGGCTCTCTATAGGCTCCAAAGGTTGATTCTATCCTATCTTGTTTCAGGGAGATCAACTTAAGAGTGTCAGCAATGGCTTGAATGTCAGGATTGATTTCAACTTTGGTTACCTTGAGGACCCCACCAGTTCCCCGTCTAGCTCTAGTTTCTGAGGAATGCTTGACTACCTCCCAGGCACTATCTAGACTCTAATGCATGGAATTTCCTCTAGATGAGGAATCAAGAAAGAACTTGGAGTCATTGTCAACACCACGGTAAAAGATCACTATCAATTGGGCTTGGGAAATTTCATAGTGGGGGCATTTTCAAAGGAGGTCTTTGAACCTCTCCCAAGCTTCTCCTAAGGATTCTCCTAGAGACATAGAAAAATGGGTGATTTGACCCCTAATTTCATAAGTGAGTGATGGGGGGTAAAATTTTTCAAGGAATTTATTTTGCAAATCATCCCAAGTGGTGACAATATTCGTACTCTCCATGGTGTTGTACCAGCTACTAGCTTGGCCGGCAAGGGAGTACTTGAAGAGTTTAAGGCGGATGGCATCTTCAGAGATACCAGGAATTTTGTTTAAGGAACAAAGATCTATGAACCTTTGTAGGTGATCTTGGCAACTCTCTCCATTGTTGCCAGATAAAGGGTTGGCTTCGATCAAGGTGATCCATTGTGTTCGGATTTCAAAATGGGGGGCTTGGATGGTGGGTGGCACAACCAGATGTTGGGTGTAAGCTGTTTTAGGGACAAAAAATCTTTTAATTGTTTTTGCCTTCTGACTTCACTCCTAGCAGCTTCTAAGGTTTCCTGTTCGGCCATGTAGGCTTCACGGATGGCAGCTTCTCTGGCCACTTGTTCACCTAGGATGTGCTCTCTTTGAGCGTCTAAGGCTTGGTTTATCCTAGCGGTGACTTCCTCTTTTTTCATCATTGTACGGTTTGACGGCTCAAACAGTGGAAGTTCCTATCTATTTTAGGGTCGAAATCGAGTGAGAACCCGGCGTTTGAGCGTAGCGGTGAAAATCTAGAATTTGAATGTCACATGCACAAAAAAAATGATAGTTAATCGTGTGCAGAAAAAAAAAATGTACTGCCAGAATGGAAACTCAGCAGAAAGAGGAATAACACTTCCAGAATGTTACTCGGAAGGCATAAAAAATAAAAATAAAGTTTATAAAAAATTTTAGGGTTCGAGAAAACTTTCCGTTGCTCCCCGCAATGGCGCCAAATTGATAATGTGTCGTTTTGCACTCTCAATCACTAAGATAATTATCCTAGAGTTTAACCTTTTTTTTACTCTCCGGTTAAGGGTAGCATAGAAAGGGTCGGTCCCAAGGAACAATGTGATTAAGAAAGGTTTCTCTAATCCCAAGAAGTTGATTCTTATTTTTTTTATTTTTGTTTTTAATGAATATAAAGTAAAAAAACTAGTTGAAGGTTGGGTGTTTATCTAAGGCAAGAACCAAACAACAAGAATTAGAGTTACACTACAACAAGAATTAAATGCAATAGTAAAGATTACACATTCTGCTAAAATGAAAAGTAGAAGAAGAATGTTAGAACAATAAAGCAGATGAGTTAATCTTGGTTGTGAAGAATATTGAATTTAGATTTAAAACATCGAGGCTTTAAGGGGTTTTCACCACCTTAGACATGGCGAGAAACGAATCAACTTGATCGATAATTTAGATGACGACATGTGGATTAAAAATTCAAAAAATATGAATTCCACATGAGCCCATTGGTCCTGGTGCTCATGCTTCCTAGTTCGTCATTTGAAAAGGGAAAAATCCATGGTTGTTTCAAAATCCGTATGCAAATGATTTAATCATTCTAATTCAGATTTCCATGGTCATTTCCATCTGGATTAATATATGCATCCAGATCTAAAGAAGAGGGGGTAGAGAAGAAGAACTAGACTATAACGAGAATAGGAAGAAGGTGGAGAAGGACGACGATGAAGAACTCCAATAGTAACTCGAACGATCTGAAGGAAGGAAGAAACAAAATCTGAAGAACACGAATAAAGCTTCGAATCTTGTTTTATTAAACTGAACTGGAAGATACAATATCCATAATTTCCATACAAAAAATGAGATGATCAAAGATGGTGAACCCCCCCTCTTTTTATAGGAGAAGGAGAGGGTAGGCTTCCCTCAAAAGAGGGGGAAAAAGAGGGGAACCATCAGTTTGAATTTTTAGATCTAGTCAACAAACTCTTGATTGTCTTTCTTTAATGTAGATTCTCATAGCAGCCATTTCGAGCAAATTTCCACTATCCAGATAATTTAAAGTGCGCCCTAAAATATGATTTTCCTGTAGGCATTTTAATTCCCTTTCCAAATCATATTTGAACATTAAATTATGCCTTGGGATGTGAGAGTTATGCCAATTTTACTAGCCATTTGGGGTTAGCTGATCTTGGGATATTATCTCCATCACCCCCATAAGCATGTGTAGAAGGCTTGGTATCACATATGCCAAACCCACTCCAATGAGAATCCAACTGGAAGACTCTTCTATTACCAAGCCACTTGGCATTATTGATGTGCCAATCAAAGTTGGAAAATTCTAAACCCATATGACTTTGTAGTGTTGGATATTAAAGAATATAGTCGCTACCCATTTATCTTTGGCATGCCTTTCCTTGCCACAACCAGGATTGTAGTCGATGTTGAAGTAGGAATTCTCACTTTACGGGATGGAATGGAATTCATCAATTTCCAAGCCTCTAGGGGTCGCATGAAGTATTCCTAAGAGGAAGAAGTATATTTCCTTGAATGAATTGACTAGTTCAACCAGATGCAACAACGCTTCCTCAAATTGGAGCCCCCACCTAAAACTAAATATTGAATTTCTCTGGGGGACAATCCAGTTGGTCGGCAAGTCAAACCAGCATCAGTCATCCCCATGCCAATAGACAACCTCACTCCCACTACCCCCAATGTGGTATAAACCAACATCACCACTCAAGAACCCTTTATCCCACAGCCTCTTCCTATATCTCAGCACATATTCTCCTTCTCTCCCCTTGTCCCCTTTGAAAAACCTATTTATGATTCTCTTCAGGCTCCTTATGAGTCCCCACTACAAATTCAAACTCAAGTAGCACCTCTAAATGTCATAGATGGATCCTCTGCCTATCATCCCTTCTAACCACTCCCCACTGATATTAATGACCAATATAGTGAAATAATTGGATATAAACACTTATATAAAAAAATTATCCCTCCAATAATTATCTTTATTCAACTACAATTCCCCATAACTATCCCCCACCACATATTAAACAATTAGTACCTAACCTTCCTAATCCCAATTTTTGTCCTTGGTATACAAATGCAATCTAAGTCATCCAAGATACCACTTAAGACACTCTAGGAAAGATGATGGAGTGCTTGCAAGGCATTCAATCAAGCCAATACAACACCCTCTTTCAATTTCCAAATCCTCCACCCCACCTGATCTTGAGCCCTATTTGACTCCTTGATCCTTCTTTCTCGATCCTTTGACATAAAACCCGGTGCTTGTTGTGAGGCAACCCAACCTTTCTCCTTTTTTCCTTTTAGAAATTGATTTTGCTATCCCTTTATGTGTTTCTAATTCAGTTTAGTTCTCTTTGATAAAAAGGGGGAGATGCTCGGTTGGCCTCCTGACCCTACTGATTCATACATCAAGCATTGGCATGACTATAGAGACAAAATGATAATCTCAAAGTCCCAACCGATCATCTCGGCTACCACCCTTTTCAAATGTATGATTTGAACTTCAAATGACAAAATGTCACCCTCAAAGTCCCAACGGTTGTCTCACTCAACAAAATGAATGGTTTAGAGACTAAGAACCACGATTCAAACGTGCAGCCACCTTGAGAGATGAAACACTGACTACACAATCATGACATGCCAACACATTAGTTGGTATTCCCAAACTGGTCAGTTGGCTTGCCCGAGTTGGACTATTAAATCATAGGAGGGCTACTCTCATCCACAAGCCACCCCTACCTCCAAGTCTTGAGCCACCAAGAAACCCTAGCTTCCCCTCTCACACTCACAACTCTAGATCCCTTTGACAAAAACTCTATGACCTCATGCTCCAGCCTTTTTTTTGTGGTGCCACTCAACTGTCTCGGTTGGCACCTCAGTCATCCTGACCAGTGCACAGCCATGCTACTGTTCCCCCCTTCTTACCTCAACACTCACCCATTTGGGTTCCCAACTGACAAACTTGTATCCATTGCACATCCATTTCGCACCCCTTCACCCACATTTATTGGCCAAACGATCGTCTCACAGTGTGTCTCCCTTTCCAGCCTTCTACAATCGCCTCCATATCCACCATAGTGATCTTCTTCCCTCCATCTCAGGTTTGGGATTTTCTCAGGATGAGAAAAATTCTAAGTCTAGGTTGGAAGTGGGTGGTATGTGCTTATGCGACACACTTATCTTCCTTTTCCTGCATTATCTTTTGCCATTTTATTTATGCATGTAGTTGCTTTTGAAATTGCCTTACTTTTATTTTCTTTTACAATTTGGCCTTTATCTAGTCAGACGTGATGAATATTTTTTAATTATTGTATCCTTTAGATCTTACTATATGTTCTTTGCAAAAAAAATCATAGATTGCCATTATTATAAAACACCATGTCACTTAGGACACCAAAACTAGAATCACTCCTGGGAAACATTGGCAAGTTGTATTGTATCAATAAGAACCAAACATGATTTGTCCTTGTTTAGCTTACGGATGACCTTGTCATATATCTTGTATAATGGGTTGATAGAAAAACTTGTTCCGATACAATGACACTCCCTAAAAAAAGTGAAGTTTTGAAGCACAAGAACAACCTTCTCCACCTTCACTCGTCAAAGGAAAACCACCCCATGACAAACTCCAAGTTGGGGGTGGTATGCCTTCCCTACCTCCATTCTTCCATACCCCTCGTAAATTTAATAGGGGTGTACCATCAAAAGATGCTAAAGAGCATACAAAAAATTGTGGTCAATATAACCACAAACTCATGAACATAGAAATACCAAGTGCAATAATGGAGGGATCATCTTCTTCCACCTTTTTTTCTCTTGTTCATGTGTGAAAACACACAAAAAAGAAAAAAATTGGTCGGGTCAAAGTAGACGTGAGATGAAGCATGTTTTCTACAAAATCCTAATTTAGAATTAAGTTATGAAACATGCTTTGACAAGGAATAGTGGAATTTGTGCTATGTGGTTCTATGAGATTGGGTTGCTTAGTTAAATTAGGTGGTAAGGAACAAAGTGATGGCTATGAGGGTGAGCATAGACATGTTGCTAGTACAAATTGGAATTATTTGTGATTTTAATAGTTTGAGGACAAGCCAAAGCCCAAGTCTAGGGTATTTTTATGAATGTATATTCATCCTATTTTATGCCATACCTTTTACTTTTCTAAGGAATTACTTCACTTTCTGCTAATTTTCTGGAAGTAAGTGCAATTTGCCCAGTTTTCAACCCATATTGCAAATCTTATTCTTTTCCTTCATATTTTGTAGATTTTCCTTCAAAATACAAATTTGACCCTCTCAATACCCAATCCAACCGGCTCACACGCTAAAACAGTCATTTTAGTCAAAAAAGATGTTGCACCTCGAGCCCAAACAAGTGTATCACTTGCCTAGAGCTCATGTTTCACTCGTCGGTTTAGCTCTTCTTACTTGTACTATCTCAGCATTGAAATGAGCATCATAGGAGTCCCAAACACTCATCTCAGGACCTTCAAACGGTCATCCCATGAGCCCAAATTCCCATCAACAAACCTCTTCATGATTGAATCACACCTACACAACACGCCACCACCCTGGCTTGGGTTTTTCATTTGGTCCACGCATGCAACATCACCAACTAGATGTTTCCCACCTCAAACATCCAGTTCAGTGCTTTCTTTGTGACAAAGAAATGTTCAAGTCAGCGTTGCAACCTTAGTATTAGGGTTTTGACTTGCTGCCAAAATGGTTGTGCCACATCACCATTCAACCGACTAGTTCGGGTTGCAAAATGGTTGGCTCACACCATGTTGACATATGATTTCCCTCTTCTCCATTCATGGGTTTCTCCCTCTCCTTCTTTTAAAAAGAGGAGGACACCACAACAAAGAGGAACAAAATATTTGTACTTGCCAATTTTATTTGAACATTGACCTTTCAATTCTTGCATGTGTACTCTTTTCCTCTTCAATAAAGATTAGTGTTTCATCTCTAGATTTCTAGTTCTTTATCTATTTTACTCAATATTCCTTTGGAGTGGGGATTTAAGGGATCAAGCAATTTAATTCTCATTGTCAAGATCCCCTTGGTGATTCTTTTTTATCAAGTCTATGGTGTTCTTCCTTACTTCATTTTCTTATCCTTATTTTTTTATGGCTAGCAAGTAGTTCTCATATCAAAGTATGCAGAGTAACCCCATGGCCATAGTGGACTAGATTAATATCTATAGGGAGAACTTTTGTTAATTGGCTTCTCGTTTGGATTTTTTCCTACCTTAACAATTTAATATGTCATGTTCCTTGTATGTTAGTCTTGGAGAATGCAATCACATATTCCAAGACTCAAAACAACCAAATGGATGCATGAGGATCCAGATATGATCACAGAAGGATCCTTATTGTAATGACATGTTGGGATCTACAAATTCCAGGATCAATGGGTTTCCAATGATCCATATCTTTTGTAGATGCATTTACAAATATCTCCCATGCCCCCTTTTAACTAGTTTATCTTGTAGATTTATTGATCTAGTGTCATTTCAATCATGGCGGTAAAACCCATAGCCTCAATATCTCTTTCTTATGATTCAATCCTTTTTTTCAACCATTGTTTTTAGTCGCCTCTTTTAATTTTACCTTTAAAATAATTATTCTTTACTCTTGTTTAGCATAACTCTTTTCTTTAATTGTTCTTAGTGTAACTTTCATTTTATTGCAACTTTAGATTCCTTGTTTTAGTGTAATCAAACCATCAAACTCTAGATCTTTACTGTCTACATTTCTTTGTTCAAAAGTGTTTTGGGTTGTTATTTAATCTTAAAAAACATTTTCTATGGATCAACCCTTTCTTCCCTAATAAATCAACTTAACTAGTTATTTTGTGGTTAAAAAGGGTAAACTCTAGGATTAACCACCCAATTTTTTTGAGAAATGACACACATCATAAAGTCAAACCCTTTGACTATCTTGTCAAAATGAAAATTCTATCTCTGAGATGAGTAATTCAATCTCTTGGTTGAACCTTATATTTTTCACACTTTATTTGCATTAATTAGATGTATGAAACCTTCAGGATATGTAATGCACACATCCTCTACAATATTCCCATTAATTAATACATTTTAACATCTATTTTCTAAATGTCATAGTCATAATAAGCTGCAATGGCAAGAATGATCCTGATGGATTTAACCATGATGACTGGTGAGAAGATTTCATCATGATAAACACCTTGATCTTGTTTGAAATCCTTTTCAACCAATATGTCCTTAAAGGTTTGTATAATACTGTCAATGTTGGTCTTCTTCTTGAACACCTAATTACACCCTATGGGTTTGAACCCCTTTAGGTGGATCCACCAAGGTCATACCTTATTGGGGTACATGGAGTCCATCTTAGATCCAATGACCTCAAGCCATTTCTCATTCTTTAATCCCTAAATTGATTCTAGGTAGGTTGTTGACTCATCATCTATGACCAACTCACCACCTTTTTAAGTCATAAGATATCCAAATCATTCAAGCTCAAGGCATGAACTACTAGATCTGTGTGGTTCTTGTGTTACATGTAGAATTTGAGATTCAACAACCATTTCTGATTCTTCTTGGTCCTAGTATACCTCTATAGTTTCAAGGGTGTCTTTTTGGTCTCAAACTTTTTGACTTCTATTCTCGCACTGATACCTTCAGAAATAAATTCCTTTCCTGGAATACATTTGTCCTTGCAACAATACTTAATTTATTGTTGGATGTAATGTAAAAGTAGTATCCTCTAGTTTCCCTAGGATATCCAACAAAATAACATCTATTTGATTTGGGACAAAGCTTTTCAAGAAACAATTTTCTCATATAAGCTTCCCATTCCAAATCTTCATAAAAGTCATATCGAGATACTTCTCATGCCATATCTCATATGATGTCTTTTGAACCTAATTAGCTGGTACATGTTTAGGGTAAAATTTGCAGTTTAAAAAGTATATTCCTTAAAGTAAGTCATAAGATTAGCAAGAATTATTTATTATTGTAATATGTTATGATTCCTTCTTTCTAATACATCATTATGTTTTAGGTGGAGTCCATTGTGATACAATATCACAGTCTCAAAGAAGGTCCTCAACTCTTAGTTCAAGTATTCTCCACATCAATCATATCGAAGTGTATTAATACTAGTAACCACCTTTATAATTTGTTATAAAAGGTCTGGATACATCAATATGTATGGGTCCTAATAGATCACCCACTTTCTCACTATTTCTAGAGAAAAGGGCCTTTATCGTCTTGCCCAACAAATATGTCTCGATTGATTTGAAACCAAAAGTGTCTAGATGAAAATACTGATGGATTTTAGAAATGCATTCTTTATTTATGTTCCATAGATGACAATGATATAGATTATATATATATATATATATATATATATATATATATATATATATATATATATATATATATATATATATATATATATATATATATATATATATATATTCTCTAGAACTATCAGGTATAGACTATGAGACGTTGGGGTAGTACCAAAAAGATCTCATCTTTAAAATAAAACATCAATCATTCATGATACTTATCCAAACAAGATACATATATGATAATTCAATTAATGGAAGTTACATGTTAGAAATTCGCTAATTCGATGTCCACTAGACTTAGATGAATGAAATGTTTCAACTGTAATGGAAACAACTCTTGCTTTGTGGAGTCCCACCTTATCTAGATTTATTTCTACTTGGATCTATAAGTGAAGATCTCCATACCTCTCTTCTTCTTCCTAAGTTCCTCTACATAAAGAGGACAACTCCTTTTCTAGTGCCCAGGTAGGTGATTGTAACGACACTTCCCTTCCTTATTCACCCCTACCTTTTCTTTTAGTGCATTAGAGTTTGGTTTCTAGCTTGATTTAGAACTTTTATTTGCCTAGTCTTTTCCTTCAGACATTACTTTTACTCTATTGGTCATCATCACAGATTTAGGATTTCCTTTCTTCAATTGTACTTCAACAGTTCTCAACAAGCAAGAAATATGACAATGGGTTATCAAAATTGTTCATGTTTTAGTTCATGACAGGCTAGATATATGATTTTGGTAATGATTGAATAATTACATATGTGGCCAATTCTTGGCCCAAGGGAAATGCCATTCTCATTAGATTGTCCATGTACCCAATCAACTTAAGCACATGGGACCCTACTGGATCTTTCTCTTCCATATTGTAACTGAACAACACCTTTAAGATATCATATTTCTCTTATAATGCCTCATCCTGAAACATGTTCTTCAGATATGTTACTATCTCAAAGACTTCCATGTTTTCATGTTGTCCCTATAACTCATAGTCCATTGAGCATAGCATCAGGCACTTGACATCCATAACATCGTTGGTATGCTTCTAGTTAGCATCGCTTTCATCCTTAGGCACGGTGGGAGCGATTTCATATAGCTCTGGTGTATCCAAGACATAGAGCTTGCGCTGTTGAGTGAAAATGATTCTCGATATCCGGAACCAGTCATGGAAGTTATTCTCATTCAGTTTTTCCTTCTCATGGACTGCTAAAAAAGAAAACATATTGGTGTTTTCCGTTTGTTTCTACAATAATATTTGCATTTGTCAAAACACTTTTGATTTGATTTGACAATACTAATGATATTACTTTCACCTTTAATTAATTAATGCTCCCACTATTTTGTTCAAGTTGATAACCCTCACTTATCAATTCAAAAGATTGTAATGTACAATCTTCTAGTTAGACCACATCTAAAATACTTATGTTATTACCCAACCAATGTTGGCATTCACAATTACATCTCATTCAATTCTTGGATAGATGATATGCACAATTCCTTCTCATATCCCATATGTAGATTCTAGGCACTCAATCCTATTAAAGTCACCTAAGTGAAGCCTGACCGAAAAGCCAACATGATAGAAATGCACCCTGCAATGGCAGACTCACATAACTACCATCACAATTCCATGAAATAGACAGTACATCATGATAAGGTGTGCGCACACTAGGTAAATCAAGCTTTTCATGTGTTTTCTTATGGTAAGAATCTTACACTTAATATTTATTGAGGAGTTTTATATATAAATACATATACATCTCACAACATACTTATAAAAGGCATCATATACATACTATATCAACAAACAAAACATGCAATCATAAAATAAGAGTGATGGTTATGTCCACATGAATGTAATTATATTGGAGCCACGAAGAATTGATATCCACCTATGATCAAACATCACATGATACAACTTGTAAAGTAAAAAAAAAATCATGGAAACAAGATGGTTAGTTGATTGGACTCTTCTAGTCGACCAATTTTCCTGCCAGTCAGTTGATTGGCATCTGTCAGTCGGTCGACTGGCTTCTATCTCAAGAAACTATTTGGACTCCTCTAGTTAGTCAGTTGGACCTCTAGAAAATTGATGGGATCCTCAGTATGTTGCCTCTTCGGTCCTCCAGTCAATTGACTTAACTCCTAGTCAATCAACTCACCTGGTGTAGAACTTCTCTTTTGTTGTAGGAAAACTTAAAACTAATCCTATTTATTTGTTACATTGCAAAAGGTGAAACCGCAAGTTACATTCAAGGGGAGTATAGGGAGGACAACATTAATTTACATATGGAGAGAGAGAGAGATCCTCGATATGCAAACTGAATCTTAAAGACAAGAATTAACCCATTCAATAAAGAACACACATTCATTTGGTTATTGGTCATAACCACACATACATCCACCATCAAAACAATTTTAGGGTTGTGTGTGTAGATTGCATATTTATATCATATCATATGTATATTGGGTTTATAGGACACTCTCTAGAATATTTGATTTTTAATCAGATATGCACATTAATCATTTTAAGTATTTGCATCACATGTAATAAAATAAACATGATAAAAACAAAATTAGATCATATCGATTAAATCCCTGAACATAGTAAATTGACATGGCTCTGGTACCACTGTAGGGAATTATGGGGACATAGATGGCATCCAAAACCAAAATTCTTTCCATATTACCCATAACTAATGGATCACTTCAACAACTATGAGGTGGGAGAGAGTGTTGCAAGGAATATACCTAGTCCTCAAGCAAGTCTAACAATAGTCCTTGCATTGTTGTGCTTCTTTCTCAAGCAACACAGGAACAATCGTCCTATTGTAGCACCAGATATGACAGTTGATGATGTTTTACTAGCATGATGGGAACAGCCTTCACGCCTCTACATAGTCCACGACGACCATCGGGAACGCATATCATTCTTCTAGATCCGACGGGAAGGAGTTGTCCCTTTGAGTTTTCAACATGCTAGCATCGACTTTTCTCTCCTTTAGATATCTCTCCCTTTTATGGGTAATATGCTTCTGGTCTCACGTTACCACAATATTGAGATGAGGAGTATTGTCATACAAGAGTATTGAGGGCCTTGTCCATCCCTCCCCCTATATAGGAGTGGATGGGCCAGGTCTTCTACAAACTCAGGAATATGATGGCACAAATTCCATGAGTTTTTGGCTGTTGCAAATTACCAATCAGTCGACTGGGCTTCTAGTCAATTGACTCACATGACATTTAGTCAACTGGAACATCTAGTCAGTCAATTGGAAAGTTTTTCTATTCACAAACATATTGGATTTCAAAGTGACAATCAATGCACATCATGATGTCAACATCAATCCTTGATCCAGTCTTACTATCTTCCACTCAGTAGAATGGACTTTTTGAATCCATCGATTAGACACTCTAGTCGACCAACTCACATTCCCAGTTAACTCACATTCCCAGTGGGTTGACTCATATTCCTAGTCAGCCAACTGTTAGCCAATGTTGTTTAAGTTGATTACCTACACACTTTAGTAACCAAGTTAAACCTTATTCATATGTAAATTCCTAATCTAGGTGCATCTTATAAGTGTGAACCTATAGGCAACAAATTATGTTTGTAGTGAATATCCATAACTATATAATGACATCACAAACAATGACAACAACAACACATCATTGCTACCCTAATAAACCTACAAATCATGATTAGTGTTACCATGATTGTATAGTTCCTTTGTCTCTGATATCTAGATTAAACTCAAGGCATGGAATTGTCAAACTATTAACATTCAGTCCATGTTTCTTGAACTATAGCAGACTATATGGGAGGCATGTGATCTCACATATCACATATTTAGTCACACGATATGACCACACATTTCTAAGTCTCTCTTACTAAGTGGCCAGGATATCAACTTCTGTAAGAGTGTCAAATCCCATTTACATCACTCATAGTCAATCACCATGTGTCATAATGTAATATCCTAAATTTTGTTTAAATTGAATTATTTAAATATAAAAGATTGAAAAGACAAAGAAAATAATATAATAATAATATTTATGGAATGATAATTCTACTTGTATCTTCTTTGCAAATAAGTCTTTGGGTCACAAGACAAAGGAATAAGAGATTGTATGCATAAATAAAAAAGTATGACTTTATGAATTGTTAGAAAATAGAAATATGGGATAATATGTAGGTTTTCAAAAGAAAATAAGGTTTGTGATGTTTTAGAAAATTAAAAGAGTAATTATCTATCCAATTTGGCAACATATATTTTTAGATATCAATTAGTATAATTTGATCTAACTTTTGGTAATCTTGAAAATAATAAGGAAAGAATAGAAATATAAAAACTAGGAAAAAAGATGTTTTGTGGGATAATGTAATTCTTTTACTGAGATATCTAAAGGAGCTAGTTTGTTCATAAAATACATCCCAATTGATACCAAATACAAATATAATTGGAAAAGGTTTACCATGAAATGAGGATAATCGGTTTAGAGGATATACCAAGGAGAAAGACTAAGGAATACACTAGAACCCAATATAAATGACCAATTGTCCAATGGGCACCATAAAGAAATGAATTTTCCTTAATGACTTTTTGTTGCCAAATCCAACTTCTACTAATTTTATGGTAGCATTTGTTCATGAATTTTGGTTTTATTGGAATAAAGCACAAGAGTTTTCTTAAAAGGGATTTTTTTCTGAAGGGAGTAATGGTATGTGTTGCCTTGCCACTTTTGATATATTCCTTGTATTTTAGGAAAGGGAAAGGAAAGGGATTACGAGAGGGTGTAAGTGTATATATATGGGGTGTATACACAACCAACCTAGTCTTTACACCTACTTTATCTCTCCACCTACATCTCTCGACTTTGATCCCCTCTGGTCCTCTCTCTCTTTGTATAGGTTAAGCATCACGTCAATAGGAGGAAGGCAACTCAGCTTCATCAAGATAGCTAATCCATGACCTATGCTATAGGTTTGTGTACCTCAGACCATGAGAAAAGGAACCATCCAAGGTCCCTCTATCCATTCATGGAAGAAGCCTTGCAGACAATCAACAAATATCTCGACTATGTTCACCAGTGGAACAATCCAGACCTTTTTGGGTTGGCTATAAGCCACAATGAGAGGAGAATAGAGATATTAGGGTGAGGAACTAGAGAGTGTGGCGGGTGGAGTCAAGGTGACAGAGATGTTATAGAGACAGTTGGGAGGGGGACCCCAGCATGAGACACCTTGGGCACAGGATGTTGGGCGTGGAGGCTTTGCTTTGTGGAGCACTAGGGATGGTGCCCTTACCATCGTGTCTATGTGGCCAAGGACGGACTGACATTGGTGATCAGAATTGATGGTGTGGGAATGCAACTTGTGTGTGATGTGGATCATTATCGGGCCCAACAACAACATCATAGTCCCAGCCTATGCGAGTGAATGAACATGAGAGATCTCATGAAGGAAATGGTCGGGTGGATCATCCCTGAACTAGACCTCTTTTTTTCTTTCTTTTTGTACTCGAACCAAGTGATGAACCCATGATTCAAGACCAGGTCAACTACCAACAAACATAACTAGATGTATGGGTGCTGGCGTGGCTTTTTCTTATTGGCTAAAATATCATTATCTAGTAATAGTTGTATTAATAGTTAGGATGGTGAGATCAAGATGAGTTTTATATCAACATTGATGAGAACATGAGAGAAACACAAACAAAATGTTAGAAATACCTAATTATGTTTTTAATTAAAAAATAGTTCTAAAATGTGTTAAAGTGGTGATCAAGGCATATAAACCCTAATTTTGATGAATAAATTGTTAATCATGTTAAGCACGACTTCTTGAGATATAAGTTGATAGTGTGGAATTCAATGGTGATTAATCATGTTCACAATCATACTGATGTAGAATTAAGATTTCTAATGTGAATAACCATGCATATGAAGAATTAGGTTAACAGTCATACCTTTCTATGTTGGTGATAAATTTAAAAAGATCTAGGTGATCATAATTAATGAAGATAATGGATTTAAAGATAGGGTTTAGAACCTAATATTCTTATTCATTAGAATCTAAAGTTGCATAATTTAATTGCTCCTAATGACATAAAAGGCCTAATTTGATAACTAGGGTTGTACATGATGTCTAATGTGGATTAATAACCTTAATAAGGAGTGGTGCAATGGAAATAGGGTTAATGCCCTTATATCTTGTCTAAACCCTAAACCCTAGGTTAGGACCCAAGTAGGGTTTATTGTGTGATTAATGTTATAGTGACACCTTAGCATTTACATACTTGTAGATTAACTATTTAATTTCTCGGATATGATGATTAGATTGATTAAATATACTTGAACTATGATTATGATCTGCATGGTTCACAAATAAGGTATGTGGTTACATATGATTATGATCTACATGGTTCACCAATAAGGTATGTGGGTATGACTACCTGCATTAGTTTGCTATTGTTTTCTGACTATTTCTCGAGGATTGACTTAATTAAATGTTGAGTGTTTATTTACATTTGTTAACTTATAATTCCACTATGAGCATCAGTTAATGAAATAATATGTGAAGAAAATGCCAGTTCTTATTTGCAAGTAATTGTTTGAATATATGTTTCTATGTAGTTGTACACTTTTGCAAGAACCCCACATACACAATATATTTTGATATGTTGAACCGTTCCTTTGTTTGCCAACGATTTAGGTACATGCTAAATATAAAGATATTCAGAGACATGATAAACCAGATGAAATTACATGAAGGCATTACACTAAGCAAGGAGTATTAGCTAGACACTTCTTCTCTATGTATGGTTCTAATGATGGAATTTCATTTAGAAGCATATCGTAAATGATATTTGAATTAATGGAAATATTTACTATTGATTCTTGTTTGTTTAAAATCTATATTCTTGGGAAATATTGTAGGTAATGATTCTCAACTTTCAGGCCTTCTGTAATTGGGGGTTGCCAAAAAGTGACGTTGTAACACTTGGTATCAAAGTCCCCGTTTTTTTCCAAATAATATTTAATAGTTTATAATTTCAAGTAATCTATAGAAATATGAGGGAATTATTAGGGCATTTTATAAATATGATGGTGTCTAGAAGGGACCACCACCCAGGGGCTAGAAAAAGTTTCCTCTACACTTCTAGTTGACTTACGAGGACTCTCGGGCCCGTGCATCCTGCCTGGTCAATGTCGGAAGATTTTTGTTTGGAAATAGGTAAGTATATTGCCAAAAGAATGTATAGCTAAGCTATACTGTATAGAAACATAGTATCAGGTTAGACTGATACCACAAATCAAACTATTTGGTTACATACAAAATCCCCAATAGGTTCTCGTATAGTCATTTAAACTACAAAAAAAATTCTTTCTCTTAGTCAGTAAAGCCCCAAGAACCTGACCCAACTCCAACAATAGTTGCCTTTTAGACTTTGACTATTTACCATGAAATCTAGCATTTCTTTCCTGCTAAACAAAATAGCTAGCACTTGTGTGACACAAGCTAGCAAACTGTTTGAGTTGTTTCTATCCTTCAAACTTTGAGTTTAACCAATCAACACACTCCCTCAGCGAAGAGGACACACCACTATGCCAACCATTCCTCAAGTAGATAATGCTCCAAATAGTTTTCAAGAAGTTACAATAAAAAAGAGGTGAGCCATGGATTCATTCACCCTTCCACACAGGATGCACATCGGGTTTACAGGGATACCCCAACTGTTCATTTTGTCTTTGGTAGGAAGCCTATTCTTAATCGCTCTATAAGTAAGAGTGCACCATTTGGGGCAATGAGCACCACCCCAGAACAGATCAGCCCAAGGGGCCAAGTAACTCACACCCGTGTTGACCTGTGGTGTCTGGTTGTTGCACCCTAAACACCAAACTGGTCAACATTGTATAGTGCTCAGTTTTCATCAAACGATCTGTAAAGAGCACTCCAACATTTAGAACTCTTCTTACCTTCCACCTATATAGGCAGCACACCATACCACATATGCATCCATGTCTTCCATATAGAAGCATGTCCAGAGAGGAAAGTGTTGAGCCTTTTATTATGACTATAATTCATAATTTGTCTAGGGTCCTTCAGTTGCAAACCACCTTTACCAATAGGTTTTGCAATTATGTCCCAACCCACCCCATGAACTTTTCCCTGCTAGATGAAATTAGTCGTTAAGGTTTTGATACCCTACAGAGTACTCTGTGGCAGTTCGCACATCCTTGACCAAAAACACACCATGCTCTGTATCATAGATATGACCAGCACAAGCTGACCTGCCATGGAAAGCCTCAACCCCGACCAGTCATCAATTTTACGTCTGATTCTATCTAGGCAGTTGGTGTAGTCCTTAGCAACACCACTACCGCTAGCAATAGGCACCCCTAGATATCTCGTAGGGAACCTTCCTCTTCCCATGCCAGCTGCGACTTTAAGTCTACCCCTTCTATGATCACATGATCTTGATAGAAAGATTTTATATTTGATAGTACTAACGTATAACCCTATGCTACTTCCAAACAGAGTCCAAACAATGTTGGAAGATTTTGCTTGAAGTAAAATCGCTTTAGGTTTTCCTGTCATCTTGATTCATCCACTTATCATACTCTTTCTTAATATAACCTAAACGATACTTATCTTCTCATCTCAAGTTAGGGTTTTGAAAAGAAGTAAGCTTAAGCTATCCTCCGCCAATTAATTTACATGTAAAGAGAAATGATAGTGTACATGTAATGTAGAGATAATAATGTATTGATGACAAATTAAAGAAATTTTTTTGTGGATTTAGGAAAACCCTAATGGATCAAGGGACATAGAAACCCTGAGGTGTAGGGATAGTCCCTAGCCCTAACCCAAACTCTAATCATGGGAAGTGAGAATAGTTTGGTGATATAGCAACACTATTACTTCAATTATTTCCAAGTATTAGTCTTATCGTATTGCCAAGTCATATAAAATGAGATTTATATGAATCACATAGCATGCTCAACACAATAGTTTAGTATATTATTATGAGGTGTACCACTTGTAATCTCTTGTTTAGGTGAATAGAACATATTATTTTGAAGACCTTAATACTTGAGAGTTGTATGGAGAGTGGATGTACAGGTGCACTTATTGTCCAAAGATTCTATTTTAGAATGTGGTATGTGTATATGTAAGGGTTTATTGTCAATGTATAATACCAATTTGTAATAAGTCATCTAGTAACTATATGTTGAATGGTGAGCTTGTGTTATATGGTTTGTTCTTGTTCATGTGATTGTGCTACTATTGTTTCCTTTTGACTCCCTTGATTTTTTCTTCTTCGCCTAGTGTGTGAGTTTGAATTGGGATTCTCTCTAATTTGAGGGTTTCAATTTGTATGTCACACATGCGGTCAAGGTGTTCAAAATCTGGGGACATCAAAGGTGGTATCAGAGCATGAAAAATTGCAAAGCCTAATATTTTCTCATTATGCAACTTAAAACTAAATTAAATCTTGAACTTAAAAATTATTAAGGTTGGCTTAGTCATCTCTTGGAGACTAGATTTGACCTAGCCTCTAGGTTAGAACATAAATGTCTGAGAACTAGTTTTAGACTGGTGCATTTTGTATAGTTGGTCCTGAGATATCATTCTTTCCTTACAATGTGCTAGTATGAGATGTTGCATCATTTAGAGATGATGTGCATCACAGGAAGAGAAAACCTTGACATATGATGCACCTATGTTTTGGGTAGCTACATTAGTCTACACCATGTTCTCACCCTTTTTAGTGGCATGGAACTAGACTCTCTACTACTTGTGAGACACTTAGTTTGCTAATTTGGTTTTGTTTTCAATTGGCTCGAATCTTGAAAGTTTTCTTCAACTCTTATTTTATCATAGAACTATATAATATTTTAGTTTATACACTACTAAACATGGTCTTTAACTAAAAAAAATTGTAGCGAAAACCCCATATTTTGTAGCTAAAGGCTTTAACTACATATTTCTTTACACATACAAATTGTAGTATATGCTCATATAGATAAAGACTTTAACTATATTTTTCAAATATGTAGTTAGATAATCCATTCACTACAAATTCATATGTATCTGGAAGTGTAGCTAGATATTGTCCTTACTTATTTAAATATAAGTATAATTATAACTAAATGTATGACTACAATTGTATATATAGTCAGTATGTAGCAAAAACATGAAGTTAATACATTTTATATGTATTTAACGTGTAGGGAAAGGCAACCGTTACTATATACATACATATGTAGTTGATTATGCATCTAGCTACATATGTAGTGCCATTTAGTACACATACATATATGCTTAGTTCAACTATATATTCATATATATATATATATATATATATATATATATATATATATATATATATATATATATATATACATATAGAATGTATATATAATGTATATATATTGTGTAATTTGTTAGTACACAAGCTCTTTTAGTAACAAAATTGTAGTACTTAGAGCAAGTTATGCTCATAATGACAACAATCTTGCTTTCATTTAAAATGAAGCGTCGAATGTACATGGGGAGGACGTATACCTTGCCCCTATTACACAATGTGTACAAAGAAAAGTATATACATATATCAATGATTCAATGGTCTACTAACATCTTTGCGAAAGTGTTTTGTCTTTCTCAGCTAGTTCTAGCATATATCCTTATTGTCTTCTTCTTTTTTTTTAGCTCTTGTTGTTGTTGCACCATCATGAAGAAAAGCATGTGTTGGATTAAAAATTATAAACAAGACAATCTTGACTTTGTTGAGCAGGGTTGCCCTCTTGCGAAGATGTTCTTTCTCTTAGCTTAGAATCAATTATTTCAGCTAAAACTGGATGACACCGATGCGCTGTAGAGGAGTGATGCCAGATTCATGGTGTGTGATCATTCGTGCGAGCGGGACGAAGTAGGTCTCGTAGAGTGGGACAAGGATGATGAGCATGATGCATGGGATGGCTTGGAAGGATGTTGGAGGAATCTTGAAGCTATTTGTGAGCCTAGTGTCCATGATGTTGTCTTGTTGGATGGCACCATGAGAGATCATGTTGGGTTTTAGACACCCACTGCCCAAGGCCACCAGGTATAGAGCTGGAAAGAATATGGTGGCCTAGATACCCTTTGCTTGTACACAGCTACTCCTGTCTGTCACCATGTTACATTTAGGTGGTCGTAGCTGGGAGAGATGAGCTTGCACTGCTAGTTATATAAAACCCTGCATAAGAATTAAATGAATTTTAGATGAAAAATATGAGCTTTAACTGTGAGTAAAATAGCGTTCAGCATAGAAATGAAAAGGATTTCCAGATGAGCGACATTACAGACTATAGAAATATTACTCTTCACAACAATAGTGGTTATTTAAGAACCACTAGCCACCTCCAATGAAAACAACTATAGTTAAATGGTATAGATTAAAGCCATGATCAGTAATGTCGAGTACCTAAGACAAACTGTGTGAGGATGCAGAGAACTAACAATGATGTAAATCAATTTTTCCATTTGGTGTAAGCTTACTGCACATATCGATAATGATAGATAAAGCTATCATATGAAAGAAAGTATATAAAAATGATTTGGCATTATATCAGATAGGATCAAATATGTACTTGGAAGTCTGGAATAAGTCAGACATTCCTGCAAAAATAGGAAAGAAATAAGCTCCAACATGTAACCTAGTGGAAAAGAAAAATAGATAGGAAGAACAATTATAAGTTAAACACCCTATAAAGAAGCATTGTCATGCTCCCACCTATCTTTCTTTGCAGTCATATATCAGATCGTTTAGAGGATTCTGGGACTAGATAGTCAGCAAGATGATTATCCATCAAGTAATTAGAGCATAGTACTTAAGAGTAGGAGCATATACCATCATGTAATCAACAAACTAATGCAATCATTTTGGTAACATTATGTCCAAGTAAAGCTATATATAATTGTGCATTGGTGATCATAGGGGGAGGAGGTGTGTACAAATGCACTTACTGGATTATAATATATGTGGCATTGCATAAAATATTATATACATATGTTGATTCAATTAATGATATTTACATTTGGACTGATTTCAAAACTGTCACTTGCATCATCAGCAGTAGGTCCAAATATATCACTTGCATCATCAGCAATAGGTCTAAATATATCCATGGTAGATACATATGAAGCACATCCTATAGTAGAATCAAATACAAACTTGTAAAGAGCACTAGTATCATCATCAAGCATAGTTAAATTGAGATGAACCAAATAGAAAAAGAACTAGCGAAATGGTTCCTGAAAAACCATTCATGGAGATGGAAGCCCACTATACAATGGCTCCAACTATTTGCAGCTATTTTCTTTTAGAATCATATAGGTATAATATGAGAATGAGATTGTTATCAGTGAAAATTAGGATCTTATTTGCAATGCTCAGGATAGTGCAATCACTGGTGTAAAACTCAAGCATATGACAGATACAAAATGAATAATTTTATAGTTTGACTCTAGTAGGAGTCCAATATGTTTTTATCATCTGAGAGCTGAGTTATAATATACATTATAGCAACAACAATTGATATTATACTCCTATACTAAGACAGTCAACAAGTTGATTATCCATAAGAAAACGATAATAAAACTAGTCAATTTTTATTATCTAAAATCCAGAAAATTAAAATCATAAGTTGACACAAATATACCAGAAACTACAATCAACAATGACCATGTTAATAGAAATCAACACCTTCCATGTTGAGTCATGGGTCCGTATTTAGTAGAAGAGAGAAGCATGGTTGTAAAAATGACACAGATTCTTCTGCTCTAAATATCGTGTACCTTATTTCATATTTTGAGACATGGCACATGAGCCTTAAATGGGTACAACCACTACTGTCAGAGTTACAGACAAAGTTTGAAAAATGATACAGGCATCAACGTTGTGGTAGATTCAAATGGAAAATATAGAACTATTACCTAGGGCTTGGACCACTATGTAACTAACAAGAAAGCTTAGCTCTTTGTCAATCTATATGAACTGCAGTCATTGTAGCAATTGCTTTGTACTTCTTACATAAATTTTCTTGATTGTATACGATATCTATACTTGGATCTCTACTCATACTAAACTATAGTGATATTATCCCCCCTGCATCATATGAATGATTCATCCAAAAACAAGACTGATATATCTTGATATTGGGTGCATGAGATGTCAGTTGATTTCATAGTTTATGCTTAATATGTAGATGCATACCCAACATTCCAGCATATATAGTTTAGAGCAAGACTTCCACACAACTTCTTGTTCATCCCTCAAGTTTAGATATGTATCATAACTATCAAAAACATGATTATTCAACTTATGGCTAGTAGACACACCCAGTCACAAAAAGTCTTGACTCTGAATAATTTCAATTGAGTGACCACAGATGCTAACAGTGTACTACCCGGTAACTTGACAGATTGAAACATCTATGTAATTAAGATGCATATTACCTATTCAAACTACTAATCCAGAACCAAATTACCTACAAACCAAATATCTTATGGAAATCTCTCACAAAACTATTGATCCCAGGTGGAACAAATACACCTATTATCTGGAGGCACTAGGAACCTTGCCATGTATTGGCACACAGACATAGAAGGTGATTGAGCTGGAGCACTCCAATAATCTATGCTAATATTTATGTTTGTATGGGTCTGGTCACTGTGATAGGAGAACCAACAACTTGCATTAATAGTGGCCAATGGTTGATTTGGCATCTGTTGAGATGATGTATGTGATCCCTGACATTCTAAAAGTTTATTGTATTCAGGTAATGGTACATATGAAGAATAGAAAGTTTACTAGAGATAATACATAAAAAACATTGATTCCTCAGCATATATTCACAAAGAAAATAAACTAAGAAATGTATGTTGATGAACATTGATTTAGTTAGAAAGGATTAAATATTACCTATCATAGATGAAAAGTTACTTATATTTTAACTAGCTACCCGTCCGACTATTAATTTCTAGCATGAGCTACTACATTTGATATCATGATGGAAATTTCCTGCATAATAATTGTCCATTGAGAAGTTGAAAGGAACAAAAGAAACCGGAGGAAGTTACCTATAGAAGGATCATATGCATCATAATCCATAGCCCATTTTCCCCTTTAGCCTCATATACCCACAAGTCACTTCATTTCTCATTCTTTCAAAAGGAAGACAACCAAAGAAATTATAGTTGTTGCTACATAATAAGTTTCAGTCTTCACCAGTGTTATGTTAAAAAAATAATAAATAGATGGACAAAATTTGTGTTCTTATTGGTATACAACCTTTCCCCATCAAGGTTCAATTCTTAGTTCTGTAACTGAATGAAATCTAGTTTCGTATGAAATTTTTAAATACATTAAAGTATGGAATTATACAGTTAGGTTGATCTACCCTTTCCTTAGATTTTGGATGGAGTAAGAAAACAATCTGGGTCCATGAGATGTCAAGAAACTTAGGAGCATCAAACATTCAACATGGATCTACTCTCTAATATCAATCCATGTCAAACTCAGAAGTTATCATGTGAAGGAGGTTGAGCAAATGAGAATGAAAAGCTCTATGACTCCGGTAGGAAGACTATATTATGTTGGGACCACATTATTGATACATTTAACACAAGAAAGCAATCCAAACTTTGTTAAGAAAGCAATGCAAAAAAAACTCTTTCAGCTATATATAACATGAATATGTTGTTTTCTGAGCCTCTTACATCTTTTTGGATGTTGCTGAAATGCACAGGGTCCACATTGGCTAGCTTCATCTACATGAATTGCAATAAAATCCCACTACAGTAATGTCAAATGATAACTCACAAAAAAACAAGAAGCTTTAATATCTGCACCTTAAGTTGACGCTCCAGTGACATAACATAGTTTATGATCTCATGGAGTCTTAAATTCTTCCGAGTCACCTTCGAAAGAATGTTCCAATCTTCAGTAAAATCTCATAATGACATTTTGGTATCTGTTGTCTGAAGATCTGAAACCTCAAAATTAGAAAGTGGCAGTGCGGTTAATAATGGCTTCTCTAAGAATTCTCTTTCTCAATGGACGTCATTCTGCTTTGCTATCTAAAAATAAATATAAATTTATCTCAACATGTGGAATGGTATATTTTTGCATACTTAGTGCATTTGTAAGGTATCAAAATTGTCAAATCTGAGAAGATTATTGAGTCTTATTGAAGAAATTTATGTTGCAATTAGATTTTATAATAAACCAAAATATTTTCTAGCAAAGCACACCTAATTTCCTTGAGTCATAGCATGGGAAAGGAAGACTTGTCCATACAATTATAAGGTTGCCATAAAAAAACTCCTCATAGAAGTCAGCACCACCCATCTTCCATCCAAGCACAAATGTCAAGTAGCAAACTAAGAGCCAGCCTACTGACCTTCATCGCCAGCCTCCCCTATTGTAACATAAATTTCCCATCCTCAAACCCACAACATCTGGCCAATCAAAGTAGACATAGTATACATGCTATTGTTGGTGTTTCTATCTGTAAGTAAATTTATCTTAGAAATTGTTCCAGAGTTTAAAAACTACTAACTCATTCCAGAACAGAACATCAAAGTTTATCTTGGTCACTTCTAAAGCAAATCTTGGTTACATTTGTGTAACCCAATTGAAAATTGCAAAACAGAACGTTAGTAACCATTGTCCCTGTTTAATGAAGCTAAAATGTAAAACATTGGTACAAGTATTCCTTGGTTCATAATTGAAATGGGCAGAAAACATTCAGACTAAAATGAGAGTGCACCCACATATTACCCTTATAGAAAACGAAATGACCATAAGTCTCAAAAAATATTCTACTTTTAAATGTTTCATCTTATTTAGCATCATTTAGGATCTTGTTTATTTGGATTGTCAAGATGAAGTATGTTTACTAACTTGTACTCAATTCGAACTCACATGCTCACACTTATTATGGTCATCGAAACTATGAACATAACTATATGCATTAGTGCTTCTCATATACAACTGATTGTTTTGAAACAAGAGACTAAGCAACACATGTCAGCAAGACACATAAACAACAAAAGGAAACCTAAATGAGTAGGGTTATTAATTACGACAGTGATCAACTGGGGTTCAAACTATTGTGCAATATGTATTTAGTGTGTTCCTCACTATTTTTGTAACAATGGCTGCATCTCTGGCATTAAGACCATTAAGTAGGTTCATCCATTAATATTATCAATGGGCTCTCTACATGTTCAACAACAATAGTTAGTTCCTTGCTTTATTCAGTAGATAGCCCATTTATTCCAAGAATTCTACATATCAGTTCACTCAATGAGTTGTTCTTTTCTTGTTAGCTATCTCATGTTATGGGGTTGGCTTGGACAACTACTTGTACATATTTTTTCTTCTCCATTGGGCTACCCTATAGTGGACGTTCTACTATTGCTCCTTGGATAGTTGGATATTTTCTGGTCTATTCTAATTTCGTTTTACATGGTCTATGGCCATCTTCTTCTTATTGGGTGGGTTTTGGGCAGGGATGAAGACCTTGGTTTAGAATATATCTCACTATGTTTCGTGATGATGATCTTGCATCTCAAGACAGGAGTGCCTCAGCCTGAAAGCTCCTTATACGTTAGCCTTGAGGTTTGGTCTATGGTTGTTCAATGGAACATTTCTATTGTATTTTCTGGTTGTCGTGTACATGATATCTACCCTGTTCATTTTTATGAGATGCCTAGAAAGAGTTGTTGCAATCATTAGATCTCTACAATCGATTGGAACTCTCTACATTGGATTATAGCTCTGTATTTCTTTGAAGATGGCTCCATATATAGCTACATATGGTTCTCTACTATGGATTAGATAGCTTGTCTATGAAGGGAATCTGTACTATATTATGTGTACATCTTGTCCTTGTGTATAGCCACTTCTTGCTTCTGATGCATAGTCCACCCTCCTCCCTTATATCCTTTATAGATGCACACAAATACATTGGAAAATGTTATCAAGTTTGGGCCCAAAATACAAAAATGATGAAATAAGTACAGTGACTATGAAGATTCTCATACCCAGTCAATTTAGTGCCTAGACCAAGTTGATTAAACCAACAACTAGTCTGATCTTCTACAAATAATAATTCAACCAATAGGTTTTTTATGTTTTGATTGGCAATAAGATCAGTTACACCACAAAGATTTGTAGTATAAAAAACCCTGATATACTGCCTGTCCCAAATGTCTTTGACAAAGACACAATCAAATAATAAGTGCTTCACATTTTCACTATTTTTTTACAGATAATGCTTAAAAATATAGCACATTGTCATGGAAAAATCATTGTTTAGGAAATTAAAAAGGATATGGAAGTAAATTTTCTTATGGAAAAAATGCTTCGATGTTCAGATCCATGCTTGATGACACATGCTAGCCTATATAAGATACACCACATATTTAACTAGCTTACATTTGTAAAAGCTGGCATGCCTAAGAAGTTGTAGCTAAGAACAAAAGGATGACCTACATCTCTAATAGTTTGGATGCATTTGTAGATATTAGGAGTTGGCAATTGAACATTAAAACATGATTCTCTAGTTACTTGTATAGATTCAAGGTTCCAAATAGAACCAATACTGAAAATTTGTAAGTTACCACCTCATTTAGAGCATCCAAAACTGAAGGAAGTAGATCTCAATCAAAATCTTTCAGAGAGTTTGACATCAGCTTTATAGGATTCCCAATGAGTGCCACTAATGAAACCTTGGAGTCCACCACCATCATGAACTTTTATTAGGCCCTTCATCTGAAACTGAGTCAAAATTCAAAACGAAAGATAACTAGAAGAGCAAAAAGAATGACCCAGGACAAATTGTTAATTGAAATGTCATGCCCAAGGAAAGAAGATCATGTATTCATAAATTGACTCTAGAAAGGAAATAATTAACTAACCAAATAAATAAGTATTATACAGTTTCAACAAACCCAAAATATGGAACGTGTTGAATCATGTCCATATTGTCATCATAACACAGATAGTACCTAAAAGAAGCAACCGTTTGAAATAAAATGAGTGTGTGATAACCTAAGAAGCACAGACACTAACACCGATATGGACACGAACACGGATACAGACATGACAATTTTCAAAAATATAGGACACGGACACGACGTTGGACATGGCTATATATATACATATATACATACGCATATTTACATTAATAGATATAGTTAAAGACATATATATGTATATAATTTTTTTGTAAACACAACAAGCTCCATAATTCTTAACAACAAGCAGAAACAATGATCACCATGATATCCACTTTATATTCACATTTGTAGTCAAACCCACTATGTTGATGCTAAAAATTTAGCATACAAAATAATATATTAAAATCAAGAGGAAGAAGAGGGAATGAGTTACTAGAAAGGGAAGGAAGTTGCTTCTAATGGCTGCTCTAGGTGTTGGCAGCTCCAGCTGCAAATGGCTGTCATAAAAGGTTGTTGCTTATGGTGGCTTTATCTCCTATTGTTTGCTGATGCAAAGGCTGCTAGTAGCAGCTCCATCTCTTTATGGTGGCTGCTTGCATCAACTTCAGGACCTAGATGGTACTTGCAACAACTGCTGCTAGAAGCGGTTTCATACGCTGTTTACATGAAGACTGTATTTCTTTAGTGATATGAATACACTATCATTACATCTAGCAACCAATACCTAGAAAATATTTTAGGAGGCCAAAATCTTTAGTTTGAAATTTACTTTGAAGAAATTTTTTAAGTTGTAGAACATCCTATTGATCATCTCCAGTAATAAAAATATCATCAACATAGACAATAAAGAGAACACAACCTGAAGATCCTCATCAATGGAAGACTAAATGATCAATACCTGACTGTAAAAGACCAAATTCAAGTAGATCTTGAGTAAATTTCCTAAACCATGCTCTTGGAGACTACTTGATCCCATAGAGATATTTAAGGAGGAGACAATATAGGTATGACTCCCCCTGAGCAAAGAACCCATGAGGTTGCTCCATATAGATTTCTCCAGATAGGTCACTATAAAGAAAATCATTCTTGATAAAAAGTTGGTGCAAGACCAAGAAAAATGAGTTGCCAGAGAAATAAAAAGCTAAAGAAAGGGCATTTAGAAACAAGAGAAAAAGTCTCAAGATAGTCCTCACCATATATTTGAGTGTATCACTTGATGACCAAATGATCCTTCATATGATCAACAACATCAATAGGCTTTGATTGAGTAAACCCATCGATACCCAACAACAACCTTTTCTATTGGAGCGGTAACCAAACTCCAAGTGTGATTTTGGCGAAGAGCATTCATCTCATCTTCCATAACAAGATGCCATCATGGGTGATTCATGGCAACAAATATAGAACTAGGTATGGAAACATCAGTTATTGATGACATGAAGGATTTATATAAGGGAGATAATCATTCATATGAAACAAAGTTAGAAATGGAATGAAGAGTTCATGATTGTTTTCCTTTCCGAATAAAATTTGGTAGATTAAGGGAACTATCATTACTTCTTGGAGATCCAGACTGAGTGGTGATTGAAAGAGGGTTTCCACTTGCATTGTCTGATCCTTTATCTTGATTGTTGTCCTTCACACAAAGTGTGGCCAGATAAGTGATTAGAGGTTTCTCTCATTGGGACACTAGTGGATATGACTCTCCCTAATTAGGTGGTTCAGGTGACAACACCTCAATGACACCAGATGTGGGAGAGCTTCTACAAGAACCCTCACTGACTGGGAATCTCCAAAGTAAGGAGTGTCTTCAAAGAAGGTGACATTATCTGAAACCAACAAATGGTAATCAACTGGATCATAATATTGATATCACTTTTGAGTCTTATAATAACCAAGAAAGACACACTTGAAAACCTCTAGACTAAGTTTGTCATGACCTATCCTAACATTGTGAATAAAACAGACACATATGAAAACCCTAGGAGGAATGATATAAATGGACTAATTAGGGCATAAAAGTTGAAAGGGGATGTGTTTCTTTAAGGTGGATGATGGCATGTGATTTATGGAGTATGTGGGCGTGAGGACATTGTTGCCCCAAAATTCTTTTACAATGCTTGTACAAAGAAGAAGAGTACGGGATATTTCGACTATGTGACATTTTTTCCTCTCAGCTACCCAATTTTGATGAGGTGTGTGAGGATAATGTGACTGATGTATAACTCATTTGGAAGATAATAATTGGTCAACAGAATTAATGAAATATTCTTTTGCATTATCCGTTAAAATATTTGAATACACCAAAAGAACTGGGTTTCGATCTCATTATAAAAGGTCTTTATTAGTGATAAAATTTCAGAATAACCTTTCATCGAATACAAACAAGTGACTCTAGAGAAGTCATCGATGAGAGTGACAAAATAATTTTCACCATGTTTTGTGTGACGTCCCCGAATTTTGGCTTCTCCAAACCCTATTGGGAATGAGATGTCAGAATCCGAAAACATCATCCAATCATATCAGAGAGCGATGTGGAAGCATTATGCGCATACATGAACATACAACTGTAACATTCTCAACATTCAACATATTTATATTACAACATAAATTAAAATTGCAACTTACATTTACATAATGAATGAAAATTCTACAAGTCTGGACATGTATGCTAACAGGATCTTAGACAATAGGTACAACCTGAACAACTGCTCACTTCCCGTCTTTTATCCCACGCTACCTCTGAACCTAAAACATACGTGAAACAATGAATCAACACACAAGGTGTTGTGTACGTGGGTAGAAAGATACATACTAATATGTTTGCATAATTGAAAAAAATTGAGAAAGAAAGAGTAAAAGAAAACATTATTTAAAGCGATAATCAGGTAAACATTCCTTTTATTGCTTTCACTTTGATGTGGTTGTACTACTCATGCTTGCACTTGACTTACATCTAGTGTGGGAAATATAGTATCATCATACATCTAACATGGGCCAAGGAATCATACATCCATGTTAGGCAACATACATCCACACCAGGCTATGTACTCTAGTAGCTACAACCCATTATACTCATTTATTCTCTATTAGATTTGGCGAAGTATAACTCATACTAGTCAACCAAGCAATCATATCCAAATACGAGCATTCAAGATATCACATATCATATGCAACCAAAAAAAAACTAGTCTTATACTTAATAAATCCCACGTACCTGAGTTCATAGATTCATGAATATCTTTGATCATCTAGACAAACTGGTCAGCACCTGATTAATAACAAAATAATATACTAGCATCAGATTCTGATCATCTTAACCCTAGTCGTGTTCATTAGGGTTTATATTATCTAATTAGGATATTCCAACGTTTACTTGCATTATTGTCTTATATTTATCTTACTGATGTCATTTTCCAGATTATGATTCATTATCTGAATATTAGGTTCCAAATCCTTTTTGGCGGACATAATAACCCTAGGTTACATCATTAACCTAGATTAGAGTTTTATAACATGCATTAAGATTCATCTTCATATAACATAGATTATATTCATCATGATGATCTCATAATTAAAACTGAAGTTCCATATACTGATATGACCTTACTATGTGAATTTCATCATTTATTGAGCAGGTATGCATTTAATACATCATCTTTAGTGTTATTAGCCCAAATTAGACATATTAACCAAATTATATGGTTTCGTACATCAACATGCTCATCCTTGACATCAGGTGCATTATAAACATTATTATGGAGTTACTGACATTTTTCCATAATTTTATGTCATCATTTGCTATTTATTATCCACTAAACAAGCATTACACATCTTTCATGATATCACTGAGATTTAAGCATCAAAAGCCTGATATTATAGTTCCAGGTTGTTCTACGCATTTTTCTGAACATTTTGGTACCTTCTTTGTATTTTTCTGAGTATCGAGCTAATTTCTACGAACTAATGAATAAATGTATATTTCTGGGAATATTACCTTATTCGGCCAATTACGCGCCGCCACGTGTCCGTCCAGGGGCGCGCTCCTTTGCTTGGGTTTGGTTGGTTCTTTGTTGGTTCACTGTGAGCCGGCCGGTTCAGGGGATTTGATTCCTCTGGTTCAGGGTCCTTTCTCTCACGCAGGTCGTCTTCTCCAACAGGCGTACGAGTCCACAGGACTCGTTCTCACGGCTGCCGCAGCGAGAGGCATCCCTGGCGAGAGAGGTCCCACACAAGGGCTCTCTTCCCCGCACAATGCAACACCACTGCAGGCATCATTACATGCTGAACTCCACCCATGCCTGCTCGTCGTCGCGGCCCAACCTAGCTCCAAGTTCTACTTTCCTTCTCTGCAGATCCTCCTTGCGCGACCCGATCTTCTGCACTAGAGGCGCCGTCACCCAACCTAGCTCCGGTGTGAGAGCGGTGGCCAGATGCTTCCGCTGTGCATTGTCGTGTCCTCCCCTTCTCGGTGAGGTCACCATCACCAGCCGCTGCCATGGCTAGGCAAGCTCCGCCTACCTTCATCATGTCTGCGAGGGGTGTCCGTCACAACAAAGAATGTTGTCTTCGCACGAGCTCCACGCCTCCTCGGAATCCTCTAGATCTCCATCTTTCTCGGCCATCATCTTCTCCGGCAAGATGGTGCCATACTCGTGGTGTTGCTCGCCCTCAATCTCCCCCCTGGCCGGCGACTTGCTGCAACTGCAGCTTGGGCGGCCGGCGCCCTTGGTCTGGCGTTGCTCCTGGGCCATGATAGAGGAAGGCAGGAAGAAGGAAGAGGAGAGTCATATCTTCCTGGTGCCTACCCTCGCACAACAAGGTTTGAGGCTTCTCCGTGTCTTCTTTACCTCCGGCCACCATGTGTGGAAAGCTTTGAGAAGTACAGAAAATAGAAGCCCCAATTCTCTCCGTTTAATGCACTAAACAAACTCCCTCTAAGGGTTGTTAATTAGATCCGAAATTGTAGGATCTCGTTCTCCTATTTGCATTATGTGGATATTGCGATAAACTGTGTAAATAAGATGGGTGGTTTCTTCTCCTCCCCAGTTCTATTGGTAGTGAATATCAAACAAATATAATTAGATCTTTATATAACAATTTCTACATATCAGTACAACCACTAACCCTTCTCCGGTTCCGCTTATAGTGGACATGTAGGAACCATGCATTCCATCAACTCGATGGAAGCAAGGTAGGCTAACATAAAATAGGGCCTAGATTAGACCGTCTTTGGATTTGTGCAACTAAGTCTTAATTTATCTCTCACACGTCATCCTTGTCTCCTAGTAAGAGATCATCACATCACTTGAAATTCAAACCATAGGTTCTATATGAGGTAGCATAGAGTTCAACTTTGTTCAAGACACCAAAAATATATATTTGATCATCAATACTAATTCATCAAATTACTCCTGATTTGGGGCATTATGGTAAATGTAACTATAATTTGAACTCGAAATAAAACAACTCCGATGAACTAAATATGACCATTATGCAACCGTTCAAAGTCATATATATCACCAAATGGATGTTTATCTCATGAATACTCAAACCAGTTAACAAAAGTCATACATCATTGATTGAAATCAGTTAGGCGTCATAGTCCTCTAGCATACCTCAAATAACCTAATTTTGGGTGAAAGAATCAAGAATTGAGTTACTAATTCCTCAATTTGGGTTTTTCATTTACATTGCATGCATGGTCCTTCAATATTATATTGTATCCAAACCCCAAGATCAGGGTCATCACATTCACCCCACCTTATATGGAATTTCATCCTCGAAATTCAAGTGGTTTCATCCTTCAGGTATTGTGGATGTCTCTAAACTACCACTCTAAGCTCCAAAGTATCATTATCTTGATTCATCCTAGGTTGTCATCTTAGGAGGTTTAAGCATGTGGGGTGTACCCACCCCACCTTATATAGGTTGAAGCATCACTTAATGTCTTAGCCATAACATGACATTATGATATCTTAGGGTTACATCACCTCTAAGGGTACATGTTTTTTTCATACTTTTAATGTTCGGGAGGAATTCGTTTATATGTCATGGTATTCAGATCGTTCAAGTCTAACATCATTAATATGTTTTATGATCAACATCTTACAATGATTGCAGCATTAGAGGAGATTTATCTTCGTCCTTTATATTAGGATTTTTCTACATAAGAAGGGCTTACGTAACATGCTTGACCATTAGGGTTTCACCCTTGGTGTGATATTCATACTCAACTTAGAAGCATACATGGAGAAGGATCAAAGTTACGAACTATATTTCTGATCATATATACTATGATCCAAAAATATCTTTATATCAAGTTCTTGAGTTCAACTTTTTATGTCTTGCATGTATTATGTAAAGGGAAAAAGAAAACACATCATCATATCTTTCATGTTTCATATGAAGGGAAAGAGAACATTTCAATTCAAACTTATCATGATTTCAATCTTGGGTACTACATGTATGATATAGGGGGAGATATAGAAAAGGTCAAGCTTATACGAGTGACTCCTCATATATAAATCATCTATATAGCTCAAGTGAGGTTTCTATCATCATATATTAAGAAAGAGAAGAAGAAGGGAGAACATGTATTTTGAGTATCTTTTGCACAAAGCATCATACTCTCATAACTAGAGTTCATATATAACATCACTTACAACTAATGATGAGATTCACAAAATATGTCACTCTAGATAGGACATAACTCATCCAAAGGATTGACTTTATCATATGGGTCATCTACCCATCCTTTTCTTTTACCCAATTCTCACATATAGATTTGAATCATGCATAAGGACTCAACTCAACACTCGAGAGTAATCTAGTGTAGGACATTTTTTTAACGCATATCTCATATATTAGAGGCTAGGTCCTATGACCTTCTCACTGTGGGTCTTACTCTCTCTAGAGTTCACCACATATCTCATCCTACCACTAGATATCCTCCTTGTATAAGAGCTTGAGGCTCATGCACACTCATCTCTATCTTAACTTAGCTTATCTTAAGTAGGAAAAAGGGAATGTACTTTCATCATCAAGATTTTGCTTAAATTCTCCAAAATTGGATTTAACTAATATACAATTTAAACCTTTATAAGGAAACTTATACCATCAGAGATCAAACTTAATTAAGATTCTATATACTTATTTCCTTCATCTTTCCTTTGTCTATCTATCTATCACATAACCTTATGAGGCTCTAGACATCTAATCTAGATCTATTCTCTCTTCTAGACTGATGTCACTCCCTTTCACTTAGATTGCATGAACACTAACTACTCTCCAGTGTGAGGGACACATTTTTATATTTACATATAGGTAATAAAATATTATATAGTTTTTCTCCGAGAAGGCAGACGGCAGAGAAAACTATCGAGGTTCGAGCCGATTGGAAAACAAAACCAAATCAGCAAAACGAGTGTCCCACACACAGTAGATAGTCTAGTGCTATGTCACCTAGTGAAATGGTGAGAACAAGGTGTAGACTAGTGTAGCTACCCAATACATATGAGCTCTATATGGAAAGGGTTTCAGACACTTGTCTAAACCTAGTTCTCGAACATCTAGGTTCTAACTTAGAGGCTAAGTCAAACCTTATTCCTATAGAACAACTTACTAAGTTTCTAGGATTTTAAGTGAAAGTTGAAGTTTAGTTTTATGTTTCATGGTGAGCAATTGCTAGGTGTAGCTATTGTTCATGCTCTGATACCAACTGTGACATCCCCGAATTTTGGCTTCTCCAAACCCTATTGGGAATGAGATGTCAGAATCTGAAAACATCATCCAATCATATCAGAGAGCGATGCGGAAGAATTATGCGCATACATGAACATACAACCGTAACATTCTCAACATTCAACATATTTATATTACAACATAAATTAAAATTGCAACTTACATTTACATAATGAATGAAAATTCTACAAGTCTGGACATGTATGCTAACAGGATCTTAGACAATAGGTACAACCTGAACAACTGCTCACTTCCCGTCTTTTTTCCCACGCTACCTCTGAACCTAAAATATACGTGAAACAATGAATCAACACACAAGGTGTTGTGTACGTGGGTAGAAAGATACATACTAATATGTTTGCATAATTGAAAAAAATTGAGAAAGAAAGAGTAAAAGAAAACATTATTTAAAGCGATAATCAGGTAAACATTCCTTTTATTGCTTTCACTTTGATGTGGTTGTACTACTCATGCTTGCACTTGACTTACATCTAGTGTGGGAAATATAGTATCATCATATATCTAACATGGGCCAAGGAATCATACATCCATGTTAGGCAACATACATCCACACCAGGCTATGTGCTCTAGTAGCTACAACCCATCATACTCATTTATGCTCTATTAGATTTGGCGAAGTATAACTCATACTAGTCAACCAAGCAATCATATCCATATACGAGCATTCAAGATATCACATATCATATGAAACCAAAAAAAACTAGTCTTATATTTAATAAATCCCACGTACCTGAGTTCAAAGATTCATAAATATCTTTGATCATCTAGACAAACTGGTCAGCACCTGATTAATAACAAAATCATATACTAGCATCAAATTCTGATCATCTTAACCCTAGTCGTGTTCATTAGGGTTTATATTATCTAATTAGGATATTCCAACGTTTACTTGCATTATTGTCTTATATTTATCTTACTGATGTCATTTTCCAGATTATGATTCATTATCTGAATATTAGGTTCCAAATCCTTTTTGGCGCACATAATAACCCTAGGTTACATCATTAACCTAGATTAGGGTTTTATAACATGCATTAAGATTCATCTTCGTATAACATAGATTATATTCATCATGATGATCTCATAATTAAAACTAAAGTTCCATATACTGATATGAACTTACTCTGTGAATTTCATCATTTATTGAGCAAGTATGCATTTAATACATCATCTTTAGTGTTATTAGCCCTAATTAGACATATTAACCAAATTATATGGTTTCTTACATCAACATGCTCATCCTTGACATCAGGTGCATTATAAACATTATTATGGAGTTACTGACATTTTTCCATAATTTTATGTCATCATTTTCTATTTATTATCCACTAAACAAGCATTACACATCTTTCATGATATCACTGAGATTTAAGCATCAAAAGCCTGATATTATAGTTCCAGGTTGTTCTACGCATTTTTCTGAACATTTTGGTACCTTATTTGTATTTTTCTGAGCATCGAGCTAATTTCTACGAATTAATGAATAACTGTATATTTCTGGGAATATTACCTTATTCGGCCAATTACGCGCCGCCACGTGTCTGTTCAGGGGCGCGCTCCTTTGCTTGGGTTCGGTCGGTTCTTTGATGGTTCACTGTGAGCTGGCCGGTTCAGGGGATTTGATTCCTCCAGTTCAGGGTCCTTTCTCTCACGCATGTCGTCTTCTCCAACAGGCGTACGAGTCCACAGGACTCGTTCTCACGGCTACCGCAGTGAGAGGCATCCCTAGAGAGAGAGGTCCCACACAAGGGCTCTCTTCCCCGCACGATGCAACACCACTGCAGGCGTCGTTACATGCTGGACTCCACCCATGCCTGCTCGCCGCCGCGGCCCAGCCTAGCTCCAAGTTCTACTTTCCTTCTCCGCAGATCCTCCTTGCGCGACCCGATCTTCTACACTAGAGGCGCCGTCACCCAACCTAGCTCCGGTGTGAGAGCGGTGTCCAGATGCTTCCGTTGCGTGTTGTCATGTCCTCCCCTTCTCGGTGAGGTCACCATCACCAGCCGATGCAATGGCTGGGCAAGCTCCGCCTACCTTCATCATGTCTGCGAGGGGTGTCCGTCACAACAAAGAATGCTGTCGTCGCACGAGCTCCACGCCTCCTCGGAATCCTCTAGATCTCCATCTTTCTCGGCCATCATCTTCTCCGGCAAGATGGTGCCATACTCGTGGTGTTGCTCGCCCTCAATCTCCCCCCTGGCCGGCGACTTGCTGCAACTGCAGCTTGGGCGGCCGACGCCCTTGGTCTGGCGTTGCTCCTGGGCCATGATAGAGGAAGGCAGGAAGAAGGAAGAGGAGAGTCATATCTTCCTGGTGCCTGCCCTCGCACAACAAGGTTTGAGGCTTCTCCGTGTCTTCTTTACCTCCAGCCACCATGTGTGGAAAGCTTTGAGAAGTACAGAAAATAGAGGCCCCAATTCTCTCCGTTTAATGCACTAAACAAACTCCCTCTAAGGGTTGTTAATTAGATCCGAAATTGTAGGATCTCGTTCTCCTATTTGCATTATGTGGAGATTGCGATAAACTGTGTAAATAAGATGGGTGGTTTCTTCTCCTCCCTAGTTCTATTGGTAGTGAATATCAAACAAATATAATTAGATCTTTATATAACAATTTCTACATATCACTACAACCACTAACCCTTCTCCGATTCCGCTTATAGTGGACATGTAGGAACCATGCATTCCATCAACTCGATGGCAGCAAGATAGGTTAACATAAAATAGGGCCTCGATTAGACCATCTTTGGATTTGTGCAACTAAGTCTTAATTTATCTCTCACACGTCATCCTTGTCTCCTAGTAAGAGATCATCACATCACTTGAAATTCAAACCATAGGTTCTTTATGAGGTAGCATAGAGTTCAACTTTGTTCAAGACACCAAAAATATAATATTTGATCATCAATACTAATTCATCAAATTACTCCTGATTTGGGGCATTATGGTAAATGTAACTATAATTTGAACTCGAAATAAAACAACTTCGATGAACTAAATATGACCATTATGCAACCGTTCAAAGTCATATATATCACCAAATGGATGTTTATCTCATGAATACTCAAATTAATTAACACAAGTCATACATCATTGATTGAACTCAGTTAGGCGTCATAGTCCTCTAGCATACCTCAAATAACCTAATTTTGGGTGAAAGAATCAAGAATTGAGTTACTAATTCCTCAATTTGGGTTTTTCATTTACATTGCATGCATGGTCCTTCAATATTATATTGTATCCAAACCCCAAGATCAGGGTCATTACATTTTGCCATAACATGATTGGGCCCTATACATTAGAATGAATAATTTCCAAACTTGAGTTAGCAATCATCTGATCCCTTGACTTAAAGGTGGATCGATGATGCTTTCCTACCTAACATGACTCACACTAGACTGTACTAGGCTAGATAGATGAGGGTGGAGGACCCAAAGTTTGACCAGGTACATATGTCCGAGCCGACTATAGATATGGCGAGGAGAAGCTTATACACATGCCTTGGATGGCAGACCAAGATAATAGAGACATGCAAGTTCATGCTCAGACCAATCACCTTTTGCTTCCATAGGTCCTGTATCACACAATCATTGGGGTTAAATGTAATTGATGCTTGAAGAGAATGGGTTAATTTGCTAATAGATATTAGATTCAAAGGAAATTGTGGAGCAAATAATAATGATTGCACTGTGACTATAGGTAGGGGTTTTCTAATCCCAATACCATGTACTAAAACTTGGATCCATTGATAATGGTGATAGGATGCAAATGTGTTCTGCTAGTGGATAGATTGGATATATGATGGGTTGTACCTGTAATGTGATCCATTACACCCAAATCTAGAACCCAAGAAGACGAATTTGCATTAGAAGATTGAGATGTGCATATTGTAGGTCCACTAGGATGTTGTGCAAAGGAAGCCACATAAGAGGAGGCTTGTTGAGAAGCTTTGTACTAGTAGAACTAATTGTACTCCTCATCTGTCACTTGAATCTAAGGACTTGTGTCCCGTCAAGTGTCATCAATTGATGCCACATTTGTAGATGTGGTTCTGGGGGGATACCAATGAGGTTCATAGTAGGTTTCCTTATAATGATGTGGTTTTGGGAGGATACCCATGAGGTTCATAGGAGGTTTCCTTGTATTACCCCATCTTACCACAATGAGAGCATTTTGGGCATCCATGTCCTCCAATAGACCTACCTACAAGACCTCCTCATCCCCCTCATCCCTGTCCACATGTAGAGGGCCGACATTGGTGTGACCCTTAATCTTAGAGACCATGGAAAATTTGTCTAAGGTAGAATGTGAAGCTTGTTCAATGAAAGCGTGGGAGACACACTTATAGGCTTTTGGAAAATTGTGAAGCTCAGACTTAGCAAGGACTTGGCTGCATGCTCCTTCATTTTCATGTCAAAGACCAACCAAGAATTTGATGACATCCATTTGATCCCTCCATTTCTGGAGTTTGTCAAGGTCTGATGTGAACAAATGAATGGAATGGAGATCATCAGTATTTCAAGTTACCTCCCTAAAGTATTGATTCAGAGATTTGTCATCTTGTTGAAGATTGTACATGTCTGCCATCATCTCATACATGTGGGAAATGTTTGACTCGTACATGGATTATGATGATTCCAAACATATTTATATTTCTCAATGTGACTAGTTACATCAACAACTTGTGGCTCCATGGAATTCCACAAGATGGAGATAGGCTTGGAATCAGTCTGTTCCCAATGTTCCAATGTCACTAGATGGAGGACACTCTATGAGATTCTTGTACTTTTCTTGTCCCTTAAACTAGATATTAACTGTTTGACTCCATCGAGTGAATTTTTTATCATTGAGCTTCTGAGTGGTGATGACCTGATCAAGGAAGAGGTGTAAATCTATCTACCGCTATGACGATGGTGAAGATTTAGGGAAGGCGATGGAGTTCCTTTAATAGGCGAGGATGGTGATATCTCCAAGAAAGACACTATGAAAGGTGAATGAGGTGAATTCAAAAAATATGAATATGGTTCCCATAGTGGATATGATTTCCATGATGGGAAGGAGAAAGACTTCTACGACAATGATGATTTCCACGATGGAAAAGGAGGAAGACTTTCACGGTGGAGATGATTTCCACAGAGGAGAAGGATGGACGACTGCAATAGAGGATCCTGGTGAGGATGAAATCAACACCAATAGAACTGACAACTACTGCTTCTACAAGATGCTCTCTCTCAGGAATTAGGGTATCATTTTCTCTAATACCATGTAGACAAGAAAATTAATATGTGGAATGAAATACTCTATATTGATAGGGCACACCTATATATATGGACATGGGTAGTGGCCACTACTAATTTACACAGTTTGGGACTAATCACATATAGACAAAGAATATACATGAAAATAAATAATAACAAATAAAGGGAATAAATACTCATTATTCTAACAATGTTGATAATATTGTGTTTCTTTTCTCTATTATTTCCATGCTTAGACACTAGTCTGTCCTATGCTCCCCCACTTGAGTTGTGGCACATTATTCCATGTCGTAGACATGTATGTTTGTAGGATCTTTCTTTGTTGAAGACTTATTGAAAAGAGCCTATAGTTCATAGAAAATCGTATACAAATCAAAGCTCTTATTTTGTATCATTGTAATTGATGTACGCAAAATGTAAAACTACCTTTATAAGGATGTAATGTTGTTAATAGAATATTTTTCATCTCATTCTTTTTCTTTGAGTCTTCATGCTATTGTTAAGGGCTAAAATTTAGCTACCTGATTTTCAATAAGGAAAATAAGGTGCCCAGATCTGGGGCATTACAGAGATTGTATCATAGCAATTATATGAGACCCTACACAAGTAATATTATAAAATACAAATTTATAACTAGAACTTGTTCAATTTAACCTTAGAATAAAGTGTTAGATAACTTGTAACCTTATCTTATAATTTTAAAGGAAAAAAATTCATTGAAACAGTAGTATATGTAACATCCTGATCTCCTACTCAAGTTAAAACTGCTTATTTAGGGTTATTTGTAAAAATAAGAATCTTTAGGAGTTTGTTAGTAAAATTAATTATAATATTAAAATAACCTATTATGATTGCTTTAGAACCTTTTATCTATTTTAATTATAAGTGTGGTCATTCTTGTCAATTTTGTAAAATAACATTTTAGTGGGTAAATAGACAAACACATAGCTAGGTGTAAAGGAAGATGCTAATGGAGGAAAACATGTAACTAGGTGGGAAGTAGGTATCTTGTGCAAGGATATTAATTGGTAAAACAAGAAGTTTAGTGTCATGCTCCTCTGTTAACACATAGCACATCCTAATGTTTCACACATATCCTACCATGTGTCAACTATCCTTTAATAGATATCTTAAAATGACACATACACATCCATTGTCATTTAGCCATTAATTATCTCTCTTGAAATGACATATATGCATACATGTGTCATAATTCTTATCATAATATATTATATGAACATCAATGAAAATATGGTTAAGTATGGCTTGATAGTATATGCAGTAAGAGTATATTCATACTTCATATGCTCTATAAATAATAAATAAATGATCAACTATATGCAAGCTTTTTATTAATATTGTAGATATGACTATTTATGGATTTCCTTTCATTATCCTTAGGTCTTCCACATACTTGTCCATGTTGTCCTTCCAAATTTAGTTAAGATTATATATGATAGTTAAGCATGACTTTGTACAATTCTAGTTCTATACCCTTTTGATTTCTATTTACTTTACTTCTACCTATTAATTGAATCATGTGATACTTCTTGAAAGTGAAATTCAATCAGACATTTCTAAGTTGATGAGGTGCTTGTTTCGTTGATGTCTTCATCCAATAACAATGAAAGTTTATTTAATTGGTTCCCTGTTTAGTAGGGGGACTCCCTAACCTCTTGCATGCACCTGGACAGAGATTTATCAGATTAAAAACCATAGTCCCACATGTTTACATTTTAGGTGTCATAATGAAATACTTAACTACTAATTCATTTATTCATGTCTACCTTTTGATGTTATTATGTCTAACTAGCCCTATGATTGGGTTTTATATTTTTTATTATGTCTGTTTGATTCTAAACCAATATTGGGAGATGTTTTGGTAACATAGTTAATATGTCTTGGATGGAGATTTATACATATCAGACCCAAATATCCTTTGGAGTCAGAGATGGATAAGTATAAAGCTCATACTCAGGGCCACACTTGGGTTGGTAGTGTAGAGGTCAACATGATCATGTTGGTGATGGGGAATAATCTCCTACAAAAGATTAAGCATGCTAACTAATGTTACATCAAGTGATAATTTGTCCAAGGAACACCCTCTTTCGGTATTAGAAAGGAGACAGATAGCTCCATGTGGTAATTTGATTAATTAAATAGAACATAAAGTGTGCTTGAGAGGTTGGAGGTGTGGCCGAATACTTATAGTTGGTATGGTAACCCTAATGGCCTAAGTCTCAGCTAAGCCCATTGTATCAATGTTACAGGACAATTTTCCAAGGTGAGTTGACACCTTTTATCAGACCTATGCTTAAGCTTATTTATGATAATATGTATCCCAACCTTTATCATACATAAGATTGGTGAAATATCCACAATTTTATTATATGGTCTTCAATAATTTATTGTACTTTTGAAACTTTAGTTATATGTTTAATTAAATGAAGATCATAGTTATGATGATAGCATCTTGTTGCTTTTCTCTATTATCTCCATGCTTAGACACTATTCTAACCCATGCTCTCCAAATTGATCTTTGGCATATTATTCCATGTCACATACATGTTAATGATATTTTTTTTCTAGAAGACTCATATTGAGAAGATCCTTAAGGACATCAAGAACCAAATATGGAACAAAGCTCTTTTTAAGTTCCACTATCATTGTAATTTATGTACAAGACAATATAAATCTGCCTTTGTAAGGGTGTAATATTTTGAATAAAATAATTCTCATCTTATTTTTGTGTTTTGGTTCTTGGTTCCATGTGAATGGATCTGATCCAGTTGTCTGATTTTCAATGAGAAAATAAGGTTGGTTTGTTCCGGAACATTACAATAGATATCTTTATAGTGATCCCCACTTTACCTCAAGGTACTTATGTACTTATGGAGTGACTTTCCCATTGACCCTTCACGCCTTATGTATTTATGAAGGGTGGGCAATTGTCATTGACTCATGGCCATTGTGTACACTAGATGGCTTTAACCTAACCCTATGGATCTTATGTACTTATGAAATAATTATCTCCTAACCCCTTGGGTCTTATTTACCTATAATAAATCCTACTTGACCCAAAGATTAACTTATCACTCTATCCTTACTCAGGTTTATTGAGATGTAATAACTTTGTTTTATTTCTCATATTAAATACTCCTTTTTACAAGACATTAATCTTCGACATCATTATGTTTCTATATCCCATGACTCATAATGCCCAAGGAGAGTCTACAATTTAGATGCCTTTGATAAAATTTCTTTTAATGTTTTAGCCTTTGGTAAACATTTCTCTTAATATTTCCCCAACCAAGTTTTCTTATTTATATATAACTATGCATCACAAGCACAAGCCACACACCCACCTTTCTTATATAGAGTTGATGCTGGCAGTAGGGCTTGTATACCTTAGGTTCACAATTATTACATTCTTTCAATGTCCTTTTCTTTCCATTACATATTTCCCATGAAATTTATCTAACAAAGGTTTTTACATTTAATAATATTGAAAGTTTTTTTTCAATTTTGAGAAAACTTTGTATGATTAGGTAGGGGTAAAGGCTTTCCCGCCTTACACCCACAACATATTATTACATCTCATCCCTTTAAGTTTAGTCCCTTTAAGGGCATTCAGGGTTACATTGAATACCAAAAAGAGGTTGGTCAAAATACCCCTCTAGGGAAATTCATAACTTACAATGCCTTCTTGGCTTTTAATAGGAGGTTAGACTTTCTAGCCACAACCTAAGGCCACGAGTTTAGGGTTATGCCTCCCACACATGTATCTTCCCCATTCTTGGGTTGACCCACCCCTAAAACTGAGTTGAGGGTCATATATTCACTCTTAAGTAACCATTTATTTCATATGTTTCATATATATACAAAAACCAGTCCTTGGTGTCCTACATCCATGCATGACTATTGATACTCAACCTACTTGCATGCAATAGAAAAGCAGTATCTGATTTTTGGTACCAATACCAAATCATTCAAACCCATTTGGAATTACTCTTTCCTTTACCTCTACATAATATATTTTGTTTGGTGTTGTTATAATTGCAATAACATACACAAAACTAGTTTTTTTATTAGGGTTAAGGATTAACCACTTCATCTTATAGGTTTTTCTCCTTTTAGACCACTTATGTTTTGAACGAACTAGGTTATCCCAACTCAAGGCCTTACTGAATGTATGATGTATCACAACCTATTCCAATTTTTTTTCAAGGGTTTAAACTCACTATAGGAACATAACTTATATATCATTTCTTCCATTTCACATTATATTCCATTAATTGCCAGATTCCCTAATACTACTTCTTCCTAAAACCCTAATTGAAGATGGGGAGAGAAGTCAACTCTAGGGTTAGGAAAAAAGTTGTTGAGAAGAGGACACAATTAAAGATGAGAACAACTAGAGGTACTTTAGTACACGAAAAGACCTTAAACGTTGACCAAGTGGGATTCATAGGGACCAGAGTCCTTATTTACCAAATACTGGTGTGAAGAAATGTTTTTTTGGCTCTCAAGTTATGATCCTTTCTAGAGACCATTGTATTTTTAATTTGGCCCTAATAATTATGTTACATGTGGAAAGAGCATATGAATATATTGAATATTAGAATCTATTTGATAATTCTAGGGTCTGATACCAATTGTTACGACCTATATATGTAGCATCGAAAGAAGATCGTAGGGACTAAGATCATATCTCTATTTTCTAGAATTTTGACTCTAGAGATAACCAATAGTGACAAATAATTTCACATATCACTTGGATTGATACAAAAGAATTTGATATTCATCGTTAAAGGAGTTTACATCAACATTCTAAGTAAAAGAGGAACTACATCAAAAAATATTTCTATCTAACTAATCCTCCTTGTGACATTCACTTAAATATATTCATTGTATTCATTTATATCTTCAAGTAATCATACCTCCATGTAATCCAACTGCCTAAAAACCCAAATAATTAATATTTAGATCAATATATTGCCATACTATGTTTGTGGGTGCACAAAAAAGTGTGCATGTAAGATAGCAACATATATTCTCAATTATCAAATAATGCCACATATGAGCTTGTATTTTCTTTAGAATATTATTACATACATTTGTCATACCACCCATGGTGTAATCATTTTATTTTCCATCATTGGACTTATATGGTCGACCCCTTATAAGGTCTAAACATGGGTTCAAAATATCATAGTTTCACTATATGATACACAAAATGGCATTATAATGAATTGGAAGTAAATAAACATACAAGAAATTTGTTCAAAAATCATTGGTGATCCTTAAAAGTTGATAGATCTAATTATTCGTAAATACTTACACACCTTCAATGAAGAATCATGTAGTATATAATTTAACCAATCAAGAATATGCTGAGACTCGAAATTAACATGATTTAAAAGTACATAGAACCCTAGCATGTCGCCATGTATTCATATTATATTAAATTTGGTCCAGTCTAGGGTTTAGGTCTAAGATAATATTTTTGCATATTACAGATTTTTTTTTAGAAAATTAACAATGTGCATGTCATAAGTAGGCAACAAATGTATCAATAGCTATATCACTTTCCTTCGAGGTAAATAAAATGAAGTCCAACAAGGGAACTACAAAAAAAGGGTGGAAACGATCTGTGATCTATCCTCCAAAACCTCTAGGAAAGATCCTTTCCACATGAACAAGGTGTATCTAGAGAAAAGGGAGAAGATAAGAGGATTCTTGAGCTACATACAAAACTTTCCAACTAAGCATCATGGATCTTAATGATAATATAAGAAAGAAGGGGAAAGCAAGAAGATAGAGTTTAGGAGAGAAGCTCTTACTTTTAGGGGGGAAATTAAAATTTGACGTCTTAGATTCATCTTAGGCAAGCTTGATTGAGGGCATGCATCCACAACACTAAGCTTTACATCGACCTCTGGGGGTCCATCCTCAATCTTAGCAACACGTGAATCTGCAACAAGATATGATGGGATTGGGGAGTATAATGGTAGTCAAAGGGTCTAAGGCAGTATTTCTGTCAGTCAAAGAGACCAAATTTTCCATCGATTTGCATGTCCAAAAAACCCATCGACATATATAAGTTTCCCAATCATAGGTGGGTAGGTTCAACATTTACCCCTATTTCATCTCCTTGGCTATTTAGGAGTTCCATCAGTTCATAATATAATGAATTCATTAGCTATACTCACAGGAATTCTGTCAGAGCTCTAATTTCATTGGAGCTGATTTTTAGTCTAGTTATCGGTCAATATAACTATTGTTGATGACAATCCTGGTTTCATTGGTTCCTTTTTTCATGCAAAGTCATCAGTGGTTAGTATGTATTTTTATCCAGTTGTACGCAACATAACATATTCATCGGTCAAAGGAAATTTGACCTTGATGGGTAAGGAAAACTTGTTAGTTGGTAGTAACAACAAAACTTCATCGGTCTTAACTTCAACTAGTTCCTTGAATATTTAAATTCTCATCAACCTATCTTCTAATTAAGATCATGTAAATGGTTGTTACTTGGTTCCCATTGATGAAAAGTTATAAGATACCGTTAATAGAAAGAAAGTTGTTGGGAATGTTATTATATACTTTGTTGGTCCAATAAAGAATTTGCACGGTTGTCGATAAAAAAAGCATATCCACTATAAAGAAAAAAACCCCACCCATCAATGGCTCATTCTAGAAACATAGGGTCCAATGGAAGAGATCTTTTTATCCATTTGTAAACCAATAAACTTCACGTCCATTTATATTTTTCATCAGTTGGCACAATATTACCATTTAATATGCATAAGGGATTGGTACCCCATCCTAGAAAGTTCAAAAGAATCCAAATAAAATAAAATTTACAAGATTATTAAGGAAACCATGATATAAAACAAGTATATATAAAGATTGCAGTTCGACCGCTAAAAATGGGAAAATAGTGTATAAGCCGACATAGGTGTATAATACATAATGAATAGAGCAAAGGATGTCCGATTTGGCTCAAATTTTAAAAAATCTTTATCAATTAATACTACATCATAATGTAAATTTTATTTTGAGACTAAACTCCCTATTAAGACAAATACGTGTGTTTATGAATTAAAGTTGGGTGCCTTACATTATCATTCATCTGGTTGTGATGTCAATTTTTAATAATATATTGATAGTGAATTATCTTCTTACTATCAAACTCACAATATTAATGCTAATTTATTATCTTATATACATCTACATAGGATTTTCATTTTCTAGATAACTAAAATGTATAGCATAATAGTTACTTAATCCTATTAAATATGATACTATTTTGTATTTACTACTATTTGAAATTAAAAAAGAATTAACAAATAGATAGTGATACATCCAATATATCCATGACCAATATGTTTAATTTTTCATAGTTTCTACATTGATTCCATTATTGTGATGCTAATCACACAAAGTGAATCAACTAAGAATATACAAGAAAGTACATATTTCTCCTTCATTAGACCAGAACCTAGATTGTTCTTGTCAACACCAAACTAATGAGGATGAATGAAAGGTGGCTAAAATACTAATGATCCTTGACATTGCTAATAGTTGTCACAATATCCATATGCAAAAGCATCATATATGTCAAGATACAAGGATGTACATGTTGTGGTGATTGATATACAATAAACTCCAAAACTAGTATCTTCACTGAAAAGACAATCGTTGATAAGATAAGGTTTGACGCAACTACAAGATAATTATTGCTTTGGTTTTGTTTATCTATATATCTAAATCTAAATAAAATATTTATGACTTTTCTTTTCTAAATCCTAATATTATTTTGAGCCCACTCTATCTACCACAAATCATACTTGAATAATAAATTTTCTCCCTAATCCAATTTACCATATTTTGATATTTTAAGTGTGTTATACACATTTTTGTGCATATAACATGGAGAAAAATGTTGTTCAGATGACCTTCCTTGTATATATTTTGTTAAAAGTAAACAATTGTGAGCAGTCTGTCAATGCAAGTTTTTTTTTGGATTGTTATTTGATGTAGTCATTTCTTAAGTAACCTTTCTTGAGTCAATTGTTTGAAGACTATCTTGGAGAACAATATGCATCTGATGCACTTCCTTGCTCACATTTTCTAGAAATTGAACATACAAGATTATTCTAGTCAAAAAAATTTAACATTTTGGGTATATAGAATGAAGTGGTTATTGGCATTACCATTTTTAAGTCAATTATTAAATGTATTTCTTGGTGATAGTTTAGAAATTCTATTAAACTAATTTCATAAAATTGAAATATGACATTTAGTACTACTATTTAACAAAATTTCCAGAGTTGGAGGAGGGGCACTTTCCCCAATTTTCTCCCTCCCTCCTCCAATAAGAAGTGAAGAAGGGTGTTAGAGAGTACTACTGTGAAGATTTTTGTTGAGAACTTATAAGGCGGAAATGCCAAAGCAAAGGATTATCACTTGGAGGATAAAAGTAACCATTGGGATTGGGATAAATTCATTCAAGAGGTATATTGACTATGAGGAAGGAACCACCTGATTTAATAATGTTTCATAAAGTAGAAATTCCAAGTTTGGCTAAAGGTGAAAATTTTAGCACTAGTGTGAGTCAATCCATATTTTTTTGTTATATTTTGATCTCAACTTCACATTGGTTATGTTATACCTTTGTTTTATATTTATAAGAAATATACACACACATACACCACAAGATAGTTTCTATTTTTATTCACATAGATAGAAACTTATGTAGTGGAATGATCCATGGAGTAGCCAAAACATCTTAATATATAATATGAGAGGAATAAGAATGTTGAACTCAACTGAATATCTATAGGATACCACACAACGAGGCCAATCTCTTAAGAATGGATGTGGTGAGAGCTTACCAGAATCGTGTTCACATAGAACGATTGTGGCAAACCTTGATTGACACCACTTGAGCGACACCATGATCTCCCAACCTTGATGCAAAGCTACAAGATCTCGACGATCACTACCATACTATGCTAAGCAACTATTTCATGACAAGGAAAACATGATTCAAAATCTTAGGATGGTAGTGTGGTTATCCCTTGTATCCTTTCTCTGTTGTTCTAAATTTTTCCTGTTATGATCAATTGTTGACTACCCCATGCATATTTAGATAGTTTTTGCATCTTTTTTTGTGTTATTACATGCAATATAGTACATTTCCTTGAGTTTTTGCACAGTTCTTTAAAAAAATCTACATATTTGCACCTTTCCCTATGATTCCATCACATGTTTCATTGAATGTATCTTTGTTAATTTTCTTGTGTGTGATTACGTAGATTTCTCCTTTTGATAGTTTTATGCTTTGTACTTGAATCTCGATCGACCACACAGGGGCGTTGGAACCATATTTTCAAATTGACCCAAGTTTAAAATATTTTACCTTAAAAGGTGCTTTGGTTTAGTGTCTATAATTGTTTGGATGGAATTGACATACAAATGATAAAGGTGCTCATACTACCACTTGATTATTGCCAAATAATCTAAAGATTTGAAATTATACTAGTTTTACACTTTTCCTATGAAATGTTGAACTATATGGTTGAACTAAAATTAAGCAATCCATAGTCATTTAGGGTTATTCAATTGTTATGAAAGAATTTGATTCACCATAGTTTCTAATTTATCATGGATTTGTTATTGTTTTGTGAAAATTGATTGGAATAGTTTGCATGCAATATACCTTATATTGAGATCCACATAATGTGACCTCTCTCTTATGATCCACCATTATTCCATCACTATTGATCTCTAAGACTCATAAATAGATGCTAAAAATCACAAAAAACTAATCCTTGTCCACTCTCAATAAGCTTGGTGTGATAAACCCTTAATCCTCTACACTTTTTCCTACCACTGTATGCCATGTATACACAAAGGGCAAAGGGAAAAGGGAAAATGTGAAGAAGTATATAAAAGATTCTCCTATGTTATAGTACCTAAATAGATAAAAGAAAAGATGTGAACTCTATTATTATCATTACACCTCTCTAAACATCTCACTTTTTCATTCGGCATACATGTTGGCTTAGGAAACATCAAGCCTAGATCCCGTGGCCCCATACATAGACAAGAAGGTCATTTAGGATGGATTGGATTATAAGGTTGTATGCAAGCCAGAAAAACAACATTCCTAGTTGGTGTGACAAATTCCAAATATAAAACAGTTTACCTAGAGTTATGTGAATACTACATCACTTCAATGTGTTTTGGTAGCCTTCATAAGAAGTCTATTTTCTATGTGTTGTGTTCCTCAATTTCATTTTATATGTTGTATAGTAAAGAATAGAAATGTATCATACACATTAATTCATGCTTGAACTTATCTAGTCAAGAATCATGTTCTTAGGGGTATTTTTCATTTCTTACTTGTTCAATATTCATAAGAGATATTTAATTGGAGAATACTTGAGTACAAGTATGTTTTAAGATTAGGTGGTTATGTAGTCCTAGATTGGATCTCTATCTTGTGTGCTTTTTCTAATTGTTCACGTTTAGATGTTTCATAATGGGTATTTTCCTCGATAATTATCATTTATTGTCAAATGGGATAATGTATGATGTTAACATGTTTCATAGGTACTTTGACCACTACTTGATGGAATAAATAGAAGGAGGTCAAACCTAGGCCTTCACCGAGCTTATATGATTCCAAGGTGAGGTCAAGATCATCCCAACTACCCCCACAGGAAAAGAATGAAGTTAGGCAAAAAGCACACTGGATTACAAAATGAAGAACTAAAGTGAAAGAGAAGATTGTGGAGGTACTTCACCACAACCGTGCTATGTTGGCCCCAATTATAGGGTTCCCACATAGTTGCAAGAATTGCTCAAGTTGGCCAACATGGCCATGCTACTCACCACATTTCTGCCACCTTCATGACATGCAGTCATGGTACTCACCATAGTCATGCCACTATCTTAAATTTCCATTACAAATTAGACTTCCACCAAAAAATCACCATGCTTTTTAAAAATTGTCACAACCACTTGTCCCCCTTGCCACCATAGACATGGTGATTACTACGACCACTCTACCCTTATACCATATCCATTTTTCCAATGATATTAATTTTCCCCACCTTCACCCTACACATCATTAACCCTTATAAAAGATGTAGTGGCTGATGGGCATTTGAAGGTTTGCTCCCCTAGAATTAAAGGCTTCCTCCCACTCTCATCAACCTTTCTCTTCTATTTCCTTCGTTATTCCACCTTTAAACCCTAGTTTTCTAAGGCTTGGAACATTTCCTTTCACAATTTCCATGTCATTGCACCTAGGAAGAGGTAGGAAATTAACCTTGTTGTTATTGTAAAAGAAAAAGGAGAGAACGTCTACTAAAAGTACATGGACATATCTATCTCTTTCTTATTCCTTTTTGCTTTTTTAGGTATTATGAGTATCTCAACCCATTATATTGGTGAGTTGTTTGGGTAAAAATATGTGGCTTTGATACCATGTTAAGGAATTATCGATAGAAAACACATTTATTTCACTTTGTGTCTTTTCTTGCTTGTTCTCATTCATTACCTCTTTCTATGGTGAACGATGTATGAAAATACATAAGGTATAGAGGTAAGGGGAAATAGGAGGCCAAAAGAGAAAAAATTCCTATGTCCAAATAGTAGATACTTAGCAAGTTTTCCTCTTTTTTCCACATATATCCCTCTACTCCACTAGCCTTGTATGTGATATATAAGTATCTAGGTATATCAATAATGCATGGGAGCTATGTAGTTTGATCATAAGGTTCCTCTATGTACTTGTAAGGACCCTAACCTCTGTTTTGGGCTTCCCCTATTTGTTTTGCCTAAACTTTGTGTTTAGATGCTTGCTAATCACCTGAAGTTGTGATTAGGATTTGTTTTGAGCTTTGTTGAGAGGTTGAGGTGCAACTTGCAATTCACCAAAGTTTTAGGGTTGGTGTGCAAGTTTGTCACCTTGAGAGATGTCTTTCTCTCTCCTTGCATCCTCCAGGGTTGAGAGGATGGGTTGGGCTCTTTGTTTGAGTATCTTTGGGTCTGGTTGGGCTTTGTTTTTCCTTGTTGAGCCTTGTTGAAGCTTGGTATCGGGTTGGACCTTGGTGTATCGGCCAAGGAGTGTTGTTGTGTCAGACAGGGAGTTGTATCAGCCATGGTGTGTTGGGTTGCCATGTTGGGCGACACACACCCTCCACCTTATCCTCGTTTGTGTCACCATCTTTGGACAAGTGGTTGTTACTTTGCTAAGTGAGTAGTAACTAATGTGCATGGGTTTTTGGGGTGCTAGCATGTGGCACACTCCTTGGACAAGTGTGCTAGGGGGTGCCACCTTGCCTTTCTCTCCCTCTTCACCCCTTAGTATATAAACGAACCCCTCCTTTGCTTGCTTGGCTCTTTGGTTCCTTTAGCTGCTTCCCTTCCCTTTGGTGGTCTGACGTGGGATTTTTATCGCACTAACAAACTCACTTGGGGTTGAAATCACTGAGATTTTACCAAAACCAAAGTGAAATAATACCATCCGCAAACGGATGAGTCTTGTCACAATATAGTTAAGGATCGAACCCAAAGGACAACGTTTTTAAGAATCCTTGTCAGTCAAATCTATCTCAAGTAAAACTAATATTTAGAATGATTGGTTGATTTGAGGTTAATTAAACTAATTGAAAGAGAGTAAAAATTGAATTAAGGTGGGATTTAGATCAATGATATGGAATCACTGGGAGGGTATTGGGTTTCACCACCGCTACACATGCAAACACATTCAATCGCAAACAATCCAGGAAAGATATATCAATCCAAATAGAGCTAATGTAGAACCCCCCGTACGGGCGTTAGGTTCGCGTAAGCATCACCTTAGGCATCAGATGGCTCGTCACCAACCGGATCACTTACTTACGGCTCCGAAGATAAAGAAATCCAACGAAGGTTGTGATCCCCCTATACATGCGTTAGGCACACAGAAGCATCGCCGAAGGCTAGATGGCTCATCCCCTCATGGATCATACACTTACAACCTCGAAGAAATCCTATTCTATTTCTAGTTTGGGAGTCAACCACATTAATTGATAAGCAAGCAAGTGATAGATCTACAAACTAACATCGACGATAAACAAGATGATAAAAAATCGAACTAAGGTTGTGGTCCTCCCTGAGGTATGTTTAGACCACAGGATCATCACCGTAGGCTAGATGTCTTGTACCCTCACGGATCATACACTTACGACCTCAAGGAATCCTATCAGAAGTTCTCGTCAAGGAGTCGAACTTGTAAACCACCATTCCATCCCAGATATAGAATAATTCACAATATAGGAAAGAACAAGATGAAAGCAAGGAGATAATCAACTACGAACATACCAACTAATAATGAAATGGAAATTATATACATTGACATGGAGAGTTTAATAAAATAACATGATTTGCATGGGCAGCGGGGCTAGTCCCCGCACCCCAGCAAAAAGGTACTACTCGCTCATGATGAGAGAAATAATAAGAATAAGAAAGAGAGAGAAATCTGCCACGAACTCGGTGCAGAAGGTAGTCACAGCTCAGTGAAGAAGATACGGCCTTCTATGTCATGTCAGAGTAGATCTGGACATGAACTGGAGATGCCAAGATAGACCGGATAGTCTCCCTCACTTCGTCAATGAAATTGCAAAGCAAATAAAAAGAAAATCTTGAGTCGAATAGAGGAGAGATTTACTTCTTCTTACCATACCACCATTCACTCTGTTTGCTACCTAATGGCACAATGAATGCCTACCCTATCCTAAAAAACACCAATCTCAGATCGAATGCACTCTTGTTGTTCTATGGGTACCTCTAGACTCTTACAAAACTCTTTGACATGCTTGTTGTTGGAAATAGTGAGGAGGAAGTGATTTTAGAAAATGAACTCAGGAATGAAGATATGGTCAGATGTGTTTAGTGGTCTCAGGAGTTTGAGATACTGAGTCATACATAGCAGAAAGAAAAACATCGTGATGTGAAGAGGAGGCAATCATGTGAATTGAAAGTATTCATTTGGCGACTATTTCAGCTTTTGTGTTACTCAAGGATGAGCAACGTTTAAGTTCGGGGTATTTTGATGAATGTATATTCATCATGGAATTCAAATATTACATTGGGACAAATTCAACTCTATATGTTATATTTCACTCATTATACATCAAAATGCATCATAATGTGCAAATTTACTCAATTAATTCGATTATCAAAGTTTTGATCGAATTTATGTTGATTTAATGCAGGTCTTGATAAAGCTGAACAAGCAGTTGGGGTCCACCTTCACTCACCCTTGGCTCTTACCAAGCGATCTAACCAAGCAAATTCCATACATTCAGTCTCAAAACCATTTGAGCCCATTCGGTCTCAAGACTGTTTGAGCCCATTCGGTCTCAAGACTGTTTGAGCCCATTCGGTCTCAAGACTGATAGACCAACAGAGACCGATTGGAGGCATAACTCAGCCACAAGGGATCGAGCAGTGCATGAATTCAAGATCTCAAAGCAGAGCCAAGACCACGAACATGGTGGTTAGAAGTGGCCGTGGTCATCGCCACGACCGTGTGGTGACACCACGGCCGTGGTGGATCATCCCCAACGCCTGAGCTCTCACCCGCCATGCCCGTGTGAGACAACACGGCCATGGGGCAGTTGCCTCACCACAACTGTGGTGTCATGCAACGGCCGTTGCACAACACCATCAGAGGAAAATTACACACCCACCACACCGGTGTAAAGTGGCACGGCTATGGAGCAGCAACATCACCACGAGCGTGGTGCATCGTCTTCAACCTCCAGCCAACCCTCTTTCGTATCCCCCAATGTAAGATCGAATGGAGGTGGTTTGCATGCCAAATGAGGTCTCCCCGAGGCCGTTGCATCTGCAAATGAAGGTCGAAGATCATTTGATATTACAAATAGATCGGAGGGCTACTGGATCGTTTGACCCTGTAGACCGTCTGCTGCTGCTCAACTCAAGACCTAACGAACTCGTTTGCTGTTTGAACCTATTGAAGAAAAGAAAACGGTATGTCCCAGACCGTTTGCCCTTGTGTCACGAGACCGTTTGGCCCCTTTCAGGTTTCATATCGTTTGATCAGCAATTGCCAAGATCATTTGAGTTTGGCTGGAGCGTTGACCGAAGCAACGATCGTTTGCTTATTAATGGTTTCCAAACCATTTGATATCAAACGGTTTACAAACTGTTTGCCTCTGTCCAAGACCGTTTGCCCAAATTTGCTCAAAACCGTTTGATAAGAAAACAGTCTGTGAAACTGTTTGGTCCCATTCGGTTTCCAAACCGAAGGAAGCCAAAACCGTTTGGCCATTAACGGTTTACAAGACCATTTGAGCCAAAATATCTGCCAAACCGTTTGGACTGAAAACACACCAAAAACGAGATGACCATTCCCATGCCTATAAATAGGGCCAGTACAGTCCCCTTTCAAGGCATTGGTTCCGGGATGCCGACAGGACACCTGTACACAGGTCCGATCCGAATCTAGTGTCGTCCACGCCAGTTTCATTCCACCTACTTCTCATGTTGCAACCAAGGAGGCTAAGCAGATCTGGACGCGAACGGGAGATGCCAAGACAGACTGGACAGTCTCCCTCGCTCCATCTTCCTTCTCTCCTCAACCTCCTTGGTTGCAACACAGGAAGTAGGTGGAATGAAACTGGAGTGGATGGAAATGGATTTGGATCGGACATGTGTATAGGCAGCCTATCGACGTCTCATAACTGATGCCTCGAAAGGGGACCCTACTGGCCCTATTAATAGGCACGGGGCTGGTCATCACATTTTTGGTGTGTTTTCAGTCCAAATAGTTTGGCAGATATTTTTTCTCAAATGGTCTTGTAAACCGTTAATGGCCAAATAGTTTTGGCTTCCTTCAGTTTGGAAATCGAATGGGACCAAACGGTTTCATAGACCGTTTTCCTATCAAACGGTTTTGAGCAAAGTTGGGAAAATGGTCTTGGACTGAGACAAACAATTTGTAAACTATTTGATATCAAACGGTCGTTGCTTCGGTCAATGCTCCAGCCAAACTCAAACGGTCTTGGCAATTGCTGATCAAACGATCTAAAACCCAAAAGGGGCCAAACGGTCTTGTGACGCAAGGGCAAACGGTCTAGGACAGACCGTTTTCTTTTCTTCAATTGGTTCGAATAGCAAACGAGTTCGTTAGGTCTTGAGTTGAGCAACAACAGACGGTCTGCTGGGTCAAACGATCTAGTAGCCCTCTAATCTATTTGTAATACCAAACGATCTTGGACCTTCATCTGCAGGTGCAACGGCCTTAGGGCGACCTCATTTGGCATGCGAACCACCTCCATTCAGTCTTACGTTGGGGGTTGCAAATGAGTGTTGGTTGGAGGTTGAAGACGATGCACCACGACTATGGTAAGGCACCACGGTCGTGGTGATGTTGCTGCTCCATGGTCATGCCGCTTTACATGGGCATTGTGGGTGTGTAATTTTCCTCTGATAGTGTTGTGCCACAGCCATGGCATGACACCACGGTCATGGTGAGGCAACTGCCCCACAGCTGTGTTGTCTCGCACGGGCATGGTGGGAGAGAGCTCAGGCATTGGGGATGATCCACCACGGCCGTAGCCTCACCACACGGTCATGGCAATGACAGTAGACCATGGCCATTTCTAACCACCACGACTGTAGTCTAGGCTCTGATTTGAGATCTTGAATTCATGCACTGCTTGATCCCTTGCAGCTGAGTTATGCCTCCAATCAGTCTCTGCTGGTCTATCAATCTTGAGACCGAATGGGCTCAAACAGTCTTGAGACCGAATGGGCTCAAATGGTCTTGAGACCGAATGGATGGAATTTGCTTGGTTAGATCGCTTGGTAAGAGCCAAGGGTGAGTGAAGGTGGACCCCAACTGCTTGTTCATCTTTATCAAGACCTGCATTAAATCAACATAAATTTGATCAAAACTTTAATAATTGAATTAATTGAGTAAATTTGCACATTATGATGCATTTTGATGTATAATGAGTGAAATAGAACATATAGAGTTGAATTTGTCCCAATGTGATATTTGAATTCCATGATGAATATACATTCATCAAAATACCCTGAACATAAACGTTGCTCGTCCTCGAGTAACACAAAATCTGAAACAATCGCCAAATGAATACTTTCAATTCATGTGATTGCCTCCTCTTCACATCACGATTGTTTTCTTTATGCTCTGTATGACTCAGTATCTCAACGTCCTGAGACCACTAAACACATCTTACCATATCTTCATTCCTGAGTTCATTTTCCAAAATCACTTCCTCCTCACTATCTCCAACAACAAGCATGTCAAAGAGTTTTGTAAGAGTCTAGAGGTACCCGTAGAACAACAAGAGTGCATTCAATCTAAAACTGGTGTTTTTCAGGATAGGGTAGGCATTCATTGTGCCATTAGGTAGAGAACAAAGTGAATGGTGATATGGAAGGAAGAAGTAAATCTCTCCTCTATTCGACTCGAGATTTTCTTTTTATTTGCTTTGCAATTTCATTTATTGGTTTTTTTGTGTGCGAGTCTCTCCTCTATTCGACTCGAGATTGCATTTCTTTTTGTGCGCATTTTGGCATCTTTTTTGGTTCGCAAATCTCTCCTCCATTCGACTCGAGATTGCAATTTTGGCGGTATGCCCCAATTTATTTGTGAGGGGTATGTAAGAAGTGAATATAGAGGGAAGTGGCGTTCCACCCCGAACTTAGGGTTTGGCAATATTTTGTCTATTTTTGTTTCTTTTTTATGGATGGAGGGGTATGAAGATGATAGAAGAAGCATAGAAGAGAGTTCAGATCATAATCCAACTTGATTTACAATTTAGTGCACTGGGTTGTTCTCTTTATCAAACTCCTCTCAAATAATGACTTGATGAGGATCCGGTGGGGATTCCATGCTATTGTTCCACAAATCAGTTAGGAAGCACGATGTTTTTGATCCCTATCAGTTTGACAGACACTTATCATTTTTGCAAAAGTATCATGATGTTAGGAATCATAAGCTTTACAGAATGATTTCAATCAAAAGGCTTGTTTCAAAAAGTGGTCCTTTTGAGGATTTATTTGAATAAGGGGGATATAATGATTCAAAATGCATAGAAGGTTAGTTAGTGACTTTTAATGAAACCAGGAAGTGTCAAAAATTCATCAAGTATTTGTTCAATTTCTTTGAAAAACATTAAAGAATTTTTGAAAATTTAGAATTTTTTTATCAAGAATGTGATAGTGAAAACTTAAGTATGAAAAGGATGGGTGTAGGTGGAAAGTGAGGTACGTACCACCCACCCTCCACCCTAAACTTAGAGATTTGCTCATCCCGAGCAAACCCTAAATCCAAGATGGAGGGGAAAAATCATGCCAGAATGGCCACCAGATGTGGTTGCGTTCCGATCAGCGCACATCCTCTTATCTGAAAATCTCAATGGTAACGAGCAATTAGATCTTAAAATAGCATCCTGTGATGTGAATTTTATTTAATGAAAAATTAACTAGAAGGTAAAAACAAAATTGAAGAAACATTCTGATTTGAAAAGAAAAGTAAAACAAATTTATTGGTCGGGTGGCCTCCCGACAAGCGTCTTTGTTTTATGTTGATGGCTTGACTGACTCCTTTAGCTTCACGGTGGATCCTTTGGATTGGTGAGTTCCAGCATTGCTTCAGTGCCTATGTCATTTGAGGTAGAATATCTCTTTAAGCGGTGACCATTTGTTACAAATTCACCTGACTTTTCATTCCACAATGTGAAGGCACCATGTGGGGAGATGTTCTTGACGATGTATGGTCCAGACCAGCGTGAGCGAAGTTTTCTTGGGAATAACTTCAACCTTGAGTTGAATAGCAGAACTTGATCTCCCACTTGTATGTCTTTTCTTTTTAGATGTCCATCATGCCAAAGTTTTGTGCATCCTTTGTAGATTCATGTATAGTTCACAAAATCCGAGTACCATGGTATAACTTATGAGACCTTCATTAGATGATCATCTGGAATGGAATCATTAATCGGAATCTTCTCAATATCCTGAGTGTCGATGTGACTGAGGTGGTCTTCTACAACATTCTCTGTACCCCTTTTATCTCTTATCTCTAAATCAAATTCTTGTAATAGGAGGATCCATCTAATCAACTTGGGTTTGGCATCTTTCTTTGCCAGAAGGTAACGAATGGTGGCATGGTCTGTGTAGACAATGACCTTCAAACCAATTAGGTTGGATCTGAACTTGTCAAAGACATACACGACTGCTAGAAGTTCTTTCTCAGTAGTTGCATAATTCCTCTGGGCTTCATCGATAGTTTTCGATGCATAATAGATCACATAGTGTTTCTTCTCTATATATTGCCCTAAAATAGCACCCAAAGCATAGTCACTGGCATCACACATAATTTCAAAAGGGTGGTCCCAATCAGGAGCTCTAATGATGGGGGTGGTTGTAAGGGCCTGCTTCAGTGTGTTGAAGCTTTTGACACATTCTTCATTGAAATTGAAGTCAGTATCCTTTAGTAATAGATTCGTCATTGGCTTTATTATCTTAGAAAAGTCCTTTATGAATCTTCTGTAAAATCTTGCATGACTAGGAAAGCACAAACTTCTTTTACATTTGTTGGGATAGCCAGTTTAGAAATCACTTCAGTCTTGGCTTTATCTACTTCAATTCCTCTATTGCTGACCCTATGGCTGAGGACAATGCCTTCCTTTACCATAAAGTGGTACTTTTCCCAAATCAACACAAGATATGCTTCTTCACAATGTTTGAGGACCAGGGAGAGGTGCTTTAGACATGAATCGAATGAATCTCCATAAACATAAAAATCATCCATGAAAACCTCCATAATTGTTTCAGTAAGACCAGCAAATATGGCAGCCATGCAACGTTGGAAAGTTGCGGGTGCATTACAGAGACCAAACAACATTCTTTTAAATGTGTATGTTCTGAATGGGCATGTAAAAGTTGTTTTCTCTTGGTCATCTGGATGTATGGGTATTTGATAGAATCCAGAGTAACCGTCAAGATAACAGAAATATTCTTGGTGAGCCAACCTTTCTAGGACTTGATCAAGGAAAGGCATTGGAAAATGATCTTTTCGAGTTGCCTTGTTTAGTTTTCTATAATCTATGCACATCCTCCACCATGTGACTATTCGAGTGGGGATGAGTTCATTGTTTTCATTTTGTATAATAGTTGCTCCACCTTTCTTCGGGACTACATGCACTGGGCTCACCCATGGAGAATCTGATATCGGATAGATTATTCCAGCAGTGAGCAGTTTAATGACCTCGCGACGGACCACTTCCTTCATATTTGGATTTAATTTCCGTTGATGCTCAATAATAGGCTTGTGATCTTCCATCATAGGGATCTTATGCATACACAGCACTTGACTGACCCCAGTGAGGTCACTCATTTTATAACTGATGGATTTCTTTCTTTCCCTTAATTCCTTCAGGAGTTTATCTTCTTGCTCAGCTGTTAGATCGGAATTTATAATAACTGGGCAAACTTTGAAATCATCTAGAAACACGTACTTCAGTCCCTCGGGCAGGGGCTTCATTTCAGGAGCCTCTGGGTTTTAACATGTTTCTTATGTAGTTTCCATAGCTTTGAGTTCTTCACTAGTGGCTTCAACGTCTTCTTTAGCAAAGTTGAGGGATTCGATGCAATCCTTTACTTGTTCATTAATTTGTTCATCAACTGATGGGTTTGTTAGAGCAACTTCTAAAGTATCGACTGATTCATGGTGCTCTTGAGTAAGAAGTGACATTTGCTCAATGCAGTCAATCAAATAGACTTCTTCTTGCATACTTGGTCTTCTCATACTTTCAAAAACTTTAAATTCGAGAGTTTTTTTGCCTAATCTGAGTAATAAGGTGCCAGCTTCAACATCAATTAGGGCTCTTGCTGTGGTGAGGAACGAATGACCAAAGATGAGAGGATATCTGGCATCTTCTTTTATGTCCATAATGACAAAGTCGCATGGAACATATGTGTCCTTGCCTACCTTGACCGGGACATCTTCGAGGATTCCTAACAGACATTTTATCGAATTGTCTGCAAGTTGTATAGTCATTCCAGTAGGAAGAAATTCTGCAAACCCTAGTCTTTTTCACAGGCTAAGTGGCATAATAGAAATTCTTGCACCGAGATCAGCCAATCCTTTCTTACATGATGAGTCGCCAATGTGACATGAAATTCCAAAGGATCCCGGGTATGTTTGTTTCTTGGGCATCTTCCTCAATATGATATCAGATGTAGTTGTCGTCAGTTTTACTGTCTCATACTCTTTAGTTATATACTTCCTGGTGAGGAGTGACTTTAAGAACTGTGTCCATGCTGGTATCTCGGCCAGAGCATCCAAAAAGGGTATCTCCACATGAATTTTCTTCATATCCTCTTTAAACTTATTGAATCTGGTATCAAGCTTTGTTTGCCTTAGACGAGCTGGAAAAGGTATACGAGGTTTGCACAGGGATATCAGGTTCTGTAGTCTCAGTTTCTTCATCTTCTTGAGCAGACTTCTCAAAATTTCCTTTTTCTGACTTATCATCTTTTGATTGAGTCTCTTGTGTTGTTGAGTTTTGGGCAATCACCAGTTCATCCTCGTCTGTAATAACCACATGTGTCTTTTCAGAGGGATCCAAATAGTCTTTCCCTGACCTAGTGGTGACTTCCTTCAACTGTTCAAGATGCTTAGGATTGTTCTCGGTTTGGCCAGCAAAGATTCCAGCAGGTGGTTTTATGCTAGCTGTGAGTTGAGCTAAGTGAGATTCAGTAGCCTTTTGTTGAGCTTGTTGGTTAGCTATCATGGTTTGCTGAGTTTGCAACATCTTCTCAATGGTTGATAGCTTGTCATCAGGAGAAACTGGACCTGCTTGATGTCCTTGTTGTTGATTAAAATTCTGGTACTGAGAGTTATTTTGGTAATTATTGTAGTTCCTATTCTAAACGTTCCCCTTGAAATTTCCTTGATTCCCAAAATTCTATTGTTGATTATATTGGAATCCTGGAGGGCCTCTTGGTTGATTGTTTGAACCAAATTGATGCGAGTTTACTGCTCCATAGGGGTTTCCATATTGAATCCCATGATGATTCCTATTCTGATTTGGATTGTAATAACTTTGACTAGGAATGGTGTTGATAGCATTAAGATTTTCCATCTGACCATTATCTCGTTGGCCACATACATTGCTCAGAACAACATCATAGAGAACATTGCATGATAAAGTGGAATGATCGATGCTCTTACATGCTCCACAGAATAGGAAAGCAGACTTGACCTGTTCTAGTTGTCGAGTGGGTGAACGTCCTCTTCCAATAGCAACAAGAGATGATTCAATATGGTCTTGCTTAGCAACTAAGAGTTTCAAGGTTTCAGTGATAGACTTGTACTCAGGAGAAGCTTCAACCATAGATACTTTTAAAACTCCTTTACCTACAGATCTACCCCATTTGGCTTGATTTTCTGCTCCCAGGGTGATGACTCTCCATGTGTTTTCATAACTTTGACGCATGAAGTTTCCTCCAGACGAGGAATCTAAGAATCTCTTAATATCATCATCCACACCCTTATAGAAAATCTCAATGAGTTGGTTTTTGGGAATTCCATGGTGTGGACACTTAGAAGCTCTTTGTATCTATCCCAAGCTTCAATGAGGGTTTCTCGAGGTACTTGAGTGAAATTAGTTATTCTCCCTCTGATTTCATATGTGAGAGATGGAGGATATATTTTTCTAGAAACACATTTTGCAGTTGTTCCCAGGTGGTGATGGGTATTTCACTTTGGAACGAATTGTACCAACTTATAGCTCTATCAGCAAGGGAGTACTTGAAGAGTCAGAATCTAACGACATTATCTGTGACTCCATTTTGTTTTTGTCATGGCACATAGATCAATAAATCTCACAAGATGTTCTTGGCTATCTTCTCCTTGCTTTCCATAGAAAGGGTTATTCTGAAGCAGGGTGATCCAATGCCCTCTTATCTCAAAATTAGTAGTGTTGATAGGAGGAGGTTGTACTAGATGATGAACATTTGCAGCTCTCGGGATTGAGAACTCTCTAAGATCCTTTTGTAGTTCAGCTGCTTGCGTTGCTGCTTCCTCTGCTAGGATTTCCTATTGAACCGCAACCCTGGCTACTTGCATGAGCCACTCTCTCTATGCATTGATGGCTTGAGCCACCCTTCGGGCTACCTCTTCTTCTTGAGCCATCCTTGCTTGATTTTCTCTGATCTGATGATGAAAGGTTCTGTCTATCTTGGGATCAAAGCTTGCTGCTAGTTCGGGGCTATCCGAATGGTGCATGCACTACGCCTTGGACTGTGCCTGAGATAGAAAGATTTTGAAAGTGAGAACCACAGAGTAAAGTCAAATTCAAGTAGATAATCGATTTTTTCAGAAGAAAAAGCAAAATCCTAGATTAGTCTTAAAATAACTATATTTGACTAACTGATCTGTTGTCCCCAACAACGGCGCCAGAATTTGACGTGGGATTTTTATCGCACTAACAAACTCACTCGGGGTTGAAATCCCCGAGCTTTTACCAAAACCAAAGTGCAATAATACCACCTGCAAGAGGACGAGTCTTATCACAGTATAGTTAAGGATCGAACCCAAAGGACAATGTTTTTAAGAATCATTGTCAGTTGAATCTAGCTCAAGTAAAACTAATATTTAGAACGATTGGTTGATTTGAGGTTAATTAAACTAATTGCAAGAGAGTAAAAGCTAAATTAAGGTGGGATTTAGATCAATGATATGGAATTGATGGGATGGTATCGGGTTTCACCACTACTACACACGCAAACATATTCAATCGCAAACAATCCAGGCAAGATATATCAATCCAAATAGAGCTGCTGCAGAACCCCCTGTACGGGCGTTAGGCTCGCATAAGCATCACCTTAGGCATCAGATGTCTTGTCACCAACCAAATCACTTACTTACGGCTCCAAAGATACAAAAATCCAATGAAGGTTGTGAGCCCCCTATACAAGCGTTAGGCACACAGAAGTGTCCCCGAAGGCTAGATGGCTCGTCCCCTCACGGATCATACACTTACAACCTCGAAGAAATCCCATTCTAATTCTAGTTTGGGAGTCAACCACATTAATCGATAAGAAAGCAGGTGATAGATCTACAAACTAACATCGATGATAAACAAGATGATACAAAATCCAACTAAGGCTGTGGTCCTCCCTGAGGGACGTTTAGACCACAGAAGCGTCACTGTAGGCTAGATGTCTCGTCCCCTCACAGATCATACACTTACGACCTCAAGGAATCCTATCAGAAGTTCTCGTCAAGGAGTCAAACTTGTAAACTGCCATTCCATCCCACATATAGAAGAATTCACAATATAGGAAAGAATAAGATGAAAGCAAGGAGATAATCTACTACAAACATACCAACTAATAATGAAATGGAAAGTTATATACATTGCCATGGAGAGTTTAACAAAAGAACATGATTTGCATGGGCAGCGGGGCTAGTCCCCGCACCCCAGCAAAAAGGTACTACTCGCTCATGATGCGAGAAATAAGAAGAATAAAAAAAGAGAGAGAAATCTGCCATGAACTCGGTGCAGAAGGTAGTCGCAGCTCGGTGAAGAAGATACATCGTTCTATGTCATGTCGGAGTAGATCTGTACGTGAATGGGAGATGCCAAGATAGACTGGACAATCTCCCTCGCTCCGTCTTCCTTCTCTCCTCTGCCTCCTTGGTTGCAACACAGGTTGTAGGAGGAATGAAATTGGCGTGGACGACACTGGATTCGGATTAGACCTGTGTACAGGAAGCCTATCGGCGTCCTAGAACCGATGCCTCGAGAGGGGACCCTACTGGCCCTATTTATAGGCACGGGGTTGGTCATCACGTTTTTGGTGTGTTTTCATTCCAAACGGTTTGGCAGATATTTTTGTTCAAACGGTCTTGTAAACCGTTAATGGCCAAACGGTTTTGGCTTCCTTCGGTTTGGAAACTGAATGGGACCAAATGGTTTCACAGACCGTTTGCCTATCAAACGGTTTTGAGCAAAGTTGGGCAAACAGTCTTGGAGAGAGGCAAAAAGTTTGTAAATTGTTTGATATCAAACAGTTTGGAAACTGTTAATAAGCAAATGGTTGTTGCTTCAGTCAACGCTCCAGCCAAACTCAAACGGTTTTGGCAATTGCTGATCAAATGATCTTAAACCCGAAAGGGGCCAAACGGTCTTGTGACACAAGGGCAAACGGTCTGGGACAGACCGTTTGCTTTTCTTCAATTGGTTCGAACAACAAATGAGTTCCTTAGGTCTTGAGTTGAGCAGCAGTAGACGGTCTGTAGGGTCAAACGATCTACTAGCCCTTCGATCTATTTGTAATACCAAACGATATTCGGCCTTCATCTGCACGTGCAACGGCCTCGGGGCGACCTCATTTGGCATGCGAACCACCTCCATTCGGTCTTGCATTGGGGGTTGCAAATGAGTGTCGGTCGGAGGTTGATGACGACGCACCACGGCCGTGGTGAGGCACCACGGTCGTGGTGATGCTGCTGCTCCATGGTCGTGCCGCTTTACACGGGCGTGGTGGGTGTGTAATTTGCCTCTGATGGCATTTTTCCACAGCCGTGGCATGACACCATGGTCATGGTGAGGCAACTTCCCCACGGCCATGTTGTCTTGCACATGCGTGGCAGATGAGAGCTCAGGCGTTGGGGATGATCCACCACTGTCGTGGCCTCACCACACGGTCGTGGTGATGACAGTAGACCAGAACCATTTCTAACCACCACAGTCATGGCATAGGCTCTGCTTCGAGATCTTGAATGCATGCATTGCTCGATCCCTCACGACTGAGTTATGCCTCCAATCGGTCTCTGCTAGTCTATCGGTCTTGAGACCGAATGGGCTCAAACGGTCTTGAGACCGAATGAGCTCAAACGGTCTTGAGACCGAATGGATGGAATTTTCTTGGTTAGATCTCTTGGTAAGAGCCAAGAGTGAGTAAAGGTGGACCCCAACTTCTTGTTCAGCTTTATCAAGACATGCATTAAATCAACATAAATTCGATCAAAACTTTGATAATCAAATTAATTGAGTAAATTTGCACATTATGATGCATTTTGATGTATAATGAGTGAAATAGAACATATAGAGTTGAATTTGTCCCAAAGTGATATTTGAATTCCATGATGAATATACATTCATCATGGTCGATCTAGGAGAACAGTGGAGGAAGTGGTGGCTGATACTGCTGGTGTGTTGGGTGACACACCTTGCTAACTTCCCCCTTTCCTTCTCTTGTGGTAGGTATCTCTCCCTTTCCTTGGCATCTTCTTCTTCTTCTTCCTTCTCTTCGGCCATGGTGGTTACAAGTTGTTCTTCTTTGTGTTGGCCGAAGGTGGTGCCTTGGAGCTTGGAGCTTGGTGCTAGAAGCTTGGAGCTTTAGAGCTTGAGGCGGGTTTCATAACTCCTAACCCTAGCTATACTACTTCTTTTTCATGTTGCATGCTATGTGCTATCTTGATCGGCCATGTCATCTTTTAGCTATGTTTCTTGCATTAATGGTTATAAGGTGGCTTTAGATGTACCCTAGAATTTGTGGAGATGGTTATCTTGGGTTGTCTTGGGTTGGTCGAACCATGGATGTGGAGTTCCTTGAGCAAAACCCCTCTCTCACTTAGTTGTTGAGAGGTGAGCTTAGGGTCTCCAAATCCAATGGTGAGCTGAGCTTTGGTTGGTTGGCTGATATGATATGATGGACCTCCTTGTTGCCCGATAGATAATGGAAGTTGTGCAATACCCCTCTCTCACTTAATTGTCTTGAGAGGTGAGCCAACTCTCTTGAACTTTTAGGGCTTCTTGGTGGCAGTCTTGAGGTTGAAGATGACCAACCCATCATGGTCTTTGAACCCTTACACGATACCCCTTTGATGTGTTCTGCCTGATATCCCTCTTCTAGGGATGAGTCTTGGGTGATATTCTAAGTGGTGTTTTGTTGACCCTTTGACCGATATGAACCTCTACCCAAGATGATGTTGTTGGGCGTTATGCCTTTGACCGATATGGATCTTTTCCTTAGAGGGTGTTGTTGGGCATTATGCCTTTGGTCGATATGCTTGGTAGACATCCCTAGTTTGAACGATATGCTACCTTGGGTGCCATGGTGTCATTTGATGGATGGAAATAGAGTGCCTTAGGTGGTATGAGAGTTCCTTGGGCACCATGTTGTACTAGCCAAGGGGTTTCTTATTGGGCAGCATGGTTTTAACCTTACGCGTTATGGTTGTAGGAGACACGGTCTTGTTGGTTGCCCGATATGCAAACCCTAACCCTAGCTTAGGCGACAGGGCGTCTTGGCTGATAGGGTGAAGGTGCTCCCTGATACACTCTTGTACATGGATGCCCGATACCCTCTTGGTTCATGGTTGCACGATACACCCTGCACTTGGCTGCACGACACACCTTTGGTTCTGGTCTACCCGATACCCTCCTTGTGCATGGGTGCACATTTTGCTTGTGGTCGATATGTGTGGCTTGGCAACCTAGATTTTGTGGTGACCAATTGTGTTGAGGTGAGATGGCTCTACCCGATATCCCTTGGGTGAGGGATAGTGCTACCTTCCACACCTTTGGTGAGGGTAGGCGAAACCATTGGTGAGGGATAGTGCTACCTTCCACACCTTTGGTGAGGGTAGGCGAAACCATTGGTGAGGGATGCGCCTAGCTCGGGAACCCTAGTTGATGAGATATGAAAGATAGGTTGTGACTAGTGATATTTTGGTTACCTAAGGTTGATGTTAAGTGAGATGATAATATCATGGTTGTGTAACCTTTAAGGATGTAACCTTAGGGTAGGTTGTGTTCATGATGTTATGAGATATAGGGCATGGTGGATTCTCACGGTTTTGTAATAATAATATAAGTTGTTTGGCTTACTATCTTCAACTTTATGCTGCATGTGTTCATAATCATGAATGTTATTCCAATCTTATGCACCTAAAAATCTTAATGGCATGATAATCATAATATGTTCTCTAAAGATCTATGTTTGGTGATCCAGTTATCTCTCTTGATGTACATACTAACCATGAAAGTTTTATCAAGTGAATTCATAGCCAGGTAAGAGCTATGAGGTGTATGTGTTTTGTATTACACTTAATAAGGATGCTCCTTGTTGATGAGATAACATGTATTATTAATATGATGAGAAAGATCTGGTGACCTGATAAAAGTTGAGTGCCTGACTGAGGTGTTAATCTCTGATGATGACATGAGGGATTGTTATCCCGTGATGATGATATATGATGATGAAGCCTTGAGAGGCAGTGGCATTATGTGATGAGGGATTGAGATCCCATGGCAATGTGGTGATGCAAGTAACAATGTGGCACAGTGTTGTTTATGTTTTATAACTTGGTTGCCTCAACAACCTACTTAAAATATACTAATTAATTATAGATGAACATTTCATGTAATTTGCCCTGGCCATAGATCCATCATCATCAGTAGCTAGTGATGGTGAAACGGGTTCACCTGCGAGTTAACCCAGAGCGCATATTGTTGAATATGTAGGGTTTCTCCTAGCCGAAAATAGGAGGATTGGAGTGCAACTACGGTTGTAGACACAAGATGTGTATAAGAGCATGGTGAATAGGACCATGGCTCAGTGTGATAGAGCATGAATGTGTCCGTGGCTTAGGAGCATGGTGAATAGGCTCGTGGCTCAAGGTATGCTAGCGCCGAGACCTGTACCAAGGTAGACTAGAGAAAAGGGTAGCCTGTGAAGCTGACCCTGTGGCTGAGGCCACTTAAGCAAGAGATTGCGGTCCTTCTATGGATAGCATGCACTGAACATGAGGAGGTGAGGTTGTGGTGTCCAGCTCTTCCATTGACCTTGTATGGCACCGGTTTTGGGCTTCACAGCCGAAGGTTGGATTTGAGCGGTACATCTCACTTCCTCAGGGCATAATAAATTCTAATACAGACACATAGTATATATTTTGCTTAGGGAAAAACACGAAACATTGGTTGAAGCCTTGATTGTATAGTTTCTCTAGTTGTATCTTGTAGTTAACTACACGTTCCTCGTATCTTATGATAAGTTCTTATGTAGCTTATCTTGTCAATCATGTTCCTTAATAAATATCTGGTTATATGCCTCCCGGATATCTTGGTAAGTTGTTATTAAAGTTAGTTCTGTTCAGTATGCTGCATATATTAGTTGCTTATACCAGTTATCTTCTTTATCTGTTCTAGCTTTCCTAAAGTTTTACAGTTTCGACGGTGGTTATGTTTCTCATTGGGACTGTGTGTCTCACCCCACTGGTTTACAACCTTTTTAGGTGATCGTGCTAGACGTGGTGGTGGTCATGAGGTTGCGGCCGAGCAGTAAGATGAGCAGTAGGAGGCAAGAGATGGATATGCTGTTGTTTTGGTTGTTTTGTAGTAGAGTCCTAGAGTCATCCATGTACTCTCAGGTCCTTGGAGGTTCTTTGATGATGTTTCATGATGTATAGCTGATGTAGCTTGTTTATCCTTCTGTTGGCCTTGGATGGCATGTTCTGTATATAAACATGTGGTGAACTCTTTGTGCCTATGCGACAGCTGGATCCTATGAACTATGGACACGTATCAAAGTTTATGTATGTTTATATAACATGTTTCCTTGCAGGATAAGGATATGGATGTAATAGTTTCTTTGTTTATCTGCTTTCCGCAATTGGTTTCAATTAACCTGTATATCTGGTAATATGTGGTTTATGGAAGTTCCACACATTTTCGTGTGGCATTTCGTTGTCTGTGTGATATAGGGATGTCATAATAAGTTTTTGGTATCAGAGCTCTAGATTCACTGAGTCTACAGGGATCTAGGACTAGGATTGTGTATGTTCTTGTGAGTTTTCTAGATTTTCTTACAATAACCTTCTGCCCCCAATAGAAGATAAAGCTTAAAGATGTCTGGAAATCATGAAGAACATGCTGTCGAGAGTAGTGATGCTGCATCTGTTGATGGAGCATGATTGCAGGCACATGAAGATTGGGTACCTGAGGTCCCCCAGCTTGACCCAGCCATTCTCAAAAACCCTACCTATCAGCATCTCATGGGACAGTTAATGGATACAATGAATCTCATGGTGGAAAGATTACCAGTGCCTCCACCGAGAGCACATGCCCCCATGGTGAATCTTCGGGTATTGAGAAGACCTTCGAGCGGCTTCGCCGAATCAGAGCTTTGGATTATGCTGGAACGGCTGATCCAGCGGATGGAGATCTGTGGCTGACAGGTCTTGAGAAGGCCTACCAGATCCTCGACATCCCTGAAGTAGACAAAGTCAAGCATGCCGTCTACCTTCTGAAAGGTAGTGTTGGCCAATGGTGGGCCATCAAGGAGGAGAAGCGGCTTGGTGAGGTGATAGGTTGGGACGACTTCCTACGAGAGTTCATGAGTGGATACTTCCTGAAGACCTATCTGGATGAGAAGATCAACTAGTTTGAGCGTTTGCACCAAGGATCGATGAGCATCACCGAGTATGAAGACAAGTTTATGGACCTACTGAGGTTTTGTACTCATTGGCAGTGACAGATGATGTGAGAATCAGACAATTTAAGAAAGGTCTGAATGCTGAGCTGACGACACCCGCTACTGCTTTAGAAAATTGGGAGCGGTTTGCCACGTTTGTGGAGTCTATCTGAAGGATTGAATAGTCAGACAAGGAGAAGAGGGAGACCATGTCCAAGAAAAGGCTTGCTCAGTTCTAGAGGTAGAGGTTTGATGGCTTCAAGAAGTCGAGGTTTTCTGCACCTTCTGTGATGCAAAGCTCCAACACGCCATCACAATGGCCTCCGAGTAAAGGAAGAGGGTGCGGGTTATTGCCATCTAGAGCCCACAGTACAGCTTCTGTATCCGTGATAGGGCCATCTAGGCCGCATATAGAACATAAGCCATGCTATCACTGTGGCATTTGAAGTCAAATTGCCCAAGGAGAGATGTCAAAGTGACACAACAGCCAAGGAAGAATCAACAGGGACCAAATAGATAGCAGTCCAATGGTAACAGAGGGTGAGGATGCGGTCAAGTGTCGAAAGAAGGATCATCTACTCAAGAAGAAGAGGACGTGGATGACAGCAAGCAACGGCTCAATTCTATGCTATGAGTCAGCCGAAGGTGATAGTCAACCCGCGAGTAGTGACAGGTTAGATGGAGTTATTTCACTCTGATTTGTCTTCTTCTTGCTTTATATCTATTTTGGTTGACTCGGGTTCTACGCACTCTTTTATCGCTTGGAGTATGCTTGATAGATGTCTCTTGCCTGTTAGTTGTAAGAAAGATAGCTTGTTGTTAGAAACCCCTCTTAATAGTTCATCGATGCTTCGAGAAGTGTGTCCATCTGGTGTTCTATCCTTTTTGGGACACAACATACAAGTGGATCTTATACCACTCGATATGCATTGATTCGATGTGATCCTTGGGATGGATATCTTAGAGAAGTATAAGGTTGTGCTGGACTGTGGTTCCAAGAAAGCAATGTTTACTGAGTATGGTGAGAAGTGGATTTTCCAGGGAGATAGGAAGATTCTTCTGACGTGTCTGGTATCAGCTATGGTTCTAGAAAAGTTGTTGCGGCAAGGTTGTAGAGCATTCTTAGCTCATGGTGTGGATACCAAAGCGGAAGGTTCTAGCCTTAAGGAGGTGTCTGTTATCTGAGAGTTTTTAGATGTGTTTCCCGATGAGTTTCACGGTGTTCCCCCACCTCGAGAGATTGACTTTGAGATCAATCTAGTGCCAGGGACACAACCAGTTTCTCAGACACCATATAGGATGGCTCCAGTTGAGATTCAGAGCTAAAGAAGCAGTTACAGGAGTTGTTGGATAAAGGTTTTATTAGACCAAGTGCATCTCCGTGGGGTTCTCCAGTCCTATTCGTAAAGAAGAAGGATGGGTCGATGCGTTTGTGCATAGATTACCAGTAGTTGAACAAAGTTACGATCAAGAACAAGTACCCTTTCCCGAGGATAGATGATATGTTTGATCAACTGTGTGGTGCTACAGTGTTCTCAAAGATCGATCTACAGTCTGGATATCATCAGTTGAGGATCAAGAATGAGGACATACCAAAGTCAGCTTTTAGGACAAGGTATGGTCATTTTGAGTTTGTGGTCATGTCATTCACACTAACCAATGTACCTACTACTTTCATGGATCTAATGAATAGGGTGTTTCATCCATTCCTCGATCAGTTTGTTGTGGTCTTCATAGATGACATCTTGATCTATAGTCGGGACAGTCAACAATATGAACAACATCTTCGACAAGCATTAACTCTCCTTCGCTAGCATCAGTTGTATGCCAATTTCAGTAAGTGTCAGTTTTGGTTGAAGGAAGTAACTTTCTTGGGTCATGTGATATCTGCAGAAGGAGTCAGAGTTGATCCCAAGAAGGTGGAGTCAGTTGTAGAGTGGGAGCAACCGAAAACACCGACTGAAGTTCATAGTTTTCTAGGTTTAGCAAGATACTACCGAAGGTTTATAAAGGACTCCAGTGTAATCTCATTGTCATTGACGAAGCTGACCAGGAAGGATTTACATTTTATTTTGGATGATCATTATCAACAAGCTTTCTAAAGTTTTAAGGAGAAGCTGACTAGTACTCCAGTGTTGGTACTGCTAGAGCCTAGGAAAGGCTATGTTGTTTTCTGTGATGCTTCCAAGAAAGGCTTAGGATGTATGCCGATGTAAGAAGATCATTTGGTTTCTTTTACTTCATGATAGCTTAAGAAACATGAGGAGAGCTATCCGACACATGATCTGGAGCTGGCAGTGGTAGTCCATGCGTCAAAGATATGGAGACACTATCTTTATGGGGAAGTGTGTCAGATCTTTACAGATCATAAGAACCTGAAGTGTATCTTCTCACAGAGTGAGCTGAACATGTGACATCGTCACTGGATGGAGTTGATCAATGATTATGATTGCACCATTGATTATCATCCCGATAAGGTGAACATGGTAGCTGATGTGCTTAGCAGGAAGTCTTCTTCTCTTCCTATGAAGAAGGCACAGTTGAGTTCTTTGATATGCCATAGGCGGGATATGTTCGTCTCATTGTGGCAGATGAATGTATAGTTGGAAGTATCCTTATTGGCAGGACTGTTAGCACAGATGCAAGTGAAGCCTACATTGAGATAGCAGATCAAAGAAGAACAACAGGTAGATGTTGTAGTTCAGTTGATTAGATCAGAGTTCGACAGTAAGAAGCGGGATGGTTTCCATGAGTCTGAGGATGGACTAGTTTGTTATCATAATAGGATGATGGTTCCAAATGTTGATGATGTGAGGAAGTTAGTGCTCGAGGAAGCACACACATCAATCTATGCTATGCATCCACATGTCACCAAGATATATCATAACCTAAAGGACCTGTATTGGGGGCCCAGTTTGAAGAGAGACGTGGCCGAGTTTGTAGCTAAGTGTGCAGTATGCCAGTAGGTTAAGGCTGAGCATTTGATACTGATAGGTACGTTGCAACCCATGCCGATACCATAGTGGAAATGGGATCATATAACCATGGATTTCGTAGTTGGTCTGCCAAGGACAGCTAAAAATTATGATTCCATCTGGGTGATAGTGGACAGATTAACGAAGTTTGCTCATTTCATACCTGTGAAGACAACATATACAACAGAAAAGCTTGCTCAAGTGTATGTGGATGAGATTGTGTGTTTTCATGGTGTGCCCACAACTATAGTCTCTGATAGAGGTCCTCAGTTCACAAGTCGTTTTTGGGAACAATTGCACAAAGCATTGGGAACACAGTTGAGGTTCAGTACCGCTTTCCACCCACAGATAGATGGACAGTCTAAAAGGACTATTCAGACTTTGGAAGATCTTCTTCGAGCTTGTGTTTTGTAGTTCCTAGGAAGTTGGGATGTGCATCTCAGTTTGATAGAGTTCGCCTACAACAACACTTACCAACGGAGTATCGACATGGCACCTTATGAGGCTTTATATGGCAGGAAGTGTAGATCTCCTCTATGTTGGTATGAGTCTGGTGAGTATCAACTTTTGGGTCCTGAGTTAGTGCATCAGACAACAGAAAAAATCATAGTGATACAACAACAGTTGAAAGTGGCACAGGACAGACAGAAGTCATATGCAAATAATCACTGACGACCTTTAGAGTTCTAGGTGGGAAACAAGGTGTATCTCAAGGTCTCACCATGGAAAGGCGTGATGAGGTTTGGCCGGAAAGGCAAGTTGGCACCTAGGTATATGGGGTCATATCTGGTAATAGCATGTATTGGAAGGTACCTTACAAGTTAGAACTACCGCTAGAGTTGCACAAGTTGCATCCAGTGTTCCATGTCAGTATGCTGAAGAAAAGTCATCCAGACACTGAGGCAGTGATACAGCCGGTTGAAGTTGAGCTTGATGAAGATGTGACCTACGAAGAAGGTCCAGTGATGATCCTTGACAAAAGAGTGAAGAAGCTAAAAAGGAAGGACCTGGTTCTTGTGAAGGTCCTTTGGCATCATTGTGGCATTGAGGAAGCCACGTAGGAGCTCGAGGAAGAGATGAGAAAGAAGTATCCCTCGCTTTTCTCTTCGGATTACGGGGGTGAAATCCCTTTGTAGAGGTTTATGGATTGTAAGGACCCTAACCTCCATTTTGGGCTTACCCTATTTTCTTTGCCTAAACCTTGTGTTTAGATGCTTGCTAATCACCTGAAGTTGTGATTAGGGTTTGTTTTTAGCTTTGTTAAGAGGTTGAGGTGCAACTTGCAATTCACCCAAGTTTTAGGGTTGGTGTGCAAGTTTGTCGCCTTGAGAGATGTCTTTCTCTCTCCTTGCATCCTCCAGGGTTGAGAGGATGGGTTGGTCTCTTTGTTTGAGTATCTTTGGGCCTGGTTGGGCTTTGTTTTGCCTTGTTGAGCCTTGTTGAAGGTTGGTAACGGGTTGGACCTTGGTGTATCAGCCAAGGAGTGTCGTTGTATCGGACATGGAGCTGTATCGGACATGGTGTATCAGGTTGCCATGTTGGGCAACACACACCCTCCACCCTAGCCTTGTTTGTGTCACCATCTTTGGACAAGTGGTTGTTGCTTTTCTAAGTGAGTCGCAACTCATGGGTGTGGGTTTTTGGGGTGTTAGCATGTGGCACACTCCTTGGACAAGTGTTCTAGGGGTGGGTGCCACCTTGCCTTGCTCTCCCTCTTCACCCCTTAGTATATAAATGAACCCCTCCTTTGCTTGCTTGGATCTTTGGTTCCTTTAGCTGCTTCCCTTCCCTTTGGTGGCCGAGCTAGGAGAAGAGTGGAGCAAGTGGTGGCCGATATTGCTGGTGTGTTGGGAGACACACCTTGCTAGCTTGTCCCTTTCCTTCTCTTGTAGTAGGTATCTCTCCCTTTCCTTGGCATATTCTTCTTCTTCTTCCTTCTCTTCGACCATTGTGGTTACAAGTTGTTCTTCTTTGTGTTGGCTGAAGGTGGTGCCTTGGATCTTGGAGCTTGGTGCTAGAAGCTTGGAGCTTTAGAGCTTGAGGCAGGTTACATAACTCCTAACCCTAGCTATACTACTTCTTTTTCATGTTGCATGCTATGTTCTATCTTGATCGACCATGTCATCTTTTAGCTATGTTTCTTGCATTAATGGTTATAAGGTTGCTTTAGATGTACCCTAGACTTTTGTGGAGATGGTTATCTTGGGTTTTCTTGGGTTGGCCGAACCATGGATGTGGAGTTCCTTGAGCAAAACCCCTCTCTCACTTAGTTGTTGAGAGGTGAGCTTAGGGTCTCCAAATCCAATGGTGAGCTGAGCTTTGGTTGGTTGGCCGATATGATATGATGGACCTCCTTGTTGCCCAATAGATAATGGAAATTGTACAATAACACTCTCTCACTTAATTGTCTTGAGAGGTGAGCCAACTCTCTTGAACTTTTAGGGCTTCTTGGTGGCAGTCTTGAGGTTGAAGATGACCAACCCGTCATGTTTTTTGAACCCTTGCACGATACCCCTTTGATGTGTTCTGCCCAATATCCCTCTTCTAGGGTTGAGTCTTGGGCGATATGCTATGTGGTGTTTTGCTGACCCTTTGACCGATATGAACCTATACCCAAGATGATGTTGTTGGGCATTATGCCTTTGACCGATATGGACCTTTGCCTTAAAGGGTGCTATTGGGTGTTATGCCTTTAGTCGATATGCTTGGTAGACATCCCTAGTTTGAATGATAGGCTACCTTGGGTGCCATGGTGTCATTTGATGGATGGCAGTAGAGTGCCTTGGGCGGTATGAGAGTTCCTTGGGCACCATGTTGTACTAGCCAAGGGGTTGCTTGTTGGGCGGTAGGGTTTTGATCTTGGGCGTTATGGTTGTAGGCGACATGATCTTATTGGTTTCCCGATATGAAAATGCTAACCCTAGCTTAGGCGATAGGGCATCTTGACCAATAGGGTGAAGGTGTTTCCTAATACACTCTTACACCTGGATGCCCGATACCCTCTTGGTTCATGGTTGCACGATACACCCTGCACCTGGATGCATGACACACCTTTGGTTCTGGTATGCCCAATACTCTCCTTGTGCACGAGTGCACATTTTGCTTGTGGACGATATGTGTGGCTTGGCACCCTAGGTTTTGTGGTGACCGATAGAGTTGAGGTGAGATGGCTCTACTCGATATCCCTAGGGTGAGGGATAGTACTACCCGCCACACCTTTGGTGAGGGTAGGCGACACCTTTGGTGAGGGATGCACCTAGCCCGGGAACCCTAGTTGATGAGATATGAAATATAGGTTGTGACTAGTGATTTGTTGGTTACATATGGTTGATGTTAAGGGAGATGATAATGTCATGGTTGTGTAACCTTTACAGATGTATCCTTAGGGATGGTTGTGTTCATGATGTTATGAGATATAGGGCATGGTGGATACTCACAGTTTTGTAATATTAATATAAGTTGTTTGGCTTACTATCTACAAATTTATGCTTCATGTGTTCGTAATCATGAATGTTATTCCAATCTTATGCACCTAAAAATCTTAATGGCATAGTAATCATAATATGTTCTCTAAAGATTTGTGTTTGGTGATCCAGTTATCTCTCTTGATGTACATACTAACCATGCAGGTGTTATCAAGTGAATTCATAGCCAGGTAAGAGCTATGAGGCATATGTGTTTTGTATAACACTTAATAAGGATGCTCCTTGTTGATGAGATAACATGTATTCTCAATATGATGAGAAAGATCTGGTGACCTAATAAAGGTTGAGTTCCTGACTGAGGTGTTAACCTCTAATGATGACATGAGGGATTGTTATCACGTGATGATGATGTATCATGATGAAGCCTTGAGAGGTAGTGGCATTATGTGATGAGGGATTGAGATCCCATGGCAATGTGGTGATGACAGTAACAATGTGGCACACTGTTGTTTATGTTTTATAACTTGGTTGCCTCAACAATCTACTTAAAATATACTAATTAATTACAGATGAACATTTCATGTAGTTTGTCGTGGCCATAGATCCATCATCATCAGTAGCTGGTGATGGTGAAACGGGTTCTCCCGCAGGTTAACCCAAAGTGCATATTGTTGAATATGTGAGGTTTCTCCTAGCCAAAAATAGGAAGATTAGAGTGCAACTGTAGTTGTAGACTCAAGATGTTTATAAGAGCATAGTGAACAGGCCCATGGCTCAGTGTGATAGAGTATGAATGTGTTCATGGCTCAGGAGCATGGTGAATAGGCCCATGGATCAAGGTATGCTAGCGTCGAGACCTGTACCAAGGTGGGCTAGAGAAAAGGGTAGCCTACGAAGCTAACCCTATGGCTGAGGCCACTTAAGCAAGAGACTGCTGTCCTACTATGGATATCATGCAATGACCTCGAGGAGGTGAGGTCGTGGAGTACGACTCTTCCATTGACCTTGTATGGCACTAGTTTTGGGCTTCACATCCGAAGGTTGGATTTGTGCATTATGACTCACTTCCTCAGGGCATAATAAATTGTAATCCAGCCGTATAGTATATATATTTCTTAGAGAAAAACACAGAACATTGGTTGAAGCCTTGATTGTATAGTTTCTCTAGTTGTATCTTGCAGTTAACTACACATTCCTCATATCTTATAATAATCTCTTATATAGCTTATCTTATCAATCATGTTCCTTAAGAAATATCTGGTTATATGCCTCCTGGGTATCTTGGTCAGCTGTTATTAAAGTTAGTTCTGTTCAGTATGCTGCATATATTGGCTGCTTATACCAGTTATCTTCTTTATCTATTCTAGCTTTCCTAAAGTTTTATAGTTTTGACAGGGGTTATGTTTCTCTATGGGAATGTGTGTCTCACCCCACTGGTTAACAACCTTTTTAGGTGATCGTGCTAGATGTGGTGGTGGTCGTGAGGTTGCGGCTGAGTAGCAAGAGGAACAGTAGGAGGCAAGAGATGGATATGCTGCTATTTTGGTTTTTTGTAGTAGATTCCTAGAGTCATCCCTGTACTCTCAGGTCTTTGGAGGTGCTTTGACGACATTTCATGATGTATAGATGATGTAGCTTGTTTATCTTACTGTTGTCTTGGGATGGCCTGTTATGTATATAAACAGGTGGTGAATTGTTTTTGCCTATGCGACAGTTGGATCCTATGAACTATGGACACGTATCAAAGTTGATGTATATTTATGTAACATGTTTCCTTGCAGCATAAGGATATGGATGTAATAGTTTCTTTATTTATCTGCTTTTCGCAATCGGTTTCAATTAACCCATATTTCTGGTAATATGTGATTTATGGAAGTTTCACACATTTTCGCGTGGCATTTCACTATCTGTGTAATATAGGGATGTCACAGTACCATGTCCTTATAATAGAGAAGTATTGGATTATGCTTTGCTGCAAGGGTTGATGGATTGGAAAGTCATAACAAACTATACACTATTACTTTGGATAATTATTCTACATATGATACAATGATTTAAGAAATCAACGAAATAATTCCTCTTAATTTATTGATGTTATCTAGAGAAACCTTGCATATGTGTTGTTTCATGCAAATTCTCAATCTTATCATAAAAGATGGGCTATTTATGTTTGAAGATGGAATGGAAAAGATCTGTGACAGTGTAGCCTATTGGATGGCTACACCAAAGAGAAAAAATAATTCAAAGACACAACAAAACTATGTGAAGAAACTTGTTCTTGAATGTCTTACACATTGGAACTCTACACTTCTTATGCTACAAATTGTATCCACCTATCAGAGTATTTTTTTCTTCTTGTTGAGCCAGCATGAACTAAATTATAAATCACTACCCTTAGATGATGAGTGGAATTTTTCTTCTGAGATATGTGATAATCTTCAAATTTTCTCAATGCTACTGAGACTTTATCTAGAAGATTATATCCAACATCAAATTTGAGATTTAGTGAAATTTGCAACATCAAGTTGCATTTGAACAGTTGGTCTACATCAGATAGTGATGTTATCAAAAAATGATTGCTGCTATGATGGAAAAGTTCATAAAGTATTGAAACAATATCTATGTTTTGATGGTGGTTGCTATAGTTTTAGATCCTAGATTTAAGATGAAGATGATCAAGTTTTTCTATGGAAAAATGTATTATGAAAAAACTTCAAAGTCTGAGGAAGACAAAGTTAGCAAAGTGTGCTCTGATTTTTTGTTAGAGTATCAAGCAAAACATATGTCTAATGATGGATCTTCTAGTCATGGTATGTTCACATTCTCCTAATATAGTATAAACAACAAGAACAATCAATATCGAATTCAAAGAATTCATATGAAATGAAAAAAAGATATGAAAAAAGACACTAACTGTCAACAAAACTAAGTTGGATATCTATCTAAAGGAGGACATGCAATCCATAGATGACAAATTCAATATTTTACACCAGTGGAAAATGCATGGAGGAACTTATCCAACATTGAGAGAGATAGTTCGACATATTTTAGCAATTCCTATGTCCACAGTGGCCTCTGAGTTGACATTCAACACAGGAGGTCGATTAATCAACCCTCATTGCAGTAGTCTTCTTTCAAAAATAGATGAATCACTAATGTGTCTTACAAGTTGGATGTCCATGACTGATGGTATGGATGAATACTTTTTATATTAGTTTTTTCTTATTCTTCATTTTCAATTGATATATCATTAATTTTGAAATAGATGTTGGCGAATCTAGAAACATTGGTACTTGTTGACTCAAGGTCAATTAGGTCAATGTTGACTCACGTCTAAATTGACTAAACTTATGTTTTAATGATGACTAACCATTCCACATATTGGTGTCTAATGTCTCTACTTGAGTGATTTCAGATTAGGTATAGACACACTCCAATTGCCCTAACTTGCACATATCAAATTGGAGAAAAGACAAGTCAAAGTCAATACAAGTGCACGTTTTTGTAATATGATGTATATCCATTAGAATCATGTTGTAAATCACTTGTAATGATTGTATGACTTGTAATTAAGCTTAGAAAAATATCAGGAGCACTTAGATAGAAAATTAGAGCACTTTAGATGCAACTTCAAAATTTGATTACAGGCACTTTGTCGGTCGAGTTTTCCAGCCTGAAAACTCGACCGATCATCCTTGATCAATTTTCTGGAGATTGCATCGGTCGAGTTGTGTTTACACAGAACTCGACCGATGGAGTAACTGACCAAATTGATTTTCATTGGTCGATCGAGTTTCCTCAGGACAAACTCGACTGATGGACTGAATATCAGCTTTGTCTTTTACTCTATCGGTCGTGTTACACTTATAGAAACTTTACTGATTGCACTGTACGGAAAAGTGCAGAAAAGTGTTTCTAGCCGTTGTGGAGTTGCAACAAGTGAAAATAGATCTGTTGCAAGCCACAAAATGGCTATTTTTTGTTCACAAGTGTTACCAAAGGTTAAGAGACATCCCCAGCTATAAATAAGACCCCTTGGGCTTCATTCCAAGATTGAGCATTCATTGTAAACTCTTTGTGAGGTTCCTATTCTACAGCTGAGTGCTTCCTACATCCTTCTCTCTCTCTCTCAGCTTAATCACTTTCTACATCCATTAGAGTGAGTAGGAAATCTGTAAGAGAGCTAGTCCTATTTGTATATCTTCTGAGGCTCTCACTTCCATAACCTCCCCATCTCTCATTTTACAATCATGAAGATGAAGGTTCTCTCTCTTAGCCAAGAGAGGTGAAGAATAATAAGGGAAGGCATCCCTTGGTGAAGATCAAGGCTGAAGACATTGAGCTAGAGTGGGTAAGCCCTTGGAGAAGGCAGAAGACTCAAGCTCAAGTGGGTAAGACCTTGGTGGTGGAAGCTTCTCCAAGTGAAGGTGAAGTCAAAAGTTGAAGATCCAAGAAGAGTGGGTAATCCCTGCAAGGCCGAAGACTTGTGCAAGAGTGGGTAAGTCCTTGGAGAACACTGAAGACTCTAGCAAAGTGGGTAAGTCCTTGGTAAGGTTAAAGACTCTTTGTATTGGATAGGTAAGTCTTTTGTTTGGTCATGCATTGTATGCCTCATAAGTGAATATAAGAATGAAATATTTTGGAAGTCCTAGAGGTTGACCTCTCTAGGCAAGTGGACTGACACACTTCTAGTTTGAAGTGTGGAACCACTCTAAATAGCTATTCTAATTGGTGCATGTTCAATCTCTCTCTCCCTTGCTATGTATGTTTTAGTTGCACACAAATTTCCTATTTAGCAACCTTATCTTGTGATATATCTTGAAGGTTTAATGAATTTTTTTTAAGTGTTTTCAGCTCTATTCACCCCCCTCTAGAGCATATAATCACCCATCTAGGATCCAACAATTGGTATCAGAGCGGGTCTTCTCCAAGCATACTTCAACAAGTAGGAGAAGATGGGTGACTACCAAGGAGGGAGAATCAGCCTACCAATCTTTGATGGGAGCAATTTCCTCTATTGGAGAAGAAGGCTCCAATTCTACATCCAAGGATCAAGTCTTGAGATGTGGCAAATGGTGAAAAGCCCATACGAGCTACCAAAGACAAAGATTGAAGAATGGGATGAAGCCACCTTGATGAAAGAAACCTTGAATGCTAGATCCATGCACATACTCTATGTCTCTATGACCCCCACTGAGTTCAACCGAATTTCTTCTTGTGAGACGGCCTATGAGGTATGGAGAAAGCTTTGCATCACTTATGAAGGGACAGATCAAGTGAAGGAAAGCAAAGTCTACATGCTCAAAGGGCTGCTTGAGAACTTCAAGATGGGAAAGGAGGAGAGCATAGCCAACATGTACTCAAGGCTCAACACCATTGTGAATGGTCTTGCTGTTCTAGGACATCCCATGTCTAGTGGATAGATCAACTCAAAGATCCTTAGAACTCTCCCCAAGAGATGGGAACCTAAGGTGACTTCCATTGAAGAAGCAAGGTCTCTTAGGGATATTCCTATTGAAGAGCTCATTGGAAATCTACAAGCACATGAAGCCACACTTGACAAGAGGGAGGAAGTAGAAAGACAAGAGAAGAAAGAGCTAAAGAGAATGAAGAAGGCTGAAATGAAGGCTCAAATTGAAGCTATCATGGAACAAGTCTCTCCATCCTCTCAAGCTAAAGAAGATGCCATGTACTCCAAGGGTAAACCCTTCAAAGGCAAGTCCTCCTCCATTCGGTGCTTCACATGTGGAAAGAAGGGTCACTACAAGGAAGATTGCCCACAAGGCAAAAAGACCCTTCTTCACAAGAAGAAATGGCAATCAAGCTCAAGTGGCTCCTCCAACTCAAGCTCAAGTGAAGCTTCAAGTGAAGAATCAAGCTCAAGCTCTAGTGATGAAGGAGAATGCCATGTTGCTCTTATAGCATCAACAAGTGAAGACTCAAGTGAGGTAAATCTAAACTCTTTAGATAAAGAATATTTAATTGCTATTATTCATGATATTTGTGCCTCTTTTAAGTCTTCTAAAAGGAAAAAGAAAAAGCTTGCTAGAATTGTTGATAATTTGCATATAGAACTAGATGATCATGAATATGCTAATTCTTGCTTGCTTGATGATAAAAATGATTGTCTTAGCCAAGTAGACTCTCTTAAACTTGAAAATGCTAGTTTGCTTGATAAGATTAGATTTCTAGAAGCTCAAACTCTCATGCCTAGTTCTAATGAAGAGCATACTTTAATTGTTGATTCTCTCATGCATGATATTGATGTTCTTAAATCTGAAAACAAGGACAAAGATTTTGTTTTGCATGAATTAGAAATAGAAAATGCCTCCTTGCTTGCTAAAATCAAAGGGCATGAATCTTGTTCTAGTTCTACTAATAGAGAGAATGGTGTTGCAGCTCTTCATATTGATAGATATTCTTATTTAACTAAAACTCTTTGCTTAGAAAATGATCTTCTGCATGCTAGAGATAATATAGATCATTTTTCTTCTGCTATTGCTTCTCTTAAGCATGATAATGATAGTTTGAGATCCTCTTTGCAAAGATTCTTAGTTGGTAAAAAGAGTCTTAATGATATCCTACACCATACTACTAAACAAATTGGTAGACATGGTTTAGGGTATGATAGTAGTCAAGGGAACAACAAAGATAAAGGACCTCCAATATTCCATGGAGAATCCTCTAGTTCCAAGACTATGGGCACATGCAACTATTGTAATGAATTTGGTCATTATTCTAATTGTTGTCCTTTTAGGAAAGCACCCAAGAGCAATAGAACTTGGGTTGCTAAACTAACCCCTCCAGACCCAAAAACATGATTGGGGACCATTTCATCTTTCTTCTTGTAGGTACATGCAAATGGATTGACTTGAGTTAGTGAATTGCAAATTGACTTCTCAATCCACATGAAAGAAGAAAGGTGAGATGTGTAGAGGGTGACAACAAGTGGAAAAAGCAATGGTAAGCACAAAGGTAAAGGTTTCATTGCGTATAACCATTTCTAACTTGTTTTTGTCAAGTTAATGTGCACTATACATATGGTTTTTGAGTCAAAAGTGGTATTTTGTGATTCTCTTCACACTCTTGCTCAAAAACTGTTTCTAATGCTTGTATAGTGCATTAATAACTTACTTAGACATGTTTGGATATTGTTTGTATTTTTAGCATGCCTTTAAATATATTTTTATGATATATATGTGCTTTTTGACAGCTGGTCTGTCGGTCGAGTTTGTCGTGATAGAAACTCGACCGATAGGCACCAATGGGTGTTGCCAGCAGTTGTCATCGGTCGAGTTGACAATGCTCAGAACTCGACCGATAACACTATGCACAGAATATACATTTGGCTTATTGAGTGAGAATTTCCCTCTCAACTAGATTTTCTCAACCAATAGCCTTATTCTTTGGCACTCTCATTTGGTACCTCTATATATGCATATTGCCATGTTTTAAATTGCCTATCTTGCTTACAACTCTATCTCTCTAATTTCTCTAAATTGGTATATCTATATGTTGCAATTACTTGCTGTGAGTTATTTTGCAGGTTTTGATGATGATCTCTTTGGATCTCTTGGTTGTGTCTAAAAATTGCTTCCGTTGTGCTCTAACTTGCTACATCTATCTAGGTGTATATCTTGTGTTAATACAACCTTGAGGTTCATAGGGGTAATCATCTTATGGTAAGGATGCATATCATGTGAGTTATATCCTTTCATGCTTCTAAAATTGCATACCTCTTTGTTTGGATATATCTCTACATCTACTCATAGCTTGCTTTATCTTGTGTATCTTTTGGTATCTCTTTTTATGATCTAGATCCTACTAGTAGTCCTAACTTGTGATATCATCTACTAGTAGTTCATATACATGTAGTTCTAACCTTGTTTATAATTGGCATCTTTGATCATCTATATGCTATGCTTGTATCTTGTCTCATACATGCTCAAGATTGTTCCTTGGATTGCATATCTACTATCTTGAGTTGCTTGCATAACATTGTGATGCAGGGCACAAAGAGCTACATTGTATGTAGAAATTGGAGTATTTTTGGATTTTATGCAGGTTTTGCTCCAGTTTCAGTTTTTGGTGCAAGACTAGTGTTTTTCATACAGAAACGGCCTTCTAAGCAAGACTCATCGCTTTGCCATGAGCTCTGATGGTTTTTGGTCAAAATCCATCATCTTGAGGGTCAAAATTGCGATTTATTATTTTTCTACAGCACTTTATCTTACATTTTGGTTTGTTCAAGTATATGCTTTAACTTGCTTTTCTTTCTATGCTTGGACAAGCCCCTATCTGTGCTCTTCTACTCTCCTTATATATATTTGTGTTATCTCCTTTCTCTTTAACAAGTGATGTTTCTTATTTCTTCATAACCCCACTTTTTGAAATGACAAAGGGGGAGAAAGGTATGTCTTCTTTTAAAAGAGGAAGAAGGCATGCCTTACATGAAGAGGAAAAGTATGTCCATGTAAAGGGGAGAAGGTAAACGGGAGAAGACATATATGTGTAGAACATATATGAGTAGAAGACATAATATTCTATAAATGTTATGAAAGCTAACCATGCAGGAGAAATAGCATCAATTGAGGGGGAGTATGAGAACTCCACTAGCATCAATTGAGGGGGAGCATATGAACTCAATTCCATTGAAACCCCTAGGTTTCTCCAAAGGTATGACTTTACTTAAATGCTTTCAATACATTTATGGAATGGTTTGTCATCTTCAAAAAGGGGGAGATTGTTGACTCAAGGTCAATTAGGTCAATGTTGACTCACGTCTAAATTGACTAAACTTGTGTTTTAATGATGACTAACCATTCCACATATTGGTGTCTAATGTCTCTACTTGAGTGATTTCAGATTAGGTATAGACACACTCCAATTGCCCTAACTTGCGCATATCAAATTGGAAAAAAGACAAGTCAAAGTCAATACAAGTGCACGATTTTGTAATATGATGTATATCCATTAGAATCATGTTGTAAATCACTTGTAATGATTGTATGACTTGTAATTAAGCTTAGAAAAATATCAGGAGCACTTAGATCGAAAATTAGAGCACTTTAGATGCAACTTCAAAAATTGATTACAGACACTTTGTCGGTCGAGTTTTCCAGCTTGAAAACTCGACCGATCATCCTTGATCAATTTTATGGAGATTTCATCGGTCGAGTTGTGTTTACACAGAACTCGACCGATGGAGTAACTGACCAAATCAATTTTCATTGGTCGGTCGAGTTTCCTCAGGACAAACTCGACTGATGGACTGAATATCAGCTTTGTCTTTTACTCTATCGGTCGAGTTACACTTATAGAAACTCGACCGATTGCACTATACGGAAAAGTGCAGAAAAGTGTTTCTAACCGTTGTGGAGTTGCAACAAGTGAAAATAGATCCGTTGCAAGCTACAAAACGTCTAGTTTTCATTCACAAGTGTTCCCAAAGGTTAAGAGGCATTCCCAGCTATAAATAAGACCCCTTGGGCTTCATTCCAAGGTTGAGCATTCATTGCAAACTCTTTGTGAGGTTCCTATTCTACAGCTGAGTGCTTCCTACAGCCTACTCTCTCTCTCTAAGCTTAATCACTTGCTACATCCATTAGAGTGAGTAGGAAATCTATAAGAGAGCTAGTCATATTTGTATATTTTGTGAGGCTCTCACTTCCATAACCTCCCCATCTCTCATTTTTCAATCATGAAGATGAAGGTTCTCTCTCTTAGCCAAGAGAGGTGAAGAAGCACAAGGGAAGGCGTCCCTTGGTGAAGATCAAGGCTGAAGACTTGGAGCTAGAGTGGGTAAGCCCTTAGAGAAGGCAGAAGACTCAAGCTCAAGTGGGTAAGACATCTCCAAGTGAAGGTGAAGTCAAAAGCTGAAGATCCAAGAAGAGTGGGTAATCCCTGCAAGGCCAAAGACTTGTACAAGAGTGGGTAAGTCCTTGGAGAAGGCCGAAGACTCTTGCAAAGTGGGTAAGTCCTTGGTAAGGTTAAAGACTCTTTGTATTGGATAGGTAAGTCTTTTGTTTGGTCATGCATTGTATGCCTTATAAGTGAATATAAGAATGCAATAGTTTGGAAGTCCTAGAGGTTGACCTCTCTAGGCAAGTGGACTGACACACTTCTAGTTTGAAGTGTGGAACCACTCTAAATAGCTTGTCTAATTGGTACATGTTCAATCTCTCTCCCCCTTACTATGTATGTTTTAGTTGCACACAAATTTCCTATTTAGCAACCTTATCTTGTGATATATCTTGAAAGTTTAATGAATTTTGTTTAAGTGCTTTCAGCTCTATTCACCCCCCCCCTCTAGAGTATCTAATCACCCATCTAGGATCCAACAGTACTTTCCTTGAATTTCTTGATGTGGAGGCTCCAAGTACATTTAGTTATACTTCATTGGTGATATTATTTGTTTGGTTTTGGAAAAAAATTGTGAAGATAATGTTTTTTGTTGTAGAATCTGATGCATTGTAGTACATTGTCAAGTGGAGGACTTATTGGGACTATGCACACTAATTATTTTCAGGTTTACAAGCTTGACTATCTTTGTTTAGGCATGCTTCTCTAACAATTGATCAAGTACCAGCTAGACTATGCACACTAATCATATATGCCTATGTGTACTACTTCATATTCTATATGTAAGTTATAGAGTGTTGTGACGTAATATTCTACTATTTTTTATTCAACTTGTTTTAGTGCTTGGATGCAGTTGTACACTTCTATTATTAATCATTGAATTAAATTAAGAATCAATGTATTGCATATGTCTGTACTAATTGCACAAGGGTTGTTTAGTATACCACTTGTGTTAGTACTTGTCTGTCGTTGTAAACTTCTATTATTAGTCTTAGAATTAAATTATGAATCCACCTTCTCATATCTATACAATTAGGATTAATAACACGAGCAGTTGAGCAAAATGTGTTTGTTGGTTTAAATTTTGTTCGTAGCGTTGTGTTCCTTCTTTATATTTTGTTTCCAGAACATGGTGTTATGTTAAATGTTCATGTAATATGATGTGGTGTTTGATTGCATAACAATAATATCTTCCCCTGTGTTTTCTGCGGGCTACCCCTGTGTTTTCTGCGGGCTACTAAGCAGTATTATTGATGTACCGGATTGACAAGCTCCATATTAGTTGTGTAAAAGTTGAAGCAACAACGTAGCCACGTAGCCGCATAGGGGATTTGAGTTGGAAATTTTGAGATGTTGCTTGTTGTCACGAACATAATGTTAAATGGAGCTTATTGTTATAAATATGATGTGGAACTTATTTTTGTATGTGTTGCTTTTAGTATTTCTTTGATATTTAATGGAGTTTTGTGCTACTTACTTCTTGATACGAACAGGCAGCCAAGTAGTTTTAAAGAAGCAACGTAGGGGATTTGAGTTGGGGATTTTGAGATGTTGCTTGTTGTCACGAATATGATGTTAAATGGAGCTTATTGTTATAAATATGATGTGGAACTTATTTTTGTATGTATTGCTTCTAGTATTTTCTTGGTATTCAATGGAGTTTGGTGCTACTGCTTACTACTTGATATGAACATGTTGTCAAGTAATTTTGTGCTTACTACTTGATACGAACAGGCTGTCAAGTAATTTTGTGCTACTGCTGCTGCTGTACTAAAATTATATGGGCTGTTGTGTTAAAATTATATCGACTGATGTATCAAAATATGTAAATGACTAGCAAATAAACATGTTTACCTGTTCAGTTGACAAAAAAATGACATTTATGAGTTGGATCATGTCTGAACCAGCGTTTACAATACAAGGAAAAAATGATATCTGGTACTGGGTCTTATTGGGTATGGTCAGGTCTGGTCGGGTCCAGCGAGTTTGATTGGACAAAGAGCAAAAAGTGAGATTCGGTTATTACGGGTCGGATCAGATCCAACCGTCCGGGTCGATCGGGTAAATTTCGAGTCTAAGAATTGGATTTTTTTTCCAATTAGGGTCGGGTCTGGACCCTACACCGTTCGAGTCGGGTCGGATCTCGGGTCCGGTCTTAGAAACCTGATCCATTGCTAGGCCTAGAACCAAGATACTCTGGGTGTAACCAAGTTCTGAGTTTTGAACCCTCTAAAAATTCAAACCCATGAGGATCCAATGTAGACCGTTACAAAAAATTGAAAATATGGATCAAGAACGGGATTGAGTTCCATATACATTTGTTCAGAACATGGTAAAAAAAAACTAAAACAGAAAAAAAATTGGTATAACTCCACCACTTATTTAAATTTAGTGTCTTGATATGTTAGAAGTTAATGAAAACGTACGAAAAAGAATACTACGGCAAACCATTTGTTACATCGTGGCTGTTTACCAAAGTACAGCTGCTGTTGTAGGTGGTACAGGGAGTTAAATACTGCCGAAGTTCGATGCTCAGGACACCTTCCGTCCCTGAAGCACACGGAATGAAAATTAAATCTCTACGGATCATGCTGTTTCAGATCCAATAACCTAAGTCTACTCTTGACTAGAAAGCGTGTTTCCTTGACAAATATTAATCTTTAGTAAACAATATGCTGAATGTTTTAGAATAATGCTAGGCATAGTCAACTGTACTCAAAATGTGAACTCCTTTGTTTTGTTATTTAGGAGACTAAGGGCATGTTTGGTTTGCAGGATTTACTAAAATCCTGTATTACTGAAATGCTGCATTCTCAAAATCCCGCATGGTTTGCTGAATTTTATAAGTGTGGGATTTATTTTTTTTTCGTGTCTACCGTCTTGCCCATGATGGATTTTGGCGTCCGGGAACTTTTTGATGGAGACCAAAATGTGGGATTCCTATTATCTCTGAAAATTTCGGGATTAACCTCATTTCTCCAGCAAACCAAATATAAAATTTACTGAACTGGAGTCCAAAATACAATCCAATACGGCAAAATCCAGGTAACCAAACATACCCTAAATGTCAAAATTGGTCCCATTTTGAGTGCAGTTTTGACTCTCAATAACAGATTTCTACGTTTTAATATAAAAACACACCCTGCATGCAGCTTTTGACGGTGCATTATGCCTTTTCTCAGATAACAAAAAGTAACTGTAGCCATAGGATAATCAGCAGTTGACTTTATTAAGATATAAATGACACGCTGGTATAAAGGAGTAAGCAAGTGCAACTCTGCAAGATCGGGACGTGGAAGATCGTGAGAAAGCTATAAAAGTCAAAATCAGCGTTTGCTATGTGCGGTTTCGAAGACAAAGTGCGTCAGACGTAGTTCAATCCAGCTGTCTTCAAAAACAAGCAATTTATAAAAACCTTGCCGTGTAGGAATGGATATGTCACGAGTCATTACAAAGTAATCGTGTTTAATCGGAGAATAATTAATTAAGAAAGAAGAACACTTATAAATGCTCACACTGTTGCACCATCTTCTTGTCATCGATCTTCACAGCTAAAAGCGCCCACCATAATAACTAAAGACATTTCCGGCAGCAGCTCACATGTCTCGGTTCCCGTCAGTCGTCCTGATCCTCCTAGCCGCCCTCGCGGCCACTGCCTTCTCGCCGGTGTCAGCGGCCAAGTGCCACCCTGACGATAAGAAAGCCCTGCTGGCCATCAAGCGGTTCTGGAACAACCCCTACCACCTCGCTTCCTGGACGCCCACGACCGGCTGCTGCGCCTGGAACGGTGTCGACTGCGACCCCTTGACCAGCCGCGTCCTTGGTCTCTCCATATCTGCTGATACCAACATAACCGGAACCATCCCTCCCGCCGTCGGAGACCTTCAGGAGCTCCGCCAGCTCGATATCCGGAAGCTGCCGAACCTCACGGGGCCTATCCCGGAAGCGCTCGCGCGGCTGAAGAACCTCCTATTCCTCCGCCTCGACTGGAACGGCCTCACCGGCCCCGTCCCGGAAATCCTCTCCCGTCTCACACAGCTCGAGTACCTCAACCTCGGTTTCAACCGCCTGACAGGTCCCATCCCCGGTGACCTCGCAAGGCTCTCCAAGCTCGGATACCTAGCACTCGATCGCAACCGGCTCAGCGGCCCCGTCCCGGACAAGTTCGGGAATCTTCCGGCCGATATCTCTCTCCTTCTGTCCCATAACAGCCTCTCCGGGCCGCTACCTCGGGCGCTTGGCGCCGTTGACTTCCGCGTGATCGACCTCTCACGAAACCAGCTTTCCGGTGACGCCACGTTCCTTTTCGACAAAAACAAGTTGGTTCTGAACCACATCGACCTGTCCAGGAACATGTTCGAGTTTGACCTGGGCCGGGTCGTGCTCCCCACCTCTGCGCCGCTCCAAACCATCAACCTCAGTCACAACAAGATCTACGGTGGGATCCCCAAGCAGATGGCTGACCTCTCCGAGCTTGGCAGCCTCGACCTCAGCTTCAACCGCCTGTGTGGACCGATCCCGGTCGGCGGCAATTTAGCCAACTTTGAGGCGTGGGTGTATGCTCACAACCGATGCCTCTGTGGCAAGCCGCTCCCGCCCTGCAAGTGACGCCTATCTGCATGTGAAACATCGGGATGAGAATAAGTTAAAGTTGGCCTGAAATAATTAGTAACCTAGTATAACGTCCGGTTTATTTTGTTCTTGTAATTTTTGGGTAGATAATGTTGATCCATGCATGTTGTTTACATTAGAAACACCAAAAATAATGGGTTCTTATAGGGGTCGATGAATTGTCATTGCACTTCTTAATTATATTACTGATAGTCTGGAAAACTCATATATCAACTTTTGTGCATGTTAGATGGGCAATACAAAAGAATGTACATGAACTCAATTAGTATGTAGATTATTCAAAGGCATTTAAAGATGAAGATCACACAGTCGGACTTTACAACAAGTTAGATGAACAATAAGATAACAATTGAAGTTTTTTTTATACATATCTTAATACGATTTTAGCCCAATCTTACTCATTTTTAATTATTAATTTTGTCACCTATAAAGAAAGAGAAAATTGTTTTTTGACAATGTAGGTCAGAATTAGTAGTTTTTTCCTAACTTCACATACACAACGAACAAGACCTTGATAACACTAAGTTTAGGGAAGGCATATTAAATCAGTTTTACATAATCCTCTTTGGGATTGTTTAAAGTGAGCACATCGGCTAACCAACCATACAGATAAGTAGTACAACCCACACACTTTATAATGGGGTCCACAAGTCAAGGGACCAGATGTTGTGGGACAGAGGTGGGGACACATGATGGTACAAAAGATTTGGACTCGGGTTCCTCTACTCCCTTTGGGATGATGGTGGCTACCAAGGTCAAGCAGGGACTGACTCTGGCAATCATGCCAACAAATGACACGATAGGGTATTCGAAGGTGTAATGGGTGATGACATCATAAATAAGGATGTTGGAAGTGGCGAAGGAAAGCTTTGTAGTGATCAAGAAAGAGGAACATGCTCGTTAACCACCACCCTATCTTCTTAAGGCAATATGGACATTGTCTTTGACATCAACTTTGGATGTGGATTTGATTTGAGACTCACGATAGATCATCAGGACTTCGTTGCAGAAGGAAATTGTAGAATGAAAAACACTAGAGGGGGGGTGAATAGAGTTTTTATGATTATTTTAACAATAATTTAACTCAAGCAACCAACCACAAGAATATTGGATAAGGGGACAAGGATTTAGAGTGGTTCCTACCTTAGCAAATACTAAGGTAGTCAGTCCACTACCCGGTTGCTTACCCAACCGGGATTTGGAAAGAATTTAATTTTATAACCTCGCAAGGACTTTACATAAAATTACAATTCTCTCCCTAAACCCTTCAAGCAGCCTTCACCTTGAAGTAATTGCACCACCTTGAAGCAGCCTTCACCTAGAAGTAATTGCACCAACTTTGAAGCAGCCTTCCTTCTGAAGTAGCTTCCCGTTGCAATAGCCTTCTTGAAGTAGCTTCCCATTGCAATAGCCTTCTTAAAGTAGCTTGAAGTCCACCTTCTCCTCCGAGAAGAACCTTCTCCAATCCGCAGCCTCCAACCCTAGGAGTAGCAAGGAGAATACAAAGAATAAAAAGAACAAGAAGGAAAATAGAAAGTACAACTTATCCTTTGAAGCACAAGGCTTGATTTTCCTATATCAAGCGTATTGATCTCCTAACCAATGAGTGTAGAAGTGTAAGTGTTGTGGAAAGGAGATGCTAGCCTATAGGACACGAAATAGGAGCAATGGGAATGAATAGCCAATGTTGGAATTGCTCTATTGCTCAAAATAGATTTCCAATGAGTATTCAATCTCAAGTGTAGCACAAGTGTAGCTTAGGTGTATTTTGGTGTCCTAAGGCATGTCCTATTTATAGGAATGACCTACAAGTGCTTAAGGACGTTCTAGACACTTTCTAGGGGGTTCTAAGTGCTTAACTAGCTGTTAGGTATAAGTTAGGTGCATTAGTAACTGCTAGTTACTTTATTCTGCAGTTGCTGTCAGAGTCCATCTCGGTCGAGGAATTGTCGACCAAAATACCTACTCGGTCGAAGTTTTGTCGACCGACAGGCTCTCTGGATCAACGTTCATCTCCAACTGCCAACTACCTTGTCAGCTGTGTCTAACGGCTACTTGGGTCTTTCTCGGTCGAAGAGTTTGTCGGCCGAGAGTGTCTCGGTCGAGGAGTTTGTCGACCGAGATTGACCCTGTTTCAATATTTCAATTAAAGTACGAAGTGTGTATGTGAGTGTGCATATGTGACACTGTTGAAGGGGATGGCCTAACTAAGTGTGGTGTTTAGCTAGGGAAGATCTAACGCTTGATTTACATGAAGTCTAAGTACTTGTACATTATATATTTGTACAAGTTTACAATTGATTACATTTCATGACATTTACAATCATTCAAGCATATAGATTCCCTAGAGCTTTGTCATCCTCCCTATTCCTGCAACACTCAAATAGCACGTTAGATCAACAAGAATGAAATGTTTGTCATCATCGAAACAAAGGGATTTATCATAATGTCCAATTTATCCAACAATCTCCCCCTTTTTGAAGATGACAAACATTTCCTAAATATGAAATAAGGAAATATAAAGCATGTGAGTTTCATACCTGAAGATTACCTTTTGTAGCCATTCTTGTTTTGCAAGTGAGTGTTGGTCATCAAGATGAAACTCATTTATATTTTGATTTTATATTCTTTCTCCCCCTTTGTCATTTCAAAAAGATATCCAGGTTGAATATTTTATATTTCTTCTCCCCCTTAATTTTAGACTATGCTCCCCTTTAAATAGATATTCTATTAGGAACATGGATTTAATACCATTTTTGTCTAATTTAGTCACAATTTGTTTCTCAATCATTTGCAAAGGTTGTTAAGCCTTGAAATGATATGAGATTCCTTTAAGTACAAGATATATCATTTTTATGAAGTTCATAGATTTCTTCATAACCAAGAGTAAAAATACTAAGGTCGTAACAAGCTCCAAAAGATGTTTACAATATTTTTGTAAGCTTCTTAATCAAATAATCAAATTTGTTTGTATGAGCTCCCCCTTAATCTTACCATTTAAGCAATTTAAAACTTCTAAGGTCATAGATGATTTTAAATTAGGATTTTGACCTTTATCAAAAGTATACTAAGATTAAGTATAATAAAATGATGTCCAAATAAGCATTTTGTCAAAGCTTATTTTAGGTCATCCTTGACTACGACCATAGCGCCCCTTGGTCAAATTTTATTTCAACCAAGAGGCAAAAATTGCAGATTTCCAATTTAAGCACTCATATGTGAAGTACTTGATTATATATCAATTTTGAAGCATGTTTAGTGATACTTAATATGAAAACATCCTCTTAAAAATGAAAGCACGATTAATATCTCAAGTCTTTTAAAGATGCCAATTGAGAAATTTTTATCTTATGTGTTGCAAGCATTTCTAAGAGACATATCATCATTGAATTATTTTGCTTGCCTATGTATCATCAAGGATCCATGCATACAATTATCATTATCTATTCATGCTAACACATCATCATCATGATGAAAATGATAATTCCATGATTGTAATCACATGATTTCTATATGGGTAGACCAGAAAATACTTTAGGAAAAATCATGTGAATAATGATAAAACAGAAATTTCCTTTTTATTAAGCTAAGCATAATTTCAGTTTTAACTTAAATCATTTAGAGAATAAACCAAATTAATCTCATATAAGTTTTCAGGGATGATTTCCAAAATATATACAGTCATTAATCACAAATAGATAGCAATTTGATCAATTACAAAAAGAATTCAGTAATTTTACAGCAGACTGGAAATCAGTGACATGCTCAGTCGACAATTTCTCGACCGAGGTTCACTCGGTCGACAGATTCTCGACCGACAAAGTTTCTGGAATATTTTCAGAACTGTTAATTTATTCCAAGCAAAATAAGATTATGCAAGTTAGAGCTCGGTTGTGTTGAGATATGACATTTGTATATCAAGAATCAGTTTAGGTCAAATCTCAACTAGTTAATTTTAAGCTACTAAGTTTTAGGAATCCAAGCTAAATCATCATTCTTTTTCTTATATGGGCATGAAAATGAATAATTTCCAAGACGCATGCAATAATGACAACTAATAGAGTCAACTTCATTTCTCTTTCTAGGAATTGTGTTCCTAGGTACAAACATAATCTTAGTCTTGGATGCTTTAACTCTTTTGGGTTTATTTCTCCTTGGATCATATCCTAATCCTTTTCTTCCATTATAACTAGAGGAAATTTTCAGAATATTTTCAAGCATGTCATTTCCTCTTAACTCATTTACATTTTTTTGTAACTTAGCAATATCATCTATCTTCTTGTTTATATCTTTCTTTGCTTGATCTAAATCAGATACTAGAGAGTTTCTTTCTTTGACAACCTCATCATAATCTAAATGTGAACATAGAACAGGTTGTTTCTGAAGATCATTCACTTGAGTTTGCAAGTTTAACTTTTCTAAGGAAAGAAGATTGCAATTAGCTTCTACCGATTTTAACTTAAGATCATAATCTTCATTTTCCTTTTTGAGATTTTCATTTTCGGATACAAGAGCAAGAAGTTTAACATTTAAATCATCATTTACTTTATTTGATTTCTTAAGTTTCTTCTTGCACTCAGTATATTTCTCATGAGTATCTTGAAGACTAGCAATTAGATCTTCTTTTGGTAGATCATAAAGACTTACCTCTTCTTCGTCTTCATTTGTTGTAGCAATGAGGCATTCTACTTCTTCTTTTCCATCATCACTATCATCACTTGAATCATCCCATGCAGCTTTATATGCTCTTTCTTTCTTTTTGTGAGATGATTTCTTCCCTTTCTTGAGTTTTGGACAATCACCTTTCATGTGTCCCTTTTTGCCACATTCAAAGCACCTGGAAGAAGAAACACTAGAAGTTTTATTAGTTTTAAAACTTTTATATTGCTTACCATTTACAATGAGAGTTTCTTCTTCACTATCATCTTCACTTGTGTCATGAGTGTCCTTGGTTGATGCTTTGAATGAAATGTCCTTCTTTTTGCCTTGTTGACGTTCACGTTCTCTTCTTTCTTCCTCTTCTAAAGTTGCCTCATGAGCTTCTAGATTGCCAATGAGTTGCTCCATTTTCAGTTTAGTGAGATCATTAGCTTCTTCAATGGCTGTCACCTTGGGCTTGTATTTGGGAGGAAGTGATCGAAGTACCTTTGATACCTGGTCTTCTTCAAGAACGGTTTTTCCTAAGGCATTTAAACCATTAACAATAGAAGAAAATTTTGCAAACATTTCACTAATGGATTCATTTGGATCCATACGAAAGTGTTCAAACTTCTGTTTAAGCATACTAATCTTAGAATTCTTAACTTGAACTATACCTTCATAAGTTATGGACAGTCTATGCCAAATGTCATAGGCTGTGTCACAATTTGATATTCTATTAAATTCTCCTACTGAAATTGAACAATATAAAATGCTTACAGCTTTGGCATTCATTTGAGCCAACTTTACCGTATTTGCATCCCATTCTGCATATTGCGTTTGAGGAAGCTCGTATGGAGTTGACACCATCCTCCATAAGTCCCAACTGATGCCTTGGAAGTAGAACTGCATCCTTCTCTTCCAATATGTGTAGTTTGTTCCATCAAACGATGGAGGCCTAGCAACAAATGTCCCTTCAAGGTTAAGGTTGTTGAGCACCCCGTCACCTATTCTTCAAGACCTTGATAGGGTTCCTTGAAGCCTGCTCTGATACCAATTGAAAAACACTAGAGGGGGGTGAATAGAGTTTTTATGATTATTTTAACAATAATTTAACTCAAGCAACCAACCACAAGAATATTGGACAAGGGGACAAGGATTTAGAGTGGTTCCTACCTTAGCAAATACTAAGGTAGTCAGTCCACTACCCGGTTGCTTACCCAACCGGGATTTGGAAAGAATTTAATTTTATTACCTCGCAAGGACTTTACATAAAATTACAATTCTCTCCCTAAACCCTTCAAGAAGCCTTCACCTTGAAGTAATTGCACCACCTTGAAGTAGCCTTCACCTAGAAGTAATTGCACCAACTTTGAAGCATCCTTCCTTCTGAAGTAGCTTCCCGTTGCAATAGCCTTCTTGAAGTAGCTTCCCGTTGCAATAGCCTTCTTAAAGTAGCTTGAAGTCCACCTTCTCCTCCGAGAAGAACCTTCTCCAATCCGCAGCCTCCAACCCTAGGAGTAGCAAGGAGAATACAAAGAATAAAAAGAACAAGAAGGAAAATAGAAGGTACAACTTATCCTTTGAAGCACAAGGCTTGATTTGCCTATATCAAGCGTATTGATCTCCTAACCAATGAGTGTAGAAGTGTAAGTGCTGTGGAAAGGAGATGCTAGCCTATAGGACACGAAATAGGAGCAATGGGAATGAATAGCCAATGTTGGAATTGCTCTATTGCTCAAAACAGATTACCAATGAGTATTCAATCTCAAGTGTAGCACAAGTGTAGCTTAGGTGTATTTTGGTGTCCTAAGGCATGTCCTATTTATAGGAATGACCTACAAGTGCTTAAGGATGTTCTAGACACTTTTTAGGGGGTTCTAAGTGCTTAACTAGCCGTTAGGTATAAGTTAGGTGCATTAGTAACAGCTAGTTACTTTATTCTGCAGTTGCTGTCAGAGTCCATCTCGGTCGAGGAATTGTCGACCGAAATACCTACTCGGTCGAAGTTTTGTCGACCGACAGGCTCTCTGGATCAACGTTCATCTCAAACTGCCAACTACCTTGTCAGCTGTGTCTAACGGCTACTTGGGTCTTTCTCGGTCGAAGAGTTTGTCGACCGAGAGTGTCTCGGTTGAGGAGTTTGTCGACCGAGATTGACCCTGTTTCAATATTTCAATTAAAGTACTAAGTGTGTATGTGAGTGTGCATATGTGACACTGTTGAAGGGGATGGCCTAACTAAGTGTGGTGTTTAGCTAGGGAAGATCTAACGCTTGATTTACATGAAGTCTAAGTACTTGTACATTATATATTTGTACAAGTTTACAATTGATTACATTTCATGACATTTACAATCATTCAAGCATATAGATTCCCTAGAGCTTTGTCATCCACCCTATTCCTGCAACACTCAAATAGCACGTTAGATCAACAAGAATGAAATGGTTGTCATCATCGAAACAAAGGGATTTATCATAATGTCCAATTTATCCAACATAGAAGACTCTATGAGGGTAGTCACAAAGAAGGAATGGCAAGAAACTACATAAGCACTACTTGAAAGTGAATGAAAATCTCAATGTAAATTGGATTCCGTTTGCATCATTAATAGTGATTGAAACCTACATGACATTATGAAAGGACGATGACAATGTTTGGCTAGCCATGGAAGTGGTAATTGTCAGCCTGCCACAAACAAGTTGTTTAAAAGACAACTTCAATCATTTTTAGTCTGGTGTAGATGAACAAAGTAACAACCACCTAAGAGTTAACCAAATTGGTTTAGAATTTTTCAATGGTGGTCAATGAGGATCATCTTCTACCATTTAGTCCAATGATGAGATTGAGAAATTGAGAAACAAAAATTAACCAGTTCCCATCTCGTCCATAACCTCAACTTTCTGCAACACATCCTCCATTGGAAGCTAATAATAACTTGCATCGTTTGTTCAAAGTCGTCACCACTAGAGGGTATACTGTAATAACTTACATCTTTATCTCTCTATTTTTTGCCCTATATCTCTCTAATTAGTGACTCACATCATTGAATTTGAGTTCAATCATATACTAAGAGTGATTTGATGCTTAATTGTAGTCTCCTTGCTCTTCTGTCCCTTTGTGTGATATTAAAATCAATTTTGACATATGTTCTAATGACTTTAGTGCATGATGCTTTTACTTTAGAAATTGAACCTCATAAAAGTAATGATCTTTATTACTAATGTATCTAGTGTTGTATATATTTTAATTATCTTTACAATAGCGTAAGAAGCACCTTAATCAAACATTTAGACCCTAAGTTATGGCCTTTCTAATTTGTCTCTTTTATCTCTTGTTTTAAGCTGATCTAAATCGATTTTATGCCTTAATGGGCCCAAAGTTGAGTTGCACGACCCATTTTCTTTTCCCCTCTCCTTTCTCTATTGGCCCACTTTCCCTCTTGGACTGCTCCCTCAGCTCCAAGCCACTTGAGCCCTTGGATCAGCGTGTGAAGCAGATCATGGGTGGGTTCAATAATCGTGAGACTGTCTCCCTTGTCACATTAGCCACTATCGTAGAGCTACATTGACATGAATGGCACTCACAAACAGAGGGTCCTCAAACAATATCTGGCTCAAAACCTACTACCGATTCCAATTGGGCAAGGTGGGCCTCAAGTCGCACTAGGTTAGAAACACCAAAATAAGTGGGGTCTTATATGGGTCGATGAATTGTCCTTGCACTTATAATTATATGATTGATAGTCGGGAATACTCAAATGTCGACTTTTGTGCATGTTAGATGGAAAATATAAAATAAAATACTTGATCTCAATTAGTATATAGTTATTCAAATTAGTTTAAAGATGGAAATCATCGAGTCAGATTTTAGAAAAAGTTGATGGACAAAAAGAAAAGAATTGAAGTTTTGTTCATACATATCATAATATGATTCTAGCCCAATCTTAATCATTTTTAATTATTAGTTTTTTCCCCTATAAAGAGAGAGAAAAAAATGACCATGTAGGTCAGACGTAGTAGCTTTACCTAGCTTCACATACCAAGCTAAAAGTCCTTGATAACACTAAAATTAGGGAAGGACATAAAACCTAAATTCATAGTACATAATCATCTTTCGTATTGTTTAAAGTGAGCACATGGTCTAACCAACCACTTTGATAAGTAGTATAACCCACACACATTGGGGAACTATATGCAATTAAGCCCCACCTAGTGTCATTAGAACTGAGAATTTTGAGGGAAAGAAGATGTTGCAATGAGGATAGGGTTCCCCGATACTCTATGGGATGATGGTGGCTACGGGGGTCAACCAGGGATTGGCTCCGATAATCATGCCAATAGATAACATGACATGATAGGTGAAGGTTTATTGGGTGATGACATCACAAATAATGTTGTCAGAAGTGGTGAAGAAAAGCTTTGTGGTGATCAATAAAGAGGAACATGCTCCTTATCCACCAACCTCTCTTCTTAAGGAGATATAAACATTGTCTTCAACATCAACTCTAGATATGGGCTTGATTTGAGACTCACCATAGATCATCAAGACTTCACTACATAACAAAATAACAAAACACTCTACCAGGGTAATCACAAAGAAGAAACGGAAAGCAAGTACTGAAGCAACACTTGAAAGTGAATGAAATGATCAATGTAAAGGATTTTGTTTGCATCATTAGCAGTGGTTGAAACATACATGAAATTATGGAAGGATGATGACAATGTTTGGCCAGCCATGGAAGTGGTAATTATTAGCCTTCTATCAAGTGCAAACAAGTTATTTAAAACACAACTTCAGTCACTTCAGTCTGGTGTAAAATAAGAAAATAGCAACCACCTAAGAGTTAAGCAGATTGGTTTATAATTCTTGTGTGGTGATCAATGAGGATCATATTATACCATTCGGTCCAATGATGACACTAAGGAAATGACAAACATGAATTAACCATCTCCCATCTCTTCCATAACCCTCACTTTCTACAACACATCCATCACTTGAAGCTCATAATAACCTGCATCGTTTATTCAAAGCCGTCACCACCAGAAGATATACATATACACATAGTAATTTCATTAATGATATTATCGAGAGAGGGTTCATTCGAATGATATTTTATTGATAGATCAGGGATCACTAGATGTCCTATTAGATCATATGTCTATATTATACTATATAAGCCATTGCAATTTATTATTATCATCAAGTTAATCGAAAGGAATATTGGCTATTTGACACTAAGTGATCATCTCAAATTTATATAACCACTGAAATGTTTACAAAGTAAGCCTAAATCATTTCATAGTTTAGTTCTCTAGGCTTCAAGATCAACTAAATATTCTAACAGGTAAGCCTTGGTCCATCTTCAGAACATGTTTGAGGCATGTAAATGAACGAGTGGTTTCATTCCATTAGTAGTCATTTCTCCTTAGATCAACATTTGGATAAGAATCTTAGACCTTTAACAACATCTACACAATCCTATAATTGTTTTTAAGATCAGAGAGAGTCTGGGTAAAATCATTTGAGTTGATGAGCATACCAACAATTGCACAAGAAGTAAATGTTCTAGACTCATAGTAGAATTTGATACATCTCAATAAATTCATCTAGAAGGTGAATTATGAGGCCATTTTGGGCATATAGCTTAGGTGCGAGAAACTAGGTCATTTTCTAAGGAATACACATCAATCATCCAACCTGCCAACATCGAGGAATCATTAAAAAATCAATTTGAGGGAAGAATTTATTTGACTTAGGAAAAAAATTGATGGCATTTGTATCATGTCCACAATATATATACAAGTTGACAGTCTAGATCAAATGTAAAGTCATGACTCTACAATTGGAGAATGATAATACAATTCTAATTAATTTATAGTATTGTAAATGTAAGATTTACAACAATGAATGAAACTAGAAATGAATTAAGGTGAGGATTAAGATGAATATCGAGTTTCAATACACATGCAAGGTGTTGCAAAGAAGGTTTACATGCTAAAAAGGAAAAAGATACATATGTATTCTATCAATGTACTCAATGAGGAGGAACATGAGGTTTTTGTAGATGACAATGTTGATAATGATTCACATATGACTATGGTTCCCTCAATTGAGAAGTTCGATTAAGATCAAGTAGGTCTCCATTAAGAAGAGACACATACATTGGTAGATTATATTTTTGTGAAGTAATTATGCATTTAGAAAGTGATTGCATATTTCATGCCATATAAAATTCAAGTAGAGCCTACACCGCCTTTTCTTGACTCTAATCAAGCCACTAACACTCCTCTAATTTTCATGTATGTTTCTTTTCCATTGGTTGTCATTTTTTCCAATTATCTCCCAACAACCATCAACTAACAAAACATCCATCAATTCCCGTCAATTGTCTACTAGCAAAATCCCAACCAATGCTTTTCACTAGTTTGTGTTCAACAATCTATTAAATTGGAAGTTTATTTTCTTAGTTGAGACAAGTACCATGTTTTCATCGCTTAGCTTCTCCAGCCATTTTTTCATCAGTTGATGATATTCATAGAAATTAATGAAAAAATCATCAATTAACGTTAACAACCAAAAAAATTCATTATGTTTGGTCTACAATTTTTCATTTGGTGTTGTCTAATATACATCAATATATCAACTATACACACCAACCATAGTCAAAGATGATAGTATCATAAGAGTTCTACAAGTCATACATGGATCAAAGCTTGATATAAAGGTGCAAGCATTATACAGATAAAGCTAGAAATAAATTAAATAGACATGTGGAGAATCTGGCTTGAAGACATATGGAAAAGCATGGGGACCCAACCAGAGTATGAAGGTAAGCAATGTAAGTCGAAGACCACCTAAGACAACTACAAGATAATATCTCTTATGATAAATCATTTTTTGAGGAGATGAAGCCACAACATCAATTGATTATACACATTCACAAGAAGATATGAATCCCAAGAAAAGAAAAATGGTCACCCTACCTCCTAAGAACCCAATAAAGAAGAAAGCTAGGGTAGGGAGAAAGGATGAAAATGATGCAGGGATAACATATGACTAGTAGGGGAGAGTCTATGCCACAACCCTCTATAGATGAAAATACATACGTATGAACCAACATGAACTTTGTCTGGATAGAAATACAATTTTTATCTCAAATATGATGATAATCAAAAGAACTATAAAATAACAGACAAAAAGAACATTCAAGGCAACAAGGTTCAGATGCATCCTGAACGAGTTGGACATTTCTAATGGGGTCAAGCAACATTTTCATGCTTCAAACATATAAAACATTTCCTTTCATGGTAAGAGGTCATCCTAGGAGCTAACACTAGATTTTATGTCCTCTTTAATCAACTTCTTGTCAAAAAGAATGAGGAATAGAATTGTAGATGGCATTACGAATTGGCAGCCATATTATTCAAGAAAGACTTCATACTAATAATAAAGATGTTGAATGCAATATGCAATGCCACAAATAAATAGGCAACCTGTACAAACCAAAGAAGATCTGAAAGAGAATCTAGAGGTTTGAGAAGGAATAATATTTCAGATGTGTTCTTTGGAGAATAGTTCCATATGCCTGGTTAGTCTAAAGAATCAATAATGAACATTGGGATGATGCACATTATCCATGAAATCATAATGAGATCAATCAATAATAGAGTCAATATGGGAAATGCAACCAAATTAGACCTCTATGTCTTTGATGCATAATGGAAAAGAATCCCACAAGCACACAAAGGTCACTAATCAACAAATTGAGAGTGGAAACTATACCAGAAGGATCAAAAGAACTATGCATGGGTGGTATGGTCACTTTGATAGGCACATCTACAACTTCACATAAACAAGGGAGACTAATTTGTTGACATCAAATGCCTCACCTTGACTATAGTAATAGATAAATAGATAGAAAAATATATTTTTATCTCATTACAAAAGTTATAATGATCTTCTTTTCCCTCCTCAAATGAGCATTTATTATTCTGATTAACATTTTTCCACAAATGGAAATATTGAAAATGATCCCTGGACCTATGATCTTTACTAAGGGTGCCAAGGCAAAGGAAGAAACAAAAACAACTAGAATCAGTCCTCCCAAGTCAGTTGAGATAGAAAATGGGGACAAAAATGAAAAATATTCTCAAAATCAAATAATCAGAGTCCCAAAAAACTATTAGAGAACAGGACAAGTAAAAATACCTACCATCCCAACAACTAAAAGGGAAAAGGCAAGCCTCCAGAGTTGGCAACCAACTACACTGATAGAGGAACCAATAGTGCAAGAAACACAAAGCGAGAAAAAAGGTGTTGGTGAAAGGAAACCCAATCCAAACAAAACAAGATATATATAGCAATGACAATTAGCACAACAGAGACAATCAACCACCCTATCCATAAAGGGTGGCTCAAAGAAAGGAACCAAAATATCTATTTCAACATTGTGCAATGACAACTAGCACAACTCCACATAGAATGGTGTATGTCCTTCTCCAGTATAGGTCAACACTCGACAAACTCCTACCCCAATTCATCAACAACAATCTAGAGCAGGGATAAATTTTAGATAGAAGTTCGACGATATGTGTGAAATAATTTTTAAATTGTCTTCTAACATACTAATTCAAAATTTCAAGAACTAATCGTGCAATTATCAGGATTGACACCACAAATATAATGGCTTGTGTGCCTTCCACAATATATTAAACAACTAGTTATCCATCAAAGGAAAATTAGTGACACCATGATGCACATGGAAAAAGAACTAGAGGGGATATGGAAGGAATCTGATGAGTTGTGTAAATAAAGGGATGTGTTGCTAAGCACAATGTAGTTGAAGAAGCCAGACATATATAGAGTAAGAAAGCTTCCTTAGCCTCATCCTAAAACACCACTTGACCAGGTCACATATATCACATATGCAAAAGAAACCAAAGTCCTAGAACTATCAAGCATCAGAGGAGCATCATTCATCACCTACACCTAGTGTTACGAATCAATATGAGGTTGCATCTATTATAGCGGTGATGCCCAAATACATAGCTGCAATGGATATATAGGGACACAATGATGTGGATCCTATTATAGAATAATGTTATGATTGTAGAGAAAGAGATGTGGAAGATATAGACATAGTAGTGTGTACATGGAAATCAATGAATGCACCTAAAAGATAGAGAAAGAAAGGAGAAGTAGATGTTGCAAAAGAGAAACCTTAACAACCTAATGATGTAGAGATGACATATGTCAATAAATAATAAGTAATGGGGGAAAACAACATAATACTAGAGTAAAGCCAACTAACAAACTCGATGGTGTGGAAACTATATATGATGTGGTGGAAAACTTTGAAAATATTTTCCATTGTGAAGTCCACCACCATAGCCATTTAAGACACATGTGGTGGATTCCTCTTGTAACTACACACAAAACCATATATGAAAGAAAGAGTTTATCAATCAAATAAAGAGAAGGAAAGTAAAGAGGATAACTCCATAGACAAAGATGAAGATGGCATAAAAAACTTCTTCATAGGTGCTTTGAAAAAAACTTCTTCATAGGTGCTTTGAAAATATTTTTAACTCAATTCTTCTAGTACTAGAATTGGAACAAAGAGAAGGGTTGTCTATAACCCTACATCTCCCTTGGTATATCAGAGGTTTGGATATAAATGCCATGTCAAGGATAAATCTATGATACATATACATCCTTGCTGACATTTAGATGAAATTTAAAGTTGGAGGTGACATGATATACCTTAATGGAATTGGAGTAATGATGTTAGGTGATCTACATAGTACATACAGATGAAAATGGGATACTAGAGGACAATTCTTCATGCTTTTTACTACCATAATAAATGAGATCATCTATAGTGACAAAGATGATCATGTTTTCAACGCAACATCGGGTCTATCAGTCCACATTTATGGGAATAAAATTTATCATTTGATTTCCAATTAACCCTAATATGTGATAGTGAATCATTGACACCAGAACCTAGAGTGGTGACGTTTTCTCGATCAGACATAGATCCTTATAATAACTATAAACAAACCAATATATAAGACTTTATTATTTATCTTTAATTACATGTTAGTTTCTATTGGATTATTTCATGTTCATGTATTTTATATCTTCCATTACCTCTAGAATATTTGTAAATGTTTCATCTAATCTGAGACACAATTCTTTATTTTTATTTTAAAAATTATTATTTCAATATTAGTTTTATCTTGAAGCTATTCCACTCACATAGTGTTGTTGATAAATTGGTTGTTACCATTTTATAGGTATTAACGCATCTTCATTCCAACCAGGTGCTACTCACCCACAATAATCTTTTCTTCACCCTCTAAGGTGGAAAATTCTGTTCTTGTTGTAGGTTATATGTGTAGATTGTCCCTATACTAGGGAGTTCTAGGAGGGTGTGTCTGTGTGTATTAATGTATTTTATCTTGATCTAGGTCTCTAATGTGAATGTAACAGTATAATTTTCTACTTCATGATGCACTAGAGTTTTATCGTGAACATTGCTTATATCTAGGGTTGCTTATATATGATTTGATGAAGACAATTAAAACTTTAATTACTTATTCCAAATCCAAAAATGGAAATTTTTATTTGTGTTTTCATATAATCAAATGTAATGATTCCATGATTTATTGGTAATGTGTGGATTAATGTCGGTGGTTTTGATAACCTCGTGGATTCTCATAGGTGGGGTACCACAATTCTGGTGGAGATGCTAAGTTTTTTTAGTGTCTATGTACATGGACATTTGAAAAGTCTGTGTCTTATAGGATCTGCTACATTATCTAATGATATATTACACATTCTCCTTTCTTTCAAATCATGGATGGTAGAGGTTAAGAATAGGCAAATAGATGCTATATGGCATCTCCATTAGTTGTATGTAGGGTATAATCACGGCAAGAAGAGCCTCCTATAAAAAATGGATTAATATTATTATAGTGATTACCTCACATACCACTGATCCTTTCCATGCTAAGGAACATACACTAGTAACAGTGATGGCTCATGTAGAAATAGGGGTAGTCCCTCCATCACCTGCAACTGTTACTGATCAATTGCAAGATATTAGTAGGTCTTATGAGAGGTTGAGAAAGATGGGTGCCTATTCCTTCTATGGAACTTTCACTCCATTAGAAGTGGATTTTGGCCAAATGAAACTAGAAAAGTGTTCAAAGGAGCACATGTATCTAATTTAAAAAAGGTGGATTATGTTACTTATCTTCTAAAAGGAAGTGTGAGTTATTAGTGGAGCATGGAATATACACACATGGATGAGAAGGGAATGACATGATATGAATTTCAAATGAGATTTGGGTCTAGATATTACCCTTCCATGTACATACATTGTAAGATTTGTCTGTTTGAGACCCTAAGGCATAGGTTGATGACAATGACTAAATATGAATTTCTTATTCTAGATTTTCTTTGGTTTTATTCTTATCTATGTTTTATAGATGAGGATAAGATTAGGATTTTGAACATGGTTTAAACTATGATCTATAGGAGACGATAGCTATGATAGTATCCATGATAGATTATCACGTCTTTGTTGATGTGGTCAAGTGAATGGAACATGTCATCCAATAGAGGCAGACTTTGAGACCCGCAAGAAAGTAGGTGTTGAGTTGAACAATCTAGGGCCTAGTATACACTCAAGGGTGACTAGGCATACTATGTATCCTTCTAGGAGCCATAAACAATAGCTAGTGCACTGCCAAAACTTCCACATGCAAGGGGTACTACTACATTTGCATGCAACAAAGGACACAAAGTATATGTGATAGTACAACATCAGTTCAACTTTCAGTCATCGCCACCATAATGTATAGCTCGTGGTAGGTTACATAGAAGTTCATGTTGGGGCCTGATCTCAAGGGTTGTTTTGTATGTGGTCCGGAAGGACATTTTGTCAGGGGTTGTCCACAAAGAACTTAGTAGAAGTCAATGACTCAAGGACGGATTGCCATCACCACATATTTAGGTAGAAGGTGTGTATCACTAGTAGGTTCCATCACTCAAGGACATTGTACATTAGAAAAGAGTATGAGGTAGAGGTAGGGAGTAGGCGATAACTTATTCTAATTCTTGGCTCCAACAAAAGGGGTTAGTTTGCCCACATGTTTTGAGAGGTAACATTTGTTTAGTTACATCTATTTGTATACGTTTTACAGTGTTAACAGACCTTGGTTCTACACATTCATTCGTGACTCGAGATTTCATAGATTGTGGTAAACCTTCTATTGAGGAACTACCTTTGGATTTTATGTTAGAGATAACCTAGTCTACATCCTACAGTTGTGACAAAGGTTTGTCCAAGATGTGTTCTAAGATTTAATGGACTATGCATACAAGTGAACTTATTACCACTTGAAGTACACCAATCTGATGTTATTATAGGCATGAATTTCTTTGAGAAATTTTGGGGAAGCTAGATTACTTTATCAAGAAATCTATATATTCTGATAGAGACATCTCTTGGATATTTTAAGGGTACATGAAAGTACCACCTACATGTTTGATATTTGCTAAAGATGTTGATAAGATTATGAGGAAGGGATGTATAGGTTATCTTTCACATGTAATGGATACTAGGGTCGAGAACCTACCTCGTCTATTGTAGACATAGTGAAAGAGTACATTTGATCTTTTCCCGGTGAGTTTCTAGGATGACCTCCATTTTGATAGAATGATTTTAAGATCAATCTAATTCTAGGTACTCGACCTATTACACAAGTACCATATCACATGGCTCCAAATGAAATGAGAGAGCTAAAGAAGAAATTGTAAGAATTTATTGAAAAAAGTTTTATTCGACCTCACCCATTTCCATGGGGAGCAAAAGTGGTATTTATGAATAAGAAGGATGCACAATGTGTATATGTATTTATTATAGGAAAACCAACAAATTCACCATCAAAAGTACATACCCTTTTCCTAGGATCGATGACCTTTTTGATCAATTGAGAGGAAAAATTGTGTTTTCTTATATTAATTTATGATCAAGTTATCATCAACTCAGAATCAAGGTTGAAGAGGTTCATAAGATATCTTTGAGGACCATATATGGCCGCTATGTGTTCTTGGTTAGGTCATTTGTACTAACCAATGTTCTAGTGGATTTTTTGGACATGATGAATTGAGTATTCCATCACTACCATGTTCAGTATGTTGTTGTTCTCATCAATATATCTTGACATATTATGTGAATAGAGAGAAATATGAAGGGAATTGAAGACTAGATTTACACTTGCTGAGACAAAATAAGCTATATGCAAGTTTAGTAAATGTGATTTCTAGTTATTTCAGGTCCCATTTCTAGTCCATGTCAATTCTACATATGGTATTTATGTAAATCCCAAGAATGTAAAAGATGTACTCCAATTGGATTAGTCCAAGGACTAAAGTGAGGAGTTATTTTGTCTTCGAAGCATACTATAGAAGCTATGTACATGATTTAAAAATTATTTCTTTGTCGTTGACTCATTTAATTAGGAAACAATTCCAGTCCATATGGACAAATTAGTGTGAGCATATCTTTCAAAAATTGAAAACTTTTGGCATCTACAATAGTCCTTACTCTTCCTTACATCTACTACAACCAGTTAACGATTCCAAGAAGGTTTTACGCTGTGATCTTATGCAGGATGGTAGGGTCGTGTTTTATGTTTCTAGAAAGTTAAAGAAGAACAAAGAAAACTAACCTACACATGACCTAAAACTTGTTATAGTATAATTATCATTGAATACTTGGTGACATTGTTTATACAAAGAGATTTGTCAAGTACATATTAATCATAAGAGACTCAAATACATCTTCACAAAGAAAGATCTAAATATGAGGCAACATAGATGACTTGAGTTGATTAAGGACTAGTATTGAACCACTGATTACCATCCTATAAAGGCAAATGTGGTGGCATATTTGTTAAATAGAAAGTCCTCATCTTCTACGCCTTCTATATATATGAACTTGTTAGCTTGAATTAAAAAATACATGATTTTGTCTCTTAGAGAGATGAACATACATATTGATTTTACATCTTTTGGTGGTCTTATGGAACAACTCCAAATAGAGCATGTTTTGGGTTGGTATATTAAATCGATGCAATCCACATGATATTTATATTCAAACTTAAATCAAAGAGATGCTAAAAGGGAAGAGTGATGGTTTCCACTTTAATAATAAATATCTTTTTCTTGGTAGGTTATGTGTCCCAAATAAGGAAGATATGAGAACATTTTTATTAAGGAAGCCCATTTTTCTATGTATGTGATGCATCCAGGTAGTTCCTAAATGATTAAACATCTTAAAGAGTTATATTGGTGGCTTGTAATGAAGAAAGACATAGTTGACTTTGTTGCAAGATATGGTGTATATTAGCAAGTAAAGGAGAACATCAACCACCCATTGGGTATTTGTAACCATTGCCTATACCAGAGTGAAAATGGGACCATGCTTCCCCTATTTTCTAAGGGGCATGATTCCATGTTGTTGTAGATATATTGATAAGTTTTGCTCATTTTCTTTCTATCAAAAATGAAATTTTCAGCTGAATGACCAACTCAGATATATGTAGATGAGAGAATTAAACTTGATGGAGTTCTACTTTCTATCATATCATACAGTTGCCCCATAAATTACTTCAAGGTCTTGGGATAAACTACAATCCAATGAACACCCAGTTGAAGTTCTTGAAGTTTAGTACCACTTTCCATGCCAATACTGATGGATAGTTAGAAAGAATGATACATACCCTAAAAGGCATGCGTAGGGCATGTATTCTAAGCTCCCTAGTAGTTAGGACTCACATGATAGCATGATAGAATTTGCATATAATATGGTTGTTAATCCATTCTTGGAATAGAACCTTATGAAGCTCTATATGGAAAGAAGGGTAGATCACCAATTTGCTAGTATGAGATTGGTGAGAGATAGATGTTGGTACCTGTGATAGTAAAACAAAATTTTCAAAAGATATCTATGACACGTCAGCAACTGAAACCTGCACAGAATAAACGGAAGAGTTATGCAGACTGTAGGCGTAAACCTCTTGAGTTTCAATTAGGAGATCTAGTATATGTGAAATTCTCATTTGGAAAGTTATTCTTAGGTTTGGGAAGTAGGAAAAGCTAGCTCCTTGATTTATGGGACAATACCATATTTTGAAAAGGTTTGGAAAGGTGACTTATCTACTTGAGATACCATGTGAATTATAGAGGCTACATGATGTATTTCGTGTATCTATTGCAAGGAAGTTCCATATGCTATACAAATAGAAAATGATGTGACCTATTTGTAACGCCTAATTCTGATTGTGGATAGGAAGACCGAAAAGCTTCCTGAACGTGAGACACATTTGGTGAAGGCCTTATGGATACATCATGGAGTTGAGGAATCTACATGGGAACTTGAACATGAGATGCTTAGATTCCATCTCGACCTTTTCTAAAGTTTTGGAACGAAATTCTAGAGGAGGGGGAGATTTTTACAAACCATTCTTGAATTACATAAAAATACTAGCTAAAATCTTCCTAATAGTCATCAAATATTGATTTAATTTTCACTTAGTTAGATTGATTACAACTTAAAACCTTATTTTTTTCTAGTAAATTGATTGGGATTTTTAGGTTTTAGGGTTATATATTGAAAACTATAGTCACATGGCATTGTCAATAGAAAATATGATTATAAATTTAGTGTTAAGTATAGTAGTGTAATAAATAATTTTAGTGTTTTATATGTAACTTGTATTATTATGAAATATTTATATAGTTTAGGTAACTCAAATATAACTTCTATTCCAAGATTTTACAATTAATGATTCTTTGGACTTGCTGATTGGATAACTTTCTCCCATGAAAACTCTAACTGCTACGCTATAAAAATAGAATATGTTGGTCTAGTGTTTAATTTTTATTTATTTTTTGTACACCCAAATTGGATGAAATTTTTGTTGAGTCATGTAGATTCCATTTCAAATAAAATAATAAATTTAGGAACTTTAACTAAATTTTTAGGTGACATCAGGTTACTGCCTCAGTCAGAAAACAACTTGACTTGCTAACATTTTTTAAAAATAAGGAAGTGCTAAAAATTGCTAATAAATAACTATCACAAGCACCTAAATGAGTATATATGATACTGTTACAACACAAGCACCTCTAATTTCCATCTTGAACTTCAAATCTCCGACTTTCTTGGGAAAGGAAGATATTTCTAGGGTTTGAAGATCTTAGGGTTGGAATTTTAGATTTGGGGTTTTCTATTTTTTTGGGAAGTCAGGAGGCCTTATTATTCATTCATTCCTCCTCATGAAGATTTAAACAACTTAGTACAACTACAACCCTCATCAACTTCCTATACATGGGAGTACATAACACCTATGTTAGCTTTATTTGACTTAAACAACTTTTAAAGATCCTTTGGGGGTCTATCATGGGTCTAGAGACCTTTGTATTTATAGATGAAATTTATCCAGACTTTCATCCACCTAGTTGGCATTTCTTCTTGTATACCTAAAGATAATTGTGAAGACCCCATATTTTCAACACCTTGACCACATATATGATGTACAAATTGAAACCCTCACCTCAGTAAAATCCAAATTCAAACTCACACACTAGGTCAAGAAGAAGAAATTAAAGGGAGTAAAAAGGAAACTATAGTAGAACATGCATATGAACAAGAACAAACCATATAACACAAGATCACCATTCAACATATAGTTACAAGATGGCTTATTATAGATTGATATTACACATTGGACAATAAACTTTTACATATGCACATACTACATTCTAAAATAGGATCTTTAGACAATAGGTCCACTTGTACATCTTCTTGCCATGCAACACTCAACTCTCAAGGTCTTCAAGATCATATATCCACATCACCTAAATAAGAGATTACAAGTGGTACACATAATCACAATATACTAAAATATTGTGATGGGTACACTGCATAAGTCATATACCTCTCATTACTATGACTTGGAAATAAGATACAACTAATACTTAGTAGTAATACAAGTGTGATAAATGTATACAAGAACTAAACATCTTTATTTATTAAACAAAATACATATTTTATATGACTTTCAATATATATAGGGTTGATCGACTACATGCACTATTCTATCGAAGAGATTTAGTGCTCACATGTAATATTCTATCAAAGAGATGTAGGGCCTTCATAAATGCACTATTCTACCAAAGAGATTTAGTGCTCACATGTACTATTCTACCATAGAGATTTAGTACTTATAAAATGCACTGTTCTACCCAAGATATTTAGTGCTATCACAAAAGGGATTAGATATCTTATGTTTTATGTGTCCAAAACAATATATGTATAGATAATCACACAAAGTAACATACAAGAACAATTATTTCAACTGATACCATATTGTACACCTATAATACGACCAAGATTTATATTAGTCAAAGTAAGAGGCAAAGCATCCCTTGAAAAAAGATATACTAATCTATATATCATGTGTAGCCTATATCATTGGTCAACCCCTGATAAAGACAAGTTCACATGTTCCATCATCAAATTCTCATCATCATAACCCTATTTTTAAATTATTTTAGTGTTTTTCTTACTTCATTAGGATATTCCCTTCATTTTTTATTGTCTCTGTATTTGTAATTAACTTACTCATGTTACATTCTGGATCAGTTTTGTCCTATGAACATTATTTTCTTTCCATATTTTATGATTTAACCCTAATATCAGTTACATTAGTCAAATTAGGGTTTTACATCACACTAAGAGTAATTATCATGTTATCTTGAAATCTATATGTCAAATAGATCTTAGAGATCTATATTATATTCTAATTATAGATATGAGGGTAAACTATAAATTTCAAGTCTTAATGTGCATATATATAACTGCTACAATTTATTAGCTTTATTATCCCTAAATAAGTTTCTTGAAGCAAATCACATGATTTTATGCATCAAAATCGTATATATATATCATCAGATGGAATATAAATATGTTCATAGAGTTAGTTATATGTTCACCAATGTTAGGCCATCATTTAATATTTATAACCCATGAAAAAAGTCTAATATATATTACATGATATCAATCATATGTAAGCATTAATTGACTGATATTATGATTCATTATTGTAATACTCATTGTTCTGAACATTTTGATACCTTGTTTGTATTTTTTTTGGTAATAATACTAAATTATTGAAGGTATACATATTTATTTAGGTATTCACCTTTTTCGACCACTCAAGCGATGCCATATAGAGGTTAAGGGTGCACCCTCATAACTTGATTTGGTTTGTTGATTTGGTTGTGTCAAATCATATCAAACTCTCCTCTCTCCTTCCTTTATATGGTCCCATGCAAATTCACACCTTCCTCTATGAGACTCATTTCTTCTACATGAGGCCACCATCGTGAGGAAACTCTCTAGGTTGAGGTGGATCCACTGTAGCCTGCCGACGTTCCCTCTTATCCTCAGATGATGACTCCTCCACCTCTATAGGATCTCATATATTCAAATCATTAAGGCTTCGTCTTTCTACTAGATGTAGACATCCCACCTCCAAGCACACTGTCATCCGCGTTGTATTGCCCTCTCATGATGTGAGACTGTGTTCTCCTAGAAAACTACTGTCGATATAGTGTCCTCCTCCAATGTGAGGTTGTCTATGAGCTCCTATGTTCTAGTTATACAAGTAGCTTTGTCTAGTCAAATTCTATGGATCCAATCTCTCTGTCTTGCAGACAGTGGTACCTCCTCCTCCTCATGCTCAACAATACTAGATGCAATAGAACATGTGAGAAAGGGTTAGGGAAATGAGAAGCTTTATCTTCCTCGAGCACCAAAGGTACTACAGAAACATTCATCCTCAACAAACCATCCCTAGCCGTCCAATTCTCCCATAAGCTTCATCGGGGTCTAACATGGGTTTCTTGGTGGTTAGTCACCATGAACTAGCCTCCCATTCTCCCTCCTTTTTCATCTGTGCTACCTGCAACGGGAGATGAAGAGCATGCGTTGTGGTTCTTCGCTTACTTTGTTCTCTAATCCAACTGGCTTCTTTAATGGGTCAATGGAGAGTTCTCATTGACACTTACAAAATGCCCCATTTAGAAACTTCCACGACATATGATCATCACACACCATGGGGAGAGTGGTATTCTATGGTCGGTTGTAATAGCAAGATGAAGATACCATCTGGACTATTGAATCATGATGTGCAACTGAGATGAAGACAATATATCAATTTGTGGCACTTCCCACCCACCCAATAGCATCATGCTTCTAGTCAATGGTCATGTTCCTTTTATACATAATAAACCCACATGGAATTCAATGTTACATCAACTTAGCCTATAACAATAGTTAAAACTTGGTTATATGTACATAAATATTAGTCATCTAAACAACTTCAATCATCCATATCTTTCTCTAGGAATATTCCTGTATCTCCAAATATGAACCATAGGTTCCTCATCATAAAATTTACATTCTATTAAATGTTGACACAAAAACTCTATTGTTTTACAAATAAAAAAATATACATAAAAGGCATAAACTAAGGGATCTTCATCATGATATCAACATTAACCTAAATGTACAGAGATGTTAAACTCATTTGGATTCTCAAACTTATGATCCCACTTATCCAATTGGATATCCAAAACCCTAAAAGTTCACTTATTTACATCCTACACACCTTAAAATAAATTTCAACCTCAAAATTCAGTCCATCGCATCATATAGATCTCAAAAGAAATTTTGTTCTCAAAAGAAATTTTGTTCTCAAAATTATGTCATTCTCTTATTCCAAAGAAAGATAAAGGAGGTTCATTCACATGTAGGCCAACATTATAGGTGAAACATCTTTACAAGTAAAACATCAAGAACTATACCTATATCCATATGAGAGATTTCAAAAGCATATAGGGTGAACCACCCCTATGAGGTTTCAAACATGTTGGGTGCACGTGCATGATCACTCCATATACGGTTGAAACAAAGGTTTTGAAGCTTAGGTTATTACATTACATTTTCACATTTAAGGATTTACATCCTCATTTTACACAACCATTAAGGGTTCCATCAATACATTTATCATGTTCAGAGGGAGTTAAGTATAATTAACCAACTTTATCCATCTAGATCATATCTAGGTGTCATTATTATTTTGTAGTACTAATTTTCAAACTATATTCTTTATCTTTATTAAGAGTTAAGATTAACACTTCATGTAACATGTTTTTGGATAAGGTAAAATATCATTAATCACCAAAAAAGGACGTATAAGGGAAAGAAACAAAATCCCATATACTGCACAAGATCTATAAGAAATCCCATCTCTGTGCTATCAATGTATTGATCCCTAATAAGAGATCGGGCTTGGCTTTAACCTGCCAGTGCAGCCTATATACAATGGTGTCAAAAGCCAAAAGAGTGTCACAAGTCCCCTTCCCATGAAGCCTACTATTTCTTTTAGACCAGATCAAGTAGATGAGATTTGTGAAGATAATCCCCACAAAAGCTCTCTCCTTGGGGTTTCTATGAGTTTTCTCAAACATCCATGGGATGACATCCTCCAAGTTGTCAGGTGGTGAACCACCCTACCCACACTTGATAGCCATCCTACTCCACAAGTACTTGGAGTATCTATAGCCAAAAAATAGATGACGATGGGTCTCGTTTTCCTTCGAGCACAACAGGCATAAAGACTCACAGTTCAGTCCCCATTTAGCAAGCCTATCCTTAGTAGGTAGCCTCTTCATAATGTCTCTATACGAGCAGAAACTTCACTTGGGACACCTCTTTCTGTGCCAAAGAAAAGGGTCCCAAGGCACCTAGGGACTGAAGCAATGAAGGTTCCATAGATTCTATTTGCTAACCAGATGCCAACTTCCATTTGTGCTACTGTAGGCATCTTTTATATCAGGCCAAATCTTCTTCATTCTTCTATAGCTTCTAGAATAGGGCAACCTATTATCATGTTTATAATATCATTATTATTCGTGTATATGGTTAACCATCTCTATATGAGAGAGATCAAACCATCTTTAAATTTCTGATCATGTCATATCCATGTTTCACATCTTGATTAGATCACAACCACAAATACATTAGGGTTGTACTAGAAAAATGTATAGAAGTGGATAGAACTTTATGTAGTCCAAAGGAGGTTCTTGTAACCCTTAACCTGAGGGTAGTTTCATGCTCATTGTCTCTGATCCCACTCATCACTATGAGTATAATATTTACTAGATCTATCATTCCTCTTCTGTCCAAGTTTTTTAGGTCTACCTCATTGGCATTAATCAATAGCTTTACAAGAAATCCCCACATAAGCATAAACCAAAACCTGATATGTTATACTCTTCATAGATCTCTACCCCTGAAATACTATTTCTCAACTCTCTCTCTTACATACACCACTACATTCGTATATAGGGAACCACCAACCCGAGTATGAGGATTCACAACATATGAACATTTATTACCTCTTATACTATCTTAGGACTCTCTCTCCCACACCTAGACGATAGGTACTTGTTACAACCCCAATTTTGGGTTCATATGATGAGAAATGTAAACTCTCATATTGGACAAATAATGATGTAATTTCGTAAGGCGGGGTCGTTACAATACTCATATTCATATTCATTTTCACATACACATATATAAACATCCTCTACCTAAATCTGGGGTTTTGTCCACCCAATGAAATCTAGGATTCAAAAGAATTAAGGAATCATGCATAAATCAACTCAACTCATTCACTCAAAAGTAGTCAAGTTTAGGACATTTCATAAAATATTTCTTAGAATACTCATATCTTAGAGATTAGGTTCACTTAACTTCTCCCTCTGGGTCTCACTCTCTCTATAACTAGTCCCAACACTAGAGGTTTTCCTTTATATTAGAGCTTGAGGCTCTTGTTGATTCATAATCTTGTCTGAGCTTATCTTATGTTAGATAAGCCTACATACTTGCATCATCAAATCTTATGTCAAAATTTTTAAAACTGATGTAAAATGTTCAAATCCAACTTTGATTATCATATACCATTTATATCATTACATAAAACTTGTATCACTCTGACCATCACATATTCTGACAAGGCTCTCGACATCTAATCTAGAACTACTCTCTCTTCTAGATGGATGTCAATCTCATTCACTTAGTTTTCATGACTACCTTCTACTCATATATGTGAGGGGGGACATTTTTTTATTTACTTACTTATCACTACAAAAAAATATGAATTCCCTACAACTATACTAGTTACATATATTTTATGTGTAGTTGAAAGTCACTTTTCTTTACAAATTATTTAATTGTAGGGAAAAATATGTAGTTAATCCTATAATAACTAGTTATCTATAGTTTAACAACAAATAAGCTTTCTAATTTCAAAAACCGGCACACACATTTTCACAACTCCCACGCATGACTTCATTTTCATACCCCAATCACATTGTTCATCGCTAATTTTGCACGCTCTCATCCTTCTCCAGTCGCAATCTCTCTCTATCCTCGATGTAGCTAGTCCTCCCCACCCCCCAAATTGGCTTCTCCCAATTCATGAGCTAAAACACCTCCCCACCCCCAAATTTCTCTACCTGTGCCACCCGACCTAATGTCCATTGATCCATCCCCACTACTACTAGTGAAGGGAAAGACGACCACCATGTGAGGAGCACCACGACCGCCACAGATCCATGCCTTCCACTTCCTGATGTTCATGGTCGTCACACTATAATTGTCCCACGAGCCATCTTGCAAGGTCCGACTACCCCATATCCACTCAATCGTCACCCTGTCTGCCTCCACCCTTGGTGCTTCTAATCGTCTCCTAATTCCCTCCGCCACCCATCACTGACCTGTTGCTAAAGTCTTCATCCCCTCACACGCCGACCCATTGGGAGGAAAAGGAGCTATACGAGGCATGGTGAGTACTCCTGCATGCTACATCATCATTCCTCAAGGGACACATCCTCTAAATTAGCCAAGGATGCAATGAATGATGAGATTACTATAGGGGGAGCATAAGTAGTTGTCATCTTGGGGTTCTAGGGATGGTGCTGACAAGCTCGAGGTCTGCCATGGTAGAGCGTGGCGGGAAAATAGGAATCCAAGCATGGCAAAGTTGGAACTAGCTGGTAGGTGACAATGTCAATGCACTCAATTTTGAGGTAGGTAGTATTGTTGGTTCACGGATCTTAGCCTAATTTCCAGCTATTCATTCTATTCAGTTTGATCAGTATAATAAAAACATGATTTGTCAGGTCTGTTGATCCAGTGATATGGTTTTTGGCATGATTTCATTGTAAATCTTTACCATAACTCAATGAAATTCTTTCCTGAAAGTTTCTAATCCTCCATCAACTATAAAGGGGAGGATCATAATGATATGGTAGTTTGTTCATCAGATTCATGTAGATAAATTATATTTATATCGACAAGGGAAAAATATATACTAGAAACTATTTTATAGCTTTAGAATATTTTAGTCAAGTGCATGTGACATGGTAAATCTTCAAAGTTCATGGGAACGAGAACTCATCTACTGCACATGTTGCATAGTCTGGTCTTGTTTGACCATTATCAATAGTGAATTCACATTCATTTCTTGGATGGTATTTTCATATTAAAGAGAAGACCACAAAAATTTTAGAATCACACTTTTCTGTAACAGTTGCATCCATTTCCTCAATATGTTCATATTTATGATCGAGAGCTTCCCTACCTCCATCATCTTAATATGTCCAAAAACCAGAGCATGTGTAAGCTTTATTTTGTAAACAATGATCCTCTAAGTGATAAGTTCTTGCTAATAGGTAGGGGAAAAGAACAAATATCCTGTGCCATCAACTTATTTTCCTCATCCAAATTCAACATCTCCTCATCATAGTTAATGACATCCTCAAGTGAAGAGAAGTCAGAAGCTTCAATCTTACATGTTAGGTGATAAACAATCATATACTTAGGTATAGGCAATTCTCTACAGCTAATAGCTAGAATGAGTGTGAATATGCCACACTTGTTCAGTCCAATGAGACTGTAGTGCTTGCAAATCAAACCAGTGAATACTAAGTTCAGAATTCAACATTAGAAACAAATAAAATGCAAGAATTTTTTTTAGTGAAATCATGGTAACTAACCTCCCGTGGTTGAATTCTGATTTGAAATTGACAATGACACCGGTCCATAGAATGTTAAACAGAGAGAGATTCAATGTATACAAATGAAGTATCACTTTATACTAATGTTAACAAAGAACGTGCAATCAAGAAAAATAGCTCATGTAAACCAAACTAGCCTTAGATCATGTTAAAACAACTTTTGAATATGATATAGCTGACTAATAGAAGATACATTGAAAGTCATGCTATGGTTAAACATCTATATATAAAGTCAAGCATTCCCCAACTACCCTACTAAATTGGTTCGAAGTTGCCTGATAAGCACTTGATTTTGAACAGATGTCATGGAAAATTTCCATGAATGCATATCTATTGCAGCATATCAATTTGAATTATTGAAATTTTTTTGTTATGATTTCGGGGTTCAATGTTCCATATAAATGCTATCTTATAGTTTTTTCCAAACCATTATTCTTGTTATGTTTGATATATAGTGTATTATAAGAAAAATTCTTATCCACCTTTTGTAATAAATTGAGAATCTGAAAACTATACATTTAGTTTTGTCATGTATCAAACAATTTAATAGACACATCGTAACAAATAAAAAGTATAGGTAATATCTGGAAACTTCTTTTGCTACTTCTTCTTTTATTTCTTTAATGTTGTTTTATATATTTCACTTTTAGTCCAAATAATGTACAATATACTATTAAGCCATGCCATTCTTGTAATATCACTTCTCTACTTGTTTTGCTTTGTAAATAATATATCATGTACTGGAAATTATAGTTCAAGTGTAGTTCTTTGAAAAAAATAATAGTAGTTACTGGTACTAGGTAATATGTTTAGAATCAAGCTTCCAACAACTCTCTTCAAATTTTTCCAAGTGGATTTCACTCCATCCATTTTGTCACTACTAGGAAATTGTTGAATGCCTTGGATTGAACTCATGTTAGTTTGGTGACTTGGGGTCTGGGGTATATTGATTACTGAGTCATGGGCATTATGTTGTTGACTATGGTTCAGGGGTGATTGTGTTTTGAGGTAGCTAGCTGTACTTAGTGCTCTGATTTTTTCCAAATGAGGAACTACATGTTCAAAAGATAGATAGAGATAGTAAAAAAGGAATGGAACATAATAAATTATAGTGAAACATTACATGAGAATAGTGGTCTCTTTAGGTTAGGGGATTTGATAAATCAAGATAGGAAATATTAGCATGTAGTAATGTGGTGCATCATGTCATTGGGTAGAACTCTGATATATCAATATACACTTGTATTTTGTATCCATTCTCTAGGTTGCATATCCCTTTTTGTAGTATACTATTAAAGATAAATTAGCAATGTGTTCAATCTCTGACATCTAATTTGTGAACTGAGTTATGTTCGGCTATATATTGATGTCTTACAGTTATGTTTATGGATAATACTTTATTTTCTCTGAGTAAATCTACTGAATTTGAGGTATCATTGTATTTATCTTCTTGACATATTCGTACTTACGTTATAAGCCCAAAATTATATCTCAAAACCATTTCTTGGTTGTAAATTCTCCTCTCAAGTCTACTGAAGTGAATGGAATGGAAATCTCATGCGTGTTTCCTGAGTATTTCTATGCTAAGTGGAAACTACATAGGAAAATTTGTGAATTGTTGCATCATAGTTGAAGACAGAGAACCACATCACTTAGTTCATTTTTGAGTTGCATAGGAATGGAAGTTGTGCTTTTGTGTAAGCCAATATTCTATTACATTAATGTGGTGCCAATATTATGAGTATGTTATTGTTCATCCATTACAATTGTATAAATTATATTACAGGATTTGAGGTTTCTTTTTTTATCACAAGGTTGGTAGTAATCCCTTTAAATCAATTAAGATTACTGCATACATTTATATTTTAGAATCTTAGTTCAACCATCCCTTGTCCATTTCAGTTAATAGCTTAGTTCTCTTCCTTTAAAATATCTTTGAGGTACCTATCTCGAGAATTTTGAGCTGATCTAGATGGCGCGGTACCTCTTCTCGGGTAACAATTTGATTCTTCCAAAGATGATTTTTTGGAGTCCAGTAGTGTATCACTCCATCATGCTTTCTAATTGTTATAAATAGTTGCACTCAATAGCTATTGGTAATATTTCATCTACTATATAACAAATTGGATATGTTGAAACAAATGACATGGATTAATGGTGGGTATAAGATTTAGTATTCACAATCTCTGATTTGAGAAAATGTGCTTTTAGAATTTGTTTGGTTATATAGGAATATAGATACTGATGAGGTGCATGTCACAGTGAATTGCACATATTTCTACTTTTTACTGAACTGAAAGAAGATCAGAAGCCAACAATGGGCCAATCGGACCCCTAATATACATTTGAATTAAATTTAGACCAGTAGATCGAAGTGATGAATAGTCTTAAATAGATGAATTAATCAGTCTACAATAGAGTTCAAATTTGGTTGTAATTACATGCTTACACCATGTCCAAATTTGGTTGTAATTATATATCTTGAGTGAGCAGTAAGTGTTGGGGTGCACAATGTGTGTACCTCATATATTTATAGAATAAACATTTACAGAAAGGTCCTTACTGAATATGTAAATTACAAGACAATATAACAAAGACATAAATATGAATATTATCTAGCACTCCCCCTCAAGTTGGAGCATAGATGTCGATCATGCCCAACTTGTCCACAAGAGCACAAAAGTGCTTGTTAGCCAGCAGCTTGGTGAAGATGTCAGCAACCAGATCTTCAGAGTGAGTAAAGGGAGTACAGATGCATCCAGACATGATGGCCTCACGGATAAAGTGGCAGTCGACTTCAATATGTTTAGTCCGCTCATGAAAAATAGGATTACTCACAATAAAGATAGCTGCCTTGTTATCACAGTGCATAGGAACAGGATCAGATAAAGACACATGAAACTCCTTCAGAAGAGATTGCACCCACATAAGCTCACAAGTAGTATGAGCCATAGCACAATACTCTACCTCGGCACTGGATCTAGACACCACATTTTGATTTTTGCTCCTCCAAGTGACTAAATTCCCTCTAACATAGGTGTAATAGCCAGAAGTTGACTTCTTGTCTGTCTTGTTACCAGCATAGTCAGAATCAGAATAGTGCCCAAGAGAATAGTGACCACGCTTTCTATAGTGTAAGCCTTTACCAGGATAATTCTTCAGATACCTTAGAATATGACATAAAGCTCGCCAATGTGATTGTTTAGGCTTATCAAGATAGCGGCTAACAAGACCAACTGCCGTAGAAATGTCAGCTCTAGTTACAGTGAGATAAATTAGCTTCCCAACCATACGTCTGTATATTTTACTATCTGGATACAAAGGTGATAAGCATCATCCAAATTTACATTGGGGTCAAGCGGTGTCTCAGAAGGTCGAGCTCTAAGAATACTCATTTCATGTAGAAGATCTAGGACATACTTTCGTTGTGATAGAATAAGAGCACAAGAGGTCCTTGAAACCTCAATTCCCAGAAAATACCACAGTTTTCCCAAATCATTAGTAACAAAATGTTTACAGAGATAGGGTTTTCACACATCTCTGGCGATCGGCCAACGACTGAGCTAGGGCTTCCGGGTGTGGCAATCCTCCATCTCGGGGGAGCGGGCTGCGGCCGGTGCGCCCAACTCGTCTCCCCCCGGCCCTTCCTCAAAATATCCCTCAGTTGAGTTCCTGCTTTGGTGGAAACGACTTAGTCTCCGGGCGGCAGCGCCCTCGACTCTCCTCCGCGCCTGAGTTTGTCCGACGGAAGCCAGTGATGAGGTTGCTTTGGTCGGTGTTCTGGGGTGCCTGTTGCTCCTTCGAGCTTGCTGCTTGCTGCTCTGGCCGGTAACTTGCTAGGCGAGGGGTTTATTCCCCCCTTTCTTCTTCTTAGATTTTTAGGAGGTTGTCTTTTGGTCTTTGCTTTCCGGGAAGGCTACTGCTCTGTTCTCCTCCGTTCGTGGTGGTTTTCCTCCATCGTTGGTGATGGTTCCCCTCCCTGTTGTGGAGGCTGACAGGAAATGGGTTTCTCCCAGATCTCTGTCTAGGTTCGAGGTTTACCGTCGATACATTTTGTTGTACGCAGATCTGCTATGTAATTGTTGGAATACATATCTAGGAAGCTTTATGGTGGATACTCTTACGTCTGTGACTCCAGTTTCTGCACGGGTAATTAAGGCATTCTCAATATGGAAGATGATCAAGATTAAGGAGGGATTCTATCAAAAAGCTTCTCTTATGCGCATCAACCAGGATTCTGAGCTGAAGCTTGTCACCTATTTCCAATCTCATCTTTGTAATGTTGGTGTGCTCTTGTTCCCAATATGGTGTAACCACATTCTTCTTTGTAGATTCTGTATGGCGATCTTGATATAATATCATCTGTGTTTTCATCAAAAAAATGTTTACAGAGATAGGCTTTGGTTGCATTAATTTTAGAAACATCACTGCCTGACAGAATAATGTCATCAACATATACAATAAGGACAACAATACCAGCAGATGTCTTCTTAACAAACATGGAATGATCAACATGAGATCTGAGAAACCCACAAGTAGACAAAGTGGTGCTCATTTTATCAAACCAGGCATGAGGGCTTTGCTTCAGTTCATAGATAGATTTCTTGAGGCGACAGACTTTATGTGACTCCCCCTGAGCAACAAACCTAGGTGGTTTCTCCATATACACTTCCTCCTGAAGATCACCATAAAGAAATGCATTCTTGACATCAAGATGAATGAGAGGCCAGTCCAGATTAACAGCCACAGACAGAAGAATTCACACTGAATTTAGCCTAGAAAATTTTTTTTTGATTGTTAAGCGTGTTCCTCTATTCATATTCAAAAAAGATGTATACAAGTGTAGGTTAGCAATGAAAAGCAACCTATCTATGCAAGATTATAAAGCAATTAAGTCTTGGCTTATAGATCGCCATACAAGGTTTGGGTCTGGCTTAGCCTCTTCAAAAATTGTTCTATTTCGCATATACCAAATATGGTAGATGATGGAGGTTGCTATTCTCTTTTCAGACTTGTTCACGAGACGCAGTATGTCCTGTAGATTTTTAGGAACCAGCGGGAATCTGTTTCTCATTCTTTCCCATATGGAAATAGAAAAGGGGCACCTCCAAAGGATATGCTCATTAGTTTCAGTTGCATATTTGCACAGGCTGCACCGTGAGGCAAGTGAGAAGTTGTGCCCTTGCAGTCTGTCCTCCGTCAGTAATCTTAGGTGAAAAGCTTTCCAACAATGTACTGCATAACGCCTTGGAAAATCGCGTTCCTTCCACAGCCAGACATCCCAGTCCGTTTCTTCTTTCTTTTGCCTAATGAGATTCCAGCAGTTCCTAAAGGACCAATGTTGCATGCCAGTTAGATAGCATTTGTCTCTGTTTTTCAGCGGTATTCCAGAGCAAATTTGGATGAGAGCAGCAGTTCCGCGTAGCTCAGGGATGCACCACTCACCATTGCGTATGATGCTGCTCAGCCTGACATCGTTCCCAAAACCGTTCCTGAGTGAGAGGGACTTACTCACAATGCATTCTAGGTAAGCGCCATTTAACCAGGGATCGTTCCAAAGTGAGATATTGCCTCCTTGCCCCACCTCGTATCTGACTAGGTGGACAATATCGTCTCTTTGTCTCAGAAGGTTTCGCCACAGCCAGCTGTGCTGCTGCTTGGAATTGCATTTCCACACTGAAGTGTTGGTTAAGTACTTGTTGTGTATCCATCTGACCCACAACGAGCTTTTGCTATTAGCTACATCCCATAGATTTTTAATCATACCAGCTTTCACCCAGTCTTGTATATTTCGTATGCCGAGCCCCCCATCCTTTTTGGGCAAGCAAATGGTATCCCAGGATATGGTGTGCATGTGAGACTCTCCATCTTTATCTCCCCAGAGAAAATGTCTACACAGAGATTCGATTTCAACAATCATAGATTTGGGGAGTGGGAATGAACTCGACCAATACAAATGGTATGAGGAAAGGGTTGAAATAATCAGTTCCAGGCGTCCAGCCATGGACAGTGTCTTTGTCTTCCAGGATTCAAGTTTATTTTTTACCTTATCAACCAACGGCTGGCACATGCTTTTTGTTAGTCTCCCCATAAAAAGTGGCATTCCCAGGTACTTGACAGGAAGACTTGATTTGGGTATCCCCAGCTGGTCTGCACAGTTGCTCGGGGCAGAAGAACTGAGGAAGGATTGACTTTTGGCTGGGTTTAAATGCAAGCCAGAGCAATTACTGAAATTGTCCAGGCAGTTTGCAATACCTTCAATGCTACTCTCATCAGCATGTAAGAACAGGAGCAAGTCATCTGCAAACAGCAGATGGGAGACATTGCATTTGTTAACATGAAGTGGAATAAATTTTTTCTCCACTTCCGCTTGGTCCAGGATGGCAGTAAGGCCTTGCATTCTGATAACAAAAAGGTATGGAGCCATTGGGTCTCCTTGACGTATCCTGTTTCTTGCTGTGAAGATAGGTGAAGGGTTCCCATTAATCAGAATTTGGAAGGAGGCAGACTTGAGCAACTCAGCAATCCATTGTAACCAACATAATGGAAATCCCATTTTCTGCATCACTTCTATGATGTATTCTCTATTAATGGAGTCGAAAGCTTTAATGCGGTTAGCTTTGATACATAGCTTGGGCTTTGAGTTGGGTTTATTAAAATCGCTGAGTAATTCATTTGCGAGTAAAATAGCATCAGAGATGTGCCTTCCCTTAACAAAAGCGCACTGGTTCATGCTAATAACGTCTGGCAAGACATCACGCAGCCTGTTTGCAAGGATTTTCGATATGATTTTTTAGACAAAGTTGCATAGCAATATCGGTCTCCATTCACTAACCTTCATCGGTTGTTTTACTTTTGGCAAGAGGCAAATAAAAGTTTTATTCATCTCCCTAAGCATCCTGCCCTTCACGAAGAAGTCTTTGACAGCTTTGGTGATGTCATCACCCACGATGGACCAAGTTTTCTTAAAGAAATGAGCATTGAATCCGTCGGGGCCTGGGGATTTATCACTGTCAGCCGACATTACAATATCCCTTATCTCGGCATCAGTCACCTCTCTAGTGATGTTTCTAATGTGTTGTTCATTTAGTTTGGGAATGTTTGAGTATTTGAATTCTTGCCTCGTATGATTTTTGTTAAACATCTCCTTATAGTAGCTGTTGAAGATATCAGCAGCTAGAAATAGGAGAGAAGGTTTCAAAATAATCAAAGCCATAAGTCTGAGTGTAACCTTTCACCACAAGACGAGCTTTCAGGCATTCTACAATCCCATATGGATGATATTTAACAGTGTAAACCCAGTGGCAACCAACTAGTTTACAGTCAGAAGGAGGATCAATAAGATCCCATGTACCCCTGTCAGTGAGAGCAATCATCGCCTCTGTCATGGCTTGAGTCCATGCCTGACTCTGTAGAGCATCCCCAACATTTTTGGGTACAGAAATGGCAGATAAAGCAATGACAAAATTTCTAACATGAATACTCAGATGGTCAGTAGAAACATGATTAGCTATATTATGAGATGTATAAGATCTAGTGCCTTTCTAGAGAGCAATAGGTAAGTCTAGATTAGAAAATACCTCTATGGGTGTAGGACCTTCAAAAGGAGAGGATTGGTGTGTAGTGGGGGGGTCTTCATCAGTAGTGGGTTGTGCAGCATGATTTATGTGTTGATACACACGTAAAGGAGGAGTAGTAGTTGTCTCATGTTGTTTAGTTGTGTTATCAGAATCACAAGTCATAGGAAGAGGTGCAGAAATCAAATCCGAGCCCAGGTGTGTCCGCTAAGAGGAATTGTATGGAGTATCTTCAAAAAAGACCACATCACTACTCAAAAACCATTTTCTTATCTCCGGATTATAACAACGATATCCCTTCTGAGTCTATGAGTATCCCAGAAAAACACATTTTTTAGCTCTAGGGGACAGTTTATTTTGATTAGGACCAAGCAACCGCACAAAACACATAGACCCAAAAATCGACGTAGGAATAGAAAAAAGTGGAAGACTTGGTTGGAGAACCTGTACAGGTATCTTATTACCAATGACAAATGATGGCATGCGATTTATTAAGAAAAATGCAGTAAGAATAGCTTTCGGCCAAAAATGTTTGGGAACATTAGAGTGAAGCATAATAGTCGTGACAACCTCAAGCAGATGCCTATTTTTCCTTTCAGCCACACCATTCTATTGTGGTATATACACACAAGAAGTTTGATGAATCATCCCCACAGAATGACAAAACACTACAACACAGCTTTGAATAAATTCTAATGCATTATCAGTTCTAAAAATTTTAATAGGCATCGAGTACTGTGTTTTAATCTTAGCAAAGAAGAATTTAATTGTAGGCACTACTTTAGATCATTTTTTAATAGAAATAACCATGTATCCTGAGAATAGTCATCAATAAATAGAATAAAATATTTGTAGCCAGATAAACTAGGAATGTGACATGGACCCCACACATCGTAATGTACTAAATCAAACACAGCAGTGCTAGCAATCTAAGATTTTTTAGGGAATACAGATCTAGTTTTCTTGCGCAATTGAAAAGCTTCATAGTTAAATACAGGCATACGACCACCAAGAAACACATATTTTAACTTTGCTGTTGACGGGTGTCCAAGCTGAAAATGCCACTGTAATGCAGAAACAGAAGCTGATAGAGCCAAAGTAGAAATAGAATTGTTGAGCAGTCACAGATCATCCAGGTAATAGAGTCCATCTGGTCCTTCATGCCCTCAGCCAATCTTCATCCTCGTACGAAGGTCCTGAAAAACACATTCACCCAGAGCAAATGTCAGACTGCAGTTAAGGCTGTGAACAAGTTTGCTGACAGATAACAGATTTAAAGGAAAATTCGGCACATATAAAGCATAATGTAGAAGGATGCGGGCACAGACATCCCCAATGCCAGAGAGCGCAGTCTTGGACCCATCAGCAAGCATCACAATAGACTTAGAGTGGGGTTTAAACAAATTAGAAAAAAGAAAACAGTTGCCAGAAATATGAGATGAGGCGTCGGAGTCGATCACCCATTTTGTATTACCAGTTGACGAAGAAGAGGCACTCAGAAAGGAAGAGTCACAACCCGAGTAGGTGGTTGCGTGAGCACCAGAAGTCCCATCCGATGAGGATGAAGCAGTCTGCTCCTGTAGCAAACATTCCACCTCTGAGTGAATAAACTCAGCAGTGGCCTCAGTCGAAGTGGAAGTAGGAGTAGTCGGAGTAGTACCCTCCGTAGTAGTGTTTTCATGTTACAACCCCAATTTTGGATTCGTTTGGGTGAGAAATGTAATTTCTCACATAAAAGATATTTGAACAAATAAAGATATAATTTGTTTTGAATAAATGGATTTCGTTTACAATAGCCTTGATGATTGTGTTGTGGGCTTTATTGGCTATTGGGCCCAATAACAAGGAAATCCAATTAATGAATGAATAATTGAGTTTTTGAGAAAAGAAAGGTGTGGAAACCTCTAGAAGGAAAAAGAACTTAATCCAAAGATGGATTTCATGTCACATGGGTTCCTTGGGTCCCAAGGAGTCCAAAGTTGCAAAGATAATGCAAAAAGAAAAGAAAAGACCAATTAAGTATTTCCTTGTTAAGAAAGAAATTGAAAATAATGATAAAATGTGGAAAAGATGTGAAAAGAGGTATAATTGAGTTATCCTTGGTGGATTTTCGTATCCCAAGAATTCCTAACATTAAACGGTATATCAATGAGGAAAATAAAAGAGAAATAAAGAGAAATCCTCAAAAGAGATATTTTAATAAGAAATAAACAAGATAATGCAAGACATAAAGAGAGAAGTGAGGGTTTGGTCATGATGAGTAATAATTCGAACCCCACTTGCTTTCTTGGATTACAAGGAATAGAAATAATGAGAAATAAGAAAATAAGAAAGAGGAGATATCAATTAAATAATTCTTACTAAAGAATAATGAACTTTTGAAGAAAAAGTCATTTTCCTTTGGAATTTGGGACCCAATTTTGGTATGAGAGTAGATAAAGCTAAGAGGAAGTTTCCCTCAAAGTTTATTTGCAAAATGATGCACGGATTTCAAGATATGCAATTTAGAAACTATCCTAAAGTGTGGACCTTAATTGCATAATAATTACATGTCACAGTTAGATTGGAAATATAATCCCGATTTTTAGATTAATGGTGACCATTGGATCATCAATCCAATGACTGGGGTTAAATCCCAATGGCACGGGGAGTCTGGCACAGAGCAGGCTTGGCGAGATCCAAGTCTGGACGCTTTATCTCAAAGGAAAGCTCCTTTGATTTCGAGAAGGAGCCTGTTGTCTTCAGGAGATGATTCCGATGAGAACCAACCCTATTTGTCAGGGGTTTGGTCACCGATGGAGGGATTTCCCAACTCGACTAACACCTGTGGCCGACCCTATATATAGGGATAGCCTAGGGCATCGTGATCCATCCCTCTTCTTCTGCCCTCAAGATCGGGGTGCAACGATGTTCATTTTGGCACCTTCAATTCGACGATTGGCTTTGTTCTCCCCCTCGTATAAGCAGTAGGCCTCACCGGAGAAGAGCTCCGCCGTGCGAGCAGCTTGAGCATGAAGCGGAGAAATTGGGACCCTGGTCCAGTTTGGGGAAGTCGGGCGGAGGTTGTGATGACCTTCTCAGATGTTGGGAGGGGTCGAGTCTCGAAGTCAATTACCCAGTTGACCAATGCCAAGAACCTGGATCGCACAGCATAGCGGCGCGCGCGGAGGTTGAAGAAAATAGGAGTAAAAGACCTCCTTGTCCCTGGCGCCGGTAAATGAAGGTAAGGGCAACGTTGTCTTTTTTCCCCTTAAATCGCAAGTTAGGGAGATTGCTCAGGGCCATTGGATTTCGTGTGGTCCTCTGGACCACGGATCGGATGGTCAACGATTTTTCTAAAAATAACTGATAATCTAGAAAAATGAATTAGTTTGCAAAAATCATAACTTCTTCTAGGAAGCTCGGATGAATAAGATTAAAATATGAAAGTTTCTTAGAAAAATATGAGGAACATAATAAAATTGGTTTGAGAACCTGAATCTGTTCTTTTTTGCAAAAGTGTCTTAATCTAATGAAAAGTGCTTATGTATTAGATTAAGAAACCCTAATTGAACATATTGGTTAAGTTCATATTGTTTAGTGGATGAAATTGAGTAATTACAGCCTGTCAAATAGGTAATGATGAACCTGAACCGGATCTGGATGTTTCTTGTGTGTTTTAGGGTTATATTCTGAATAATAATGATTAAACACTTAGAAACCCTAATTATGTTTAGAAATTGGGTTTAATGTCTTAGTTATGGTATTTTGGGATATAATAACCTGAGGAGAATAATAGGATGGTATCGTGCCTGTTTTGGGGTTTTGAACGCATGAAAATGCATAATAGCTTAGAAACCCTAACTTGAGGTTAATGGTTGCTCATGAGATATAATTTGAAGTCCTTTGTATAAAATTGATGTTAGGTTAACCTCAGTCTAGTAGATGATAAAAAGGCTTTAATGTGAATATGTGAGTAATTAGGGTTTTGTAATTAGAACTGTTGTTCTAGGGTATAAATGAGGAAAGTTGTAAAAAGATCAAAAAGGACCCTAATAAAACCCCAATGTGAACTAGATGCCCTAGAAAGTGAATCCAAGTCAATTAAATAGATATATATTCCTGGTAAAGTGTAGTAAATAGGTTACATATTCTTTTCAGGAATTCTGTGATTGTCGAACTGCTTCTTGGATTACTTGCTTGCTTGGAATTATTAATAGCTTGTTGAATCTGCAAATCAGGTATGTGGTTAATTATGGTTAGTCACATTAGTTTCCCGAGGGTTTTCCGAACGTTTCCTCATATTGAATGCAATCTAAACATTTTGGATGTTCATACTGCAATTATAAAGTCACTATGGCTATCACAGTTATATATACATGTGAATTCTCGCACCTACATGCCACCCTGATGGAAGATGCCATAAAGGTCAGGCCCAGGAGGGTAGACCAATGGGCACCATGAGAGGTGACCCCAGACACCAAGCTCGGGAATGAGAAGGTGGTCTATGATGCATGACTATGAAGCACCATGAGAGGTGACTCCCAGGAACCAAGCTCGGGATTGAGAAGGTGGCCTTAAGTCAATGGCAAAAGAGAAACCCTAGAGGGGTATGCCAGGGTTAGGGAAAAAGTGGTGGAGAATGACACATTTAAAATGTAAATTTTCTTGTTAAATAATTTGATTGTGATTATTAAATTGTTAGCCATATTTGCAAGGTTTTGGTTGTTCCCACATACCAGTATATTTCGATATACTGACTGAAGTTTTGTTTGTCGAAATTTTAGGAACAACAATTGAAAGAACAAACAGTAAAGTGACACATTGTGGAAATAAGAAATAAAGTACAATGAGGATTTGATAGAATAATTCAAGCTCTGGATAGATAGATTTCCAAAGTTTTCAAAGGTAAGTAAATTTATAATTTTATACCAAATTCTAGTTAGTTAGTAGAATTTCATAATTATTATTGATTATTTGTCGAACCTTTGATCCTATTAATTGAATAACGGCTCTGAACTTCAGGTCTCCCTTAATTGGGGGTTACCGGGAGGCGGGGTCGTTACATTTCCCATGCAGGAGTGCCATGTTTCTTCCAACACTTGTCTTTAGTGTGATTATTACGGCCACAAAAATCACATATCACTGAGGAATGGCTCCAGCAGATGAGTCACTAGAAGACCCATGACCAAAAGTTCCTCGACCCCGACTAGGAGCAGTAGGTGGGCGGCTGTGACCGCAACCATGACCCCTTCCACCCATGGTAGTAAGAGCAATGGGGTCAGCTATATCAGTAGATAGATCCGTAATAGAGGCTGACATGCGTTGAAGGCATTGGAATGCACTCTCCAACGTGGGCAGTGGGTCGCCAACAAGGATTTGGTCAACCACTTCAGCATAGGAGTCAGGAAGACCACAAAGAAACTAGACCACCTGAAGTTTCTATCTCTAGCGCTACATGGTGGCCAAGTCCGTAGAAAGAGGATGCAACATCTCAAGTTCAGCCCAAACACCTTTGAAGGTAGAAAAGTAGTCTGCAATGTCCAACCCAGTAAACTGTAGGTGAGCCAGTTGTTTGTTAAGATCAAACACCTTCTTCGGATTCTTGCTGTGGGAGTAGGTGCTCGCAAGATGATCCCACATCTCTTTCATCGTCGGAAGGCGCATGAGAGTAACACTGATGCGAGTCTCGCTATTGTTTAGAATCTAGGTCATCACAGTTGAGTCATCCTTAACCCAGTCATCATAGAGATTTTTTTTCTTTGGACTCGGCAGTGGCAGGAGGGGTAGGTGGCGGATTCTCAGTCCGATGTGAGTGCTTCCCCTGGGATTTTGCAAAAATTTCCATGGAACACACCTAGTGTTGATAGTTGCGGCCATCGAGTTTCACGGTTGTCACTTGACGACAGTAGTCCTCATGTGAAGAAACCATAGATGCAGCAGCAAGTCGGGTCCAAACACAAAGCAGAAAATAGCAACATCGGAAAACCGTCTAGATCCACCAACTAGATGGCAGCAGACAGAGCAGAGATCCACAAAGGACCAACCTACATAACGGCTACGCCTAGGCATAATAGAGAACCCTACAGCTCAAGGGCCTGCACGTGCAGATAGAGTGGGAAAAGCACGGAAGCCCGTCAACTCCCTAGACAGAAGCCAACCGAAGGATCCATCGAAGATTCAACCAGCCAGTATGTGCACGGAAGAAGGAACCAACAGGACCGCGCAATGACCAACTGGAGATGAACTACCGGCCCCCGAAGAGGATCACAGTGGTGGCAGGAAGTCGGTCGGCCGGTGGCTGCAGTAGCATCCTTCTGTGGCGGCGGTGGGCAGCAGCGTTGCGGCACTGGGAGGGGCCGGCGGTGGCCGGTGGGGGTGCCGCACGGGCGCGGCGGGGGGGGGGGGGTGGCTACGGTAGAGAAAGGAGAGAGGAGGGGAAGGTGGTGGCTAGTGTGCCTGCCCTGATACCAACTTGAGTGAGCGGTAAGTGTTAGGGTGCACAATGTGTGTACCCCATATATTTATAGAATAAACATTTATAGAAAGGTCCTTATAGAATATGTAAATAACAAAAAAATATAACATAGACATAAATAAAAATATTATCTAACAATATATACGGTCCACACATATGACTGGACAAGTTTGCATTGGCCTCTTTTATGCAGTACTATTCATGTTGAATGGATATATCAATATGAAGCATATAAGTTCTGATGTTATTTTACACATAATATTATTCAATTCAAGGATACAACTTAAGAAAACTAGTGAATTATCTATCTAATACATACTATAGCATGTTGCCATTCAGATCAATAAATAATGGGTCCTTTATCAATATTGATCTAGTCAAATCAGACTACAGTATGTTGCCTTTCAGCACTGTTCACTGTTCAATTTGACTTCTGGTGTTTACATGTCACAATCCACATGTTAGTGAAGGTGTGGTCCCAACATGAGTAATATCTCAGTTTGAAGCTTGGCTGCATATTCTTCATGTTTTGACCCGCAATAACTCAATATGGTCGAGTGTATTTCTCATAAACACCTCTAGATGGATAAAAAGGCCCTTCTACGATGCAAATATAGTATTAGCAAACCTATTGACGTGTGATAAGACATGGAAGTTGTAGCTGACATAATTTGGGTATACTGGTCATTAGGACAAAGTTACACAATATTAAGTAGCAACTGTTAAAATTTTGGGGTATTGAAATGCTATACAAGTCTGGATTGACTTACTATTGACTTACCATTAATGTTTGTCCTAGTATACTGATCATTATTTCTTTTTTTCTTTAAGTAGATGCTTCCCCTATCTGTGATCTATGTATATTTATGTTTGCAGAATACAACACAACCTTTCCAGAATGATTGATTTGTTTCATATACATTTTTGGTTTATTTATTGTGGGTTTCTTTGCTTTGATTAATTATCAGGCGAAGAATCTAGTGATCATTTCCATGTCTTGGCCAACGTGTGTGCCGAAATGCCAAATAGTGAGTCAAGGAAGAAGTTTTACACCAGGTCTTCCTTTTGCTCTCACGTAATCTTTATTGTATTTCCACAATTCCCTGTCCATGTAAAGAAGTGTGTGCTCTATTGATATGAAACACAAAGGTTTCTTTTCTACATATTAGAACTGTGATTAGATGTATGATGATGATATTGGTTGTTGAATTATTGTTGTTTGCTTATGGATGAGTACTGACACTGAGAATACACATCAGGAACTAAAGATATCTCAAAGGAGAACCAACAAACTTAATCTTTGAGAAAAAATGATACCCGTAGGAAGACATGAGAATTCAAGTGTTGGTGATAAGGGTATTTTCTCTAACCTCCTTTTGATAGATTTTCTTAACTCGATCATTCATTCTATTCTATGAAACCTCCTCGATCTAATCACCTTTAAGAAACAGGTCAACATCTAATATAATGATATTGTTGCTCTCATCAAATAGACTTACTAGCCTTTTCTTTTCCGAGTATGTTTATTCGTAGGAGGCATTTTAATATTAGTGTACACAACTACACATATCAGATTGAAATGTGATTGCTACTTCTGATCGAGAACCTAGTAAGCTGCTCCTACTTTCGACCATGCAACTTGAGTGTAAGAGTTTAATGTTACCTCGATCTTCCCTTTTAAAAATCTTTACCCACATCTCAGTAGAAGTCCTTATCCTTCATATATTCTTTGGTAGTTGTTTGTCTCCGTCCTTGGCTGTGTGCTGGTAGTGACACAATATTCAGTGGAACTGGACAAAAATGAGCTTCTATGCTGGTAGCAATACCATATTAGATGGGAAGATGGTTTTTTTGGAAATTCCTATTTTATCCATTGAGATAAAGAGTGAGACATTTATTAATTTTATAGGGAATACTCTTTCTCAAGTTTCTCTTGTTCTTTACTTCAAGCCAATAAAAATACATACCTAGGTCTAGGAGGAACATCAACCGGCCAAACATAACCTCTTACTCCCTCACTCAGATTTATAACAACCAAAATGCATTTCATTCTGAAAATTCCGTTCACCTATAATCATCAAATGAGAGCCTGCCAATATCTAGGTAGCTCATATCATATCTAGATATTTATTTCACAAATTCGGGCACTTTAGGTCAAGATACTGCTCAGAATGAATCCCTGAGTAGTTTCTACTTCAGTTATAGAAAGTGCAGCTTTCTCATCAATTTGTACATCAACCATCATATTCTAGCATATATAATTGTAAGAGGACCATAACTGTTCACACTCATAACCGTTTATGTGATGATATCAAACTGTTTGGTAACTTTTTCTATGATGATGTCTATATAATTTAGTTGAATGTTGGATTCATGCATATAATTGTATATGTCATCTATGTATATACTAGTTACCGATTCTATTTCTAGTTGCTCTATCTTAGTTGAATAACATTCTCTAACTCTAATCACCATGATTAATTATTTGAACCTCTTGTGAGATATTTCATGCCTTGCTTGTTGCAAATTTGCTTCTTGTTAATAAATGGGTTTTCTTTGTATTCTATTCAGTTTGTGTTTGCAGCTCTTTTCTTTTTCCCATTGTTGTTAAAGTATCATCTTATTATGCACTTCAGGTGCACGTTTGTGCCACATGTTATATCCTATCAACTATTTATCACCTAGGAAGCACAGACACTTCCTGGAGGTTGACGTGTCCGTGTCCAACACGTGTCTAACTCCGACACACCTTGGACACGCGGCGGACACTCCTCTAGCGTGTCTAGTTTCATTTTTTTATTTTCAAGATGGACACGGCTTGGACACACCTAGGATGCTTACTGGACACGACCAACCCAACCCACATAAGATCTAACTAAAAAGAAAAGAGAAAATAAGACCCAACCAATGGACTCCTCAACCAAACCCCAACTCCTCACCAAACCCCTCATCCTTTCCCTTGAGATGTGACCAACTACCCTCACCCTCTAATTGTGGTTTGATATACTTGAAGAAACCAGTATGCTTGGAGAAAAGTTTGTATATAATGCAATGGATCCCAAAGTCAAGAAGTACAAGGAAGAGGGGAAGCCACTTGAAGATCAATAGAGATACAGAAGAATGGTTGGAAAATTAAACTATCTTATAATTACTCATCGAGATATATCCTTTGGTACTAGTGTATCTAGTCAATTTGTGGATAAATCCTACAACAATTGTATGGAGTCTATTTATAGGATTCATTGATCCCTCAAGAAGAGTTTAGTCAAAGGTATGTGGTACAGAAATCATGGACATCTCAAAGTGTCAGTCTTATTAGATGTTGATTTGGCATGTTGTGTCATAGACCACAGATCCACTTTCAGATATCGTGTCTTGGTAGGGGTCAATCTCATGTCCTAAAAAAGAAAAAAGAAAATAGTGGTAGCCCAATCTAGCACTGCATTTGAATACTATGAAATGACTCATGCAACTACTGATCTTCTATGGACCATGAATATTCTAGAATAACTAGGAATCAATCAGTTTGGAGCAATGGAACTCATGTCTGATAATCAAGTTGTTATCCACATTGCCTACAACCTAGTTTTTCATGAACAAACCAAACATATTGAAGTGGATTATGATTTCATTCGGGAAATGGTACAAGATTACTAGATTATACTTATTCCAGTCCATTCACAAGATCAAGAGGCCTACCTTTTCACAAAATCCCTCAATGGATGTTGAGCAAAGTCTTATCTAACAAGCTTCATGCCTATGACATATATGCACCACCTTGAGTGGGAGTGTTAGAATAATAAGTATTTATTCCCTTTGTTCTTATTCTTTATTTCCTTTTATATTCTCGATGTATATGGCATTAGTCCCATGTCGTGTTAACGGGTATTGGCCACCACTCATGCCCATACACTAGTACAAATATCACCTTTAGCGGCGGTTAAATATGACTTTCACAATCAGTTTCCAAGCAACACCCAAGTGGGTGACACTAAATGTAGACACCTTCAGTGTCAGTTTCATAACCGACGCCACAAAATTGTCCCCCGATTGCAAACCCAAAAATGTGCCAGTAGGGAGCAATATGTGTCGATTATCAAGTCATAACCGACGCCATATCCCATCCCAAAAAAATGGCCCTAGGTTAGACCATAGGTGTCGGTTAGCGACATAAAACCGACTTCGTTGACCTAAAAATATTGACAGTATGAAATAGTAACCAACACCATTAGGGGATAAAGACATCAGTTTAACTATTAATCACCGACGAGTTAAGTTTTTATTGTCGGTATATTTTTAAGAGAGGAATTCTAAAATCTATGTAGTCAAACTCTCATATGTCTTCAATGACACCATAATATGACATTTCAGCTTCATGTAGATTCTTATCCTTTGCACATGCAAAAAACAATGAAGATGCTTGAAGGGTGACCCCACTATTTTGGACGATGCTCTTATCATCTTGACGCTTTGTGTAATATGAGAACCCATTTATGTCAAACCATTCATAAGACATAACATTCTATTTTGGTTTAAAGGCAAAGCATTTGATATTTTCAGCAAGATTATTTATTTTTGAGATAGTTGATGTAAGACTGTATCTTCAAACCACTTAATAAATGTCTTGTTATACTCTCTAGCAAGCCACATTGAATTGGCTCGAGGATATTGTTTATTGATGAAATTGGTATGTTCCTCAATATAAACACTCACTTCGTTGATGTTATGCAAAATATACAAGTGAGCTTGTTCCAACTGCTCACGGCTGATTACTTTCATCCATGATCCCAAAATTCCTTTGACAAAATACTCCTCAATATTCTTGTCATTAACAGGAGTGTCATTACCACTCAGAAAGTCATTGCGAAAATCCATAACCTCTCTCGCCACATAACCCTCAATAATACTCCCTTTGGGCTGATAACGGTTTCGAACATCACCTTTAAAAATGCTCATGTATCGTTCAAAGGGATATATCCAATGCAAGAAAATTGGTCCCAACATTTTCACTTCCCTAATCAAGTGGACAACAAGATGTACCATGATATCAAAGGATGAAGGAGGAAAATAGATCTCAAGTTGACATAGGGTAACAACCACTTCTCTTTGCAACTTATTAAGAGTATCATGATCAATAACTTTACTTCATAGACTGTTGAAAAAGAAACAAAGTATGGTGATTGCAAACCTTACATGCTTCGGCAGTATAGATTGAATTGCCACGAGAAATATTTATTGCATTAGAGTGTGATAATCATGAGATTTAAGACCTATCAACTTCAGATCTTTCATTGATACCAATCTACAGATGTTGGATGAGTAACCTTGTGGCACCTTAACATTTACCAAGCAATCGCAAAAGGCGTTCTTCTCCTTTCTAGATAACGTGTAACAAGAAGGAGGTAAATATGTTCTCCGATTACTACTAACTACTTCTGTTAATTTTTTCCTTATTCCCATTTCACGTAGGTCCATTCTAGAGTTTATCACATCTTTAGTCTTACCTGGTATATTCAACAAAGTACCAATGATGCTATCATAGACATTTTTCTCAACATGCATGATATTGATACAATGCCTGACTACCAAAGAACTCTAATAAGGAACATCCCAAAATATTGAATTCTTCTTGAATAAAGATTTGTCACTCTGTGTGGCCATGGTACATTGTGATCTCTTACAAATTCATTGACAAAGTCTTTTACTCTTTCATAAACAACCTCCCCTGGTATAGGTTTAGGTACACTCCATTCCTCATTCCATCCATTGAACATTTTGTGCAACCTACGGTATGGATGGAATTTTGGAAGAAGCCTTCGATGACCAAGATATACATTCTTTCTACCATGTTTTATTCGTATTGAATTAGTGTTATCTTCACATATAGGACACACTTTAGATGCTTTGACACTATATCCAGACAAATTCCCATATGCTGGAAAGTCATTAAAAGTGCAAAATAACATAGCGTGCAAATAAAATGTCTCTCTTTGTGAAGCATCATAGCTCATCACACCTTCACCCTAGAGTTTCTTTAAGTCATCAATTAGAGGTTCAAGATAAATGTCGATATCATTTCCAGGTTGTTTAGGGCCCGATATCAACAACGACAACATAACGTACTTATTTTTCATACACAACCAGGGAGGAAGATTGTATATAACAAGCATAACTGGCCAAGTGCTATGTTGGCTACTTAATGTCCCATACAAATTCATCCCATCTGTATAAAGCCCAAGTCTTAGATTCATGTCTTTTTCACCAAATTTAGGGTATAATAAATCAATCTTCTTCCATTGTGGGGAATTAGATGCATTTCGTAGGATCCCATCATTATTTTTCTTAACATCTGCATGCCACCTCAAATTCTTCACATCTATCTGATTGGAAAACAAGTGTTGAAACCAGGATATTAGAGGTAGATATCACATCACCTTGGTAGGAGAACCAGTTTTGGACTCCCCCGAAGTCATCATTTTATACCTTGACGCACCACATTTTGGACAGTCTTTCAAATCCACATAGTCCTTTTGAAATAATACACAATCATTCAGGCATGCGTGTATCTTCTTGGCCTCCATTCCCATTGGGAACAACAATTTCTTTAACTGGTATGTTGAGATTGGCAGCTTGTTTCCTTTAAGAAGAATTTCTTTCAACAAAGACAACAATGACGTGAAGCTTTTGTCGCTCCATATATTGTTAGCTTTCAGCTTATACAATCTCAACACAATGCTAAGCTTCGTAAACTTAGCACAACCTTTGTAAAATGGTCTCTCGGCATCATGCACAATGTTTCTAAACATGGGAGGTGGATCGGTGTGCTCTAGCCCACAACTATCCAGCATCGCATCTACAATGTCTATAGGAACTGGTTCTATCCCAAAATCTATAGCAATTTGAAGACTTCTACGGTCGTTTATATAGAAACACTGACCCAATAGACACTTCTTGGGTCGGTTATTCACAAAACCGACCCAGTAGGTTCATCCCAAAATTCTACAGCTATTTGAAGACTTCTAGGGTCTCTAATGGAGAAAAACCGACCCAATAGACACTTCTTGGGTCGGTTATACAAAAACACTGACCCAGTAGGTTCATCTACAACTATTTGACGACTTCTAGGGTCGGTCTTTGTTGCTCTTTTGGGTCGGTTTTTTACCGCTTTTGCGTCGGTTTTTTACCTCTCTTGCGTCAGTTTTTTCACCTCTCTTGGGTCAGTTTTTGTTCCCTCTAGGGTCGGTTTTTGTACCTCTCTAGGGTCGGTTTTTCTACCTCTATAGCGTCGCAAGTACTGTAGCGACGCCCACCTAGGCGTCAGTATAAAAGTGACCCTACAGGCTTCAAAAAACCGACCCAAGAGACCAATACTGTACTAGTGATCATCGGAGGAAATTTCTTCTTCCACACAATCACTGCTATCAACACCCACTGATTTCAGGTTTGAAATCTCTCCATGCCATTGTCATTCTATATAGCCTTGTACAATCCCAATGCACATGACATGACTTTTGATTTCGTCACCAGTGCTGACTTTCAAGTTGTTACCGCAATGCCTACATGGACAGTAGAACCTATCTCTAGGTGGTTTCCTATGTTCCTCGGCAAATCTAATAAACTGATCAAGACCAAAAATAAACTCTGGGATGTAGTGATTTGGAATGGACATCCATGATCTATCCATTCTATGATCAAAGAGAAAACAAGTATATATTAGGGTTTAGGGTTAAAAGTTTAGGGATGAGGGTGTTATATATAATAAATGTGTACCACCTATCCCATTCTTGATCACCTAATCTCACTAGTAAGTGTATAATGTGTATTCTATTTTCAAGAAATTTCAACAACATTTCCCCGCAGTTCTACAAGTACATAGATGTACATGGAAAATTGCCCACTGACATATGTACTTAGAGAACAAAAGGGGAAGTGCTGATGAAACATCATGAAAATTGAATACACATTATAAACTTACATCCTAAGTGAGGTTAAGTCTTCAAGAATAGTCCCAAACTGGGGATTATCCAAGATCTCGGATGGGTTTCTAGGCCAACAAAATACATGTATATATGTTGTCATTCATATACCTACAATCATAGTATCATCGTTCATATCCTAGGTTTTGTGTAACATCACTTAATTCAATTCATTCTTCCATTTGGATACGCTCATTCATTCATCATTAACCCAAATCAATCATTAATAATCAACTACACAGTTTTGAAAACAATTATATATTTAAATAAGTTAAATCAATCCCTAACAAGTGATAAAGAAAACAATAACAATTTATTATATTCATTCATTCATCATTAACCCTAGTTAATAGTTATTAATCAACTACACAATTTCGGAGCACAATTATATATTGAACTAAGTTCATTCATTCCTTGTTTAACCCTTATTAATCAATATTAATCAACCCTAATTAATCAATAATAATCTTATAGAAACTCATTGCACTGGTGGAGCAGGTTGTGGTGGTGGCGGCTAGAGGTGGAGGTGGTCAAAGTTGTGGCTATGGAGATGGTCGCAGTTGTGGCCAGAGGTGGAGGTGGCCAGAGATGATTGAAGTTGTGGTGAAGCAGGTGGCGAGCGGTGCCAGGATGGCGGGCTGTGGATGTGGTTGTTGACGGAGATGACTGAGCAAGCAAGTGGCGGCAGTGACGAATGAACTATTGGAGAGATGGCGGCGGTGATAGCACTGGAGCGGTGGCACCCAGCTTCTCAGTGACAGTTCTCTCCACATCGGTGGTGGCAAGCTCCTTTCCACAGCGGTGGCGGTGAGCTCCTCTCCAGAGCAGTTGTAGCGGTAGCGGAAGGCCTCAATCGTGAGACCTAGCTTGAGCAGCAAAAAAGAATCAAGAATGAAATAGAGAAGTAGGGGAAGAGTCTGGCTCATGCAGGTGCTATTCAGTTAATTACTGACGTCATTTATTGGGTAAAACCGACTCTTAACACCATCTACAGCTTCAAACAAATATCGGGTTGGGGTGTTCATTGTCAGTTTTAATGTATAATAATTGACGTGTATCCACATACGTTGACAATCTTAGTTGCCAGATTCTCCCCTAACACCGACGCTGATTAAGCAAATTGGGGGGGGGGGGTTGCGGGGACAACACACGAACAAACATCCTCGTCGGCTCCTGTGCAACAATCGATGCCAAATAAGGTATGATTTTTTTCCTCGTGAGGGATATTTAGGCGTCAGTTGTATTTTAAACAACCGACGACATATGGGGGGATTTTGCGGGACTTAGCGTGGAACATGAGTCGTCAGTGTTTATACAACTGACGTCGAATTAAAAATTTTGGAGGCAAATTTTTTCCCTAAAAATTATATTTTGCGGGTTATTTTGTATGTCAATTTTTATTTCGACCGGACGACATTAAATAAAAAGTGATACTGATGTCTTTTTTAAAGAGGTCGGCCTTCACATATAGGTGTCAGTTTTCTTGTCAAACTGAGATCGTAGTTTATTAGTGTCGGTATTTTATTTATAACTGACACCAGTAAATGTGACGTTATACGTCATTTTTGTACTAGTGATATATATAGGTATGCCTTGTCAACGTAGAAATATCTCATTCCACATTACTTTTCCTATCTACAAACATAACTACATTATTTAATTAATTACTCAAATAACTAAAGTTGTAAAATTCCAAACTTATATTGAGGACTATATACAGAATATATTGATATTTCACCTATGTTATGAAAGTTAGATAATGGGAAACATGATTACGTAAATGAGCTTAACTAGATATTTTAGAGAAGGTGACAATTAACCTTAGGCAAATGGCCTACAACCATAATAAAACTAGCTTAGCTAAGACTTACACCATTAGGGTTACAAAACTACCTGTAAGTACCCTGACACACTTTGAGTCACTTGTTCACACTGCATGCTCTACATATTGAATCAGATTACCATTGTTTGCCTTTCCAAGACCGAAAGAGGGTGATCTTTGCACAACATGCCACTTGGAGTATAATTTTTTAGCATGTTTAATCCTTAGAGGTGATTATTCTGCATCACTAGTATGATCATGCCTAACTCTACATGACCAAACCAAGTGTGAGCCTTACTATGGTATATAATTACACTCATCCATCTCTGACTCCAAAGGACATAGATCAGTATCCCAAATGTATCAATCAACACCCACGACATGTTGACTTTGTCACCAACACATCTCTTAATATAAGGTTTAGAATCAAAAGGGCATCATAAATAATGTACAGCTCAACCTTATGATTGTTACATTTAATAAGGTCAAAAGGTATACATGAATAAATGAATCAGTAGTTGAGTATTTTTCTATGACACATAAAATGTAAACATGTGGTGATATGGTTTTTAATCAAGCAAATTTCTAGCCAAGAGCTAGTAAGAGGTTAGGTAGTCCCCCTAAGTTATCATAGAACCAATGAAATAACATTTTCTCTTTAGTGGATACATACATAAGTTAAACAAGATACTAGTAGTTTTGGAAATGTCTAATTAAATTTCACATTAGAAAATATCAAATGATTCAATTAATAGGGATACATAGAGGAAAAGGAAATGAAAAGAGAATAGAACAAGAATTCACAAATGCATGATTGATTATCACCTAGAATCTAAACTCAATTTAAAGTTTAATAGGGAACATTATATGGAAGATCTTAGGACGATGAATGGAAATCCATAAATGGTCATATAAAAATTAAAAATAGTATATCATTTATTTGTTATTTATAGATCATATGAAGTATCTTAAGAGTATTTTGACAAAATTTGACTTTAGGTTCTAATCAAAGAGAGATCATGAGGTCAAGAAAAGAGAGAGTGTCCATATTTCAAAATGATATTTAGGAATCACATGTATGGGTCAAACCTTTGGAGATGATAAACTATGCTACCAAAGTAACTCTCCTCTTCAACATATTCTTCATACAAAAAATTCTTTTACTGGTGGAAGAGGGAAAAGTTTATGGTTTCTATAGACATGGAGAGGGATTCTCATCTTTGAGGAATGGAAAGGGGCAATGGGACGGTTTCATTCATATATGTACAAGAACTTTGGAATATGAATTATGTTGAGTTGAGTTGGCTTCTATTTATAGGGATGTGGGAGTGTAGCGTGGTCATAATTGCAAAAAACTATGTAGATCACACATGGTTATATTTATGCCATCACAATAGAGTTGATTTGTAGTTCAAGGACACCTGGATGCATATGTATAATTTTAAGAGATATAATTCATGGTTAGATGCCACATGTATGCATATGCTTCATTTTAAGATATCTAACAAATGATAGTTTACACATGGTAGGATATTTGTCAAACATTAAGATGTTAGGTGCTTAAGAGAGGATCATAACACTAACCTACTTGCCTTACCAAGTAGTGTGCCTGCACAAGCTACCTACTTTCTACCCAACTACATGTTTGCCTCCATAAGCATCTTTCTTTCCACCTAGCTACCTGCTTGGCTCCATAAGTATCTTTCTTCCCACCTAGCTGCCTGCTTGTCCATTTACCCACCAAATTGTTATTTTACAAATTGAAAAAATACCACGTCTATATTTACGATATGTAAAAGCTTTTAAACCAATCATAATAGGTTGTTTTAGTATTATAATTGATTTTACTAACAAACACCCAATGATTCTTATTTTCACAGATGATGCTAAATAGTGAGTTTTAACTTGAGCTGGAGATCTTGTTGTTATAGATACAACCCTAGAGACCTTAACGAAATGCCTAAGGCTAATAATACATGGTATGTAGATGTAGTGAAATACAAGAAGTTATGTAATAATGTTTTTCTATAATACTAATGGGATTTTTGTAGAAACTCAAGAATTATGAGAAAGACACTTTTGCTTGGGTTCATGAAATTTAAGAAAAACCATGGACTTAAAAAATATATATGATCTGGATATTTTTTTTATTACGACCTAAAAGTGGAATTATAAGATGATGTATGTGTACATCATCTCTACATATGAACTGAAATGATCTTTGTATTTAGATAATAACCAAGTATTTATTTTAACGTAATATTGATGTGATAGATTGGGTAGTCACATGTCATATAATTGATATGTGAGAATGGACACCTTCAATTAAAATTTTATGACATGATTTAGAGTATACAGGTGTTATCTCACCATCTCACACATATGTCTAAATAATGGAGAGTAGGATGAAATTTGGGTCAAAATGAAATCACTACGTGACGATGTAACAACCAAGTGATAATACCATGCAATGAATGAGGATATGGAAGTACCCTTATTCCAAATTATTGTTTCAACTTCATAAAATAAGATATTTTCACATGAATGAAAGCTATTTAAGAAAAACTGGCTAAAACGTTTCCAATATAACTTCTAGCTCCAATGCATAAGGTTATTGGAGTTGTCATTCACCTTATTTTGAGGATAAAGTTCATTTTTAAGTTGGGGGTGAATGTACAATCTAAAATTTGGATAATTATTATAAGTAATTCAATGATGTGAGGTGATAATAAAAGTATAACAATAAATGAAATATGATGACCTTAGTTGATGAATGTAAGTCATAGGCCTATTTCAGGGCTTCATTTGAAGTAATTAAAGTGATTTTGAGAATACATATGAATATGAGGCTTAAAAATAAAAAGAGGATTGTGGACCCATTGGAAGGACTAGGTATGATCCATGGGCCTTGGGGTCCACTTCAGCCCAATTGGACTACTTGAATGGAAAATAGGTCTGTTGGGATGTATGCTAAGGAAATAAGAAATTTGTGTATAATATGATGACGATGATTTAGAGAAATTGATCATTAAACTCATTATGAGATATAGTAAACAAGATTATAGAAGATTATAATGTGTCTTATGACCAAGATAATTAAAGGATTAATTATCCAATATTTGCTTAAAAGTTTCTGGATGTAGGTATCAAATAAACTTAATATGATCTAATACTTGTCCCAAACAAGGTAATGACTAAACAAGGATAAATCCAAATTTTGGAATAATTACATGATTATCTATGACCTAGTTATTAAATAAGGAAATACTTAAATAGTAAGAAAATTCTACCTATCATGTTCCTTTTGATCCCAAACTTTTCTCAATCCATCATGAGGTAATAGGTAGCTACTCCAAAAATTTGGGGTCAAATGGACCTTCCTAGAAACCATTAGAAAACTTTTTAAATATAATGCTAGGTTAAGGAATTATCTAAGGATAAATTCGATTTGAATGGTTGGAATAGACCTAGGTTGATAATGTCTCAAACCTTAGGATGTGAACAAGAATGTAGCCACTAGTCTCATCTGTTGGATAAAGAGTCAATGTGGATAGCATTATATTATACCTTAAAGAAAAATACCAATGAGAGCAGTACTCTAACCTAACCATGTTCTCCCTCATCATTAGACCATTTCCTAAAAAACAAAGTCCATCAAATTCAAGAGATGTCAACAAGCTCAACAAAGCCTAGGATGTTGATTATCGTGAAGGGTAATGATATCGATTAAATCCAGATGTGTATGGAAGTTATGGTGATAGTTTAATGCTTCTTTTCTAACCCTATGACCCATATAAGGCATTGAAGAGTTTTTCCATTACCCTTAAAGAATGTCTCCTTGTATAATTTCTATAAAGATAAATGAAAACCCCACGTTAGATTCTACCTTCTTTGTACTAGGTATATGGCTTGAATCCAGACAAATCAGTCAGCATGAAGCTATGTGGGGGATCCTATAAGATACTAAACCTTCTTCTAAGGTTTTTAAGGCCAATGAGTGCACCCCTAATCTCCATCCATGGTCACTTGGAGTTGATGATCGAAAACTCATCTCTAACCACCTGGGAACAACATTGATTGGTGAAAGTCAATCAGTAGCGACCCAACAAGCCTCCTCAGCATTTAGAACTTTTCAAATGAAGTTAAAACTCCTCTTCATAATATCCCGTAATAAAAGTAAGGAGTTCAAGCTTGAACCACCATCTTTGGTCACCCATATGTGAACCAAGGAGTTCATTGGCATTAGGGAGTCCCGATGTACTCAGCTCGACCCCTATCCAAAGTGTCCAAAGTCTCTAACACATAGTCAATTGGAGTGTTGACTCCATGGAGCTTGTATTTCTCATGAGTTGGAAGACAAGAATCCCCATTTTGGCATTACCTATCTACTCTCAAACCACATGACACTCATGTCACAAAGTATGGGAATTTGGGTTCTTTTACCCTCACCCTCAGATCAAACAAGTTGGGGGCATACAAGAGATGTTTCTTTGCCCCACTGGTTGGGTGCTGGCCCCATGACCACTGAGGATGAGGTGTTCATTTCTGACATGGTAGCATGTCATTTTTTGGTTAGTGATTTATTTATAATAATTCTAGTAATATACTGGCAGATCTAATGATAGTGATATTAAATACCAATATGATTAAAAAATGTATAGGTTATGAATAGCATACAATAAAGACCTAATTTTTATGCAAGTTCAAAAATTACACTTAATACATGAATATAAGTTGATTATACATGTAAACCCTGTTGTGATGAATAGATTGTTGAATACATCAAATACTTTTATTTGGCATTGTGACCTGATGTAGATGAATAACAATGAGATCCCAAGTTAATGATGATAATGTATATTCAGGGTTTCAAAGAATTTAGACCATACACATAAATACTAGGGTTTTGAGATCTAACCCTGATATCAACCCTAGAGCTAAACCCTAGAATTGACCAGGTTTAGTATAATACAAATACACAATGACACTTTAGAACTACATGAACTTTTAGATCATGTAGATTGCTTGGGTCTAAACATACTTGATTGGTTGGATTATATAATTGAATAACTTAAATTATACTTCTTGCTTTTTCGTCGAAGGTACATGGTTATTTATCAATAATTGCATATCTCGACTTCTGAGGATTGTTGATGATTTCTCAATGATTATTGAATAAGCTACTTTGATGTTTATTTTATTCTAATTCATTATTTGACTCTAATTCATTATAATGTCAATAGGTGTATCATATAATGAAACTATGATATTCTAAACCTAGATTTAGACCTACTAAGGGGTAGATCAAATAATTCCCATGTTGGACAATGAAATGATTACACCCAAGGTGGTATTAAAGAATCAGTTAGAATATTATAAAGAAAATACAAGTTCATATGTGAAATTACTTAATGATTGAGAATATATGTTGACATTATACATGCACACTTTTTGTACATCCACGTATATAGTATAGCAATATATTGATCCATATATTTGTTTTTCAACCTTTTCGGTAGTTGTCTTATGTGGAAACATGATGACTTGAAGAATTATATGTATACATTTTAGATATTAATGTTAATGTCACAAGAAAAATTGGTTAGGTGGTAATCTCTTAATGTAGTTTCTATTTTACTTGGAAAGTTGTTGTAAACTCATTTGAGGAGGAATATCACATTTTTATGTATCAATCCAAGTTTAAATGATTTTTTTAGTATTGGTTAATTCTTGAGTTTGATTCCAAGATAAATGAGATTATGATCTATGTTCCTACGATCTGTCTTCTATGGTAGGTATTTAGGGAAGGGGGTCGTAACATCAACCCCTAGGTCTATCCTTTTCTACTTCTAAACCTAAGAGAGAAAATAGTGGAGAAGTTCATCTCTTGCACTCACAATGTCAAAGAAAGGTAGTTTGGGCTTAACAACCATATAAATCCCTCTCTCCACCCATCCCCTTTTCCCAATGATTTGAGTATATTAGAAACACAGATTGATGATCACTTATACGATTTTGTTACCACTAGCCCCTCTTTTCTAGGTTGTTGTTTTGTTATTCCTGCTTCTGCTCCCCCACCCTCTTTTTCTGACCCCTTAATGACGTTAGAATGTGAGTATTCAATTTTAATGATCAGCATACAACTTCTTTTGTATCTAGCATTTAATTTGTATGGATTTTTTCTTAGAATTTTGTTATATCTTGCAGATAGAATCCCTTTTTAAAAAATGTGTTTTACCTCATCTAGATTTACGATATTGTAACTATGTTATTGGGTGGATAACACCTTACCCAAACATCAATCGATGCCTTAATTGAATTTTTCCTTTTCCATATCCACCTACTTTCAAAAGATTCACATTATTTTCCTTATCTTCACTTATAAATGTGACCACAACTCATATTTTTGTAACCCAACCATTGCCTTCAATTTTGTTTAGTTTCATGATGTTTTTGCATCTTCGTTCACCCAAATCGATACAAATATGAACTATATGTCTCTATGAGTATCTCAAGTGGTGTAGCTTGATAAACTCCAATAACAACTCCCACGTTTAACCATGACTAGGAGTTATTTCTTAGAATTGTCTGCCAACTATACATGCTAGCCAAATGTACCTTTATATGATTGTTAAGTGGGTGAAGCACTTGGGTGCTAAGGGTTTATACTACTAAGTGGGTCACTAAGTAGAGCTGTTTGAGGGTTTTTGCCCCACTAAAAAAGGAACTACACAAATATATTTATAATGATGCTTCTATGTTGTACAAATCCAATAACATAGATATAATGGAGATATAATTGCAAATATGCATTGGTATTCACATCTTGTTTGCATCAATGTACTACAAAAAGATATTATATATTAAAAAGTTTTACTCTTATATGTACACAACTCATTACATTAAGTGCACAGAAGGCAGTTGTTTTTTTATTTTAGGGATTCAATATTATCAAATCAATTTATAGGACATAAATTTACAACATAATGTTCTAAACAAACCCATTATACTCAAAACCATATAACTATAAGACAATCTCTAAGGTATGGTCGTAAGGTGCTGGCTAGTGGTGTAAGGATCCAAGCATGTAATCAGTGATACATTCCAAAATGGCATCATTCTACTATCCTTTTTGTGCCTTTCTATGCACATGCACAAAGCATATTAGAGTTTTCCCATATCATACCTTCTTCTTCCAAATTGATTATTCATTTCACTGAGGTAGGAAATACCAGTGTTAGGTGTGTGGGGGATGCAAACATATCCCCCTACACTAAAATTGGTAGTTTACCTAGATCTTCAATCATAGAAACATTTATTTTATTATTTTTAGTAGAGTTAAGAAGATGTTCCTATCTTTTTTGTGATAAAGATGGAGCTAAATATATCCCATAGTGTTCTTTCTAATGTCTTGGATCATGCTACAAATCAAAGAAATGAAAAAATAGTGGTGACTCCATCAGGGAAAGCATTGAAGTTTTGTATTACTTGTGGAGGACAACAATCATATTTCTTGGATATGTTGCAACCAGACACATCCCTGAGATGCACTGACATCTTCTTAATTTTCTGAGTGCATGTATTGAAAGCATGTTTCTAATTTGACAATTTATACAAAGAACCTCATGAATCCATAAGACACACCATGTGGGATGTCAATTAATAGTAAGATGATTCTATGCAATGATTGATAGATAAAAAATAACACAAAAATTTTGAATGAACATAAAATAGGATACTTCTAATGATTCAAAAAGTAAAACAGTTGATAAGTATCAAATGAGTTGTCTAAGTAAGGATATCAATCTCTTCAATGATTAAGTTTAATAGCATCAAATCAAATAGCAATTCCCATAATGGAAATTCACCCATCCAAGATTGGGTGTCAGACTAATTGATATTTCATCATAGAATAATAATTTTCCTGGACATTTTCATCAAAGAACCGCATAAGTACAATTTGAAATCCCTAACTAAGACCACCAAAATAAACCCAAATTACCTTAAAAATCTAGAAAATCATCCTCCAAAGGAGAAAATTAATGTGGAAACCCCCTCAAATTGTGTCTATGTTTATAGTATTTCCATCCTTTCATTTGAAAATAGCCCTAAGTTTGACGCTTGGGATTCAGGTCAAAGTGGGTGTCCTCCTAGGATGCACCCACCTTGGAATCTCTAGATATCACAATGAAATGCTTCTCATGTTCCCATGGCTACCAATAGATTATATGGAATGGCCACATGGGTGCAGAATGGGAGTGCATCCACTTCTATTTTGATTGTAGATTCTCATGATAAAAGCTCTAATAAGTCTTACAGTATAAGTTCAAAATATATATACATAGAGGACCGTAGTTGAGCATGCTCATGCATTTTCAGGTTTATCTCCAAAGTCATGAGAGAGATAAGCTCTCACTTCATCTAGCCCTACACACAACTATAAAATGAGCCCTATCATCTTCAAGAGAGTTTGATATCTGAGAGATAGGAATTTGTCCAAGATCATCCTATACACTTCTAAGACCTAGAAATCCTGGAGCATAATCTAAAGCTAGAATCATGTGGTTTTGGATAAGTTACATGGGGATCTCGACATTGTTGTTTCAAGGGAAATGAAGAGGACATACCTATTTCTACTATGCATGTCAAATAACAATAAAGGTATTTCGATAGCAATGTAGACTCTCCTCCTCATCCTACTTATTCAATTCCATGTAGTTTTATGATACATGCACCCAATAGTCAAGATTGATGACTATGTTTAAAATATCCTTGTTCTAACCCATTTTTGTCATCTTCATGCAACGAGTGCAACAAAGACATAACTTGTTTTATGAAAATGATTGATTGTTTCCTACCATGTAAACATTATAGATCATCAGGCATGTTGAAGTACATATCACCTTCCGTACTTCCCACACATTACCTAGTGACTTTCCTAGATCTCTATTATGTAACATCTTTATTTTATTCATTTCACGTGATTTTTTCTATTTTCCCTTATAAATATGATGGTAACACCATATGATCCCCTCCTATGTTCCAGTCAATCTGTATCAATTATTTTCCTTAGGCATAATACTTTATACGAATTTCCATAAAACATGCTTGACATATTATAAATTTTAATCTTGAAGTCTAATAACCTATTATATAAACTAGTTACTCCGAATGGATTTGATCATCCTAGAGTAACCATACCAATTAGGACCCCTTCATGCATATTGTGTAATAAAGACCATGTTCATTCAGATGTTCAGTCCCACAGATCCAATCCCATCTTGCAAACTATGAAACATAATGTGTTAAAATGATTATCATGCCTTAATGTATACTGTTGGACTTTGGATAGTTTGTTTTTTCTAATCCAATAATGAATTACAAGAGAACAAAAAAAAATACTAAGGTTATGCTCATGGCCTATCTTGGTTTTTCTACTCCATGTAATTGCCACAAATTTTTTATCATCGATGATGGTCATGATGTCATTTCCCATGGATATGTGGACTTACTCAGAAGAGAAGAAAAATATATGGATTGAGAATTAGGGGAATACTATGGTTTTGATGTTAAGGTTATGACAAAGGAAGTTGAGAGAATAGGGTGCACGACCAAAAAAGTGAAGATGGTGCATGTATATGGTTTCCACTGGAACATGTTAAGTGAAGAAGGATGAAATTGTTACTAGAGTATGGTAAATTTTGTGCTGCTTGTGGGACACTTGGTACTGCGAGAGGGGAGATTGAGAGAATTCATTTGTCTTGGAATAATCAATTGGATGTTTAGGATACCGAGGATATGTTTGACAACTCATAATGAAGGCAAAAGACGAATTGGTGGATACCCGAGAGCTCTAGGAAAGCTTTCTTTTGATCTTCAAATTAGTAAATCAAGAATAACAAAATTAATTGTATGTTACATGTTAATTGAATAAAAAGTGTTGAACAGAGTACGGACGGCTACAAATTTTTTTCGCTAGCAAGAAACATATATTGGTTTCCCAAAACACAGACACATATTGATAAAATTCTTCTTATTGTGATTTTATTTTGTCACCGCATCACTCGGACGAGGCTCTATGCATTTGCCTTCCTTTACTTGCAAGGAGGGAGCGGCTTCCCGCATAGACA